>CM033746.1:13531534-14731534 GCA_019671005.1 Hibiscus mutabilis | reverse complement strand
AGTGACTGCTGTTCTAGGGAGTTACGAAAAATCATCGACAAGTAAAATGAGGATCTGTCGAAGGAGTAGCCCTAGAGGATGCAGAGGAGAAACCATCCGTTTTTAAATCGGAGAATCGATCCCTAGATCGATACCATGTAGAAACGGTGTAAAAGCGTAAGTTTCACTCTACTTTTATTCACCATAATATAGGATATATATACAAGTAAAAAATCCCTAAATTAGGTAACAAATAAATAAAATATAAATCCCTAAGATTAAGCCCCATAATCTGCCTAATAATCTGTCTAAGATACAACAAAGAGATAAGGTCTTATCCTTATCCTGAATTACAGATACATACTCACAGATTAAGAGTATCAAACGATGTGATATATAGAATGAGAATGATTCTTAGTGTCACCAAAAAGTTCAACAACAGTCTAAATACAAGAATATCACAAAAGAAATTTGTTTTGCGGACAAAATTCCAGTCGTTAACCAATGAACATTTCAGTGGGGGTAAAAGGTTACTTATAGTCAAATAAGAACTTATAGCATGGCAAGCAGCATTACTCATACCATCTGCCAACACTCGGGACCAATAAGAAGACCAAGCAAGATCCAAACACTATTTAACAACCCTAAACTACTTATTAATGAAGGAGCACTAAATAAGCTCTACAACTTACTAGGATAGAGAAACTTGCAAATTTAGGGATCAATATCAACAGCTTTAACCATTATGTTAGGTCAATATTAAACACTCTTATCTTTCCCATCAATAAGAAAAGTGAACCTAGAAAACTTATCAATAATCAAAATTTGGAAGTTTGAACAGTACTTTTAAAACAGGCACATCTGCAAATGCATCTATATATGTGTGTATCCATGCACTAAAACTCATATCTATACATACACATATATACCTAATTATGCCTTTAATTTCAAATAGAAATTATCGGCTTCAGGAAACAGTTTGCCATATGCACAGACAAACAGATACTTGTATTGTTATCCTGCTATAAATAACTTCATAAGGTTATCTGTCTAGTAATCCATAATCGCAGTATGTATTAAGCTTCTAGGCTAAATCTAAGACAAATTTTAACTTTATGCTGGAGAACTATTTCCTGTACAAAGAAAAAAGTAGCATGGATGTACTGGAGAGAAAGAAACCTAGAAAATAAACTTAAAACGAACACACTGACATGTGAGTATGCACACACATAGAGTTACAGGTTCAAAAGTGTAAATATCACCAAACAAATCCATACATGAGAAATGAGAATAATGTGTAGGAAACTAGAAACCGAAAAATACAGTAGAAAAACAGATACAGAAATTTGTATGCTGCAATTTTATTTCTCTGAAAAATTACCACTTCAACTAGGTTATCTTTACAACTTATATAGACTAGAACTTTTAGATACAATAGGAGTCCTTTATATAATAACTTCAAACTCTAGACTTTAAATAAAATAACTTACTAAGAGTTTATGTACAAATCTAACTCTATTTACAACTTAATCTCTTATCTCTTATCACTTATCTCGGATAAACTTACACTCCCCTCAAGCTGGAGAGTATATGTTGTATAGTCCCAGCTTGGACTGAAACTTATCAAATAGAGCTTTTGGCAGAGCTTTTGTGAACACATCTGCCACTTGTTCTTCTGTAGGAACATAGGTTGGTAAGCTTCTCAGCAATGAAGTGTCTGTCAATTTCAACATGCTTAGTTCTATCATGTTGAATAGCATTCTTAGCTATTTGAATTGCTGACTGATTGTCACAAAGGAGCTCGAAATCTTCATTCTGACCCATTCCCAATTCCTTAAGTAGTTTCATCAGCCAAATTCCCTCACACATTCCTAATGCTAAGGCTCTGTATTCTGCTTCAGCACTGCTTCTCGAAACCACAGTTTGTTTCTTGCTTTTCCAGGTTACCAGATTACCCCAAACAAAAGAGAAGTAACCACTAGTGGATCTTCTATCCGTTAGCTCACTTGCCCAGCTAGAGTTTGTATACACCTTTGTTGTTCTGTCAGTGCTCTTTTTGAACACTAATCCGAGTCCAGGAGTGCACTTCAAATACCTCAAAATTCTTTTTGCAGCTTCTATATGTTCTTGTCTAGGATTTGTCATGTACTGGCTAATAATATTAACTGGAAAAGAAATAGCAGGTCTAGTTAGAGATAAATAAATTAGCTTACCTACTAGCCTTTGATACAACCCTTTATCTGTTTTTGGACTCAAATCTTCTTTGCTAAATTTCAAGCCAGCATCCATAGGAGTATCAACAGGCTTACATCCTGTTAATTCTGTCTCTTTAAGCAAGTCTAGGACATACTTTCTTTGATTTATCACAAGTTCCTTGCTGGGTCTTGCTACCTCCCTACCAAGAAAGCATCTCAATTTTCCAAGGTCTTTAATCTCAAACTATCTGCTTAACAATGTCTTTAACTGACATATCTCATGTCTTTAACTGACATATCTCTTCATTATCATCACTTGTCAGTATAATATCATCCACATAAACAATTAGGATAACCCTTTTATTTTATGAAGTTACCTTGAAAAACAGTGTGTGATCTACCAGTGATTGCTTATAACCATTTTTCAGGATGACTTTAGCAAATCTGTCAAACCATGCTCTAGGTGATTGCTTCAAACCATAGAGTGCCTTTTTTAATCTGCATACTTTCTGAGTCTGTCTAGCACCTTCTAGCCCTGGTGGAATCTGCATATAGACTTTCTCATCTAGTTTGCCATTCAGGAAAGCGTTCTTGATATCAAGTTGATGTAACTGCCAGTAATAGTTCACAGCTAAGCTCAATAGGACCCTGATTGAATTCAATTTTGCCACAAGAGCAAAAGTCTCCTTATAATCCACCCCATAGGTTTGTGTAAAGCCTTTTGCTACCAGCCTAGCCTTGTCTCTACACACTTCCATCCGAGTTATATTTCAAAGCAAAAATCCATTTAAAACCAACAGATTTTTTACCTTTCGGCAATTCTGTGATAGTCCAAGTCCCATTCCTTTCCAGTGCTTCAATCTCTTCCTCAACAGCCCTTTTCCACCTTGGATTCTGTAGAGCCTCCTCAATATTTTTAGGAGTCTGTTCTGCATCTAAGCAAGCTGTAAAGGCTTTAAATGAAGGCATTAACTTCCCATATGCAGCATACCTTTGGATAGGGTATTTGGTACACTGTCTCACACCCTTTCTTTTAGCAATAGGCTCAAATTCAAATTCAAGTAGATGAGAAGGAATATCAATTGAATCATTACCTTCATTTGCAGCTGGACTTAAATCCAATTCTTGGCAAATACCAGTTGCAAAACGGCTTCTGGAATGACTTTCTTTAACCTATAACTGTTTAGGAGGCTGCAAAGAGGGTTTAGGTAGGGTGGATGAAGCATTAGAGGTAATGTTAGGTGAAGAATGTAGAGATGTAGGAATAGGTACAGAAGTGTCACAAAAACATCTAAGGCTCAAACAACAAAGGATAATTTAGAGGTGCAAAGTTATAAAAAGAATCAATATGAACCTGGTTTTGAGAAGGATGAAATTTACCATAACTCCCCCATGAAGTTCAGCCTTGGCGAAACAAGGATCATGTTCAAAGAAAGTAACATCCAAGGTGGTAAAAAAATTTTTAGAAGGTGGATGGTAACATTTGTAGCCCTTCTTTAGTGAAGAATACCCAACTAACACACATTTAAAGGATTTAAGATCAAGCTTTGATCTGGAAGGACTTAAGTTTTTCACAAGGGCAGTACACCCAAAAACTCTCAAAGGAAGAACACTAGACATGGGTTTAAAAGTAGGGAAACTGGTTAGGAACACATCCTAGGTGTTTGAAAATTCAACACTTTACTTGGCATTCAATTAATAAGGTATGTGGCTGTTAACAATGCCTCTCCCCATAGAAAATTAGGAACACTGTTTGTAAACAAAAAAGCTCGATTAACCTCCATTAAATGCCTATTTTTTCTCTCAACCACCCCATTTTGTTGTTCTGTATCAACACAAGAACTAATGTGGATTATCCCTTTTTCTCGAAAAAATTTACCCAAGGATGTAGTAAAGAATTCCCCCCATTATCAGACTTAAAAATCTGAATTTTACTTTGAAACTGAGTCTCAACCATGTTATAGAATCTCTCAAACACAATAGGTACTTCAATTTTTTCTCTCAACAAAAAAGTCCATGTGGTTCTATTGTGGTCATCAATAAAGGTAACAAACCATTTACCCCAGTAATATTCTTCACTTTAGAAGGACCCCAAACATCACTATGTATAAGGGAAAAAGGATGTAAGGGTTTATATGTAGATGGTAAATACGATGTTCTAGTTTGTTTTGCAAGTGGACAAACATGGCACTTAAAAGGAGGCTTTTTATTAACAAATAAAGAAGGAAATAATTTTACAAGATAATAAAAACTAGGATGGCCTAACCTAAAATGCCATATCATAGGATCAGTTTCACCTAAGGAAAAATAACAAGAAGAAACAAAGGCAGAAGGAGAGCTGGAACTTGAGATTACATATAATCCATTTTGCAAACTAGCACTGCCAATCTTCTTCTTCAAGTCCAATGCCTGTAAAAAACATTGGGAATCAGTGAACTGAACAACACATGGCAAATCTTTAGATAGCTTGCTAACTGATAATAAGTTGCAATTTAGTTTAGGCACAAACAACACATCTTTAAGAATTAGATCACTGTTAATCATCACAGAACCACTCCCTTCAATTGGAGAGTAAGAGCCACCAACAACTCGAATGGAAGACTTATTTGAAGAAGTAAACTGGAAAAAACAAAGCTTTGTTACCAGTCATATGATCAGAGGCACCAGAATCTACAATCCACTCTTGGGAGGCTGTAATGGAGAGAAGGGCAGTAGAGGAGGATGACTGTGTACCTGTAGGTTCCATCAAGGCTAGATTCCTTTCACTGTTGTTGGAACCAGATTGTACCTCCATAAGAATGTTACCAGAATCGTATTTAGACTGATACCATGTAGGAAACTAGAAAACGAAAAATACAATAGAAAAACAGATACAAAAATCTGTATACTGCAATTTTATTTCTCTAAAAAATTACCACTTCGACTCGGTTATCTTTACAACTTATATAGACTAAAACTTTTAGATACATTCAGTGTATAAAATGGCACAGGGCGCACTAAGGCAATGGGATCCTACAACTAAGGCGCAAAGCGTTAGGCGCGCGCCTTACTGAAGTGAGGCGCAATTTTAAAAATTAAAGATATATTAACCAAGTACATATAAATTTATCACCTAAATACTATCCATTGTTTCTTCCATTTTATATTGTTAAATATGAGATTATATTAGATTTATTATTCATTATTGAATAAAAATACTTTGAAACTGAACTTATAAAAATTTAAAAATAATTATTAAATTTATTCAAATAATAATATTATAGTTGAAAAACTATTTATTTAAAGTATTTCCTTTTTGAGATAAAAGTGTTTTTTATTTATTTTTTAACAAAATAAAGAATATAACAAATATTTTGGAGAAGGTTCCAGGTAGCTTCATCTACAGTGAGTAAGGGGCACGTGGCATAAATGTGCCAAAGCATGTGCATAGCAATGGGTCCCACATCTTTTTGAGTTAAAGAATTTATCTTCTTCTTTCACCCGTTCCCCTTCTCATCTTCTTCTTCGACAAATTCTTTCATTTTTGAGTTTTTTTATCTGTTTTTTTTTATTTCTCCAAGCTTCTTCTCAGGCTACACACCTCCTCTCCATTGCATATCCTAAGGTGACCATTATAACTGCTCACCAGTTCTCCTTCTCTTCCTTTCTCTTTGGGTTATTCTTTTAGGATTTCTTTTCCCTAAGCTTCTCCTTCCATGGCTGTCGGTTATATACAGATAATTTAGACAAAGCGTCAAAAGGACGCGCCTTACTACCTTACGCAACTCACGCGCCTCCCACGCCTTTTGAAGGCTTCATTAAAATCGCTATGCCCCAGAGATAATTAAACGTTGTGACCTTTGAGCCTTGCACCTAGGCGCGCCCCAAGCTCGCTTTTTTAAACACTGGATACATTAGGAGTCCTTTATATAATAACTTCAAACTCCAGACTTAGATTTTAAATAAAATAACGTACTAAGAATTTATGTACAAATCTAACTCTATTTACAACTTAATCTCTTATCTCTTATCACTTATCTCGGATAAACTTACATAATGAGTAACACATTCAATAGAAAAGAACAAAATCATGTATATTTATAATTGTCTGTGCACACAACTGTACCAAGAAAAAATGATGAGAAGGTAGTCTTCCAATGAATAAATGCAATAAAGATACATAGCTATCTAAAAGTAGAAATGAAATCCAAGAAGAATATATTTTGACACCACATTCAACATCTTCTGAAGGAAAATATAAATGACAACAAAAGAAATAAAAACACTTTCTAACCAACAAACCTGAAAATGGAGGTTCGTCGGCTTAACTAATCTAGTGTTGTGGAAGAATTCATAGTACTTACACCTTTTTTCCATCTATTTGCATTCCTGAAACAACAAATACGGGTTACATTTAGTTTAATATGATATTCTCTTTAAGACAAACTAGCTCGTTTAGAGATGGTAGGAGAACAAACAAACAAACAAACCTTGTTGACAGATTCACCAGAGGCTGGGATGTTCTCATAATTATTATACCGTTCAAGCCTTGTCAATCTATAATCTTCCCTGGTTGCGTCCAATCTTTCCCATGGAATACCCTGAATGTCTTTCCCATTCCGTGCTTGACCAGAAGATGTATTAATCACCTTGGTCAGTCGCTCAAATAGTTAAATTATAGCTTGAAAGTGATTAATTTCATCATTAATTCTAAAATAAACTAAACTAACAAAAATACATATACAAATGGTTCTATATAACCAAAATGAAAAACAAACCATGTCATATTCGTGGGAATCCATATCTCCACCAGCTATACCATAGTCATCTTCAGCCATGTCATCGATGAGATCTTTAGCCAATGTAATGAAAATATTCCACTTGCAGGTTGGCCATGCTATATTTGCATTCAACTGCAAATGTATCACATCATTACCATTATTTAGTAATCTTTTCCTTTTTACAAACAAAAGAAAAAAACAAAATTCATAGGAAAACCTAAAGACAATATACTAATTGGAGAAAAAAGGGTGCTCATAAAATCATGGAAATAAACTTACAAACAAACTAGCACATATTCTTTTCTTAAAAGAGATAAGAACAAAAACAAATCGAGTTCCTAAAAGGAAATGGAATTTAATGCAATTCGAAAATTTAATAAACCTACAACCAAAAAACCACCTTAAAAAACCCCAATATATTACAAAAGACCCATTTAAAACCTAAAGAGAAATGGAGTTTGCAACAAATATTCACATAAGCCATAAAAAAAACTTACTTCCAAATAATCCAGTTAACCAATATACAAAAAACTCAAAATCCTTAAACCTATCAACTAAAGAGGAACAGTTCATACGAAAGTTTCAATTTTTCCTCAACCAAAATATAAAAGACTTGTACGAAGACAAACCAAAATAAAATGATAAAACATGAAAAAAAATCATTGAATTCAATAAAACAAAGCAAAACGAAACGAAAAGGAGCGATAGTGTTCTTACAGCAAATTTGGTATGGGATTGAAAGATTTTGGCCTTTTGGTTTCCCCTGCTGGTAAGCCTTCCAAAATTAAAAATTTAAGTTAAAATTAAAAGTTTGAGTAATAAATTTGTTAATTTAAATATTTGATAAATAGTAAATTAAGGTAAAATATTTAATTTTAAGAATATATTAATATGAGCCGTTTGAAATTATAAGTTTTGACATAAAAATGATAAAGATTTGTTTATTTTTAATAATTATAAAAAATCTCTAAATAATTTAAATTTATTTTTTTCTATTTTAATGCTTCACTCTTACGTATTTATATTGTGACATTTGTAAATTAATTATTTTTGTTTTTTAATTCTCACACATTTATAATTATATTTAATAATTAATTAAATTATATTTAAAAAATTATATACATAATAAATTAGTATATAAATCTTTCAAATATGGTTAATAATGTTATATTAAATTTTTTTTTTAAAATTTAATTAATATTAATAGATACAAAATATTATTAACTAATAAACTATTCAAACAAATGTCAAATATAATCATGTCTTTATATGCTATTTTGTTTGTTTAAATAATCAAATAACAATCAATTATTAATTTATTTTATTAAACACTTTTATACAATTAGTTAATATTATCTGTTAGTCAAATCAACTAATATAATTAATTATCAATTAATATAATTTGCTATTAACAATTAATTATCTGTTAATTGTCAAACAGTGGCTAATATAAAAATAATAATGAAGCGAATTTTGGAGATTACGTTATTGTCGGCCAAAAATATGTCTTTTAATTCATGGCTACCGCGCGCACCATGTTTTTGTTTGTATTTAGGCTTAATGCCTAAATTAATTCTTAAAGTATACCATTTTTTTCAATTTGATCTTTTAAGATTCTGTCCCAAATCAAAATTTAGTGTTGTATCTTCCATTAAACAATTCTGTTCTTCCTTGTTTTTTTTAAAGAAGTGCAAAATCCTTTAATCAATTAAAATATGCCCCCACGAATTCTTTTATATTCTTCACTTAATCAATGATTTGATCCTTGAAATATATCATTTTTCCACTTTAGTCCATAAAATTTGTTAATAAAAATTGGGGTAAATTACCTATTTGGTATCTCACCCTTTTCTTTGTTTCTATGTTGGTTACCCAACTAATATTTTGACAAAATGATACCTAACACTATGTTTTATTTCTATTTTGGTACCCCACCGTTAAAAATTAACGACAAATCTGATGTGTCATTTTTCTATTTTTTTCATTTTCTCTCCTAATAAGAATTGACAGGTCAGCTTTGCCGTTAATTTTTAATGGAGGGTACCAAAATATAAACAAAATATAATATTAGGTATTGTTTTGTCAAAAAATTAACTGGGTGACCAAAATAAAAATACGAGAATATGTGGGTACCAAATAGTTAGTTTACCCTAAAAATTATCCTTATGATATATGTTCTTTTTAACAATTCAAACTTCTACTATTAAAATGGAAATATTTGCATGAAAATTCATATGAAATATATTTTTCTATTATTTTTAGTTTATATATTTTTATTTTGTAAAGTTCTCAAACAAATGATTTGATATATTTTTAATGTTATAGTACAATATTATATTTTTTTGACAAATACTACATCTAATTCTAATCCTACCTAGGGGGAGGGGAAGAGGGACTCTAGGGGAAGGAAGAGGAGTGCTCTAGTGAGTATAGAACTCATGACCTAGGGGAATATGAGGGAACAAAGATAAGCAACTTGGTCAACCATGAGCTTGATCAACCGACTAAATGTGTTGAATATATGCATATAGAATGTATAAATTATTTATGATTTATTATAATTATATATTTGAAAAATACAAAAAAATTAAATTCATAAAATTCTACAATAAATATCATATTCGCTACTAAACCATATATACTAATAATTAACTATAAATATTTTATTTATATGTTTTATTACTCAAATTACATTAATTTTAAAATATAAGGTCATTTTTTTAAAATTTATAGTCATTATTTAAAATCTAAAATTTAAAACACTACTCGTAAAATGTTTTAAAATTGAATAAAACAGATTTTTGTCATTTAAATAAAGTAACATTATTTTTAGATATAAATAATATTCAAAATTTATAGTCAATATTGATATTGTATGAATACACACAAAAACTAGGCAGAATTATAGATGGGTATTGATACTCAACGGCTAGTATCGATATTGACCGGATTTATTAGAATATTGAATGTTAGTTCAGTATTGATACTCATGGGGTGATATCGATTTGAAGATTAGAACATCAAACACTTTTTCAGTATCGATACTCATGGGGTGGCATCGATATTGATTCAAATCAATTTAAAACAAAATATTGAATCATATTTTGGTATCAATACTCAAGACGAGTGCCGAATCAAATCAATATATTAAACCCCTACAAGGAAAAGTTACTTTGCACCTTCGGAGACGGGCAACACACCCAATGATTAACCTTTGAAGATAGGCAACAAACCCAATGCAAAGACGGCCTTTTACCTTTCACTCATTAATGCCTCTGATGGCATTACATTTTATGAAAGAGACTATTGTTTAATCAAAGAAGAAGATACTCCTGATAAATAAGTATCAAAATTGGGCATAAAGACCTAAGCTTTTGTTTTTGGACAGGATGCCTCCGCCAAGAACTGATAATTTGGTTCTCTTAAAATAATTTGAGGCAAAATTAACCTATTTTATCGGCTGAGCCTAGACTAAAGGGGGACAAGGCCAAGTGCTTAAATAAAAAGCCAAATAGAAATTGCATTAAATGAAGGCATATACACAATATTTATAAGGCTGTCTAATATTAAGATTAATTGGGTGGAAGATCATCACAGGGCCCATTATGAGGCTCACTAACAGTGCTGCTACTTTAAGAATTTGCTCTCGAGACACGTCGCCAGTAGAGCCTTTCACACTAATCGTGGAAGATTTATCTCCAGGCTTACCGACAGTTACCGTTGTGTCAAAAAATGGTCCCTGAAAGCTTGCTTCTCAGCTAAGTTACTTGCAGAACCCTCATCACTGACCTTCAGGGTTTCTCTACTCTCCAGAGCAATCGTAGCCTTTAAGACCAAGAAATGACCACTATAGGTTGGGTCCATAACATATAGCTTGATGGCTCATAGTAATCTAGCTACTTCTCTTTGGAAGGATTAAAAGGGTTAAAACTCAACTCTTTCTCCTTTTTATAGATATGCCAACAGCAGCGCAACAACCCCTCATATATACTGGACCGAATATCCCCTAGACAACGCAAATTATGTTATGTTTTACACATATCTGTGAAACCATTGAATTCAACCACCTCTTAATCAGCTTGAAAAGCTATCTCTCTTACTCTCTTGCTCGTAGAACGTAACTGCTAGACTTCTACTATAACACCCTCGACCCGAATATTATATTTTGGGCCTCAACCCCAACCCAAAACCATAAAATTTCTCAAACTGGGTTTAACCTAACAAGGTTTTCTTAAAAACATTTAAAGTCAACAGTAGAAAATATGGATAAATAATCAAAATTGGTACAAGAGAGCTCCAATTTAATTTTAAATATTTGAACATTCGATTTGATTAATAAAATTTCAAAATAAAGATTACAGACTCCAACACGTACGGTCCTATGAATAAATAGCCCACTAAACACAAGTATCGTACTCTAGAAAATACCACATGCTAGAATCTTGTACTGATAGTGCTCCTCGATCCTACGATCAACCTGCGCACGAAAACAACGATTCTGAGTGCTGAGCTTACAAAGCTTAGTGGTACATATATACTCTACTATACTTTATGCTAATCATAAACATAAGCATACAAGCTAGTACGAGAAACAATGAGAGATAAATAATTACATGGCGCTACCACTAGTCGCCTAAAAATATGCTCTCATTATAGAAAATCATCATACATGGCACGCGAGGCCTAACCATACTCATAACATGGCAATATAACATCATATAGATATGGCTCTACCTCCAGTCACCAAATCATATAGCATAGCAAGAAGCATAAGCTTCTTGTAGCATATAAGCATTATACCATAATATGGGAGTGAGGCTTGGTCCCAAATAAGCATCAGGATCATACAATCTAAGTGAGGCCTAGTCCCACAAAGTATCGGGATTATACACTCTTTGAGGTAAGGCCCGGTACCACTAAGCATCAAGATTATACACCCATGCTTAGAATCTCTCATCAAGTATCTTCGAATGAGGCCCGATTCCACTAAGGGTTAGGATCATACATTTGAAAATCTTCAACCATGGTGTTGCAACGCACTATTTCGCTCACTAGTATCTGAAACCCATCAATCAAGATGACTCAATCATCTAGGTGTCCATATCAACACATAGAAAGGACACGTCTACCACACAACACACAACATCACACGACTCATGCTTAGATCATACACTAAGCATCGAGATTATACACTCTTTGAGGTAAGGCCCGATACCACTAAGCATCAAGATCATACACCCATGCTTAGAATCTCTCATCAAGTATCTTCGAATGAGGACCGGTTCCACTAAGGGCCACGATCACACATTTGAAAATCTTCAACCATGGTGTTGCAATGCACTATTTCTCTCACTGGTATCCGAAACCCATCAATCAAGATGACTCAATCATCTAGGTGTCCATATCAGCACATAGCAAGGACACGTCTACCACATAGCACACAGCATTACACGACCCACCAAGGATCCCTACGATTGCTATTACCATCAAGTCACCCAACGTTTACCAAGTTATAAATTATTATAGAAGGTTACATTAATCATCTTATTAATCTATATTATCTCTTTAATATCCCACGTCAATTTTCATATTTACATTAGCATTATAGATTATTTCCTTCGACGAGTACTGATACTCAAACACGAGTATCGATACGATACCCCTGGGTACCAATACTCACATGCGTTCTGATACTAATATAGTTTACTGGAAATCCTTAATTTCTACAAGTACCAATATGGGTCGACCTATACCGATACGGTTCTCAATCGCGTACTGGTACGGCCGAAGCTTATACCGGTACCCTACTTAAGGGTTTGTACCATTTCTTTAAATTTCGATTGTACAACGCCTTATTCAATCCCTAAAGCTTATGAAAGTTATTAGGGTTTGTTTACTAATGCTTTTAATCAATTAATTTTAATTACCAGCTTTATGATCATTTAATTGAGTATTTATCCCTTAATAATAACTTTCATCAAATCACGTCAAACTAGTCGAACAACCATACAAAGCATCACAATTTATCAACCAATCAATCAATCATCAAATAATCATACAATCATCTCAAACGAACCTAAACGGTCTCTAAAGCCTCTATGAGTCTCATCATATTCGCAACACCATCATACATCTCAAAGATATCAAGTCTCGTACTATCGGTCTCCAAACATGTATATTCATCGTCTACCTATTTTGCATATACTAACACGCAAAATAATCACATTTATGATGCTCATGAAGCAATAGGAGTTTAAGGTGTACTAACCTCAAGCAATTATCGATAAATCCTTATTCGACCTTCCTATATTCGATCCCGAATAATCCTCATATAAAAACGAATACAAAAATACATTAATTTCATGCATCCCCTATTCAAAACATAAGGTCAAAAGCATAAAAACAACTACTGGGTTCGAATTTGGCAAAACAGACTGCACCAACATACTCAAAGTGTCAAAAAACCCTCAGGTAAGGTCCCCTGAAAAAATTCAACGGACGATCAAAGCCTGGTCAACAGATGGCGATCCGGTGCGGCATAGTGCAGGGTAACAACGGTGTACCCGTAGGCAATGATTAGGTACAACAGGGTGTATGTACACATGTTCAAGCAGGATCTAGTACGGTGCAATACACTAGAGCATTGTGCACCCATCTAGGAAGACACACGCCCACTCTCACAGGCGATGCGTGGTGGCGTATGGGGCATGACCGGTGGTCGAACAGCGGCGGCTAGCTCCAAATCCACTCTTCTCTAGCAGATGAGTCTCGTGGTGGCGTTAGTTTCTAGAGGAAGATGATGAAGCATGGTGTTTCAACAAGGCCAAACCTTCTTTTCCCTCACCCTAGAAAATGGTGATGACACCAGTGACGTGAAGACCACCGTCGGACTCCTCTCGGTGAGCTAAAGACGATGGCAGCGACGGTGAGATGAACGAAAGTATGAACAATGATGAAAACCCCCTTAAACATATCCCATCTCTAAAAACCTATTTACTTTTCCTCTTTTTCTTCTCTCTCTCCCCATCAAATCACTTTTTACTTTTTCCCTTTCATTTTCCCCCTTAACTCTTTTATTCCCTATTTAAAATTCAAACCTCCACCCCAAATATAATGGACCCAACTTGATATCCTTAACTTGGACTCTAAAATAAGGGCCCAAAACTTGGGTCTAAGACCCGAATTACAAACCCAAATTTCAGGTCGTTACAACTC
This sequence comes from Hibiscus mutabilis, assembly GCA_019671005.1. Lineage (NCBI taxonomy): Eukaryota > Viridiplantae > Streptophyta > Magnoliopsida > Malvales > Malvaceae > Hibiscus > Hibiscus mutabilis. The sequence goes on along the minus strand of CM033746.1, from coordinate 14,717,385 downwards.
TTCCCTCCTTAAAAAATTTCTTCCTTGAAATTTGTACTTGCAAATCAAAAGAAGATGCTAAAACTTAAATAACTCTTTCAAAGTTTCAAATAATTTCCATTGCGCTAGTCTGATCTCTCGCAACACTTGTCAATTATATCTCTTGTCTCCTAACGATACAAACACAATATCAATTGATTTTTTCTCTTAAAAAGAATTTCATCCTCGCTTGGTACATTACAGACAACAAGCGAAACCCAATGGTACCCTAACAAAACTGTCACATTGTAATCCCCTTGACCCGGTCTAGTCGCAAGACCAAATCGAGTAGCTACATTAGGGTTTGCTGAGACAAACCTGGAAGAATTACCTGAAAAGTGATCTATTTTTTCTTTTATCTTGTCTAACTATGCAATCAAGTCCTAAGGTGATCATGTGACAATGGTGAAATTTACAACGCAATGGGCGTCAAATTGACATCTAATTATACGATTTAACGTTACAGGGACCAAATTGCAATTTTAGATAATTAAGAAGACTTCCTTAGAATTAGAGTTACCAATCCTTAATTAGTCATATTTCATACAAACAGGTTAAATTGCAACTTAAAATAATCATCCAAACTCATTTAATTGCATGATCAGGAAACATGGACTAAGCTGCAAAGAATCAAACTTCAAAAATCATTTTAACAGAATTAACGAACTGAGTATCGGTACACTGGTTCCCCGTATCGATATGGGTTCAAGTTTCAATGGCGTACTAATACAGTCCTCAAGCGTATCGGTACAGGTATGCAATATTCGAATATGGGAATTCTTGTAGCCAAAAGGTGTACCAGTATAGTTGTTCGTGTACAAAAACTAAGACAAAATGACATCGATGCGTACTGATACGATCTCTAGGCATATCGATACACCAAGAAATTTTTGCCGAGATTGAGCTGAGACAGGTCCCCGTGTACTGATCCTTAAGGATCCGTACCAGTACGAACATATCTGTGATGGCCTCTTGCTCCAACATATGACACTTTGGCTCAATCTAACTTACCCCAATCAACACCTAATCATCATACATCATCTCAAACATAATTTCCTCAATCATAGAAGCATGGTAAGAGATCATACGCAACATATCAAGTCCAAACAAGCCATGTAGACATAATCTCTACCCAAGCATACAAAATGTTTCCCAACCCCTCAAAACCAAACACTAAGCATCATACAAGTCCAAAACAGCAAACATAACTTGTACAAACAGGGAGTATCCAAAATAAACTTCCCAATTACAAATTGGTCATATTGCCTCTTATTACTACTATGTATTTGTAAAACCATACTTGAAAATACTTCAATCCTTGGATCTTCCATTACTTACTCCCTGTCCGAAAGTGTCTATTTCTCTGCATTGATGAGAAAGAAGATCGTAAGCTATAAGCTTAGTCAGGGAATCTCAAAAACACTCATCAATACATTTAAAACCATTCTACTTCAAATCAAATGTATAAGTCTCAATAAAAACCATCAAACGCCTCTCCAAAACAACTAAAATCATCACCAAACATCATCTAAACAAAGCCCAGTCAACACCTACTTATTTTAACATCTTAACAACATCAATTAACATCCAAAAACATCTTTATAATCTCCTTATACCTCCAGCAACCTTACATCACCAAGATCACTTCAAAATCTAACTATTTACAACCTAGAAAATTAGCAATTCACATAGTTTCGGGATTTCTTTAATTAATCTCTTCTAAAAACATTAAAACACTTCTTATAAGAGATCTAAATCAATTAGATTCAATACAAAACAGATCCAAAATAGTGTATCAAATTTTTACATCAAAACTCAATTTAATCATCATATTCATGTTTTAATCATAATTCCATAACATAAATCAGTTGTAAAGGATCAAGAACTTGAGAATTTCATTAAAGAACCTTTAATTAGACGAGAGAAATGAAAATCACTTCTAATAGCTAATTTCTCCCTTAATTGACAAAGATTGAATGAAAGCTTCAAGAAATCAAATAGATTTTGTTGTAGGAATCAAAGGAATCAAGTGGGAAATAAAAAGAAATCAAAAGAAACTAATTCCTGGGAATTTTGGAAAAGAATTGATGGTTTGGCTGCTGAGAAAGTTGAGAGAAAAGTTGAAAGCAAAATTAGTTACGTGAAAAAAATAAATTTTGTAATTAAAATCCTTTTTATTAATTATGTTTTATTTTAATATTAAAACTAATTAAAAACCATTTTAAAATAGCATAAATTAAGGAAAAAATCTGATGGAAAAGTTTGGTCCCTTTTACGATTTAGTCACAAAAAATAGTTTTAAAAACTTTTCATTTTAGTCACCAGACCAAAATGTCCTAAAATCATATTTAATTCCTTCAAATTGAATTTACCAAAATACTTAAAATATTAATTAAGTATTTTCTAGAATTTTTCCATATTTTATTTTAGCCAAAAAATGATTCTATAAGATTCAATTCCAAACTAACTAGAATTGCCTAACTTGGTTCTCCTGAACCGTCTAATCAACCCATTTAACACCTAGGCCCAAATTCAAGGCGTTACAACTCTCCCCCTCTTAATAAATTTCTTCCTTGAAATTTACCTGGCAGAAAAGGTAAGGAAAATGCTTCAACATGTCATTCTAGCTTTCTTAGGTGGCTTCCTCGACACCATGATGTCGCCATAATACCTTCACCAACTCTATGGTCTTTACACGAAAAACCTTGCTTCTTGAATCTAGAATTCTCATCTACTCCTCATCATAGGTCAAATTCAGATTCAACTCAATCTCCTCAACTGGCATCACATGTGAAGGATCTTGTAACACCTTAAACTGGGCCTAGGAAGGTTATCACTATCTAAGCTATTGACTAGTTGAGTCATGTGCTATTCAATTGAAAGAATTAGGAGTATGAAACATGGAGTTATTAGTTAAATTGTTATAGAATTACCCTTATTAGACTAATTAAGTCTAGGATCAAATTGAAATAAAAGGAAGAAAAGATAGCTAATGTCTAAAGGGATTAAAATGTTATAAACAACAAGTTAGAGTGCCAAATTAAGATGACCAAATTGAAACAAGAATAAAACAATGAAATTGGATGGCAATTAGACCATTTAGTGGTAGTGGAATACATGTGGCAAGGTTAATACACATGTTGCAATTAAGGGTGTTGGCTGGCCATATTGTTGAAAGAAAGAGAAAACAAAAATTGAGTCTTCTTCAACCTTGCAATAGCTATAACCGGTCCTAGCAATTAGAGAGAGAATAGAGAGAGTGAGCTGGTAACCATGGAAACATGAAGTTTTGGGTTTAATTGGGCAGATTTTGAATCTTTGTTTGAGTCTTCTAAGGAATAAGAGTTAGTAATCTCACTCATTTCATTGATTTGAAGCTGAATATGAGAAATATATGTATATGAACTCTTGTTGTTTGAGTTGTGGTGCTTTTGATTAATTTTATAGTTACATTGTTTGTTGAAAATTTGTCATAGTTTGAATGCCAATATGTATATATGCGGTTTAAGTTGTTAGAAAGATAATCAATGCTGGAAATTGTTAGGAAGTTGCTGGAAAATTAGGTACTAAATTGGTATGATTTGAATGTATCATGGCATGAAACTGTTTTGATCACATTGCTAGATAAGATTGTGTGAACATGCTTCATTATATAAAATGCTCTATTTTGATCGCATTGGTAGGTGAATAAAACTGACCTAGGCTTGTATGAGTATGTGTATAAGTTGAATTAATATGTTAGAAGTACCATCCAAGTGATTAAAGAAGCTAGAAACTCAAACTAGTGTAATCTGCCCAGAAAACTCTGTTCTGGGTAGTAAATTTGAAAAATCAACAAAACATTTATAACGGGAATTTAAGGCTGAAAAAATTATGGACAATGCCTTAATATGTCTAAAATCATTAGGAGAAAACAGAACTAAATTCTGGATTGTATAATGAACTGTAGAAATGAAACACTAAGGACAGCGCAAACTGTCCAGTGTTGTAAATTGCCCTGTCTTTAAACAAAAAACTTTATTAATTGGAAAAGAATTAAAATGAAAGGCCTATATGGTTAGAAGGAAAATTAAGTTAGATTTTCAACGGTTTAAACCAATTTAAATTCCGACGTACGGAATGAAAGTTATGCATATTTTAGTAAGCAGTGTACAAGCTGCAGGCAGTAGCAGCAGCACCTTTGATGTTTTAAAATGAATGAATTATGTATTGTTGCCTTGTTTTAAAGAAATGAATGTAATTTGTCTTGACCTTGATTTAACTGTGTGAATTGATGGAGCAAGGAGTAAAACTTGTGGAAGAAGAAAGGAGTGGCCAAGCTAGTGGCAAACACAAAGGAATTTGGATCCAAGATTAGCTAAGCTTGGAGTATTGTGAGTGTAGTTTAATATAGGGTTGGGACTTAGGTCCTAACCAAAGATGCATGTTTATTTCTTGTTATTTCATGCCATGTTAATATACTTGATTTAAGATTAGTTGTGATGAAAAAAGTGGAAGAATGGTTTAAGCTAAAACTTGAGATCTAATAGTAAAATGTATGTTGTTAAATTCTCTAAGAAGAAAAGTGAAAACAAATGTTTGAACCTTGATGCCTTGATTGTGATCATTTTGAATGAGTGCTTAAATGTACCTCTATGATTTAAATACTTGTTAACATGATATAAATCATGAATTAAAGATCTTTCTTGATGCCTAAGAGATGGCATATGTTAATTGCTTGCTTGAATGGCAAGATTAAATTGTAAAGTTTAGAGCTAAGGCTCAATTGGCCTAAGGGCTGTGTATATGAACATGATCTTGCAATGTATCATTTGAATTGATCCTTGAATAAGCTATTTATTGACATAATCATGTAATACTTGAATAAGTGATTCATAATTGAACAAAGCCTTGGTTGTTAGTGGTCATAGGTAGAAGAGCATGCCTTAGAGTCTAGAGCTCATTGTGTTAGGGTGGACTACGGTCCAGGGCTAAGGCCCCTAATTGGTGACAGACGTAGGGTACGTATGTGTGGTCTTTGGCGACAGTAGGATGGTTGACCAGTACTACGGTACAGTACTACAATACATCTTGTGGCGACAGTTGGTTGGAGACTCGATTACCTGGACAACTAAATACCAAACGCTTAAACTAAAGAAAGCAAATGAGAAATAATTAAAGAGTAAAGCTTACATGATACTTGAGTGTCTTGATGCTTGAACTACTTGATACTTGAATTACATGATACTTGAATTGCTTGACACTTGAATGCCTTGATACTTGAATTACTTGATACTTGAATTACATGATACTTGAGTTTCTTGATATATGAACTACTTGATACTTGAATTACATGACACTTGAATTACTTGACACTTGAATGCCTTGATACTTGAACTATTTGATACTTGAATTACATGATACTTGAGTTTCTTGATATATGAACTACTTGATACTTGAATTACATGATACTTGAATTACTCTTGAATGCCTTGATACTTGAATTACTTGATACTTGAATTGCTACTTGAATGGTTTATAATCCTTCTTGCATCGATGTGTGCCTAATGTTTTGCTTGAAATGATATGTCACTAAATTTGAAAATGATAAGTATGCATTTAAAGCTTGAATTCGAACTGCTTCCAACTTTGACTAGGCTCAAACTTAGTTAATTGATATATGTCTTGACAATTGGTTAGAACTAGTTACTACCTCACTAAGTACATTCTTGTACTTATCACTCTCGTTTCCATTCTTCTCAACCACAGATTAAAGGATTCGATCATATCTTGATCCTAAAGACTGAATTCTTGAGCTGGAAGCAAGACACAAGCATAGCTAAAGTATGGACATACTTGTTTTGTACTCCCCTAGTTGGTGGCACTTAGTTGTATATAATGTCTAGTGCATGCATTTTGAATACTTGATCTTGTATATATGTATATGATCTTGAATGGGCCTACTATCTTGTGAACTTGGTTTTTAATATAAATCAAGTAAAGAACTTAAATTCTATGTATTGTAAGTATTTGCTGCGCATATGGTTATGTGTATATTGATTTTATCAAAGTAATTGTCTAGTCTTGTGCCAATTGAATGTCTTGTGAGTTAAGATAGTCTTGTATGATCATGACATGTTATATAAGTATTTTATAATTTTGAATGGTAAATGCTGAATGGTAAGGTTGGCATATTACTTGCTTGGAGACAAGGTATGTACAATTGAATGTTACATGTATCAAGTTAAGAAACAATGAAATGAAATGGAAGCATGATTGTCCTTAAGCTATTCGAATGATGATGATTGAATTGAATTTTTTGGTAACCTATAATGTATGTAATTAAGATTGCTTACATGTTAAGTAATGTATGTTTGGTTACTTGTTAGTTAAGTAACTCATCTAAAAGGGATGGGTTAGCCTATTCTTGCCTTGTTCATGCTTGTATTGTACGTTAGTAATGCTCCCGAACCGGTTTGCTGCCAACTCGGGTAGGGGATGTTACATTTTATTGGTATCAGAGCTTTTTAGTCTGTTCTAGGATTGAACTGGGCTCTCTTACATCATATAGGATACTTGTGCCACCTAGGAGATTTGTAATGTATAGCTTGTGTCTTTGCTTAACTAAACCAAACCCCCTATTATTCTCTTTAAACGTAGAATGTCTGAAAAAACGGTCGCTCGGGATGATGAAAGTCCTGTAGGCTCCTCGAATGAAGGAAATAGTGCGAGGATGAAGCAGAATCCTCCATAACAACAAGCTCAACCTTGATTGAAAAATTGAACTTAAAGCCTGAAATTGTAAAACAAAGCCTTGTAGTTTCAAACACAATAGGGGGAATTACAAACATAAGCCTTATCTGTAGAAACGATCCCCTATTCATTCGAAATGTACCTTTTCTTGTTAATCTATATGTACTAGCAACTTGTGAATTCGATCTAGTACTGGGACTAGATTGGTTAAGTAAGCATGAAGCCCAGATAGATTGCCTAAATAAGAGACTTTAACCCCGAAGTTTAGGAAAGGAATTAATTCTTCTAATTGACAAGAAACTGACCTCAATCTTTGCTACTATGGTTTTACAAGACGAACTTGAATTCGGTTTACCTAGTGTGCCTATTGTATCTGAATATTTCGATGTTTTTCCTGAGGAACTCCCTCGTCTCCCTCCAACCAGAGAAGTAGAGTTTGGGATCGATGTCTAACCTGGAACAACTCCAGTGTCCATCACACCTTATCGAATGACACCTGTTGAGTTGAAAGAACTCAAAAAGCAACTCCAAGAGATACTAGACAAGGGTTTCATTTGGCCTAGCTTGTCTCCTTGGGGTGCTCTAGTCTTTTTCGTAAAGAAGAAAAATAGAATTATGAGACTCTATATTGACTACAGACAATTAAACAAGTTTACTATCAAGAATCGATATCCTCTTCGTAGGATTGAAGATCTTTTCGATCAGCTCAAAGATGCTGCAGTATTCTTAAAGATCGATCTACAATCAGGATACTACCAAATGAGGGTAAAAGAAGAAGATGTACCCAAGACAACCTTTCGTACTCGATATGGCCATTTTGAATTCCTTGTAACGCCATTCGGATTAACGAATGCTCCGGCTGCTTTCATGGATCTCATGAACCGTGTATTCAAGCCCTATCTTGACAAGTTCGTGGTTGTTTTTATTGATGACATTTTGGTGTATTCTCAGAATAAGGAAGAACATTCTGAACACCTTCGAATCGTATTGCAAACTCTCTGAGAATGTCAATTGTTTGCAAAGTTCTCTAAATGCGAATTTTGGCTATTAGAAGTATCGTTCCTTGGCCATGTCATTTTGACAGAAGGGATCAAATTAGATCCAAGGAAGATTCAATCCATCCTGGATTGGAGACCTTCGAGGAATGTTGGTGAGGTCAGAAGCTTTCTCGGTTTAGCTGGGTATTATCGACGTTTTATCAAGGGATTCTCATCCATTGCCACAAATTTGACTAAGCTAACTTGCAAAGATACACCCTTTGTTTGGTCGAAGAACCAACAACGAAGCTTCGATCAGTTTAAACAAGCTCTGACTCATGCTCCGGTTCTCATCCAACCAGTATCGAGCAAGGAGTACATTATTTACAGTGATGCATCTCATTTGGGACTAGGATGTGTCCTGATGCAAGATGAAAATGTGGTAGCTTATGCTTCAAGGCAACTAAAACCACACGAGTCAAACTACCCTACTCACAATCTAGAATTGGCAGCTATCGTGTTCGCACTCAAAGTTTGGAGACATTACTTGTACGGGGAGAAACACAACTTGTTCATAGACCACAAGAGTCTTAAATACCTCCTAACTCAGAAAGACTTGAATTTGAGGTAAAGGAGATGGCTAAAGTTACTTAAAGACTATGATTTAGTTATCGACTACCATCCGAGGAAAGCAAACATGGTTGCTGATGCCCTTAGTCGCAGACCATACTTGGGTAAACCCTTAAATCTAAATCCTAGAATAATTCATTCAAAATATTTATTTCTTGACTTGCAAGTAACCATTCGAATTAGACTTTTCTTGACTTACAAGTAACTATTCAAAAATCTCCTTTAATGATATTTTCCATTCGTTTATAGCTTCCTTGGCTATTAATGCTCATTTTCGTTTATCCAAAGGACAGAAATTTTTGTCTGAACTTCAAGTTCAATCTAGTCTAATCTCGAGAATCAAAGAACTCTAACAAATTGATCCAGATCTTCATAAGATCATGTCCAAGCTACACTCCGAGTCTAATTCTAACTTCTCCCTCAAGTTGAATGGACTCCTCTATTTCAAAGATAAAGTATGTGTTCCTAACAACGAAGAACTAAGACACGAGATGTTACAAGAAGCTCACCAAAGCTCTTTCTCGATTCACCCTGGATCGGTTACGATGTACAAGGACCTAAAGCCACTATATTGGTGGCCAGGCATGAAATCGGCTATCACAGATTTTGTTTCAAAGTGCTTAACTTGTCAGAGGGTCAAAGCGGAGCATCAAGTCCCCACTAGATTTCTCTAACCAATTGAATTCCCTCAGTGGAAATAGGATCGGATTATAATGGACTTCGTTACTGGTCTTCCTTCCACTCCAAGAAAGAATGATGTTGTATGGGTGATTGTTGATAGATTCACAAAGTCTACTTATTTCATCCCTGTTCGAATGAACATGAGCTTGGAAACCTTAGCTGAGCTATACATCCGTGAAGTGGTTTGATTAGAAAGTTTACCTACAGCTATAATCTCTGATCGAGACCCTAGATTTGCCTCTCGATTCTAGAATTCCTTGTAAAAAGCCCTTGGAACCAAAGTGCATTTGAGCACAACCTTTCATCCTCAATCAGATGGAAAATCTGAAAGAATCATCCAAGTACTTGAAGACATGCTACGTGCTTGTGTTATAGACTTCGAAAAGAACTGAGAGAAATCTCTACCCCTAGTAGAGTTTGCTTACAACAATAGCTACTAGACATCTATTCAGATGGCTCTCTTCGAAGCTCTATACGGAAGGAAATGTAGAACTCCCTTGTGCTGGTCTGAATTAGGAGAAAACAAAGTATTGGGACCTCAATTGCTCAGAGAAACCGAAGAACAAGTGAAAATCATACATGATCGATTGAAGCAAGCCTTTGATAGACAGAAAGCCTATGCAGACTTGAAAATGAGAGACATCCAATACAATGTTGGAGACAAGGTCTTCCTGAAAGTGTCTTATTGGAAGAAAGTCTTTCGATTTGGAAGAAAAGGGAAACTTAGTCCCCGATTCATTGAACCATTCGAAATAATTGAAAGGATTGGTACAATGGCTTATCGATTGACTCTCCCTAGTGAATTTGACAAGATTCATAATGTATTTCACGTGTTTATACTTAGAAAATATCGATCTGATCCATCCCATGTCCTTGAGCCCAAGAAGTAGAATTGAATCTGACTTATCTCATGAAGAAGAGCCAATACGAAGACTTGACAAAGAAGTTAGAATACTCAAACAATAATGTTCCCTTGGTGAAAGTGTTATGGAGGAATCATAAAATGGAAGAGGCAACTTGGGAACCTGAGGCTACGATGAAAAGTCAATATCCTTACTTATTCAACCTGTAAACTCGAGGGCGAATTTATTTTAAAGGGGAGAATTGTAACACCTAAACCGGGCCTAGAAAGGTTATCACTATCTAAGCTATTGACTAATTGAGTCATATGCTATTCAATTGAAAGAATTAGGAGTATGTAACATGGAGCTATTAGTTACATTGTTATAGAATTACCCTTATTAGACTAATTAAGTCTAGGATCAAATTGAAATAAAAGGAAGGAAAGATAGCTAATGTCTAAAGGGATTAAAATGTTATAAACAACAAGTTAGAGTGCCAAATTAAGATGACCAAATTGAAACAAGAATAAAACATTGAAATTGGATGGTAATTAGACCATTTAGTGGTAGTGGAATACATGTGGCAAGGTTAATACACATGTGGAAATTAAGGGTGTTGGCTGGCCATATTGTTGAAAGAAAAGAAAACAAAAATTGAGTCTTCTTTAACCTTGCATTAGCTATAACCGATCCTAGCAATTAGAGAGAGAATATAGAGAGTGAGCTGGTAACCATGGAAACATGAAGTTTTGGGTTTAATTGGGCAGATTTTGAATCTTTGTTTGAGTCTTCTAAGGAAGAAGAGTAAGTAATCTCACTCATTTCATTGATTTGAAGCTGAATATGAGGATTATATGTATATGAATTCTTGTTGTTTGAGTTGTGGTGCTTTTGATTGATTTTATAGTTACATTGTTTGTTGAAAATTTGTCATAGTTTGAATGCCAATATGTATATATGTGGTTTAAGTTGTTAGAAATATAATCAATGCTGGAAATTGTTAGGAAGTTGCTGGAAAATTAGGTACTAAATTGGTATGATTTGAGTGTATCATGGCATGAAACTGTTTTTGATCACATTGCTAGATAAGATTTGTGTAAACATGCTTGATTATATAAAATGCTCTATTTTGATCGCATTTGAATAAAACTAACCTAGACTTTTATGAGTATGTATATAAGTTGAATTAATATGTTAGAAGTACCATCCAAGTGATTAAAGAAGCTAGAAACTCAAACTAGTGTAATCTGCCCGTAAAACTCTATTTTGGGTAGTAAATTTGAAAAATCAACAAAAAATTGTATAAAGGGAATTTAAGGCTGAAAAAATTTATAGGAAATGCCTTAATATGTATAAAATGATTAGGAGAAAACATAACTAAATTATTGATTGTATAATGAATTGTAGAAATGAAACATTAAGGCAAGTGCAAACTATCCAGTGTTGTAAATTGTTCTCATCTTTAAACAAAAAACTTTATTAATTGGAAAAGAATTAAAATGAAAGGCCTATATGGTTAGAAGTAAAATTAAGTTAGATTTTCAACGTTTAAACCAATTGAAATTCCAACGCACGGAATTAAAGTTATGCATATTTTAGTAAGTTTGTACAAAGCTGCTAGCGATAGCAAACAACACCTTTGATGTTTTAAAATGAATGAATTATATATTGTTGCCTTGTTTTAAAGAAATGAATGTAATTTGTCTTGACCTTGATTTATTTGTATGAATTGATGGAGCAAGGAATAAAACTTGTGGAAGAAGAAAGGGTGGCCAAGCTAGTGGCAAACACAAAGGAATTTGGATCCAAGATTAGCTAAGCTTGGAGTATTGTGAGTGTAGTTTAATATAGGGTTGGGACTTAGGTCCTAACCAAAGATGCATGTTTATTTCTTGTTATTTCATGCCATGTTAATATAATTGATTTAAGATTAGTTTTGATGAAAAAGTGGAAGAATGGTTTAAGCTAAAACTTGGGATCTAATAGTAAAATGTATGTTGTTAAATTATCTAAGAAAAAAATGAAAACAAATGTTTGAATCTTGATGCCTTGATTGTGTTTATTTTGAATGAGTGCTTAAATGTACCTCTATGATTTAAATACTTGTTAACATGATATAAATCATGAATTAAAGATCTTTCTTGATGCCTAAGAGATGGCATATGTTAATTGCTTGCTTGAATGGCAAGATTAAATTGTAAAGTTTAGAGCTAAGGCTCAATTGGCCTAAGGGCTGTGTATATGAACATGATCTTGCAATGTATCATTTGAATTGATCATTGAATAAGCTATTTATTGACATAATCATGTAATACTTGAATAAGTGATTCATAATTGAACAAAGCCTTGGTTGTTAGTGGTCATAGGTAGAAGGCATGCCTTAGAGTCTAGAGCTCATTGTGTTAGGGTGGACTACGGTCCATGGCTAAGGCCCCTAATTGGTGACAGGCGTAGGGGTACGTATGTGTGGTCTTTGGGCAACAGTAGGATGGTTGACCAGTACTACGGTACAACACGATACATCTACAATACATCTTGTGGCAACAGTTGGTTGGAGACTCGATTACTGGACAACTAAATACCAAACGCTTAAACTAAAGAAATCAAATGATAAATAATTAAAGAGTAAAGCTTACATGATACTTGATTGTCTTGATACTTGAACTATTTGATACTTGAATTACATGATACTTGAATTGCTTAACACTTGAATGCCTTGATACTTGAATTACTTGATACTTGAATTACATGATACTTGAGTTTCTTGATATATGAACTACTTGATACTTGAATTACTTGACACTTGAAATGACACTTGAATGCCTTGATACTTGAACTATTTGATACTTGAATTACATGATACTTGAGTTTCTTGATATATGAACTACTTGATACTTGAATTATATGACACTTGAATTACTCTTGAATGCCTTGATACTTGAATTACTTGATACTTGAATTGCTAAATGGTTTATAATCCTTTTTGCATCGATGTGTACCTAATGTTTTGCTTGAAATGATATGTCACTAAATTTGAAAATGATAAGTATGCATTTAAAGCTTGAATTTGAATCGCTTCCAAGTTTGACTAGGCTCAAACTTAGTTAATTGATATATGTCTTGACAATTGGTTAGAACTAGTTACTACCTCACTAAGTACATTCTTGTACTTATCACTCTCGTTTCCATTCTTCCAACCACACAGTTAAAGGATTCGATCATATCTTGATCCTAAAGCCTAAATTCTTGAGCTGGAAGCAAGACACAAGCATAGCTAAAGTATGGACATACTTGTTTTGTACTCCCTAGTTGGTGGCACTTATTTGTATATAATGTCTAGTGCATGCATTTTGAATACTTGATTTTGTATATATGTATATGATCTTGAATGGGCCTACTATCTTGTGAACTTGGTTTTTAATATAAATCAAGTAAAGAACTTAAATTCTATGTATTGTAAGTATTTGCTATATATATGGTTATGTGTATATTGATTTTATCAAAGTAATTGTCTAGTCTTGTGCCAATTGAATGTCTTGTGAGTTAAGATAGTTTTATATGATCATGACATGTTATATAAGTATTTTATAATTTTGAATGGTAAATGCTGAATGGTAAGGTTGGCATATTACTTGCTTGGAGACAAGGTATGTACAATTGAATGTTACATGTATCAAGTTAAGAAACAATGAAATGAAATGGAAGCATGATTGTCCTTAAGCTATTGAATGATGATGATTGAATTGAATTTTTGGTAACCTATAATGTATGTAATTAAGATTGCTTACATGTTAAGTAATGTATGTTTGGTTACTTGTTAGTTAAGTAACTCATCTAAAAGGGATGGGTTAGCCTATTCTTGCCTTGTTCATGCTTGTATTGTACGTTAGTAATGCTCCCGAACCGGTTTGCTGCCAACTCGGGTAGGGGATGTTACATTTATTGGTATCGAGCTTTTAGTCATTTCTAGGATTGAACTGGGCTCTCTTACATCATATAGGATACTTGTGCCACCTAGGAGATTTGTAATGTATAGCTTGTGTCTTTGCTTAACTAAACCAAACCCCCTATTATTCTCTTTAAACGTAGAATGTCTGAAAAAACGGTCGCTCGGGATGATGAAAGTCCTGTAGGCTCCTCGAATGAAGGAAATAGTGCGAGGATGAAGCAGAATCCTCCATAACAACAAGCTCAACCTTGATTGAAAAATTGAACTTAAAGCCTGAAATTGTAAAACAAAGCCTTGTAGTTTCAAACACAATAGGGGGAATTACAAACATAAGCCTTATCTGTAGAAACGATCCCCTATTCATTCGAAATGTACCTTTTCTTGTTAATCTATATGTACTAGCAACTTGTGAATTCGATCTAGTACTGGGACTAGATTGGTTAAGTAAGCATGAAGCCCGGATAGATTGCCTAAATAAGAGACTTTAACCCCGAAGTTTAGGAAAGGAATTAATTCTTCTAATTGACAAGAAACTGACCTCAATCTTTGCTACTATGGTTTTACAAGACGAACTTGAATTCGGTTTACCTAGTGTGCCTATTGTATCCGAATATTTCGATGTTTTTCCCGAGGAACTCCTCGTCTCCTCCAACCAGAGAAGTAGAGTTTGGGATCGATGTCTAACTGGAACAACTCAGGTGTCCATCACACCTTATCGAATGACACTGTTGAGTTGAAAGAACTCAAAAGCAACTCCAAGAGATACTAGACAAGGGTTTCATTTGGCCTAGCTTGTCTCCTTGGGGTGCTCTAGTCTTTTTCGTAAAGAAGAAAAATAGAATTATGAGACTCTATATTGACTACAGACAATTAAACAAGTTTACTATCAAGAATCGATATCCTCTTCGTAGGATTGAAGATCTTTTCGATCGACTCAAAGATCTTTGCAGTATTCTTAAAGATCGATCTACAATCAGGATACTACCAAATGAGGGTAAAAGAAGAAGATGTACCCAAGACAACCTTTCGTACTCGATATGGCCATTTTGAATTCCTTGTAACGCCATTCGGATTAACGAATGCTCCGGCTGCTTTCATGGATCTCATGAACCGTGTATTCAAGCCCTATCTTGACAAGTTCGTGGTTGTTTTTATTGATGACATTTTGGTGTATTCTCAGAATAAGGAAGAACATTCTGAACACCTTCGAATCGTATTGCAAACTCTCTGAGAATGTCAATTGTTTGCAAAGTTCTCTAAATGCGAATTTTGGCTATTAGAAGTATCGTTCCTTGGCCATGTCATTTTGTGAAGGGATCAAATTAGATCCAAGGAAGATTCAATCCATCTGGATTGAGACCTTCGAGGAATGTTGGTGAGGTCGAAGCTTTTCGGTTTAGCTGGGTATTATCGACGTTTTATCAAGGGATTCTCATCCATTGCCACAAATTTGACTAAGCTAACTTGCAAAGATACACCCTTTGTTTGGTCGAAGAACCAACAACGAAGCTTCGATCAGTTTAAACAAGCTCGACTCATGCCCGGTTCTCATCCAAAGATGATCGAGCAAGGAGTACATTATTTGATGCATCTCATTTGGGACTAGGATGTGTCTGATGCAAGATGAAAATGTGGTAGCTTATGCTTCAAGGCAACTAAAACCACACGAGTCAAACTACCCTACTCACAATCTAGAATTGGCAGCTATCGTGTTCGCACTCAAAGTTTGGAGACATTACTTGTACGGGGAGAAACACAACTTGTTCATAGACCACAAGAGTCTTAAATACCTCCTAACTTCGAAGAAAGACTTGAATTTGAGGTAAAGGAGATGGCTAAAGTTACTTAAAGACTATGATTTAGTTATCGACTACCATCCGAGGAAAGCAAACATGGTTGCTGATGCCCTTAGTCGCAGACCATACTTGGGTAAACCCTTAAATCTAAATCCTAGAATAATTCATTCAAAATATTTATTTCTTGACTTGCAAGTAACCATTCGAATTAGACTTTTCTTGACTTACAAGTAACTATTCAAAAATCTCCTTTAATGATATTTTCCATTCGTTTATAGCTTCCTTGGCTATTAATGCTCATTTTCGTTTATCCAAAGGACAGAAATTTTTGTCTGAACTTCAAGTTCAATCTAGTCTAATCTCGAGAATCAAAGAACTCTAACAAATTGATCCAGATCTTCATAAGATCATGTCCAAGCTACACTCCCGAGTCTAATTCTAACTTCTCCCTCAAGTTGAATGGACTCCTCTATTTCAAAGATAAAGTATGTGTTCCTAACAACGAAGAACTAAGACACGAGATGTTACAAGAAGCTCACCAAAGCTCTTTCTCGATTCACCCTGGATCGGTTACGATGTACAAGGACCTAAAGCCACTATATTGGTGGCCAGGCATGAAATCGGCTATCACAGATTTTGTTTCAAAGTGCTTAACTTGTCAGAGGGTCAAAGCGGAGCATCAAGTCCCCACTAGATTTCTCTAACCAATTGAATTCCCTCAGTGGAAATAGGATCGGATTATAATGGACTTCGTTACTGGTCTTCCTTCCACTCCAAGAAAGAATGATGTTGTATGGGTGATTGTTGATAGATTCACAAAGTCTACTTATTTCATCCCTGTTCGAATGAACATGAGCTTGGAAACCTTAGCTGAGCTATACATCCGTGAAGTGGTTTGATTAGAAAGTTTACCTACAGCTATAATCTCTTGATCGAGACCCTAGATTTGCCTCTCGATTCTAGAATTCCTTGTAAAAAGCCCTTGGAACCAAAGTGCATTTGAGCACAACCTTTCATCCTCAATCAGATGGAAAATCTGAAAGAATCATCCAAGTACTTGAAGACATGCTACGTGCTTGTGTTATAGACTTCGAAAAGAACTGAGAGAAATCTCTACCCCTAGTAGAGTTTGCTTACAACAATAGCTACTAGACATCTATTCAGATGGCTCTCTTCGAAGCTCTATACGGAAGGAAATGTAGAACTCCCTTGTGCTGGTCTGAATTAGGAGAAAACAAAGTATTGGGACCTCAATTGCTCAGAGAAACCGAAGAACAAGTGAAAATCATACATGATCGATTGAAGCAAGCCTTTGATAGACAGAAAGCCTATGCAGACTTGAAAATGAGAGACATCCAATACAATGTTGGAGACAAGGTCTTCCTGAAAGTGTCTTATTGGAAGAAAGTCTTTCGATTTGGAAGAAAAGGGAAACTTAGTCCCCGATTCATTGAACCATTCGAAATAATTGAAAGGATTGGTACAATGGCTTATCGATTGACTCTCCCTAGTGAATTTGACAAGATTCATAATGTATTTCACGTGTTTATACTTAGAAAATATCGATCTGATCCATCCCATGTCCTTGAGCCTGAAGAAGTAGAATTGAATCCTGACTTATCTCATGAAGAAGAGCCAATACGAAGACTTGACAAAGAAGTTAGAATACTCCGAAACAATAATGTTCCCTTGGTGAAAGTGTTATGGAGGAATCATAAAATGGAAGAGGCAACTTGGGAACCTGAGGCTACGATGAAAAGTCAATATCCTTACTTATTCAACTCAGGTAAACTCGAGGGCGAATTTATTTTAAAGGGGGAGAATTGTAACACCCTAAACCGGGCCTAGAAAGGTTATCACTATCTAAGCTATTGACTAATTGAGTCATATGCTATTCAATTGAAAGAATTAGGAGTATGTAACATGGAGCTATTAGTTACATTGTTATAGAATTACCCTTATTAGACTAATTAAGTCTAGGATCAAACTGAAATAAAAGGAAGGAAAGATAGCTAATGTCTAAAGGGATTAAAATGTTATAAACAACAAGTTAGAGTGCCAAATTAAGATGACCAAATTGAAACAAGAATAAAACATTGAAATTTCATGGTAATTAGACCATTTAGTGGTAGTGGAATACATGTGGCAAGGTTAATACACATGTGGAAATTAAGGGTGTTGGCTGGCCATATTGTTGAAAGAAAGAGAAAACAAAAATTGAGTCTTCTTTAACCTTGCATTAGCTATAACCGATCCTAGCAATTAGAGAGAGAATATAGAGAGTGAGCTGGTAACCATGGAAACATGAAGTTTTGGGTTTAATTGGGCAGATTTTGAATCTTTGTTTGAGTCTTCTAAGGAAGAAGAGTAAGTAATCTCACTCATTTCATTGATTTGAAGCTGAATATGAGGATTATATGTATATGAATTCTTGTTGTTTGAGTTGTGGTGCTTTTGATTGATTTTATAGTTACATTGTTTGCTGAAAATTTGTCATAGTTTGAATGCCAATATGTATATATGTGGTTTAAGTTGTTAGAAATATAATCAATGCTGGAAATTGTTAGGAAGTTGCTGGAAAATTAGGTACTAAATTGGTACGATTTGAGTGTATCATGGCATGAAACTGTTTTGATCACATTGCTAGATAAGATTGTGTAAACATGCTTGATTATATAAAATGCTCTGTTTTGAATAAAACTAACCTAGACTTTTATGAGTATGTATATAAGTTGAATTAATATGTTAGAAGTACCATCCAAGTGATTAAAGAAGCTAGAAACTCAAACTAGTGTAATCTGCCCAGAAAACTCTATTTTGGGCAGTAACTTTGAAAAATCACCAAAAATTGTATAAAGGGAATTTAAGGCTAAAAAATTTATAGGAAATGCCTTAATATGTATAAAATGATTAGGAGAAAACATAACTAAATTATTGATTGTATAATGAATTGTAGAAATGAAACATTAAGGCAAGTGCAAACTATCCAGTGTTGTAAATTGTTCTGTCTTTAAACAAAAAACTGTATTAATTGGCAAAGAATTAAAATGCAAGGCCTATATGGTTAGAAGTACAATTAAGTTAAATTTCCAACGATGCAAACCAATTGAAATTCCAACGTACGGAATTAAAGTTATGCATATTTTAGTAAGCTGTGCGCAAGCTGCTAGGCAGTAGCAGCAACACCTTTGATGTTTTGAAATGAATGAATTATATATTGTTGCCTTGTTTTAAAGAAATGAATGTACTTTGTCTTGACCTTGATTTATTTGTATGAATTGATAGAGCAAGGAATAAAACTTGTGGAAGAAGAAAGGGGTGGCCAAGCTAGTGGCAAACACAAAGGAATTTGGATCCAAGATTAGCTAAGCTTGGAGTATTGTGAGTGTAGTTTAATATAGGGTTAGGACTTAGGTCCTAACCAAATATGCATGTTTATTTCTTGTTATTTCATGCCATGTTAATATAATTGATTTAAGCTTAGTTTTGATGAAAAAGTGGAAGAATGGTTTAAGCTAAAACTTGGGATCTAATAGTAACATGTATGTTGTTAAATTATCTAAGAAGAAAAATGAAAACAAATGTTTGAATCTTGATGCCTTGATTGTGTTTATTTCGAATGAGTGCTTAAATGTACCTCTATGATTTAAATACTTGTTAACATGATATAAATCATGAATTAAAGATCTTGCTTGATGCCTAAGAGATGGCATATGTTAATTGCTTGCTTGAATGACAAGATTAAATTGTAAAGTGTAGAGCTAAGGCTCAATTGGCCTAAGGGCTGTGTATATGAACATGATCTTGCAAGGTATCACTTGAATTGATCATTGAATAAGCCATTTCTTGACATAAACATGTGATACTTGAATAAGTGATTCATAATTGAACAAAGCCTTGGTTGTTAGTGGTCATAGGTAGAAGGGCATGCCTTAGAGTCTAGAGCTCATTGTGTTAGGGTGGACTACGGTCCATGGCTAAGGCCCCTAATTGGTGACAGATGGAGGGTACGTATGTGTGGTCTTGGGCAACAGTAGGAGGGTTGACCAGTACTACGGTACAGTACTACGATACATCTTGCGTACTACGGTACATCTTGTGGCAACAGTTGGTTGGAGACTCGATTACCTGGACAACTAAATACCAAAGGCTTAAACTAAAGAAATCAAATGATAAATAATTAAAGAGTAAAGCTTACATGATACTTGATTGTCTTGATACTTGAACTATTTGATACTTGAATTACATGATACTTGAATTACTTAACACTTGAATGCCTTGGTACTTGAATTACTTGATACTTGAATTACATGATACTTGAGTTTCTTGATATATGAACTACTTGATACTTGAATTACTTGACACTTGAATGCCTTGATACTTGAACTACTTGATACTTGAATTACATGATACTTGAGTTTCTTGATATATGAACTACTTGATACTTGAATTATATGACACTTGAATTACTTGAGTTGCTACTTAAATGGTTTATAATCCTTTTTGCATCGATGTGTACCTAATGTTTTGCTTGAAATGATATGTCACTAAATTTGAAAATGATAAGTATGCATTTAAAGCTTGAATTTGAACTGCTTCCAAGTTTGAGTAGGCTCAAACTTAGTTAATTGATACATGTCTTAACAATTTGTTAGAACTAGTTACTACCTCACTAAGTACATTCTTGTACTTATCACTCTCGTTTCCATTCTTCCCAACCACAGGTTAAAGGATTCGATCGTTGCTTGATCCTAAAGCCTAAATTCTTGAGCTGGAAGCTAGACACAAGCATAGCTAAAGTATGGACATACTTGTTTTGTACGCCCCTAGTTGGTGTCACTTATTTGTATATAATGTCTAGTGCATGCATTTTGAATACTTGATTTTGTATATATGTATATGATCTTGAATGTACCTACTATCTTGTGCGCTTGGTTATTAATATAATCAAGTAAAGAACTTAAATTCTATGTATTGTAAGTATTTGCTGCGTATATGGTTATGTATATATTGATTTTATCAAAGTAATTGTCTAGTCTTGTGCTAATCGAATGTCTTATGAGTTAAGATAGTTTTATATGATCATGACATGTTATATAAGTATTTTATAATTTTGAATGGTAAATGCCGAATGGTAAGGTTGGCATATTGCTTGCTTGGAGACAAGGTATGTACAATTGAATGTTACATGTATCAAGTTAAGAAACAATGAAATGAAATGGAAGCATGATTGTTGTTAAAATCAGAGAACATTTTAGAGTGTTTCTCTGTTATATCTTATTTCAAAAATATTGTACAAGAGTACTCCTTTTATAGGCTTTACAAGTAGTTAACATAGAGTAGTCTACCCAAGAGATATAACTCTTATCCTTTAATGAGATAGAGTTTATCTAGATTTAGACTTTTAAATTCAAACTATTAGATGAGATAAGATAAGATTACAACATTTAATTTACATCCAATATCCTATACTCCCCCTCAAACTGGTGTGTATATGTTGTATACTCCCAGTTTGGTTGAGAACTCGTCAAAGGTCACTCTCGGAAGTGCCTTTGTAAAGATATCCGCCAGTTGACTCTTTGTAGGAACATAGTGCAGCTTTACGACACCATTGTTTACCTTCTCATAAATAAAATGTCTGTCAATTTCGATATGCTTAGTCCGATCATGTTGTACTTGATTCTTAGCAATACTCATTGCTGATTGGCTATCACTTAGTATCTCGAACTCCTGTTTTTCATCCAACTCCAGCTCGGTGAGAAGTTTTTTAAGCCACATGCCTTTATTAAATTCCAAGGACCATAGCCCTATATTCTGATTCTACACTACTTCGAGACACCACAATTTGCTTTTTACTCCTCCATGTGACTAAGTTTCCCCACACAAACGAACAATAGCCGCTCACAGATTTTCTATCTGTTAACTCTCCAGCCCAGCTAGAATTTGTGTAAATCTTCACAGATCTGTCTTGATTTTTCCTGAAAATAAGTCCAAATCCTAGTGTAAACTTTAAGTATCGTAGGACACTAATGGCTGCCTCCATATGTTCTTCTCTAGGATCGCTCATGTGTTGGCTGATTATGCTTACTGGATAAGCTATATCAGGTCTGGTGAGTGTTAAATAAATCAGTTTCCCAACCAGCCTTTGGTAGAATTCTCTGTTCACGGGAGTACTCATTCCATTTTTTCCAAACTTCAAGCCTGTATCCATTGGAGTGCCTGCTAGTTTACATCCAAGCATTCCAGTTTCCGAGAGCATGTCCAAGATGTACTTTCTCTGATTTATGACTATTCCCTCATTTGATCTAGCCACCTCCATTCCGATAAAGTACCTAAGACTTCCCAAGTCTTTAGTTTCTCAATTTCCTTTGTGTCATCTCCTGTAATGATCATATCATCAACGTAAACAATAAGGAGAGTTTTTTACCATCTGAAGCTACCTTTTTAAACAAGGTGTGATATGCTTGTGTTTGCTTGAACCTGTTCTTTACCATGGCCTTCACGAATTTGTCAAACCAGACCCTTGGTGATTGCTTCAGCCCATACAAGGGTCTATTTAGTTTACACACTTTTTGTTTCGTTGAGTCATCCTCTAAGCCTGGTGGAATCTGTATATATACTTTTTCTTCAAGCTTTGCATTCAAAAAAGCATTCTTGATGTCCAGTTGGTGCAACTTCCCATCTTTATTAACTGCTAATGAGAGCAACACCCTTATTGTTTTCAGTTTTGGCACATGTGCAAAAGTCTCCTGATAGTCTACTCCATATGACTGAGTAAATCCCTTTGCCACTAACCTTGCCCTGAACCTCTCGATGCTTCCATCAGAATGATACTTTACTGTGAAAACCCACTTGCATCCGACCATCTTTTTTCCTTCAGGCAGATTAGTTAAACTCCATGTGTTATTTTGTTGTAGGGCTTTGACCTCTTCTTCAACAACTTTCCTCTAATCAGGATTTTCAAATGCCTCTTCCACTGTTCTAGGGATCCTTACACTATTAATATTAGCTATAAAAGCCTTGAAACCAGACACTAGTTTTCCATAAGCAACAAATCTATCAATAGGATGATTAGTGCATTTTCTTACCCATTTTCTGATTGCAATAAAAAAATCATCTAAATTCTCATGAACTGGACTTTTTGAGACATCATTGCTTACCTTTTCCTCTATGGAAGCAAGACTTAAGATCAGTTCTTGACAAGTACTAGGCTGATTAATGGGTTATGTGACAATTTTCTTTCTTCTAGTACAGGGAGTAAGCTGTTTGACTAGAGATTGTGGGGTTTGAGTGTGAGGCCTGGGAGATCTAGGTTCTGGAGAAGGTCTTCCTACTGGAACATTAGAAGAGATAGGAGATATATGCTCTGGGGAAGATCTTTCTACTAGAACACTAGGAGAGCTAGGAAATGTAGGCTCTGGAGAAGTTGTAGGATCATCAGAGTTGCTAGGTTGTTCGTCCAGTGTTTGTTCAAGGGTCAGAAAAGGAGACAACAAAGGAAGAATATGAGTAGGAGTAATAGGCTGAGATTCCTCACATCTCTCCCCTTGAATCTTAATTTCAAGAAAATAAGGCTGATTTTCAAAGAAAGTAATAGCAAATGAAACATAGGTTTTCTTGGTAAAAGGTGAGTAACATTTGTAGCCTTTCTGACTTGATGAGTATCCTATAAACACACACCGCAAGGACCTAGGATCAAGCTTACTCCCATTGTTGCTATGAACATGAAAAAAAGATGTGCAGCCAAATACTCGAAAAGGAATAGCAGATGACCATGGTTTGAAATGTGGAAAAAGATGTAAAAGGGTGTCAAAAGGAGTTTTGAAGCCCATAGTTTTGCTAGGCATCCTATTAATTAGGAAAGTAGCAGTAAGAAGTGCTTCCCCCCAAAGATACTGAGGAGCATTAGCAGAAAGCAGAAGAGACCGAGTTACCTCAAGTAGATGTCTATTTTTTCTTTCAGCAACCCCATTTTGTTGAGGAGTGTTGACACAAGAAGTAAGGTGAAATATACCTTTCTCTCAAAAAAAGGAACCAAGGGATTTAGTAAGATACTCACTCCCATTATCACTCTGAACTATCTTTATTTTGCCTTCAAATTGGTTTTCGATCATGTGAAAAAACGTTTTAAATATCGTTTCAACCTCTAATTTTTCTTTCATGAGATAGGTCCAAGTAACCCGAGAGTGATCATCAATAAAGGACACAAACCAGCGAGCCCCAGATACATTTTTAACTTTAGAAGGACCCCAAATGTCGCTGTGTATGATAGAGAAATGAGAGATAGGTTTAAATTTAGTGGGAATATATGATTGTCTTGTATGTTTGGCAAGTTGACATGCATCAAAGGTGAATGACGAGGGATGTTTATTCAGGAACAACTTAGGAAACAATTTCGCAAGATAGTAGTAATTCGGGCATCCTAATCGAAAATGCCATAGCATGACATCATTGGAAAGAAGGGAAGAGGAAAAAACTGTAGACGTAGGACAACTGGGAATAGTTTTGTTTCGAGAGGATAAGCCATCAAGAATGTAGAGTCCATTGTGTTGCCTAGCATTGCCAATCACCGTCCTCGAGTCTTGTGCCTGAAAAATACAACCAGATAGCCCTAAGTTAACATCACAATTCTCATCTTTAACAATTTTGCTAACAGATAGAAGATTGCAGGCCAGTTTTGGTACATAAATAACATCAGACAGTACTAGATGATCATTTAATTTAATAGAACCACTTCCTAATACAATGGAGAGAGATCCATTGGCAACTTTGATAGATCATGCAAATGAATATGGCTTGTACTCATGAAAAAGGTCACGATTGCCTGTCATATGGTTAGAAGCACCAGAATCCACTATCCAACTCCAGGGATTGACTGTGGCCAAAAAAGAAATTCTACCTTTTGTAGCAGAAAATGAAGTAGAATCTTATTTGGAGAATATTTGACCAAACATCTGTTGGAGCTCCACAATCTGTTGCTTATTGAAATTGCTGGAAGAACTGTCATGCGCAGTAACATGTGCTTCTCTCGGGGCTTTGACCCATTGGGATTTCCACTCTGCTGGTCTCACTGATTGAGACGAAATGGGAGAAAGAGACACATCTGAAAGGGTAAAATTAGTTGGACGAGAGCTTACTGGAGAGCTAATTGCAGAAGCAGCAGGTTCTGCTGTAGCCATATTTTTTAAATAGGGAAGAAAGGTCGAGAGAAGAAAGGAAAAATTGAAATTTGGACGAAAAGATCGACCTAAACTGATACCATGTTAAAATCAGAGAACATTTTAGAGTGTTTCTCTGCTAAATCTTATTTCAAAAATGCTGTACAAGAGTACTCCTTTTATAGGCTTTACAAGTAGTTAACCTAGAGTAGTCTACCTAAGAGATATAACTCTTATCCTTTAATAAGATAGATTTTATCTAGATTTATACTTTTAAATTCAAACTATTAGATGAGATAAGATAAGATTACAACATTTAATTTACATCCAATATCCTACAATTGTCCTTAAGCTATTCGAATGATGATGATTGTATGATAATGTTAATTGAAATTTTTGGTAACCTATAATGTATGTAATTAAGATTGCTTGCATGTTAAGTAATGTATGTTTGGTTACTTGTTAGTTAAGTAACTCATCTAACAAGGATGAGTTAGCATATCCTTGCCTTGTTCATGCTTGTATTGTACGTTAGTAACGCTCATAAACCGGTTTGTTGCCAACCCGGGTAGGGGGTGTTACAGATCTAACCTATACCTTCGGAGCATTGATACATGTAAAATATCATGTATGTTCTCCAACTCCGCAGGCAAACTTAACTTATAAGCAACTGGACCAACACACTCAAACACTTCATAAGGCCAAATAAACCTAAGGCTTAACTTGCCCTTATGTCTAAACCTCATAACCTTCTTCCAAGGCGAAACCTTAAGGAACACTCGATCTGTAAAGACCAGGTTTTGGGATTCAAGGGTTGATTTTAACCCGTAGGTAGGGACCGTGTGTTTGGGCCTTATGCTGGGCCTTAGAAGCCTTAGTGGGCTTTCCTATAGAATTTTGGGCTTGAGCTTTGGGTGGCCATGTATGTATGCATGAAAGGAAGGGTAGAAGGGTAAATTTACCCATAAATATTAAAGAAAATGGTGGTTAATTGGTATAGAGAGTGATGATCTCATTCTTCTTCTTCTTCTTCCATAATTTACTTCATCTTCTTTTCTCTCCAAAAGCTCAACTCTTTAGGGAGCAAATCTTAGTCTTTTGAGTGTAAAACTAAAATTTTGTGTTAAGAGAAGTGTGCTTAGCATACAAGGTTCTATATTTTAAGGTAAGGAACAAGTAAAATAGTGGTGTGAAGGGTTTTGGTGGGGTTATGGAGGATGAACGGGAATGGTGATTTTGATCAATTTCTTATAAAAAAACCTTCCTTTTTCGTGTCTCGACCTTCCAGCAATGTTGTAACATGATTTAAAACCTTCTTGTGTAGTGAAAGATCTTGAGGAGTCTTCTAAGAGCTATAGTAAGAGCAAGGTGGGAGGAGATTAGCTTGGAGCACCAAGTTTGGTTTTTGGAGCAAGGTTAGTACACTACTAACTCTTATGCCTTTATGGACATCATAAAATCATGTTAGCTTTGTGGTTGTTTGAGTGCCTAAACCCCTTTAATGGCAAGTTGTTTAGTTGATGTTAAAATGGTGTAAAATTTGTAGAAACCAACCTAATATACCTTCCATAACATGTAAGATCAATTTGAGGTCTTGGAGTTGGGTTTTAGGGGCTTTGGATTAGAGTTTTAAACTCTAAAAATTGAATTCTGGGCGTGAGTATCGGTGCGGGATAAACTCGTATTGGTATTCCTCTTTAAAACGATAAAAAATTGGTAAGTTTAAAAAGTGTATTGGTACGTGAGTATCCAGTGGTGAAGTCATGTATCGGTACGCCTTAGGGAGGATTGATATGGAAGTGTGTACCAGAATAGGTAGGTCTCGTACCGGTACCTCACCTCTTTAGGTTGAGGATCGGTACACAAAGGGTGCATATCGGTATAGGGAGCGCATCGGTACATGCTGGTCTCGTACCAGTACCCTATTGTATCTTTGGTATGACCTCATTTTGGGGTACGAGGATCGGTACGAGAAGCTTAAGGATTGGTACGATAGGGTCTGCATTGGTACGATACGATGAGTATTGGTACGCCCTATTGAATTTGTCTAAAAATTATGTTTTTAATTTGGAAGGCTGGTAACTTGAATATTTGAGCCCAATAGGTCCCATTGGAGGTAAAACTTAATGTAAAACTGAGAAACGGAGAAATTAACCTTGAGAATGACCAAAATGAATATTTACTTGGAAATGCTTGTATGCCTTGTTTAAATAGTAACCATGGGGATCCTTGGAGGACCATATATGGTCATGTGTTAGGTAGGGACACTAATAGGGACCCTTGGTGGGTCATATATGGTTACGTGCCGGGTAGGGCACTTGTATGGTTGAGTTACTCTTATTTGATGGGATCCGGATACCCAGGTTAGTGTTGTAGCACATTTTCACTCTATGGACATTCCGAGCATATTATTGAATAAATGACTCATTGGGCATTCCGAGTCACTCGATGGGTATTCTGAGCTTATTAGAAGAAATGGCCTGATGGGCATTCCAGGCTACTCGACGAGAGATACCGATCTCTTTGGGAATCTCAATGGGTATTTCAAGCTCTTCTTTAAAGGTACTTGATTGGAAAAGCTGGGTAACCTCTTGTTTGTTTAGTCCGATAGAGTTGGTAGACCTCGGGCATGGTTGGGCCTATATGTGCCATGTGTGGTAGCTTGTATGATTTTAACCATGTGTTTATGTGATCAGAGGTAGCGCCATGTATTGTTAAATTCCCATGATATCATTCATCTACATGTACAT
The DNA here is from genome assembly GCA_019671005.1 of Hibiscus mutabilis. Taxonomy (NCBI): domain Eukaryota; kingdom Viridiplantae; phylum Streptophyta; class Magnoliopsida; order Malvales; family Malvaceae; genus Hibiscus; species Hibiscus mutabilis. Next base: position 14,689,852 of record CM033746.1, on the reverse strand, counting down.
ATTTTATGTTTTACATGAAGCATAATTGAGTGGAAGTGTATCCACTGAGCTTTCGGTAGCTCAGCGTTCGGAATCGTTGTTTCTGTTCGCAGGTCAGCAGGATTATCAAGTTTAGGTAGAGCACCATCAAAGTAAGGCTTTAGCGTCGATCGGTGGAATACAATACTTAGATTAGTTAGGCTATGTATTCATAGGACCCTATGATGTATTGTAACTTTATTTTGTATTTCGATATTTTGGGTCTAATGGTTTTATTATGTATTTTAAATAGAGCTCTATAAAATGGTTTAAAACAGTTTATTATGATGTTTAAATTTTAAACTTAATGACTTTTCGTGATATTATTGTGGTATGGGCTAAACTTGGTCAAAAATTTTACAGTACGAGTTTGGGCTTGAGGCCCAAATATGACACTCGGGGTAAAGGAGTGTTACAATTAGTGGTATTAGAGCCTAGGTTTGGCCGATTCTAGGAAACCCCAAGGATTGTCTAGAGTGGTAAATAGGAGTCTAGCAAATACAGTGCCCGAGATTCAAAGTTGTACTTGTTTAAGCTGAGTATTCGATGGTGTAACCTTGTAAGTTGTTGTTATGCAGTTATGCCTAGAGGACCACGAGATCATGAGGAGAGTTAGGGCTCTCGTTGTAGAAGTTTTGATGATGAGGATTATGTCCCCCGATGAAGAGAAGATGTTAGAGGATGATGGAAACTCGAGAGTTAATTATTATACTCAGTTGTACAGAGCCCTTCATCGAATTGTGAGGGCCATCCCAAGGCCTTCAGCTACCTCTCGAAAGGCACCAATTGAGAGGGTTCATCACCATGGTGCAATGAATTTCCTGGGATCAGGGTAAGACAATCTAGTGATGGCAGATCAATGGTTAAGGGACACCCGCTAGATTATGGGACAGATGAGACTAAAGCGTGAAGATAAGTTGTCCTACGCTCTCTCCCTATCGAAGAAGAACGCAAAGGAATGGTGGAAGGCCGTGGAAATGGCATGGTATCCAAATAGGCTAACATGGGATGACTTATTGGATGAATTCAAGAAGAAGTATATGGATGAAGCTCACAATGATAGTCTAAGGGTTCAGTTTACTCATCTTGTTCAAGGTTACCGATCGGTCTTTGAGTATGAACAGGAGTTTCTACAACTGAGTAGGTATGCCCCAAAGCTAGTGGCTACCGAGAAGATGGTATGCAAGAGGTTTTGAAAGGGGTTGAGGAAGGAGATTTAGACGTATCTGACAGCTTCTCCACCGACAGTGTTTTCTAAGTTGACCACAAGTGCAAAGATACTTGAGCTATTATAGGATTTGACTTATGGCCAGGTTGGTGGGCAAGGAGGTTCGAGTGGGAGGACACAAAATTTTTCTGGTAGTACTCAGTCCTTTTCTGAGAGGAACATGAATCGATGGAATCCAAACTGGGGAGCTTCACAATAGGTTTCGAGGTTAGATCGTCGATCAGAGTTTGTGGGTCGTAGAAGGTCGTCCTCATTAGCCATGAGGAGTTCGAAAGGCTCGCAAAGGAGTATGAGGACAAAGTCTTGTGATCAGAGTGGACGTAGGCATCAAAGAGAGTGTTGGGGAAGAACCATAGTTTGTTTTAGTTGTGGATCACCAGACCATTTTCGGAGGGATTGCCTGGTAGTTGTCGACGCTCCTCAAGATCAGTCATAGTGGGCCTCATACCTAGCTTCTTAAGGTTAAGGCATGGCCAGAGGTGGATCGAGTCACATGTCTGGCCAACAGAGTGGAGGTACTTTTTAGTCCACGTTAAGAGCACTGGCGAGATAGTATACAGTCTGGGTCAAGAGGATTACGAGGTGACTGGCGTCATCTCAGGTGCATTCACTTTATTTTCAGTTCCTATTGTTTCCTTGGTGGATTCAGGGTCTACCTATTCCTATATTTGTAGTGGAATATAATAGCAGTAAGGTATTCCTGCTGAAGATCTTGAAGTAGGGGTTCAGGTGACTAGTCCTATGGGGTACGATATTTTAGTGGAAATGTGTACAGAAGGTGTCCGATTTAGGTTCAAGGTTTGGTTTTTCTAGTCGATCCGATAGTACTTCTGTTCTAAGAGTTTGATGCCATCTTAGGGATGGATTGGTTGTTCGAGCATGATGCAAGTTTGGGGTGTAGAGCGAAGAGTCTTAAGCTTCAAGTTTAAGATGAAATTGAGCTTGTGGTAAGGAGTGAGAGAATTTTTTGCCTTTCCAATGTTATGGCAGTAATAGCGGCGTAGAGGATGATTCAACAGGGTTATGAGGTGTTTTTGGCTCAAGTGATTGATACAAGGATTGGTAGCTCAACGCTGGAGAACCTCTAAACGGTTAGGGAATTCACCGATGTGTTTTAGGAGGAGTTAACTGGTCTACCCCCAGATCGTGAGTTAGAATTTCGAATTGAAGTAATGCCAGGTACGGCATCGGTGTTTATTAAACGTATCGTATGGCACCAACAAAGCTGATAGAGCTAAAGAGTAATATTCAAGAATTACTTGAGAGAGGGTTCATTCGAATGAATGTTTCATCTTGGGGTACATCGGTCTTGTTCGTTAAAAATAAGGATGGATCAATGCGGATGTACATTTATTATCATCAACTCAACAAGGTAACGGTGAAAAATCGTTATCCTCTACCAAGGATAGATGATTTGTTTGATCAGTTTAGAGGTGCCCGTGTTTTCTCTAAGATCGACTTGAGGTTGAGGTACTATATGCTCAACGTAGTAGAGGAAGATGTGTATAAGATTGTTTTTAGAACGTGGTACGGGCATTATGAGTTCCTAGTAATGCCTTTTAGACTTACCAATGCACCAAAAGCTTTTATGGATTTGATGAATCAGATTTTTCAACCATATTTGGATCAGTTCGTGGTGGTCTTCATAGAGGATATTCTGGTTTACTCAGGTTCTAAGGAAGAGCACGATTATCACTTTCGTGTCATTCTTCTGACTTTGAGAGAGAGGCAACTCTAGGCCAAATTCAGTAAGTGTGAATTTTGGCTTTCTAAAGTGGCATTCTATAAAAGGTTCAAGTAGTAGTGGAGTAGAAACCCCCAAGGAATATCGCGAAAGTTTGTAGTTTTCTCGGACTTGCCGGGTATTAACGTCATTTTGTCAAGGGTTTTTCTATCATAGTGGCACCCTTGATGAAGTTGTTGCAGAAAAGATTTCCATTTGAGTAGAATGAAAAGAGACAAGAAAGTTTTGAACAATTGAAAGCATATCTAACGGAGGTCCCAGTCTTGACGCAACTTGAACTGAGAAAGGATTTTGTGATTTTTAGTGATGCATCATCGAATGAGCTTGGTTGCGTTCTTATGCAAGAAGGTAAGGTAGTTGCTTATGCCTCAAGACAGCTTAAGCCTCATGAGCGGAACTACCCCACGTATGACTTAGAGCTTGCAGCAGTAATCTTCGTGTTGAAGATTTGGAGGCACTATTTGTACAGAGAAAAGTGCTATATCTATATGGACCATAAGAGTTTAAAGTACTTGCTCACTCAGAAGGAGTTGAATCTAAGGCAAAAGTGATTAATTGAGTTGTTGAAAGATTATGATTGCGTCATTGAGTATCATCCCGGTAAAGCTAATATGGTGGCTGATGCTTTGAGTAGAATGTTCATGTAATATTTGAGAGTGATGTTTGCTCGTTTGAGAATGAATGAGGATGGAGGGTTGTTAGCTGAACTGTGTATAGAGCCTACCCTAGTACAAGAGATCAAGAGAACGCAAGCTCTAGATGGGGATTTAACGGCAAGGATAGAGATGGTTCAGAAGGGCGAAGTATCAGATTTTGAGGCGTGAGATGGAGGAGCTTTGTACTTCAAAGGTCAGATATGCGTTTCGGTATTGGAGGACTTGAGGGATTGTATTCTTCGAGAGGTACATAGTAGTTTGTACATGGTACACCCGGGCAACAATAAGATGTACCAGAACCTTTGACTGTATTATTGGTGGCCGAGTATGAAGAGGGATATCTCTGAGTATATGACTAGGTGTTTGGCTTGTTGACATGTTAAGGCTGAACATTAAGTTCTATCGGGGTTGCTTCAACTCATTCAGATTTCGCAATGGAAGTGTGATCGGATAACTATGGATTTTGTGACGATTTTACCTCTGACGCAACATAAGCATGATGCGATTTGGGCGATAGTGGACCAATTGACCAAGTCTTCTCATTTTTTACCTGTGATTATGGCTTTCTCTCTTGAGAGGTTGGCCAGTTTGTACATCCAAGAGATAGTGCGGTTGAACGGAATGCCATGATCTATCATTTCAGATAGGGATCCTCGATTCACCTTGAGACTGTTGAGAAAGGTTCATGAAGCTTTGGGCACAGGGTTGCACTTCAGTACTGCTTTTCATCCTCAAACCGATGGACAATCAAAGCGATTCATTTAGATTATGAAGGAAATGCTTCGATGTTGTGTTATTGATTTTGAAGAAAGTTGGGAAGAACATTTGCCATTGGTGGAGTTTGCTTATAACAATAATTATCAATTGAGTATCCAAATGGCTTTATTTGAGGCTTTGTACGGACGTACGTGTAGGACCCTATTGTGTTGGACTGAGCTCAATGAAAGAAGTATTGTAGGGTTTGAGTTGGTTGAGCTAACCAAGAAAAAGATTTGGATCATTAAATAGAGGTTACAAGCAATATTTGATCGAAAAGAGGTTTATGCAGACCGAAAGCGCAAGCACATAGAGTATGATGTAGGCGATAAGGTGTCGCCTTGGAAAAGGATGATGCGCTTTATACGAAAGGCCAAGCTGAGCCCGAGGTTTATTAGACAATAGAAGATTCTTGAAAAGATTGGGCCAGTGGCTTATCGTCTAGCTTTACCTCTAGAGATGACACGTATTCACAATGTGTTCCATGTGTCAATGTTGAGACGCTATCGTTCAGACCGTTCACATATCATTCTTCTTAAAGAGATTGAGATCAATACCTATCTAACATACGAAGAGGAACAGATAAAAGTGTTGGCCAAAGGAGTCAATGAGCTTCGTAGCAAGACCATACCTTTGGTAAAGATTTTGTGGAGAAACCACGGAGTCAAAGAGGTGACATGGGAGTCTGAGGAAGAGATGAAGTTGCTCTACTCGCATTTCTTTCCATCGGGTAAATTTCGAGGATTAAATTTTCTTTAAGGAGGGGGAGTTGTAATGACCTGGGTTTCGAGATCTAAGGGTCAGTTTTAACTCGTAGGTGGGGGCCGTGTGTTTGGGCCTTGTGCTGGACCTTAGAAGCCTTAGTGGGCTTTTCTATGGAATTTTGGGCTTAAGTTTTGGGTGGCCATGCATGCATTGATGAAAGGAAGGGTAGAAGGGTAAATTTACCCATAAATATTAAAGAAAATGGTGGTTAATTGGTGCAGAGATTGATGATCTTATTCTTCTTCTTCCACCATTTACTTCATCTTATTTTCTCTCTAAAAGCTCAACTCTTTGGGGAGCAAATCTTAGCCTTTTGAGTGTAAAACTAGGATTTTGAGTTGAGGGAAGTGTGCTTACCATCCAAGGATCTATATTTAAGGGTCAAGTAAAATGGTGGTATGAAGGGTTTTGGTGGGGGTTATGGGGGATGAATGGGAATGGTGATTTTGATCAATTTCTTGTTATGAAACCTTCATTATGAAACCTTCATTTTTCGTGTCTCAACCTTCCAGCAATAATGTAAAATGATTTACAACCTTCTTGTGTAGTGAAAGAGCTTAGGGAGTCTTCCAAGAAAAAGGTGGGAAGAGATTAGCTTGGAGCACCAAGTTTGGTTTTTGGAGCAAGGTTAGTACACTACTAACTCTTATGCCTTCATGGACATCATAAAATCATGTTAGCTTTGTGGTTGCATGGCATTGTGGTTGTTTGAGTGCTTGAACCCCTTTAATGGCAAGTTGTTTAATTGACGTTAAAATGGTGTAAAATTTGTAAAAACCAACCTAAAATACCTCCTATAACATGTATGATTGATTTGGGGTTTTGTAGTTGGGTTTTAGGGGCTTTGGAGTAGAGCTTTGAACTCTAAAAATTAAATTCTGGGCGCGAGTACCAGTACAAGATGAACTCGTATGGGTACTCCTCTTTAAAAATGACGAAAATCTGGTAAGTTTAGTAGAGCGTATCGGTACGGGTTAGGCCGTATCGATACCCTTTGTTTCTTGCAAATTCTAGTGGCGAAGTCGCATATCGGTACGCCGTAAAGAGGATCAGTATGGGTGTGTGTACCAGAACGGGTAGGTCTTGTATCGAATTTAGGTGATCAGAGATAGCGCCATGTACTGTTAATTCCTATGATATCATTCATCTGCATGCACAAATTTTATGTTTTGCATGAAGCATAATCGAGTGGATGTATATCCATTAAGCTTTCGGTAGCTCAGCATTCGAAATCATTGTTTCCATTCGCAAGTCAGCAGGATTATAGGTTTAGGCGGAGCACCATCGAAGTAAGGCTTCAACGTGGACCGGTGGAGTACAACACTTAGATTAGTTGGGCTATGTATTCGTAGGACCCTATGATGTATTGTAACTTTATTTTGTATTTCGATATTTTGGGTTGAGTGCTTTTTTATGTATTTTAAATGGAGCTCCATGAAATGGTTTACAATGGTTTATTATGATGTTTAAGTTTTAAACTTAATGACTCTTCGTGATATTATTGTGGTATGGGCTAAACCTAGTCAAAAATTTTACAGTACGGGCTTGGGCTTGAGGTCTAAATGTGACACTCGGGTAAAGGGGTGTTACACGATCACCAACTGAAAACTCAATCTCCCTACGCTTCAAGTCAGCATAAGACTTTTGCCTATCCAAAACCACCTTGAACCTATCACCAATAAGCTTTACTTTCTCATTGGTATTCTTCAACACATCAGGCAAGGAAACATACTTCTCTCTTGCCTCCACCCAACAAAGTGGCGTGCGACACCTTCTACCATACAACGCTTCATACGGTGCCATTTGGATACGAGCCTGATAACTATTGTTATAAGCAAATTTCACCAAAGGTAACTGTTTCTCCCATGTTCCTTGGAAATCAATAATGCAACATCGCAACATATCCTCCAACACTTGGATAACACGTTCAGACTGACCATCCATTTGTGGATAATACAAAGTACTGAAATTTAATCGCGTACCCAAAATCCTATGCAAACACTCCCAAAACCTTGCTGTAAAACGCAGATCTCTATCTAATACTATAGACTTAGGCCTTTCTTGCAACCTCAACAATATACAACTTTGCCAACTTATCCAAAGTATACGTCATATGCACAACCTGAAACTGTGCACACTTCGTAAACCTATTTACAATCACCCACAGAGAATTATTCTTTGATAGCGTCAAAGGCAAACCAGACACGAAATCCATTGTTATTCTCTCCCACTTTCATTCTGAAATCTTCAACGGTTGCAACATCCCAGAAGGAAACTGATGCTCATCTTTAACATGCTGACATACCATGCATCGAGTAACAAAATACACTACATCATTTTTCAAACAAACCCCAAAATACTTATTTTTCAAACAAACCCCAAAATACTCATTTTTCAAATTCGAATACATTTTTGTACTCCCTAGATGCAAAGCAAAAGGACTCGAATGTGCATTCATCAAGATAGTGTTCCTTAATTCTTCATCTTTCGGCACCACCACTCAACTCTTGAAACACAAAACTCCTTCGCCACTAAAATAGAAATCCGTTTGATTGCCATCTATTATGTCCTTGACATGCGGTACCAAAGAATCATCATACGGTTGCTTCTCCTTGATCAACTGCAACAACGCTGGATTCACTTGCAACTTAGCAAACAAACCACCATCACGCGTTGCACTCAACCGAGCAAACATCGCCCTCAACTCAACTGTAACCTTCCTACTCAAAGCGTCAGCTACAACATTAGCCTTTCCTGGATGATACTCTATCGTCAAATCATAATCCTTGAGCAACTCAAACCATCTTCGTTGCCTAAAATTTAACTCTTTCTGTGACATCAGATATTTCAGACTCTTGTGATCTGTGTATACAACACACTTCTCACCAGAAAGATAATGTCGTCAAATCTTCAATGCAAACACCACTGCAGTAAGCTCAATATTGTACGTAGGATAGTTACGCTCGTGCACCTTCAACTGCCTAGATGCATAAGCTACAACCATTCTTTCTTGCATCAACACACATCCCGAAGCAACGTAGGACGCATCGCTATAAACCACAAACTCCTTCTTGACTCAGGTTGAATCAAGATTGGAGCTTGCGTCAAAACTTCCTTCAACTTATCAAAAGCTTGTTGCCTACTCTCTGTCCACTCAAAACTTACATCCTTTTGCAACAACTTCGTCAAGGAGAAGCAATCCTCGAGAAACTATCCACAAAGTGGTGATAATATGCTTCCAAGCCCATGAAACTACAAACTTTTGACACCGACTTCGGTTGCTTCTATTTCACAACAGTTTCAATTTTTTTGCGAATCCACGCGAATACCCTTAGCCGAAACAATATGACCAAGAAAAACCACTTGCTTGATCCAAAACTCACACTTACGCAGCTTAGCATAAAGCTTATTATCCAACAAAACTTGTAACACAACCTGGAGGTGTTAATCGTGATATTCCTCTGTACAAGAGTACACGAGAATGCCATCGATGAATACTACCACAAATTGTTCCAAGAATTCATGGAACACCTGATTTATCATGTCCATGAAATCTACTAGCACATTTGTCAACCCAAACGACATCACTAGGAATTCATAATGCCCATAATGTGTGCGAAAAGCTGTCTTTGGCACGTCTTTATCCTTCACCTTCAACTGGTAGTATCTAGACCTCAGATCGATCTTGGAAAACACTATAGTACCTCAAAACTGATCAAAAAAATCATCAATCCTTGGAAAAAAATATTTATTCTTAATCGTCAACTTGTTCAATTGCCGATAATCAATGCACATTCTCATCGTGCCACCATTCTTTTTCACAAACAACACCGGTTCTCCTTACGGTGACACACTAGGCCGAATGAAACCACAATCCAACAACTCATGTAGCTGCGTCTTCAACTCCTTCAATTCTTTTGGGCCCATGCGATACGGTGCAATCGACACTGGAGCTGTATCCGCCTACGTCTCAATACAAAACTCTACCTCCCTATCCGGTGGTATTTCTAGCAACTCTTCTGGAAATACTCTTGGAAAATCACAAATAGTGCGAATATCCTGGGCACGCACTTCCTTCATATTTGGGTTCATAACATAAGCTATGTATGCTTGGCCCGCAAATTCTAGCAACTTTTGCACTTTCAAAGCCGAAACAACACTGGTCAAGAATTTAACATTCTCGCCCACGACCACCACTTCATAATCTTAAGCGAGTTTCCTTAGTCTCAAAATCAACAACAGCCCTATGTTCAAATAAACAATCCATTCCCAAAAATTATGTCAAAATCGTGAAACGACAACTCCATTAGGTCGCCGCAAATAGGTGCCCTTGAACCATTAAGAGACACCTCCTATACAACCTTCTAGCTACTACTGTCTCTCCAAATAAACTAGTTACCCACATACCAATGTTTAACACCTCTACAGGTATATCAAGTATGCAAGCATGTTCGTGTAGGATGTATGAATGTGTATAGCCAGAATCTATCAAGGAAAGTAAAGGTATGGACTGCAAAGTAAATGTACCTACAATCACATCAATATCATTCCTTCCCAAACGATGCACGAAAACCCTTTCCGGTCCACCACCCTTAGGTTGAATTGCTACGGCATGAGAATCTGTCTTCTTACCATCCTCTCTATGCTAAAAATGTCCACGACCGCGCCTACGGCCTTTCTGTGGCTCAACAACAAGTGCAGGAGCATGACCTTCCCTAGCTAGTTGCAGACAATCACGCCAAATGTGATCTCGTGATCCACAGTTCCAGCAAGTACCAAGAGTACCCCAACACTCTCTCGTATGTCGCCTACCACATCTCCCACACACTCAGGTGTTCGAGCAAAGGTATTTTGAACATTTTGTCCACATCCAACACTATTTCCTCCGCATCTCTAATTCGGATGATACCTCCTATCTCTATACTTCTTGTATTGATCTCTGCCAATATCTGCCACAATATTCCTCTTCTATACAGAAGAACCCCTTGATCGAAAAGACAACCCTAAATTCTGTTCTATGTCCTTAGCTCGGGAAACCAAGACATCAAACCTTTTATAATCCGTAGCCAACATGTAAGTATCCACCTCTTTCACCAACCCATAACGGAACCGGTCGTATAATTATCGCTCATCAAGAACTAGCTCAAGAGCATACTAGCTCGACCGAACAAACTAGATCTCATTCTCAGAAACAGACATGTTCCCCAACCCTTAAGCCATGGACTCCCATTTCTTCTCAACTTGATAACGAGATCCAAATACTTCTTTCAAAAAGCAGCACATAAGAACTCCCATGTCACATTAGCTGGTGCCATACCCGCGAAGTAGTCGTCCACCAACTGTAAGCATCACATTGTAGCAACGATACTATGCAACCCAACTTGCAAACATCTATATACTCTATCTGGCCAAGGATCCTCTCCGTGTTAGTAAACCACTCCTCAGCTGCTTCTGGAGCTAAACCTCTAAACTCGGTACCACCCAAACTATACAAACGCTCTAACAAATGCTTGCTATTAATAGCTGCATGCATCGGTGCAAGTACTTGCACCCCAACTACGGCTGTTTGAAAAGCTTCAGTCATTGTCTGGATCAACGGTGTCATATCACCAAAAATAGGTCCTTACGATGCCTGAGGCGCACCACCCTCAACTCCAGTACCAACATGAGGAATCGGTGGAGGATGAGGCAACTCATCATTTTGTCCATCCACAATACTCCCCATATGAGCTCTCATCTCTCGTCTATGTCCTATTCGCAAAAAAATGAGTCTAAAACATGATAATGCAATAAAACGATACAATTAGACCAGCTTGTAGCAAGAATCCAAGTTGCTCATGTTTAAAAAAATCCTTTAACGTAGTAGTAATAAGGTAATGTGTCCCCAAGCTTAACCCTAACATATCACTTTTCAATTGAAATCATACATAATCAAACACCGTGTATACCAAATAATAGAATCATACATCAAAAATACATCAAACAACCATAACCCACCTCCCAACAATCATAACCTGGCTCTGATACCAACAAATGTAACCTCTTGACCCGGTCTAGTCGGAAGGCCGAACTGAGCGAGCTACATTAGAGTTTGCTGAGACAAACCCGAAAAAATTACTTGAAAAGTGGTCTATTTTTTTTCTTTTATATTGTCTGAGTAATTAAGTCCTAAGGTGATCATTCTGACAATGGTGAAATTTACAACTCAATTGGGTGTCGAATTGACATCCAACTGTAGGATTTAACGTTACAATGACCGAATTGTAATTTTAGATGATTAAGAGGACTTTCTTGGAATTAAAGTTGCCAATCTTTAATTAGTCATGTTTCATACAAATATGTTAAATTGCAACTTAAAATAACCATTCAAACTCATTTAATTGCATGGTCAAGAAACATGGACTAAACTGCGAAGAATCAAACTTCAAAAAGCATTTTAACAAAATTAATGAACTGCGTATCGGTACATTGGCTCCCCGTATTGATATGGGTTCAAGTTTCAAGGGCGTACTAATATGGTCCTCAAGCGTATCGGTACGGGTATGAAATATTTGAATATGGGAATTCTAGTAGCCAAAAGATGTACTGGTACGATTGCCTGTGTATCAAAACCAAGCCAAAAATAACATCGATGCCTACCGATACGGTCCCTAGGTGTACTAGTACGCCAAGGCATTTTTGCCTAGATTGAGCCGAGATAGGTCCCCGTGTACCGATCCCTGATGACCCATACCGGTACGGACAAACCTATAATGACCTCTTGGTCCAACATATGACACTTTGGCTCAATCTAACTTACCCCAATCAACATCTAATCATCATACATCATCTCAAACATAATTTCCTCAATCATAGAAGCATGGTAAGAGATCATAGGCAACATATCAAATCTAAACAGACCCTTATAGGCATGATCTCCACCCAAGCATGCATAATGTTTCCAACCCCTCAAAACCAAACATTAAGCATCATACAAGTCCAACATCATACAAGTCCAAAACAGCAAACATAACTTGTACAAACATGGAGTATCCAAAATAAACCTCCCAATTACAACTTGGTCACATTGCCTCTTATTACTACTATGTATTTGTAAAACCATACTTGAAAATACTTCAATCCTTGGATCTTCCCTTGCTTACTCGCTATCGGAAAGTGTCTATTTCTCTACATCAATGAGAAAGGAGAGCGTAAGCTATAAGCTTAGTGAGGGAATCTCAAAAACACTCATCATTGCATTTAAAACCATTCTAATTCAAATCAAATGTATAAGTCTCATGGCAAAAATCATCTCATACTTCTATAATCTCTTCAAATATTCACATTTAAATCATTTGCAACACATGTATCATGGATTTCTATAATAAACCTAAATTTAAGCTTCACATGCCAAATTCTCTAGATAACAAGCTTAAAGAGCATCTCATGTATAAACCATATTATACAAACATAATCCATTACTCATGATACATTATCTCATATATTAACATTCAAGTGACTCAAAACCAAGTTTTGTTCTATTTTAGAAAAATACATCGGATACACGGATTTCCCAAGTGGTTCCTCCGACCATTTCACATACATCCTCGAACCATAGTAGCACTCAACGGTTATAAAGTATAAATCCACCAGCGGGAGAATTGACAGACTCTTGGCCACTCAATCGCTGCGGTTCTCATAGTGGAGCATAACACACTCTTGACCCCTCAACACACATGAGGTGACTTATTATAGTGTACTTTAAACCCTATGGCTAGCCAACTATCTTCGATAACAATCTATCTCAGCCACTTGCCAATATACTCAATAAAAACCTCATTAACTTACTGTTTACATATGTATCAATTCAAGCCATTTTTCCAATACATTAGACCATGTATTCTAGCATTCTCAAAACCTTTCATAAATCATTTGCTATGCACAAATATCACCATATATAATCATTTGCAACATCTTTCTTTGTTTAAAACATGCATATAACAGTAAGTAATCAAATCTATAAACATGTGCATGAGATTGTATTTTGCAAAACCGAAAACGAGAGAGAGCTCAACCAATACTTACATACGAGCGTAGATAAGTGTTTCAAACTTATTCTAAACTCCCAATAACCAGCTTCAAACCTTTTAAAAGCAGTAAAACGCATTTTCACTCACCGATAACCCAAAGCTCTCTTGCCGTTGCGAGAATCAAGCTTCCGAAGCTTCCGCAACCTCTCCAAAAGCTAAAGGATTCAACTCCCTTGCTTTACCCAATTAAAATTAGCGGATTAATGCACTCCCATGCATCTCTAATTACCAGCAACCAACAAACACAACTTTGCCTCACTAAAAACCATCAAACGCCTCTCCAAAACAACCGAAATCATCACCAAACCTCATCTAAACAAAGCCCAACCAACATCTACTGATTTTAACATCTTAACAACATCAATTAACTTCCAAAAACATCTTTATAACGTCCTTGTACCTCCAGCAACCTTACATCACCAAGATCACTTCAAAATCTAACTATTTACAACCTAGAAAATTAGCAATTCACATAGTTCGGGATTTCTTTAATTAATCTCTTCTAACAACATTAAAACACATCTTATAAGAGATCTAAATAAATTATATTCAATACAAAATAGATCAAAAATAGTGTTTATCAAATTTTTGCATCAAAACTCAATTTAATCATCATATTCATGTTTTAATCATAATTCCATAACATAAATCAGATGTAAAGGATCAAGAACTTGGGAATTTCATTAAAGAACCTTTAATTAGAGGAGAGAAACAAAAATCACCTCTAATGGTTGATTTCTCCCTTAATTGGCAAAGATTGAATGAAAGCTTCAAGAAATCAAATAGATTATGTTGTAAGAATCAAATGAATCATGTGGAAAATAAAAAGGAAATCAAAAGAAATTGATTCTTGAGAATTTTGGAAAAGAATTGATTGTTTGGCTGTTGAGAAAGTTGAGAGAAAATTTTAGAGCAAAATTAGTTACGTGAGAAAATGAATTGTGTAATTAAAATCTTTTTTACTAATTATATTTTATTTTAATATTAAAACCAATTAAAAACCTTTTTAAAATATCCTAAATTAAGGGGAAAATCTGATGGAAAAGTTTGGTTAAATAGCTCCTTAAAGATTCTAAGTTTTGACCCTTTTACGATTTAGTCACCAAAAACAATTTTGAAAACTTTTCATTTTAGTCACCAGACCAAAATGTCCCAAAATCAGATTTAATTCCTTCAAATTGAATTTACCAAAATACTTAAAATATTAATTAAGTATTTTCTATAATTTTTTGATATTTTATTTTAGCAAAAAATGATTTTATAAGTTTTAATTCCCAATACTAACTCGAATTGCCTAACTCGGTTCTCCCGAATAGTCTAATCGATCCATCTAACACCTAGGCCCAAATTCAGGGCGTTACACACACGAATACATCATCAAAGAAACTTAACTTATGCTGTAGAACCCAAAAGATTGTTGTACAACAAAATCTTTCCACAACTCCACACGATCTAAAAGAACAAGAGGCTAAACAGCCATTCTAACCAAAACGAAGTGATCCCTCTCGTGGTGACTCCCTGAAGGAGACTCTAACTCTAATTTCATCCCTTATCAAAATCATTGCTAGCCCGGTGCAAGACTTCTAAAAACTAACTTCTCAACTTGTCTCAAGCATTTACCTTAAACTCGGTATGATAATTCATATCGACAACTAATCAGCTCCTAAAAACTCGATTCACGCAAAAGTCTTACACTCCAAACCATAACGTGTCCAGAAAACACATCATATATACCCTCACTCAGATCTTTCATCACGTGAAATCCCACCAAATGATAAGGTCCCATCATAAACCTCAAATATCGCGTCAAAAGATAGCATGTACACACCGCAGTGTCGTACAATCCAACCCACAAACAATCCAAGCAAACTTACTACTGAAAATATCAAACAATACTTACCAAAGGAAAATACCATTACTCAACAAATTCTCATCAAAACTATGCACTCGTAATCCTTTATAAGATTCACTATCATCTATTTAATTTTCCACAAAGGAACATCGAAGCATCACAACAACTCTGAAGAACTCAATGTTAGACTCCCAATTGATAGCAAGTCTAACACTTATCACTACCTCAGACACATAACTCCACACTATCCCAAAACACGCGGCAAAAGTTTTGTACAAACTGTTGCTCTCAGAATTTATCATGTACTGATCACTATACTATATAGGAAGAATCTATTGCCTTGATGTGTCTTTCTCTAAAACACCCACAACAAGATGTCAAAGTCCATTAGGGACCATTGGACCTAAGTTCAATCTTAACATTGTATTCTCTTAATAACAATCAGATGTTACTTCTCGTAGCTTCTAAAGTTACCCAAAATTTCACACTGTTGGGGTAGGCACACCTTTTTCTTTTCTTGCACAAAAATGCAGTCCTAACAAAACAAAAAAACATTCCCGAAGATCTCAAAATCCTACTCGACTTTAATCGAGTCAGCACCACAGTCAAAACAAAATGGTCTCACACAGCTCAGACCTTCACCAATTTTCTTCGGTTCCTTCTAAGGAAACTATGATACTTTTCAAAAATATTTATGAAGTGTCAAACACTTTGTCTCTTTAACGGATCACGCAGTGACTAGCCTTTAAGGTCATTAAGGTAACCATCTTGTTAACACTCACACTTTCGTATTCCTTATACATTCACACGTGTTACACAAAGCATCACACTTATATTCGAGAGACAAAATAGTGGCCCCTCACCTTATCATCGCTGAAACACCTGAAACATCACTGTAGACATCAAATGTTACCACGACACACCCTAAAAGAGAGAAATCTTCATTACAAAATTCATTTCAAAACTAGAAGCCTCTAACACTTTAATTGCAACCATCTTATTCTCAAACCAAACCTAGAAGAATATATGTTTACTTCATAATCGATTAAACGAGTCATCCATTTTAGGAGACATATAACGGTCCCTCACTGTCACTTAACAAGCTATCAATAGTTTAAGCATCACCTCAACAAACTAACTTCTTACTAGCGAACAAGATCGATTCTTCCTTGGGAAAAACACTTAGATAGAAAAAACTCGCTCGAGTATGCCTTCGCAACTGAATCTCTGACTCTCACAATTGGTTTGTATCCTCTGACAAGGGTGATGGACATCGACGTCCAACTCGGCTTTACCTCAACATCCACTCATGTTCTTGACAAAGAGAAAATCTTGATGACTCCTCCAAGAAGCATAAACAAACACTTTGACAGTCTGAAAGCTCTTGAGCATTGAAGTACACACGTTGGCATCCATCAATCGGTCGAACATGTCTCACAACTCTTTGTGTCATTCTCAAAATGACAACTATGAAAATCATGATAGAAGGGCAATGGTACAAACATTCTTATTACCAAAGGTTGGGTTCCCTCGAGGTCTTGGAGCCTCGAGCCCACTTTCGATATTACTGGCTAGCATCGCGCTTGGTTAACCAAAGCAATTTCTAAGGTGTAACAACTCTTCAGAAGGTAGCTCTAACAAACCTGTAGAACGTCTAACTTCGGTCATACTCTAACGAACTAGTAGATCTCGAATCTATTATCTCCTAGAAATGCCCTTGAGGAGACGATGATACTTCCCAAGTATCAACAAAACTCTTTTTACATGAACAAAAGGTCCTTCCCCCAACGTGCATCCACTGATCAATTTTGAAAGTGGGTTATCCATACCCTCACAACAAACGTTATTCACACATAACAGTGAAGATACTTTGCCACAAACTCTTATGACGTATCTGAAGGCTTCAGAGCGACTACAACACTCAACTATTCAGGTGGCAGAAGTATGACACATCCTTGACTTTGGCATTATTCAACTAACTCGTATCTCTATAATTCGGGGCAACCTCGCCCTTAGAATCGCTCCCATGAGCAACTCAACACTTAACTCAACCTTCTCGGCCATGATCGTAACGATCTTAGCGACAAAACATTGCACGCACCATCAGGATTCCATTCTTAAAGAGTAAGAACTTAATTTAATGTCTTGTATTCACTAAACACTTTACTAAAATACCTATACCACCTAGGGTTTCCTAGAACAAGCTAAACCTAATCTCTAATACCACTAAATGTATCACCCTCAACCCGGATATCATAATTGGGCCTCAAGCCCAACCCAAAACCATAAAATTTCTCAAACTAGGTTTAGCCCAATAAGGTATTTCTTAAAAACATTTAAAGCCAACAGTGGAAAATATAGATAAATAATAAAAATGTTACAAAGGAGCTCAAATTTATTTTAAAATATTTGAACATTTAGTTTGATTAATACAATTTCAAAATAAGAATTACAGACTCCAATACGTAAGGTCCTATGAATACATAGCCCACTAAACACAAGTACCGTACTCTAGAAAACACCACATGCTGGAATCTCGTACTGATAGTGCTTCTCGATCCCACGATCCAACAATTAACCTACGTATTAAAACAATGATTCCAAGCGCTGAGCTTACAAAGCTTAGTGGTACACATCTACTCTATTATACTTTATACTAATCATAAACATAAGCATGTAAGCTAGTACGGGCAATAAGGAGAGTTAAATAAACACATGGCACTACCACTAGTCGCCTCAACACATGCTCTCATCATAGCAAAACATCACACATGACACACGAGGCCAACCATACTCATAACATGGCAATATAACATCATATAGATATGGTGCTACCTCTAGCCACCAAATCATATAGCATAGAAAGAACCATAAGCTTCTCATAGCATTTAAGCATTATACCACAATATAGGAGTGAGGCCCGATCCCACTAAGCATCAGGATCATACACTCTGAAAGGGGCTCGGTCTTATTAAGCATCAGGATCATACACTATTTAGGGTGAGGCTCGGTACCACTAAGCGTCAAGATCATACACCCATGCTCGGAATCTCTCATCAAGCATCTTCGAATGAGGCCCGGTTCCACTAAGCATCATGATCACACATTTAGAAATTTTCAACCATGGTGTTGTAATACACTATTTCTCTCAATGGATATGTGAAACCCATCAATCAAGATAACTCAATCATCTAATAGTCCCTATCAGCACAGAGCAAGGACACGTCAACCATACAGCACACAGCATCACACGACCCACCAAAGATCCTTACGGTTGCTATTACCATCAAGTCGCCTAACGTTTACCAAGTTATAAATTATTATGAAAGGGTACATTAATCATCTTATTAATCCATATTATCTCTTTAATATTCCACGTCAATTTCCATATTTACAATAGCATTATAGATTATTCTGTTCGATAGGTACCGATACTCAAACACGAGTATATATACGGTACCTCTGGGTACCAGTACTCACACGTATACTGATACTAATTGTAACACCCATTTCCCAGCCTGGTAGGGAACCAGGTCGGAGCATGTTATCGATGTTCGATATGTAAACGGTACAATAATTTTGAACAATACTCAGTGATTCAGTATTAGTACAATAACATCAATAACTTGATACTATAACAATACAATGAGGACGATATTTCGATTCAGAACTATGATCTTTCATTTTATGACCAATTTAAACTTTTACAAGTTTAGGGACTAACCTATAATTTCAATAATTTAGAGTTTATTTATAGAAATTAAACTTACTAATATAAAATTTAGCCTATAAATAGAAAGCATATAAATTTTTGTATCAATCAGAAACCCATTACCTCATCAAATTAGACGTTTATTAAATAGTGACCATTTTGCAATTTTCTAAACTTATCTAAATAGCTTTTAACAAAATTACATGTATTCGTACCGGTACTCGAAGAAGACATACTGATACTTTTATGTCATGACCGTTAAACGGTTAAGGGTTGATGAACCCATACCGAGACATAATTAGTCTGTATCAATACACGGTTTGATCCAATCAAATTCAAATTATAGTGTCGAAAAGGTGTATCGGTACACACAAATCTGTACCGGTACGAAGCCGGGTAATCAAGAAGGGATCGGTATGGTACTATACTGTACCGGTACCCCATTCATTACACAAATTCCAATAACAAATTTGCATGCTAGTACTACTGTAGCAGTATTGGTATGCTTGTACGTCTATGACCAATATTGCACACAGGTACCGATACGCCATCACCCGTACCGGTACGCCTGATTTTGTAATGACATTTTTAGTTTGGTTTTTATGCATTTTGACTAGTCAAACAATATCCAAATCCCATGAAATTTTACAGGCAAGTTTATAAAGCCATAATCTACTATCATGCCAAATTTCATAGCTATATGAATCCATTTACTAGGATTTTACCTTTTCAGGCCAAATATGCAATTTTACCACTTTTAGCCAAACTCAAAAGTGTCATCTTAATCCCTTAAACTTACACAACCACACACAACATATATACACAACAAAATGACCAAAAGTGACTTAACAAACTATTATGCCACCATACTAGGAGTTTGTAGGGATGGTAAACATTACTCTAGATACTGTTGTGACTTGCCAGAAACCTTTAACATCCCGATCTCTTGCAAAAATATTCCTTAACCTGAAATGCATTAGGCATACTTTTCCTAGTGAGCTAGTCATAAACAATGAAAATAACGATGGTATACAATTCAAATCATGCTAAGACAACGTCAATGCTATGTTAATGTCAATGCCATGACAATATTAATACTATGGCAATATCAATGCTATGGCAATATCAATGCTATGGCAATATCAATGCTATGATAATATCAATGCTGTGGAAATAACAATGCTATGACAATATCAATACTGTAACCATATTTAATAACATATTTGACATATATCAATAGTGTTCCCTTGGATCGAAACAAGATAGTGGATACACGAATTCCTACGCCTCGCTAAATCAATGAATGGTCTAGTTTCTCCGCCTTGACAATTGACTAATAACACAAACATCCCTTCGCTTCGCCGCATTAAAGGTTGTAGTTCAAGGACTGTAGTGTACTCGTACCAATAAGCTAATGAATTCTATGGCATGCCAATTGTATCCAATGTCCTTTCGAATCCAAGATTCAATAACAATAACGATGTCGATGGAAATAACAATGACAATAGCCATATCGATGGAAATAACAGTGGCGATATCAATGTCGATAGCAATGGCAATATCAATGTCAATATTTCAATAGCAATAACAATATCAATGTTGATGTTCATTCACAATAAAAATATCAATGTCAATATTTCGATGACAATGGCAATATCAATATTCAATGTCTATGACAATAACAATATCATTATAAATGGCTATGGCAATGACAATATTGATGTCTGATGCTTGATGTTTCAATATTTCAATGCTTCAATGATTTCAATGACAATAGCAATGTTTCAATGATCAATATTTCAATGTAATAACTTACCGATTCTTACCAATATAGTCTCTAAAGAGATTCGAAACAATATTCTTAGACACAAAGTTATCTATGCAATATTCAATGTAAATGAATTTGAGAAAGGCATGTACCCTATTCTCGAGACCACGACTACACTCACCTAGCTCTTCAAAGCTCATATAGCTCTCGGATGACCACTCCTTTATTCCTATCCTTCGATGGAGATGGTAGCCTTTCCTTCTCCAACTCTTGAGCTAGGTAAAATAATAGGAAGTGTTATGATTAACACAATGTTATTGATATCAATGTTAGGACTTAAAATAGCTATTTGTTATTTCATCTTCCATGGATTGAAGCTTGGAATTTATGTGTGAAGCTTTAGGGTTCATGATCTTTATCTTAAAATCAAACATCAATAATCCACGGAATCAAAGAATAAATTAGGTTTTAGCTTACCAGACCAATGGTTATTCAATAGAATCTATGGATCAAAGGAAGCTTGAATTTTTGGACGATTATCAATGGAGGCGCTAGCTTGAGAGCTTGAGAAAGATGGCAATGAAGGTGTGTGCTTGTTCTAAAGCAAAGATGAAATATTTTAGAGATGGTTTCAGTGGAATTATAAACAAAGAAGATAAGCTTTTAAAGGTAAAACTCTTTTCTCCAATATGAAACAAGGTAATCGGTTAAGGTTTCATTATGTGGAAGGAAAGCAACATTATATTACATTAGTCATTTCTTTCTTTTTCCAATACTAATGACAATCCTTATTGAGATGTCGTCTTTTCACCCATCACTCGGCCATTTCATGTGAATTGTAGAAAGAAAATAGGTGAATCACCTAAAAATGGGGGAAATACGAAGATGGTCCCTAAACTTCCCAAACTTTACACTTTTGCCCCCAAACTTTCAATTTTTATAATTTAGTCCCTAAACAGCTTTTCAATGTATTCAATGAGGTCCTTAAACAATAAATTAACTCAATTAGATTCCAATATCAATGTAATTGACCATAAATCCAAGGTTAATACAATATTTATACCTTTTCGGTATAGGGTTTTCGATCGCCAAAACCTAATTCTGACTAGACCAATTTTCAGGGTGTTACAACTCTCTCCCTTAAGAAAAATTTGACCTCTAATTTTTACCTAAAATAAAAAAAGGTGAGGTTACTGTTTCTTTATTTTCTCCTCTGGTTCCTATGTTGCCTCATTAACAGCGTGACTCCTCTAGAGTACTTTAACCAACAGAACATATTTGTTGTGAAGTCTTTTAGCTTTCTTTGCTAGAATCTGAATCGATTCTACCTCGTAGATCAAATTAGGTTGAATTTTTATAGATTTTGGCTTGATAATATGCGAAGGGTCAGAGAGATATTTACGAAGCATCGATACATAGAATACATCATGAATCTTGCTCAGCTCTAAGGGCAATGACAATCGATAAGCCACAAGGCCAACTTTTTCAATAACCTCAAAGGGTCCAATAAACTAGGGACATAGCTTCCCCTTTTTACCAAACCTTAGAATCCTCTTCTATGGTGAAACTTTGAGAAAGGCCTTTTCACCAACCTCATACTATATATCCCATTGCTTGAGATCAGCATAGGCCTTCTATCGGTCAAAGACAGCCTTAAGACGGTCATGGATGATGGTAACCTGTTCTTCAATTTCTTGAAGTAGGTCAGGACCCAACATTTTGCCTTCACTGAGTTCAGACCAACACAAAGGAGTTTTGTAATGTCTGTCATACAACGCCTCATACAGTGCCATTTAAATGAAAGCTTGATAACTATTATTGTAGGCAAACTCGATAAGAGATAGGGATTTCTCCCTAGGTCCCTAAAATCAATGATGCATGCACATAGCATGTCTTCTAAAATCTGTATAGAAGGATTCAATAATGATCCATGATTTTAATGATTCAACGATAGGGTTTTTTTTACGATTACCTGAATTCCCCTTTCTGACTAGCCGTCAGACTGAGCGTGAAAAATGGTACTAAGATTATCTCTGGTACCCAGAGCTCCTTACAATGATTTCTAAAGTAGAGATACAAACCGTGGATCTTGATAAGAGATTATAGATTTTGGTATTTTACAGAGTCAGAAACCTTCTTTAATATACAATTCAGCTAATTTAGTAAGACCGTGGTCTATTCTAACCGGTAGGAAGTGTTCTGACTTGGTAAAACGATCTATAATGACCCAGATAGTATCATGTTTAGCGAGAGTTAGAGGCAAACCACGAACAAAGTTCATAGTAATTCTCTCCCACTTCCAATGTGGTAGATCAATAGGTTGCAATAGACCGATAACAACACAGTGCTCAGCCTTAACACACTGGTATGTAAGGCACTTGGACACGAAATCAACTTTGTCTTGTTTCGTTCCTAACCACCAATAAATTTCTCAGAGATCCTTGTACATCTTTATAGACCACAGGTGAATAGAAAAGGAACTTAGATAAGTTTTGTTAAAAATGTTGGTACATAAGGATTTATCATTGGGTACACAAACCTGATCATGAAAACATAGCAATCCTTCATAATTAACCCTGAAGTTAGGATTATCATGATCTTGAAACTTAGAATCTATGGATTGAAGTTTGGGGTCTTGATTTTGCAATGTTTTGATTTTCGTTAAGATAGTAGACTGAACCTGCAGTTCAGCTAAAAGACAATGTTACTTTCAAAGTCGAAGTGAGCATTAATAGCTCATGGAGCTACAATAAAATAATTTTACAACGAGTTCAATGTAGTAAGCGATAGATAGGATTTGATGATCAATGACAAGATCATAGTCTTTGAGTTGCTGAAGATTCAACTCCTTCTGTGGCACTAGATATTTGAGGCTTTTATAATCAATGAAGAGATATCATTTCTCTCCGTAGAGATAATGCCTCCAAATTTTCAATGCGAAGACAACTATAGCCAGCTTCAAGTCATGGGTAGGGTAATTTATCTTATGTGGCTTTAGTTGTCTCGAAGCATATGCAATGACTTTGCCTTCTTGCATTAACACACATCCTAACCTGAGGTGCGATGCATCACTATAAACTGTATAGTCCATTCTAGACTCGGGTTGGATCAAAACCAATGTGTGGGTTAAGACTTGTTTCAATTGATCAAAGCTTTTTTGTTGTTCTTCGATCCAAAAAATAGAGTTTTCTTCCTTAATAGCTTAGTCAAATGGGATGCTATCATAGAAAATCCCTTAACGAATCTTCTATAATAACTAGCTAGACCAAGGAAACTTCTCACCTCACCAATTGTTCTTCGGTGGTTCCAATCAAGGATGGCCTAGATTTTTTTTGGGTCTACCTGAATGCCCGAAGCCAATACAATGTGCCCAAAGAAGGTAACTTTGGTGAGCCAAAACTCATACTTAAAGAATTTAGCAAACAATTGTTCTTCCCGAAAGGTCTGAAGCACAATCTGAAGGTGGTCTCGGTGCTCAGTAGCTTTCTTAGAATAAATCAAGATGTCATCGATAAACACCACAACAAACTTGTCTAGGCAGGGTCTGAAAACCCAATTCGTTAAGTCCATGAAGGTTGCCGGTGCATTAGTTATCCCAAAGGGCATTACTAAGAATTCATAATGCTCGTACCTCGTATGAAAAGCATTTTTGGGTACATCCCATTCTTTAACACTCATCTGATAACATTCAAACCTTAAATCGATCTTGGAAAATATAGAGGCATCCCTAATCTAATCAAATAGGTCATCAATTCTTGGCAATGGATACTTGTTCTTGATGGTCACTTTGTTCAACTGTCGGTAATCGATACACAGCCTTATAGAACCATCTTTCTTCTTTACAAAAAAGACTGGAGCTCCCGAAGGCGGAGAACTTGGTCGAATAAAGCCTTTTTCAAGCCATTCTTGAATCTATGCTTTCAGCTCCTTAAGCTCATCTGCTGTCGTACGGTAGGGTACAATGGAAACTAGGGTTGTTCCAGGTTTCACTTTAATGCCAAATTCTACTTCGCGGGTTGGAAGTAAGCCTAGAAGTTTAGCAAGCAAAACATTAGGGAATTTACGTACGGTATCAATATTTTGCAGTTGAGGCTCATTCTTAGCTTTCAGAGTCGGTGCATACATCAAAATACTCTTCGAGTTCATAAGGGTGATGCTCTTCTTGCTAATGCCTGAGAGAAATAGCTTTTTCTTACTACCATCTACCCAAGCTTAATATTCACTGAACCAATCTAAACCCAGTATAACATCGAATTCATGAATTGGAAGTGCTAATAGATTGGCTGAAAATGGAATCCCTTGAATCATTAAGGGACAATTCTTGGATACGAGACTCATGGTGACACAATCACCTAATGGATTGGTTATGGTGATCAAAATAGTATATTTAGAGGAGTTATTATCCTAATTCATCAATGCATAATCAAGATAGGAGTATAATTCAATGGTACTTGTGATATTGTTTGAATCACCCTCCTCTGGCAATAGGTACAGATGAGTATTACAATTCCTGGCCTGAACCTTTGGTACTATAAGCCATTCTAAAAATAGTCTAAGACATAGCTGGTAACCTTGCAATTTTGTAGAAGAGAGAAGACTGTGAATACACCTTTTGTTTAGGACTATATTGCCCCCTTTTCGATATTGTAGTGAAAGATGATAATTATCTTAGGCATTTGTCAAGTTGTGAGCGTCATTTAACCTTCAGAACTCCTCTATGTAACTTCTATAGCATGGTCTAATATGATGACTCAATAATCTAATATCGATGCTCAGTATAGCCTTGTGATGGTTCGATGGTAGCAATATCAATACAATGACTTAATAACTGATACCTAACAAGTTTAGGGTTATCATTTACCCTGCCAGTAAGTGTGTAAGTTTATAACTGGTATACTAGACAATAGGGGTTTAGGCTATTAAAATTATAGCCATAGAAGGTTGTACAACCTACTCAGCCTTTGATTAAGTCAATGGTTGTTTGTATATTTTAACTGTGTCTTCAATAATTCTTTAAGCTCAGCAATCTACCTTGATAATTCAAGGCTTAATGATTCTTATCAAGCCTTGTAGACTTGGAGGGTCTATCTCTTTGATTCCTAGTAACGAATCAAGGATCCGTAGAAACTCAATATGCATGTGAGCTTTTTTTGACGACATACAACTATACTATAAAAAGAAAATAGATCAGGTTAGTCGGCAAGTCACAATATGCACAATATAATAACTCCTAGATGGCATATACAATGCAATGACAATACAATAGGCTTTGATTTAGTCCTAGAATCAAATAAACTCTAGCTCTGATACGACAAATGTAACACCTTCTTCCGGCATGTTAGGAAACTGGGTCAGAGTATGCTATCGATGTTCGATAAGGTAAACAATACAGTAATTTTTGAACAATACTTAGTGATTCAATATCGGTACGATAACATCAATAACTTAATACTATAACAATAAAGTGAGGACGGTATTTTGATTCAGAACTATGATCTTTTATTTTAAGACCAATTTAAACTTTTATAAGTTTAGGGACTAATCTATAATTTTAGTAATTTCGAGGTCCTTTCTAGAAATTAAACTTACCAATATAAAGTTTAATCTATAAACAAAGAGCATGTAAATTTTTGTATCAATCAGAAATCAATTACCTCATCAAATTAGACGTTTATTAAATAGTGACCATTTTGCAATTTTTCAAACTTATCCAAATAGCTTTTAACAGAATTACTTGTATCCGTACCAATACTCAAAGAAGACATATCGATACGCCTATGTCATGACTGTTAAACGATTAAGGGTTGATGAACCCGTACCAATACATAATTGGTCCATATCAGTATGCAATTTGATCCAATCAAATTCATATTACAGTGTTGAAAAGGTGTATCGGTTCACACCAATCTGTAACGGTACGAAGCTAGGTAATCAAAGAGGGATCGGTACGATACTATACTATACTGGTACCCTATTTCTTACACAAATTCCAATGATGAATTCAGGTACATGTACTACTGTAGCAATATCGGTACGCATGTACGTCTATGACCAATATTACACACATGTACCGATATACCGTCACCGTACTGGTACGCCTGGTTCTGGAATGATATTTTTAGTCTGGTTTTTATGCATTTTGACCATTCAAACAATATCCAAATCCCATGCAATTTTACAGGCAAGTTTATAAAGCCATAATCTACTATCATGCCAAATTTCATATCTATATGAATCCATGTACTAGGATTTTACCCTTTTAGGACAAATATGCAATTTTACCACATTTAGCCAAACTCAAAAGTGTCACCTTAAGCCCTTAAGCTTACACAACCACACACATGTATGCACAACAAAATGACCAAAAGTAACTTAACAAACTATTATGCCACTATACTAGGAGTTTGTAGGGATGATAAACATTACTCTAGATACCATTGTGACTAGCCAGAAACCTTTAACTCCCTGATCTCTTGCAAAAATCTTCCTTAACCTGAAATGCATTAGGCATAATTTGCCTAGTGAGTTAGTCATAAACAGTGACAATAACGATGGTATACAATTCAAATCAAGCTATGACAACGTCAATGCTATGTCAATGTCAATGCTATGACAATATAAATACTATGTCAATATCAATGCTATGAAAATATCGATAATCAAAACTCCTCTATGTAACTTCTATAGCATGGTCGAATATGATGACTCGATAATCTAATATCGATGCTCAATATAGCCTTGTGATGGTTTGATGGTAGCAATATCAATACAATGACTTAATAACCGATGCCTAACAAGTTCAAGGTTATCATTTACCCTGCCAGTGAGTGTGTAAGTCCATCACTGGGCAGACTAGGCAATAAGGGTTTACGATGTTAAAATTATAGCCATAGAAGGTTGTACAACCTACTCAGGCTTCGATGAAGTCAATGATTGTTTGTATATTTTAACCGTGTCTTCAATAATTCTTTAAGCTCAGGAATCTGCCATGATAATTCAAGGCTTAATGATTCTTATCAAGTCTTATAGACTTGGAGGGTCTCTCTCCTTGATTCCTCGTAACGAATCAAGGATCCAATAGAAAATAAATATTCATGTGAGCTTTGTTTGACTACATACAACTATGCTATAAAAAGAAAAGAGATCAGGTTAGTCGGCAAGTCACAATATACACAATATAATAATTCCTAGGTGGCATATACAATGCAAAGAAAATACAATAGACTTCAGTTTAGTCCTAGATCGAATAAACTCTAGCTCTGATATGATAAATGTAACACCCCTTCCCGGCCTGGTAGGAACCAGGTTAGAGTATGCTACCAATGTTCGATACGATAAACGGTACAGTAATTTTTGAACAATACTCAGTGATTCAATATCGGTACAATAACATAAATAACTTGATACTATAATAATACATTGAGGATGGTAGTTCGACTAGAAACTATGATATATCATTTTAGGACCAATTTAAACTTTTATAAGTTTTAGGGACTAATCTATAATTCCAATAATTTAGAGGTCCTTTTTAGAAATTAAACTTACCAATATAAATTTAACCTATAAACAGAGAGCATGTACATTTTTATAGCAATCGGAAATCAATTACCTCATCAAATTAGGCATTTATTAAATAGTGACCATTTTGCAATTTTCTAGACTTATCCAAATAGCTTTTAACAGAATTACTTGTAACCGTACCGATACTCAGAGAAGACGTACCAATATGCCAATGTCATGACCGTTAAACAGTTAAAGGTTGATGAACCCATACCGATACATAATTTGTCTGTATCAGTACGCGGTTTGATGCAATCAAATTTAGATTACAGTGTCGAAAAGGTGTATCAACACACACCAATCTGTACCAGTACGAAGCCGGGTAATTAAGGTGGGATCGGTACGACACTATATTGTATCGGTACACCATTCATTACACAAATTCCAATGACGAATTCGTGTACCGATACTACTACAGGAGTATCGGTACGTATGTACTTTTATGGCCAATATTGTACACATGTACCGATACGCCATCACTTGTACTGGTACGCCTGGTTCTGTAATGACATTTTTTGTGAAGTTTTTATGCATTTTGACCAATCAAACAATATCCAAATCCCCTGAAATTTTACAAGAAAGTTTATAAAGCCATAATCTACTATCATGACAATTTTCATAGCTATGTGAATACATTAACTAGGATTTTACATTTTCAGGCCAAATATGAAAGTTTACCACTTTTAGCCAAACTCAAAAGTGTCATCTTAAGCCCTTAAGCTTACACAACCACAAACAACATATATACACAACAAAATGACCAAAAGTGACTTAACAAACTATTATGCCACCATAATAGGAGTTTGTAGGGACGATAAACATTACTCTAGATACCGTTGTGACTTGCCAGAAACCTTTAACATCTCGATCTCTTACAAAAATCTTCCTTAACCTGAAATAGATTAGATGAAATGCATTAGGCATACTTTGCCTAGTGAGCTAGTCATAAACAATGACAATAACGATGGTATACAATTCAAATCATGCTATGCCAACGTCAATGCTATGCCAAAGTCAATGCTATGCCAATATAAATACTATGGCAATGTCAATGCTATGACAATATCAATGCTATGGCAATATCGAAGCTATGATAATGTCTATGCTATGGCAATATCAATGCTATGACAATATCAATGTTGTGTCAATAACAATGCTATGACAATATTAATACTGTAACCATATTCAATAACATATTTGACATATATCAATAGTGTTCCATTAGATCAGAACAAGATAGTGGATACACGATTTCCCACGCCTCGCCAAATCAATAAATGGTTTAGCCCATCCACCTCGCCAATTGACCAATAACACAAACACCCCTTCGCCTCACCACAATAAAGGTTGTAGCCCAAGGATCATAGTCCACCCGTACCAATAAGCTCATGAATTATATGGCATGCCAATTGTATCCAATGTCCTTTCGAATCCAAGATTCTATAACAATAACGATGTTGATGGCAATAACAATGACAATCGCCATATCGATGGCAATAGCAGTGACAATATCAATGTCAATAGTAACGACAATATCAATGTCAATGTTAATATTTCAATAGCAATAACAATATAAATGTCGATGTTCATTGACAATGAAAATATAAATGTCAATATTTTGATGACAATGACAATATTAATATCCAATGTCTATGACAATAACAATATCATTATAAATGGCTATGGCAATGACAATATCGATGTCCGATGCTCGATGTTTCTATATTTCAATGCTTCAATGATGTCAATGACAATGGCAATGTTTCAATGATCAATATTTCAATGCAATAACTTACCGATACTTACCAAATAGTCTCCAAAGAGATTCGATACAATATCCATAGACACAAGGTTAGCTATGCAATATTCAATGTCAATGAAATCGAGAAAGGCACCTAGCCTATTCTCGAGAATCCGACTACACTCACCTAGCTCTCTAAAGCTCCTATGGCTCTCGGATGACCACTCCTTTGTTCCTATCCTTCGATAGAGATGGCAGTCTTTCCTTCTCTAACTCTTGAGCTAGGTAAAATAATAAGAAGTGTTAGGATTAACACAATGTTATTGATATCAAAGTTAGGACTTAAAATAGCTATTTTCTATTTCGTCTTCCATGGATTGAAGCTTGGAATTCATGGGTGAAGCTTTATGGTTTATGAGCTTCATCTTAAAATTAATCATCCACAGAATCGAAGAATAAATTAGGGCTTTAGCTACCCGACCAATGGGTATTCAATAGAATCTATGGATCAAAAGAAGCTTGAATTTTTGGATGTTTATCAATAGAGGTGCTAGCTTGAGAGCTTGAGAAAGATGGCAATGGAGGTGTGTGCTTGTTCTAAAACAAAGATAAAATATTTGAGAGAAGGTTTCAGTGGAATTATAAACAAAGAAGAAAAACTTTTAAAGTTAAAACTTCTTTCTCCAATATGAAACAAGGTAACAAGTTAAGGTTTCCTTATGTGGAAGAAAAGCAATATTATATTACATTAGCCACTTCTTTCTTTTTCCAAAACTAATGGCAATTCTTATCGAGATGTCATCTTTTCACCGGCCATTTTGTGTGAATTGTAGGAAGCAAGTAGGTGAATAACCTCAAAATGGGGAAAATACAAGGGTGGTCCTTCAACTTTCCAAAATTTGCACTTTTGCCCTTAACTTTCAATTTTTATAATTTAGTCCCTAAATAACTTTTTAATGTATTCAATGAGGTCCTTAAACAATAAATTAACTCAATTAGAGTTCAATATCAATGTAATTGACCATACAGTCAGGGTTAATGCATTATTTGGACCTTTTCAGTATAGGGTTTTTGATCGCCAAAACTTAATTTCGACTAGATCAGTTTTCAAGGTGTTACAACTTTCCCCCTTAAAAAATTGTCCTTGAATTTTTGCCTGAAACAAAAAGGTGAGGGTACTATTTCTTCATTGTCATCTCTGGTTCCTAGGTTGCCTCTTTAACAATGTGACTCCTCTAGAGTACTTTGACCAACAGAACAAATTTGTTGCGAAGTCATTTAACTTCTTTTGCAAGAATCTAAACCGGTTCTACCTCATAGGTCAAATTAGGTTGAATTTCTACAGATTCTGGCTTGATAATATACTAAGGGTCATAGAGATATTTACAAAGCATCGATACGTAAAATACATCGTGAATCTTGCTTAGCTCTGGGGGCAATGACAATTGATAAGGCATAAGGACAACTTTTTCAATAACCTCAAAGGGTCTAATAAACTAGGGACTTAGCTTCCCCTTTTTACCAAACCTCAGAATCCTCTTCCAAGGAGAATCTTTGAGAAAGAATTTTTCACCAACCTCATGTTGTATATCCCTTCGCTTGAGATCAGCATAGGCCTTCTGTCGGTCAAAGGAAGCCTTCAGACGGTCATGGATGATGGTAACCTATTCTTCAGTTTCTCGAAGTAGGTCATGACCCAACATCTTGCCTTCATCGAGTTTAGACCAACATAAAGGAGTTTTGCAATGTCTGCCATACAACGCCTCATACGGTGCTATTTTAATGGAAGCTTGATAACTTTTATTGTAGGCAAACTAGATAAGAGGTAGGGATTTCTCCCAAGATACCCTAAAATCAATGATGCATGCACGCAACATGTCTTCTAGAATCTGTACGAAAGGATTCAATAACGATACATGATTTTAGTGATTCAACGGGAGGAGGTTTTCGATGATTACCTAAGTTTCCCTTTCTGACTAGCCATCAGACTTAGGGTGAAAAGCGGTATTGAGATTAACTCTGGTTCCCAGAGCTCCTTTTAATAATTTCCAAAATTGAGATACAAATCATGGATCTCGATCGTATATGATAGATTTTGGTATTTTATGGAGTCGAAAAACTTATATAATATATAATTCAGCTAATTTAGGAAGACTGTAGTCTATTCTAACCGGTAGAAAGTATGCTGAATTGGTAAAATGATCTATAATGACCCAAATAGCATCATGTTTAGCGGGAGTTAGAGGTAAACCACTAACAAAGTTCATAGTGATTCTCTCACACTTCTACTGTGGTAGATCAATAGGTTGCAGTAGACCAATAGGAACACGGTGCTCAGCCTTAATACACTAGCACGCAAGGTACTTGAACACGAAATTAACTTTGTCTTGTTTCATGACTGGCCACTAATAAAGTTCCCGAAGATCCTTGTACATTTTTATAGACCCCGAGTGAACAGAAAATGAACTCAGACAAGTTCCCTTGAGAATGTTGGTACAGAAGGATTCATCATTGGGTACACAGACCCGATCATAAAAACATAGCAATCCTTCAGAATTAACTCTGAAGTTAGGAGCATCACGATCTTGCAACTTAGAAGCTATGGATTGAAGTTTGGGATCTTGATTTTGCAATGTTTTGATTTTCGTTACGATTGTAGACTGAAACTAAAGTTCAGCTACAAGACAATGGTACTTTTGAAGCCGAAGTAAGCACTAATAGCTCATGGAGCTACAATACAATAATTTTACAATAAGTTCAATGCAATAAGCGGTCGATAGGATTCGATGATCAATGAAAAGATCATAGTCTTTGAGGATTTATATCCATCTCTGTTGCCGAAGATTTAACTCCTTTTGTGACACCAGATATTTGAGGCTTTTATGATTGATGAAGAGATAACATTTCTCCCCGTAGAGATAATGCCTCCAAATTTTCAATACGAAGACAACTGTAGCCACCTCCAAGTCTTGGGTGGGGTAATTCATCTCATGTGGCTTTAGTTGCTTCGAAGCATAAGCAATGACATTGCCTTCTTGCATTAATACACATCCTAACTTGAGGTGTGATGCATCATTATAAACTGTATAGTCCTTTCTAGACTCGGGTTGGGTCAGAACCGATGCGTAGGTTAAAACTTGTTTCAATTGATCGAAGCTCTTTTGTTGTTCCTCGGTCTAACCAAACAAAGTTTTCTTCCTTAAATGCTTAGTCAAAGGGGCAATTATCATAGAAAATCCCTTAACGAATCTTCTATAATAACCAGCTAGACCAAGGAAACTTCTCACCTCACCAATTGTTCTTCGGTGGTTTCCAATCAAAGATGGCATGGATTATCTTTGGGTCTACCTAAATGCCCGAAGACAATACGATGTGCCCAAAGAAGGTAACTTCGGTGAGCCAAAACTTATACTTAGAGAATTTAGCAAACAATTGCTTCTCCTGGAGAGTCTGAAGCACAATACGAAGGTGGTCTAGGTGTAGCGAGGTCTTCCTCTTCGCTAAAAAAAAGGGTTGGTTTTCGAAGTGTTTGTAGTTTTTTGGATATAAAATATTTATTTCGTAGGGGTTTTGAAAATATCGTATGTTATTAAAAAATTGGAGTCGCCACCGGCCACTTAGGTAGGCCGGACACCATAAAACCAGAGATTTAAAAATTATTGGGTTCGGGAGTCGGTTACGGATGGGGAAGGATTAGCACCCCCACACTGCCCAAAATTGGTACTTTAATAATTACCGCTTTATTAATATTAGATTTTCTGGATTAAAGTGACAATTAGTTTAAAATTCTGTCATAATTGCGAATAAATTTTAAGGGCCCCATTATTCGAGAGTAAACGCCCAACCTCTATCACTACGCCTGATACTGGCCCCGTTTACACTCGGATAAAAGGGCACCGCATTGACAATTTATATCTCGATATGCAATCTTAGTGGGCAAAATATAAAACATGGCAAATAATTTAAATGCAATAAATATCAACATGACAGAATACTAATCTAACATAAATAAAATACGTAATTAAAACATACATATACATATCAAGCTTAATAGTAGATAAAAACAAATTTAACATGTCGCAATAGCAAGGCATGAATAAATACATGTGTGGACAAAAACATATATTTCAAGAAGACATACATATTAGAAATAAAATACATTTCAACACATATAGAACAATATATTATACATAAAAAGAAAATATACTAACACGTAACCTAAAAGCCAAGAGAACATACAATACATACTAAAATACAAAACATGTTGTGTACGAGCCAACTAGAACATAATATGCGTGATACGAATAACCGAACAAATACATAAAGATACATAATCATCATAAACTTAACACACATATACATGTAAACATAAAAATACAAGGCATATACGAGGGATATATAATAAGGCAAAAGACTACATCAACATACACGATTATAATAAACGAACATGAGTATTTACATGGAAACACGACTGAAATGAAAAGAAATAAACATCAGAAGCAGAAATTAAAGGGGCCTCCCACTCCTTTCAGTTCACCATATTCGCCCTGGGAAGGCCGAAGAGGCTTGTCACTGGTAAAGGGGAGATCCACAGACGACGAGGGTAACGACTCTAAACCTCTTTTTTTATTTACTACGTATATTTTTTGTATGCATGCAACGAGGTAAGAAAAGAGAAGAGTATTACCACTGAAGATTGGTTTTTTTTGTATTTCTTTTCTTTCGATTACAACTTTTTCCTGCCTTACAAAATACTTGTTTCATACATATATGCCTGTCTTTTTGTTTGGTAACAAGTAATATAATATCTATTTTCAGATCTGGACTGATACTGACATAATCTTTCTTTTTTGTGTTCTGATATGTCTGAACGCGGTGGTTGGAGACCGGCATGGTGAAGCATGGTGGCGGTGTGGGGGGTTCTTTCTTCGGCCAGAGGCGTTCTCGGCCGTTGGATCAGATCTGATCTAACAGTCGGGCTGGCTTGAAGGATGAACGGCCCAGATGAAACCTCGATCGGTGAAACAGCTCCAGATCGTGACACGTGGGGCTCAGTAGTCGAGGGGTTATAGCGCGTGGGGCTCACGCACGTGTGGGATATCGAAGAGTCCGCGCGTGGCACTCGAACCGTCCAGACGTGTAGTGCACGCGGCTAGCTAGATATTTTGTCCCTGCTTGATCGTGGCCGTTGGATCAGATCTTGATCTAACGGCCCATAGTTATCTGCACCAAAGTAATGAGAGTTAAATAGGGCTTTTGGGTTTGGGCCAACCGGGCCTTGTAATAATATTAATAACTTCAGGCTTGTAATGGACTTGGACTGGCAATTTATTCATTTGGGTTTAATATGTTTTTGGATTTCATTTTGTATTAGCCCAATAATAATAACATTAATATTAGTTATAACAATAATTAATAATAATAATATACATATGATAATACATACATATGTACCTATGCAAACATTAATTAATATAACATACTAGCATACATACATATATAATCATACACATAATTAACATAACATCTACACACATTATCCGTAAAACAAATACGCTCGTACTAAATATAGATACATGCGTGACACACATACCGTATTACTTATTAATACCTATACATACATAGTTTATAATATACATGCACACACTACACACTTTACATATATTAGTAACACTCATGCACATAATAAACATATAGCATAATATAATACAATGTATACATGCAACACTAATATACTAATAATTATACTAATATGTATTTACAGACCAGGTAAAAATGAGTGATTACAGTTGCCCCTCTTTGCTTATTCTCGTGGAATGGGAACAAAGCAAAGATTCATAAGTACTCATTTTTATCAGACTTCCCTGTTTGTAGCTTTGGAAACACGTGTTCTTCTGGAACTTTCTGTTCTTCCTTAGCTGAATCTTCAGGCTCGTAAGTTCTTCCTATATAGTGCTTCGTCACCTTCCGATCTTGGAGCTACAAGCTCTTCCTATATAGAACCCTTCGCTCTGAAGCCTCGAGTTATGAGTCCCTCCTATATAGAACTTTTCACTTCGAGACAGTAAAGCTTGGAGTCCTTCCTATATAGAACTCTTCGCCTTCAACGCTGGTTTCTCCTATATAAAACCTTTTGCGTCGCTGATGGATTCTTCCGACTGGGGCTTGAAAATGTAGGCTTCTCCTTTATATAATCTTTGTCTTCGATTTTTCTTTCCTCATTTCTTTTCTTCTTTTTCGTTTCTTCTGTTTCCTTCTTTCTTTATTCTTTTTCCTTTCTTCTCTTTTTTTACGAGGTTGTTGCCATTTTTGGACCTACACCACTAAGGCTGCCGCATCATGCCCGAAGGACTTATTGATGGCCCGAAGGACTTATCATCATGATCGAAAGACTTACTGATGGCCCGAAGGACTTAACATCGTGCCTGAAGGACTTACCGATGACCCGAAGGATTTAACATCTGGGCCTCACGTCGCTATGGTTGTCGTTCTTTCGGGACTCACGCTATTCATGCTGCCACATCATGCCCGAAGGACTTATTGATGGCCCGAAGAACTTATCACCACGCTCGAAAGACTTATTGGTGGCCCGAAGGACTTACCGATGACCCGAAGGATTTAACATCTGGGTCTCACGTCGCTATGGCTGCCGTTCTTTCGGGACTCACGCTACTCATACTGCCGCATCATGCCCGAAGGACTTACTGATGGCCCGAAGAACTTATCACCATGCTCGAAAGACTTACTGATGACCCGAAGGACTTAACATCGTGCCCAAAGGACTTACCGATGACCCGAAGGATTTAATATTTGGGTCTCACGCCGCTATGGCTGTCGTTCTTTCGGGACTCACGCCACTCATGCTGTCGCATCATGCCCGAAGGACTTACTGATGGCCCGAAGAGCTTATCACCACGCTCGAAAGACTTATTGGTGGCCCGAAGGACTTAACATCGTGCTCGAAGGACTTACCGATGACCCGAAGGATTTAACATATGGGTCTCACGCCGCTATGGCTGCCGTTCTTTTGGGACTCACGCTACTCATGCTGCCGCATCATGCCCGAAGGACTTACTGATGGCCCGAAGGGCTTATCACCATGCTCGAAAGACTTATTGATGGCCCGAAGGACTTAACATCGTGCCCGAAGGACTTACCGATGACCCGAAGGATTTAACATCTGGGTCTCACGCCGCTATGGCTGCCGTTCTTTCGTTTCTTTGGTAAATTCTTCGATAATTCTTCAAATACCTGTCTAGGAACAAGCAAAATTGACATGCCCCTATCTATATGATGCATGCAATGTCATGCTTTCTTCTTCTTCCTATTCTTCTCTTTTCCTTGTTCCTTTTTCTCTTTTTTATCCTTATTTTCTCTCACCCTCTTTTCTTTTTCTTTTTATTGTTAGTCTTGTTTTAAAATCTTATGTCCTGAAAAGTCATTCTTCGGATTTATCTATTTCCTTTCCTCTTGCGGTATGCTCAGTTTTATTCTTCATCTCTGTCAAATTTTGTTCAATGAGCACCCGCTCTTGTTCTTTTTGCACGAGCACCCGCCTTTCTTATTCGGGGTCTCTGCCTGCTTCACCAACAAACACTATATCATGCGTGTGCAGAGATTCTTACTATTCTTTCTGTTCTGCATTGCCCCATTCGATCGTGCTCGGCTATCTTCCAGTGTTTTTGACCCAACATTATGAGTATTTGTTAGTTTCATCATCGGGGTGAGCAAAATGCTTCTTAACCTCAATCTTCTTGTTGCCTCTTGACGGGCACCATTCATCGATCTTTGTGCTTTAATTCTTTGGAGACTCAATGTTTACTTTTTACCGTCCCCATACTTTGTAAGCTCATTCTTGTCCTATTTCGTCCTTCATTTTCTTGAACCAAACAAGGCATCATGGCTGGAATCCGCTTCTTGTTCTTGAGTTGACTGGCACCTATACTTCTGTCATCATCTTCATTCTATGCATTGTGGGGTCATGGTGCTTCAATAGTATCCGCAACCTTGTTTTCTGGATCTTATCCTTGAAGTAATACAT
Organism: Hibiscus mutabilis; assembly: GCA_019671005.1. Classification (NCBI taxonomy): domain Eukaryota; kingdom Viridiplantae; phylum Streptophyta; class Magnoliopsida; order Malvales; family Malvaceae; genus Hibiscus; species Hibiscus mutabilis. The sequence continues at coordinate 14,651,942 of CM033746.1, read as the reverse complement.
GGAAATCTTTGTTGCTTTAACCTGTCAATTTGTTGATTGGTGTTCCACTGAAGGGTATCATTTAGATTAACATACAAGATTTTGAAAACACAGCATAAGAGCTCTGGATATCATGTGCAAGAGTGGCTTAGATTCAACCACTCGGTAATTCAAAGATGTGAAGTCTTCCCTGGTGACTCGGTTCATCCTCATGATTACCGCATTGCTGCAGAGTACTACTCTTTCTCAATTCTCATTATATACTCCGCCCCCAAAAGGGTGGGCTTGTATAACCACTCGAGCGCAGAAATATTACTCTAGGAATAGAGTTCTGGGTGGTGCGAGTCTTAATTTTTCCTATGATATCACCTATTTTCTTTCTTTTCTTTTTTTCTTTCTTTTTCATTTTTTCATCATTTTTTTCCTTTTTTGTTTTGTTTTTTGTTGTTTTTTTTCGCTTTTATCATTATTTGAGGAAATCAATTCGTCACGTTCCTTTGTCTTGAGGACAACGATGGAGCAAACAACACTGCCCCAAGTTACTCGGCATAGTCACGATTTAAAAATATTACCATCACTCATGAAGCTAAGGTTTCTTGAATTGGATGATGTATCTCCACTTTATCGCTTCAGCGGAGTGCCCCAAAATTCCCATACTCTTATCCGAACAAGCCTATTACCAGGTTTCGAACATAGGAGTACTTTTTTATTATTATTTTCTCCTTCTTTATTTTTCATTTCTTTCTTTTTCTTTCTTCCCTTTTTCTTCAATTCTCCCCCTTTTTAATTCTTATTTTTTATTTCTTTACTACCTAGAAGATTATGCCTAGAGTTTCAATTTCAAGCAACTCTACATGGTTAACATTTAGAGCTTTTTCGTCCTTGAACATCATCGAAAGAGTAATAATCTCGCTTTGCTGACCAGAGTCCGGTGGGGAAGATCACACATCATCGTTGTCACGACATCTATCTAATGTCACATCTTGCAATTGATATCCACTGTCCTACAACGGCGAGAAAATATCTATGTGCTTTCAAAAACATTATATGTTAAGCGAAATGTGTTCTTCATTGAAATAAAAATCAACAAACATGCCCCATCACAAAAGATCTTTACCACATGGGGGCCACATGTAGTAGAGTTGATTCCTTGTATTGCTTCAGGAAGGTATTTTAACGTAGAGACATATCTGCCTTCTTCAGCACTATGTAGACTTGCCCCTCTTTCTTGGTCTTCCACTGCTTGATCAGCTCTTGTGTCAGGGTTCCATCATTGACCAGCTTCTTGATTTCCTCCAATAATGGTCTACATTTTCTGGTGGGATGCCTCGGTGCCCCCATATGGAATTCGCATGTACTACTCGAGTCAAAACTATGGGCAGATGGATCAAGTGCAATCTTCATCGGCCTAGGAACAAGATAGTGACCCCCTACCAGATGAGGCCAAATGTCTGAGATAGACGTTCCAAACACTTCCAAATTTGCGCTCGTCTAAGGAATTTTCCTTGATGACCCTGATTTGTCAGTTTGTCTCCTTCTTTTACGGCCACGCGAACCCTGGAGATGACACTCATTTACCTCTCCATCCTTATCTATCTTATCCTCGATTCGGTCCTTAGACTTAGACCCCAATTTTCCTTCTTTGACTGCGTATTCTATCCTTTCTCCAATCGTCATGAAATCTTTGAATCTGTTTCTCGATTTTTCCAACATCACATCGAAGAAAAAAGAGGGAAGCGTTGCATGGAACAAGGGAGTCAACTCTTCTTCTGCTATAGGAGGCTGGACTTGGGTCGCCAAACATCGCCACCTTAATGCATATTCCCTGAAGCTTTCACTTGGCCTCATTTTCTCATTATGAAGAAACTGGAGACAGGGTGCTAAATCTAAAGCATATTTATATTGACTCAAGAAAGCATTAGCGAGGTCACCCCATGACCTAACTTGGTTTCTGTTCAAACGGTTATACCACACCACTGCGGGTCCCGTCAGGCTATCATGGAAGTGGTGGATCAATAATTCTTCATTCTTCATGTATCCTTCCATTTTTCTACAGAAGATGGTTAAGTGAATCTTCGGGCAGCTGGTTCTGTCATACTGCGCAAATCCGGGAACCTTGAAATCCGGAGGAATGACCAAATCAGGGACTAGGTAGAGTTCCCTCGTATTGAAAACATTTAACTTCTCTTTCTTCTTAAGCTTTTTCTCGATTTTTCTTCTAACTGGTCAAGCCTCGACTCTTCAATTCGTTCCATTTTCCGACTAATTCTGCCATCAAACCCCAACTATTAAATGATGAAGTGTCATATGATGATAAAATTATTAAACAATGCACATGACGTGATGCAAATGCAATGTATGAATGCAATAAAGCATCGATTCCGCAAGTGATTTGTCCCTATAGGACATCTTTCATTCAGACCATCCGGTATTAGTGTTTTACAGATAGCGGTGAGCCCTGGCACCTAATGTCTTGACCTCATTCAATAGTCCTGTCAGCTTTCCTTCGCGGTCCAGCGCTGGATCCATATTCTGGCTTATTGGTACTGCTATATCGGCTAAATCTGCTACCTGTTGAGCTACTTGCTGGGCTTGAGTCATAACCATCTTCATGTCCCGGTCTTTCTCCCGTATTGTTTGCTCGGCCTTTTGTAGCTGAACGGTCATTGCCCCAGCACGGATCTCACTGGTACGTAAAGCAGTCTCGAGCCTCGCTATCTGTTCTTTGAGTGCTGTGTTTTCTATTTGAAAGGCTTGTGATTCATTCCTTTCCTGCTGCAGGCTTGATTTCAGGATATCTTCCATGGCTAGACTGCTTTCCAACTCACTTTGGAGAATGTCGTGTTGGCCCTCAGCTTCTTCCAGCTTCTGTGATAATGATATGACTTTATTCTTACTATTCTTGCATTTTTGCTTCTAGCGTTCTGAACCGTTCCTCAGCTGAATCATACCATTGACCCACTCTTCCGCGGTGTCACCCAGACCGAAACTCTTGAATTCAAAGTGCAGCTTCTGGTACTCGTCTTGTACATTCTTTAATTTCATGCTTAGATCGGGCCTCTCATGCTCGAGCTGGCCGCACTTGCGTGCAAGTTCATCTTCTGATATGCTTTTATTCTTGACTCCTAACTTTATCCCGCTTGAGTGACCCACTTCTTTGTTACCCGAACCTTGGGCTGGGTATTGACCCTTCTTCGACTTTGCCTCTCGGACAACGGCTGGCTGGCTGAAGAATCGGGGTTGTCCGTCTTCGAAACCCAAAATTCCCATTCTGATAAGATCTCGAACTTTGTCCTTCAGGGCCCTACAATTTCCAGTGTGATGACTCGAATCGCCTATGTGGTAGCCACACCAGACACTACTTTTGTAATCCTTCGGATAAGGAGGTTTTCTTGGTACAGACTTCACTGGTATGATAAGGCTTCTTTCGACAAGCAACGGAAGTAACTCGGTGTATCTCATGAGCATAGGATAATGCCTTCTGATGTCATTAGATTCTCGAACTTCCCCTGGTTTTGCCTCTGTTCCCTTGGTATCTACCCCAGATATGCTACTTGTCATATTTAACGGTGCTGTTTGTTTTGACATTCTGACCATTCTGTTCCACATTCTGCTCCCCGATCGAACCTTTTCTGAGTTCGACATGCTGTTTGCCTTTCATCATAGCATTCATCTGATCCATCATCTCGGACATCTGCTTCTTTAGTTCTTGTATTGCATCTTGTTTGTCACCAGAATTGACACTGCTTACTGAATCTGTTCTGGTGTCCTTGAATGGTTCTTTTTCGGCTGTCCCTGGCCTAGTCTTGGGATAGAACTCTAGAATTGTCCCCCCTTCCTTCAGGTCAAAGAACCTTTGGTCCATCATGAACAATCTTCTATTATGGGAGAAATCACTCGGAAATCAATGCCCTGTGTAATGCGGATGCAATGGTATGCAAAAACAAAGCAAAAAGAAAACAAGTCAGTACCGGACAAAAATGATAAGTACGTAATAAAAGGGCAAATTAAATGTGATAAGCAAACAAGGCAATCCTATTTACATTCCATCTAAGACACCTAGGTTATCCGCATGGCTCTAACAGGGTGGGTTACTATGTGTTCTCTATATGCAATTTTGGTTCTAGGAGGTACCCGAATTGTCCTCGTTGTCCTCTACTAAGAGTAGCAAGGCCCCCGATCATTACCCATTATAGGCTCCTTTCAACGGGGTTCAATTCAGGGGGACCCATTCACTTATGCCCGTACGAAGGAACGATATCCTTACGAAAGCATAAGGTACTCGAGCCCCGAAGGTACTTGCTAGGCCCATACGGGAGAATGATATCTCCACGAAAGCATTAGTGTTTTCCCCTCACTGAAAAAGGTTTATATGTCATATTTTAAATGCGTTAAAATAAACGCGCAATTATAACCGAATGTTAATTTAATAGTCACTTTAACCCGGAAGTTTTAATATTAGTAAAGCGGTAATTACTTAAAAAGCTTGACTCTCATTTGTTTTTTGAAAAAAAAACAAAAACGTCCCCAGCGGAGTCGCCATCTGTAGCGAGGTCTTCCTCTTCGCTAAAAAAAGGGTTGGTTTTTGAAGTGTTTGTGATTTTTTGGATATAAAATATTTATTTCGTAGGGGTTTTGAAAATATCGTATGTTATTAAAAAATTGGAGTCGCCACCGGCCACTTAGGTAGGTCGGACACCATAAAACCAGAGATTTAAAAATTATTGGGTTCGGGAGTCGGTTACGGATGGGGAAGGATTAGCACCACCACACCGCCCAAAATTGGTACTTTAATAATTACCGCTTTATTAATATTAGATTTTCCGGATTAAAGTGACGATTAGTTTAAAATTCGGTCATAATTGCGAATAAATTTTAAGGGCCCCGTTATCCGAGAGTAAACGCCCAACCTCTATCACTACGCCTGATACTGGCCCCGTTTACACTCGGATAAAAGGGCACCGCATTGACAATTTATATCTCGATATGCAATCTTAGTGGGCAAAATATAAAAAATGGCAAATAATTTAAATGCAATAAATATTAACATGACAGAATACTAATCTAACATAAATAAAATACGTAATTAAAACATACATATACATATCAAGCTTAATAGTAGATAAAAACAAATTTAACATGTCGCAATAACAAGGCATGAATAAATACATGTGTGGACAAAAACATATATTTCAAGAAGACATACATATTAAAAATAAAATACATTTCAACACATATAGAACAATATATTATACATAGAAAGAAAATATACTAACACGTAACCTAAAAGCCAAGAGAACATACAATACATACTAAAATACAAAACATGTTGTGTACGAGCCAACTAGAACATAATATGCGTGATACGAATAACCGAACAAATACATAAAGATACATAATCATCATAAACTTAACACACATATACATGTAAACATAAAAATACAAGGCATATACGAGGGATATATAATAAGGCAAAAGACTACATCAACATACACGATTATAATAAACGAACATGAGTATTTACATGGAAACATGACTGAAATGAAAAGAAATAAACATCAGTAGCAGAAATTAAAGGACAATAATATGCAATTTAGGGACGAAAATGCAAGCAGAACCGAACTTGAAAGGACTGAAACTATAATTGGACCAAGGGGCAGACCCGAAGTGAAAAATCCAAAAATGCGGGATGGTTAAAGGGGTAATTTTACCATTTAAAAACTGATTCGATGTAATTTAGGGACTGGATTGCAAGATTTTGAAATATAAGGGGGACTGGAATTGTAAATATACCATGCAGCGAGACAGAAATGAAAATATCAAAAACGCGGGAGGATTTATTACGTAATTTGCCCATTTCACAAAATAAAACCACCTATAAATACTCTCTTTCTGGATTTATCCCAAATTTTCCCCATTTTTTCATTTCGTTCGTTTTATAATAACTCTCGTTCTTTCATTTTCTCTCAACCTCATCCCATGAACCCAGAAATAGGCGGCCGACCGCCGCTAGCCGGCGCCGGCGAGCCCCGAAAAAAACACCAAAATGAACCTTACCTTACCCTCGACACGAATCCAAAATTGGATTCGGAGAAAAAGCCTCTATTCGTCCTAGATCTAAGAAATACGAAACGAAAAACCCCTTTTTTGTATTCAACCCAAAACGAAACCAAAAAGGGGCCTCCCACTCCTTTCAGTTCACCATATTCGGCCTGGGAAGGCCGAAAAGGCTTGTCACTGGTAAAGGGGAGATCCACAGACGACGAGGGTAACGACTCTAAACCTCTTTTTTTTATTTACTACGTATATTTTTTGTATGCATGCAACGAGGTAAGAAAAAAGAAGAGTATTACCACTGAAGATTGGTTTTTTTTGTATTTCTTTTCTTTCGATTACAACTTTTTTCCTGCCTTACAAAATACTTGTTTCATACATATATGCCTGTCTTTTGGTTTGGTAACAAGTAATATAATATCTATTTTCAGATCTGGATTGATACTGACATAATCTTTCTTTTTTGTGTTCTGATATGTCTGAACGCGGTGGTTGGAGACCGACATGGTGAAGCATGGTGGCGGTGTGGGGGGTTCTGTCTTCGGCCAGAGGCGTTCTCGGCCATTGGATCAGATCTGATCTAACGGTCGGACTGGCTTGAAGGATGAACGGCCCAAATGAAACCTCGATCGGTGAAACGGCTCCAGATCGTGACACGTGGGGCTCAGCAGTCGAGGGGTTATAGCGCGTGGGGCTCACGCACGCGTGGGATATCGAAGAGTCCGCGCGTGGACCGCACGCGCACGTGGCACTCGAACCGTCCAGACGTGTAGTGCACGCGGCTGGCTAGATATTTTGTCCCTGCTTGATCGTGGCCGTTGGATCAGATCTTGATCCAACGGCCCATAGTTATCTGCACCAAAGTAATTAGAGTTAAATAGGGCTTTTGGGTTTGGGCCAACCGAGCCTTGTAATAATATTAATAACTTCAAGCTTGTAATGGACTTGGACTGGCAATTTATTCATTTGGGTTTAATATGTTTTTGGATTTCATTTTATATTAGCCCAATAATAATAACATTAATATTAGTTATAACAATAATTAATAATACATACATATGTACCTATGCAAACATTAATTAATATAACATACTAGCATACATACATATATAATCATACACATAATTAACATAACATCTACACACATTATCCGTAAAACAAATACGCTCGTACTAAATATAGATACATGTGTGACACACATACCGTATTACTTATTAATACGTATACATACATAGTTTATAATATACATGCACACACTACACACTTTACATATATTAGTAACACTCATGCACGTAATAATCATATAGCATAATATAATACAATGTATACATGCAACACTAATATACTAATAATTATACTAATATGTATTTACAGACCAGATAAAAATGAGTGATTACACTAGGTGCTCGGAATCTTTCTTAGAATAGATCAAGATGTCATCGATAAACACCACAACAAACTTATCTAGGTAGGGTCTGAAAACCCAATTCGTTATGTCTATGAAGGTTGCTGGTGCATTAGTTAGCCCAAAGGGTATTACCAAGGATTTATAGTGCCCGTACCTCGTATGAAAAGTAATTTTAGGTACATCCCATTCTTTAACTCTCATCCGATAATATTCAGAACTTAAATCGATCTTGAAAAACATAGAGGCATCCCTTATCTAATCGAATAGGTCAGCAATTCTTGGTAATGGATACTTTTTCTTGATAGTCACTTTGTTCAACTGTCAATAATTGATACACAGCCTCATAGAACCATTTTTCTTCTTTATGAAAAAAACTGGAGCTCTCAAAGGCAACGAAATCGGTCGAATAAAGCCTTTGTCAAACCATTCTTGAATCTAAGCTTTCAGCTCTTTAAGCTCAACTGCTGCCATACGACAGGGTGCAAGGGAAACTAGGGTTGTTCCAGGTTGCACTTTGATGCCAAATTCTACTTAGCGGGTTAGAAGTAAGCCCAAAAGTTCATTAGGAAAAAATCAGGTAATTCACACACAGTATCAATGTTTTGCAGTTGAGACTCATCCTTGGCTTTCAGAGTTAGTGCATACATAAAAAGACTTTTCGAGTTCATAAGGGTGATGCTCTTATTTCCAAGGCCTCGGAGAAATAGCTTTTTCTTACTACCATTTACCCAAGCTTGATGTTCACCGAGCCAATCTAAACCCAGTATAACATCGAATTCATGAATTGGAAGTGCTAATAGATTGGCTAGAATGGAATCCCTTGAATAATTAAGGGGCAATTCTTTCATACGAGACTCATAGTGACACAATCACCTAATGGATTGGTTGCGTTGATCAAAATAATATTTTTAGAGGAGTGATTATCCTGATTCATCAATGCATAATCAAGATAGGAGTATAATTCCATGGTACTTGAGATATTCTTTGAATCACCTTCAACTGCCAATAGATACAGACGAGTATTACAATTCTCGGCCTGAATCTTTGGTACTATAAGTCATTTTAAAAGCAGTCTAAGACATAGCTAGTAACCTTGCAATGGATCTTTTACCCATCAGAACTCCTCTATATAACTTCTATAGCATGGTCGAATATGATGACTCGATAATCCAATATCGATGCTTAATATAGCCTTGCGATGGTTTGATGGTAGCAATATCAATACAATGACTTAATAACTTATACCTATCAAGTTCAAGGTTATCATTTACCCTACCAGTGAGTGTGTAAGTCCATCACTGGGAAGACTAGGCAATAGGGGTTTAGGATGTTAGAATTATAGCCATAGAAGGTTGTACAGCCTACTCAGGCTTCGATGAAGTCAATGATTGTTTTTATATTTTAACTGTGTCTTCAATAATTCTTTAAGCTCAGAAATCTGCCATGATAATTTAAGGCTTAATGATTCTTATCAAGTCTTATAGACTTGGAGGGTCTCTCTCCTTGATTCCTCGTAATGAATCAAGGATCCAGTAGAAACTCAATATTCATGTGAGCTTTGTTTGACTATATACAACTATGCTATAAAAAGAAAATAGATCAGGTTAGTCGACAAGTCACAATATACACAATATAATAATTCCTAGATGGCATATACAATGCAATGACACTACAATAGACTTCAATTTAGTCCTAGAATCGAATAAACTCTAGCTCTGATATGATAAATGTAACACCCCTTCCCGACCTAGTAGGGAACCAGGTTAGAGTATGCTACCGATGTTCGGTATGATAAACGGTACAGTAATTTTTGAACAATACTCAGTGATTCAATATCGGTACAATAACATCAATAACTTGATACTATAATAATACAGTGAGGACAGTAGTTTGATTCAAAACTATGATATTTCATTTTAGGACCAATTTAAACTTTTATAAGTTTTAGGGACTAATATGTAATTTCAATAATTTAGAGGTCCTTTTTAGAAATTAAACTTACTAATATAAAATTTAACCTATAAATAGAGAGCATGTACATTTTTGTAGCAATCAGAAATCAATTACCTCATCAAATTAGGCATTTATTAAATAGTGACCATTTTGCAATTTTCCAAACTTATCCAAATAGCTTTTAACAGAATTACATGTATCTGTACCGGTACTCAGAGAAGACATACCAATATGCCAATGTCATGAACGTTAAACAGTTAAAGGTTGATGAACTCGTACCGATACATAATTTATCTATATCAGTACGCGGTTTGATGCAATCAAATTTAGATTACAATGTCGAAAAGGTGTATCAGCACACACCAATCTGTACCAGTACGAAGCTGGGTAATCAAAGAGGGATCAATACGGCACTATATTGTACCGGTACACCATTCATTACACAAATTCTAGTGACAAATTTGTGTACCGGTACTATTGTACCAGTATCGGTACGTCTTTACTTCTATGACCAATATTGTACACAGGTACCGATACGCCATCACCTGTACTGGTACGCCTGGTTTTGTAATGACATTTTTTGTCTAGTTTTTATGCATTTTGACCAGTCAAACACTATCCAAATCCCATGAAATTTTACAAGAAAGTTTATAAAGTCATAATCTACTATCATGCCAATTTTCATAGCTATATGAATCCATTTACTAGGATTTTACCTTTTTAGGCCAAATATGCAATTTTACCACTTTTAGCTAAACTCAAAAGCGCCATCTTAAGCACTTAAGCTTACACAACCACAAACAACATATATACACAACAAAATGACCAAAAGTGACTTAACAAACTTTTATGCCACCATACTAGGAGTTTGTAGGGACGATAAACATTACTCTAGATACCGTTGTGACTTGCTAGAAACCTTTAACATCCTGATCTCTTGCAAAATTTTTCCTTAACCTGAAATGCATTAGGCATACTTTTCCTAGTGAGGTAGTCATAAATAGTGACAATAACGATGGTATACAATTCAAATCATGCTATGACAACGTCAATGCTATGTCAATGTCAATGCTATGACAATATAAATACTATGTCAATATCAATGCTATGACAATATCAATGCTATGGCAATATCAATGCTATGACAATGTCAATGCTATGGCAATATCAATGTTATGACAATATCAATACTGTGGCGATAACAATGCTATGACAATATTAATACTGTAACTATATTCAATAACATATTTAATATATATCAATAGTGTTCCCTTGGATTGAAATAAGATAGTGGATGCATGAATTCCTACGCCACGCCAAATCAATGAATGGTCTAGTCCCTCTACCTCGCCAATTGACCAATAACACAAACATCCCTCCGCCTCGACACAATAAAGATCATAGTTTATGGACCGTAGTCCACCTGTACCAATGAGCTCATGAATTCTATGGCATGCTGATTGTATCTAATGTCCTTTTGAATTCAAGGTTCAATAACAATGACAATAGCCATATCGATGGCAATAACAATGACAATAGCCATATCGATGGCAATAACAGTGACAATATCAATGTCTATAACAATGGCAATATCAATGTTAATGTTAATATTTCAATAGCAATAACAATATCAATGTTGATGTTCAGTGAGAACGGAAATATCAATGTCAATGTTTCGATGATAATGGCAATATCAATATCCAATGTCTTTGACAAAGGCAATATCATTATAAATGGTTATGGTAATTACAATATCGATGTTCGATGCGATGTTTCTATATTTCAATGCTTCAATGATGTCAATTATAATAGCAATGTTTCAATGATCAATATTTCAATGTAATAACTTACCAATATAGTCTCTAAAGAGATTCGATACAATATTCTTAGACACAAGGTTAGCTGCGCAATATTTAATGTCAATGAAATCGAGAAAGGCACCTAGCCTATTCTCGAGACTCCGGCTACACTCACCTAGCTTTCCAAAGCTCATATGGCTCTCAGATGACCACTCATTTGTTCTTATCCTTCGATGGAGATGGTAGCCTTTCCTTCTTCAACTCTTGAGGTAGGTAAAACAATAGGAAGTGTTAGAATTAACACAACGTTATTGATATTAATGTTATGACTTAAAATAGCTATTTGCTATTTTGTCTTACATGGATTGAAGCTTGAAATTCATGGGTGAACCTTTAGGGTTCATGAGCTTCATCTTAAAATCAAACATCAATCATCCACAAAATTGAAGAATAAATTGGGGCTTTAGCTTACCCGACCAATGGCTATTCAATAGAATCAATGGATCAAAGGAAGCTTGAATTTTTTAATGTTTATCAATGGAGGTACTAGCCTGAGAGCTTTAGGAAGATGGCAATAGAGGTATGTGCTTGTTCTAAAGCAAAGATGAAATATTTTAGAGATGGTTTTGGTGGAATTATAAACAAAGAAGAGAAGCTTTTAAAGTTAAAACTTTTTTCTCCAATATGAAACAAGGTAACCGGTTAAGGTTTCCCTATGTGGAAGGAAAGCAATATTATATTACATTAGTCATTTCTTTCTTTTTCCAATAGTAATGAAAATCCTTATCGAGATGTAATTGACCATACTGTCAAGGTCAATGCAATATTTGGACTTTCTGGTAGAGGGTTTTCGATCGCCGGAACCTAAATTCAACTAGACTGATTTTTCAGGTGTTACACTAATTAGCTTACTGAAAATCCTTAATTTCTACAAGTACCGATATAGGTCGACCTGTACCTATGCAGTCCCCAATGGTATACCATTATGGCTAAAGCTTGTAACATACCCAACTTATGGGTTCATATCGTTTCTTTGAATTACGATTTTACAACGCCGTACTCAATCCTTAACGCTTATGAAAGTCATTAGGATTTGTTTACTAATGCTTTTAATCAATAAATTTTAATTATCAACATTATTACCATTTAATTGAGTATTTATCCCTTAAGAATAACTTTTATCGAATTACGTTAAACTATTCGAACAAGAATACAAAGCATCACAATTTATCAACCAATCAATCATCAAATAATTATACGATCATCTCAAACGACCTTAAACGCTCTCTATAGCCTCCACGAGTCTTATCATATTCACAATATCAACATACATCTCATAGATATCAAGTCTCATACTATCGGTCTCCAAACATGCATATTCAACGTCTACCTATTTTACAGATACTAACACGCAAAGCAAACACATTTATGATGCTCATGAAGCAATAGGAGTTCAAGGTGTACTAACCTCAAGCGATTATCGATATATCCTTATTCAACCTTCTCGATCCTCCACTTGGTCCAATATCTAATCCTGAATAATCCTAATATAAAAATGAATACAAAAATACAATAATTTCATGCATCCCATATTTAAAACACAAGGTTAAACTCATAAAAATAGATTATCGGGTTCGAATATGGAGAAACAGACCACGCCAACAAACTCAAAACGTTAAAAACCCCCAGGTAAGGTTCCTAGAAAAAATTTAACGGCCGGTCAACGCTAGTCAAAGATTGGTCAAGGTTTAGTGATCTGATGTGGTGCAGTGCAAGGTAACAACAGTGCACCTACAGGCAGTGATCGGGTGCAGCAAGGTGCATGTGCGCCTGGCATAGTAGGATCTAGTGCAATGCGGTGCACTAGAGCATTGTGCACCTGCCTCGACAGACGCACGCCTACTCTCACGAGCGGCATACAAGGCATGCTCCGGTGGTCAGATGGCGGCGATGAGCTCAAGATCTGCTCTTTTCTGGTCAATAAGTCCCATAGTGGCATCAATTTCTGGAAGAAGAAAACATAACATGGTGTTTTCAATAAGGCTGGACCTTTTTCCCCTTACCTCGACAAATGGCGATGACACCAGTGATGTGAGAACTACTGTCGATCTCCTCTCGACGAGTTAAAGAAGATTACGGTGACGGTAAGAGAAACAACAACGTGGGAACATATCCCCTCTCTAAAAACCTAATTACTTTTCTTTTTTTTTCTTCTCTCTCTCCCCATCAAATCACTTTTTACTTTTTCCTTTCTTTTCCTCCCCTTTAGCTCTTTCCTTCCTATTTAAAATTCAAACCTCCACCCCAAATATAATGGAACCAACTTAATATCCTTAACTTGGACTCTAAAATAAGGGCCCAAAAATTGGGTCCAAGACCCGAATTACAAACCCGAATTTTAGGTCGTTATAACTCTCTCATCTTTAAAGAAAAATTTGTCCTCAAAATTTGTACTCGTAAATCAAAAGAAGATGTTGAAACTTAAATAACTTTTCCAAAGTCTCAAATAATTTCTGATGCGCTACTCCGATCTCTCGCAACACTTGTCAATTATAACCCTTGTCTCCTAGCGAAACAAACACAATGTCAACTACTTCTTTCTCTTAAAAGGAATTTTATCCTCGCTCGGTACATTACAGACAACAATTAGAACCCAACGGTACCCTGACAAAACTGTCACACGAATACGTCATCAAAAAAACTTAACGTATGCTGTAGAACCCAAAAGATTATTGCACAGTAAAATATTTCCACAACTTCTCATGATCTAAAATAATATGAGCTTACACAGCCGTTGTAACCAAAATAAAGCGATCCTTCTCATGGTCACTCCTTGAAGGAGACTCTAACTCTAATGTCATTCCTTATCAATATCATTGCTTGCCCGCTGCAAGACTTCTAAAAACTAACAACGTCTTAACTCTCCACAAGCATTTACCTTAAACTCGACGTGATAACTCATATCGGCAACTAAGCAGCTCCCAAAACTCAGTTCACGGAAGAGTCTTACACTCTAAGCCATAACGTGTCCTAAAACTACGTCATCTATACCATCACTCGAATCTTTCATCATATGAAATCCTACCAAGGGATAAGGTCCCATCACAAACCTCAAATCTTGCATCAAAAGGTAGCATATACATACCACAATGTCGTACAACCCAACCCACAAACAATCCAAGCAAACTTACCACCGAAAATATCAAACAATACTTACCAAAGAAAAATACCATTACTCAACGAAATCTCATCGAAACTGTGTACTCACAATCTTTTACAAGATTCACATTCATATATTTAATTTTCCACAAAGGAATATCGAAGCATTACACCAACTCTGAAGAACTCAATGTTAGATTCCCAACTGATGGCAAATCAAACACTTATCACTGCCCCAAATACACAACTCCACAACATCTCCCAAAACACACGGTAAAAGTTTTGTATAAATTGTAGCTCTCAGAATTCACCATATACTGACCACTGTATATATAGGAAGAATCTCTTGCCTTGACGTGTTTTTCTCTAAAACACCCACAACAAGATCTCAAAGTCCATTGGGAACCATTGGACCTAAATTTAATCTTAACATTGTATCCTCTTAATTACAATTAGATGCTATTTCTTGCAGTTTCCAAAGTTACCCAAAATTTCACATTGTTGGGGTAGGTACAGCCTTCCCTCTTCTTGCACAAAAATTCAGTCATAACAAAACATTCCCAATGGTCTTTAAATCTTACTCAGCTTTAATCGATTCAGCACCACTGTCATAACAAAATGGTCTCATACAGCTTAGACCTTCACCAATGTTCTTCGGTTCCTTCCAAGGAAACTGTGATACTTTTAAAAAATATTTACGAAGTCCCAAACACTTTGTCTCTTTAATGGATCACGCAGTAACTAGCCTTTCTCACACATAAGGTAATTAAGGTAACCATCTTGTTAACATTCACACTTCTGTATTCCTTATACATTCACATGTGTTACACAAATCATCAGACTTATATTCGAGAGACAAAATGGTGACCCCTACCTTATCATGCTGAAATACCTCAAACATCGCTGCAGACATCAAATGTTACCATGACAAACCCTACAAGAGAGAAATCCTCATTCTAAAATTTATTTCAAAACTACAAGCCTCGAACACTTTAACGTCAACCATCTTATTCTCAAACCAAACCTAAAAGAATACATGTGTACTTTACAATCAATTAAATGAGACATCCACCATAAGAGACATATAACGGTCCCTCACTATCAGATAACAAGCTATCAATAGTTTAAGCTTCACCTAAATGAACCAACTTCATACTAGAAAATAAGCCCGGTGTAACGCCTTAGTTTTGGGTCTAGACGATTTGGGGTTCATTATGAGGGTCTGGTGGACCGGTGTTAGAGATTTGAGTCAGTTTCAGGATTTAATCGAATTAAATATTTTTGAAGGTGTTAAAAATATGGGAAAATGTCCGAAAATCATTAATTAATATATTAATAAGTAGGGTGGAATCAATTTTGGAAAATGAGTTTTGGAAATCAGACATTTTGGACTAGTGACCAAAATGTAAACTTTGAAAACTATTTTTAGTGATTGTTTTGTAAAAGGGACAAAACTTTAAATCTTTAAGGAGCTAATTGCCCAAAGTCTAATCTCAGACTTTATCCTTTAATTGGCTATTTTTAAAGTGTTTTGGAAAATATAAATAGGTTGGGGGAATTAATTTGATAATTAATTTTTTAAACAAAAGTTACGTAACTAACTTTCTCTCAAATCCTTTTCTCTCAAAATATCTCCAGCCAAACACTATTCTCTTCTTCTAAATCTTCAGGTAAATCGTTTTTTCTCGAATCTTTTGATTTCTAATGGATTCTCAATGGTTTCTAAGCAAAACCTTATCGTTTTAACTTTGTTTTCTCATGTAAATTCAACCAATTAAGGGAGAAAGCATCCATTAGAGGTATTGTTCGTTCTTCTCCTCTAATGAAAGGTTCTTTACAGAAATTCCCAAGTTATTTATCCTTTACAATTGTTTTCTAATGTGTTTTGATAGTTTAATTAAGGAAAATTGGTTTAATTGTGTTTTGAATGATGAAATTGTTAGATTTGCGAATTGGATCTATTTTGCTAGGTTTTTGATCAGATTGGATCATGATTTTAATGTTTAATAATGTTGAAGGCTTGGTTTTATCAATATAATCCCGAAACTAGTTGAATCCCTAATGTTAAAGGTTGTTAGTTAAGGGTTTTTGTTATGTGAATGGAGTTTAATCAATGCTGGAAGTAAAAAAGATGTTGTTAAAGTGTTTTTAGATGTTAATTGTTGAGTTTTGATGTATCGAATCGTTTAATTATGGTTGGGTTAAGATTGGAAGGTGTTTGAGGTTGATTTCGATAAGTTTCGAATGGTTTTTGAGTGGGCTACTTGTAAGTTGCGGATAAATGCTTTGAGGTAGTGGTTTGGATGCATTTTGATACATGTTTCCTCTAGTTTTGTGTGTTCAAAACAGGGAATAATCAAGGAGAAGTAGCTTAAGGTGGTTTGTTGCTTTCCGGAAGCTCAATTTGCATTAGTGAGCAAGGCGATGTGTAATTGGTAAGTGAAAACGGTTTTAAAAGTCTTTCAAAGGTTTGAAAGTGGTTTTGGGAGTTTAGGTTAAATTTGAAACACTTACCTAAGCTCGAAAGTAAGTTTCCTTCTTTTGCTCTTTAGTATCGGTTCGGATATGAGCATGTGTAATTCATGTTATGGTCGTAAACATGGTTTGTTTTACTTACTGTAAATGCATGATTTTGAGTACATATGCAGTTGTTTAAAACTATATGAAATGCTAGTGAGCATTGGTTATTATTTCGGTCGGGAATATGGTATTGCTTTGGCAATGTGGCTTGCATATGTGGTGGTTTTGTATAATACATTGTAAAACAATGAGTAAATGGTTTTGTAAATGATATATTGGCAATGTGACATAATAAGGAAACATTCAGATATAGTTAGCATGTCATAGGATAAAGTACATTGTAATATGTTAAAAATTGATTGTGGTTAGAGGTCCTTGTGGTATAGCGGTCGGCTACTCAGACTATGATGTTGTCACTTGGGTTGAGCGATCGGTTCCCCTCGTTGATGTGGATCTTGCGGTCGAAAAGGTGGTTATATCATGCGGCCGGTATGGTATGGGTTTTGATGGCAGTTGGTCATCAAGGGAGATTCGTGTATCCAATATGTAAGGTTAACGGTCGATTAACCAATGGTTAGCGGTCGGCTAATCAAGGATGGTCGTTGACTATCCGGGGTCACTATAATTGCCAATATATGAAAGCTTATGTGTTGCATCTACTTTTTAATGCTTTGGGATTTAAGCGTGGTATATGATTTAATGCTTTAGGATTTATGCATGAGATGATTTAACGCTTTGGGTTTTAAGCATGTTATTTATAAATGTTTTGCATATAGTCGATATACATGTTTGATTTAGAATCAATGAAAATGCTTAGGTCATAAGCATGGTTTGAAAACATGTGTTTAGCTTTCAAACGGGTTTTAAAATGCATCATTGTTTTACGAGCATCCTCAATAAGCATGTGTACTTACACTCTCTTTTTCCTAATGATTCAGAGCATTAAGGTTTGGGGGCATCAAAGGCAAGGTTTGAAGTGATCCAAGAACCAAGACTTCTTTTGAGTATGAACTCGGTTTAAGTTTTCGGTTAATAAGGCAATGTGTTTTCCAAGTTCATAGGATTTGTAATTCTACTTTTCCCGTGGCAATTAAGCATGGTTAATGTTGTGTTTTGGAGTTTGATTGATGTTGATAAGCATGTTATGGATCTTTGCTTATAGTTCAAGCTAGGTGGTTGCCTAGGTATGCATTTAGTTAGCATTGGTTGATTGACATGTTTTGATGATTCTAGCATATTGATTTTGATGCTATAGATATGTGTTGATGTGGAATATACTAGTAAATGTCCAATCGAGGGTTTTGGTATGTTGGGTAAAGTGGTTTAGGGAGCATGCCTATAGGTTGATCTTCTAGATGCATATGGAAAGTTATGGTTGCTAAATCTTGGTGCAAGTGATGAAATATGATTGGATGGTTGGTTGTAGGTATGAATGTGAGTTGCTAGGATTCAAATGCATTTAGATTCGAGTGTAAACCAGCAAAAGTGGATGTTTCAGGTCTAGGCATCTCGAAACGCGTCTCCTCGTACCGGTACAGCTAGGCCTTTTCAGGCTTAGCGTTTCGGTACGCGAGGTAGTGTTTTGATATGGGTAAGCCATTTCAGGCATAGCATTTCGATACACAAGAAGGTATTTTGTATAGGTAAGCCATTTCAAGCTTAGCATTTCAATACACAAGAGAGTGTTTCGGTACAATTTTGAGCTACTAGAATCTGGGTTTAGAAAATTGGCCAAGGCGTACCAAAACACATGTACGCATACCAATACGGGCTGCAATTAATTCAGTTATTGGGATGTTTGATAGTTTATGAATCTTCCATTTTGGTCCCTGAATCTTGTGAGTGCAATTGCTTGAGTTTGAATGGTCGGTTTGAGTCGAGAATTGACATGCAAGCATGTAATCTGACTAATTAAGGATCAGTATCCTTAATTTTAGTAATGGTTCTTTATTTTACTAGTTTTATGTTTTATTCCCTAAAATGTATCGTATGTAATTGGTTGCCTTTCTGCGTTTTGTTTCCTTTGTAACTTCATCCGCTGCAAACATGATCACTTAGGTTTAATAATATGTATCTAGACAAGATAAAAAGAAAAAATAGACCGTATTTCGTAATCTTTCTCTGGTTTGCTTTGATAAACCTAATGTAGCTTGCTCGGTTCGATCGGGCGTCTAGGCTGGGTCGAGGGGGTTACATTTATTGGTATCAGAGCCAGGTTACGAAAGATTGAGATGTTGTTGTTTGATTCAATGTTATTGTCTGATATTTACGGTGATTGTGTATATGTACGGTGATTGCTTTACATCATGTTGGGGTATGAATTGGGAACACATTGCTTATTAACGAGGTTTTAAAATGTTTTATATGGTTGTCTTGGATCCTTTGCCTTATGTTAGCCTTACCTTAATGTGTTTTGATGCTTTTGTTAGCATGGCTTGACGTGAGAGTTGTTCGATGGCTGGTAATGTCGGGTCTGGGTAGAATAATGACGATGGAGGAATCCACATATTACCTTACCTCCTCCTATTGACGTTGGGGTAGGTGGTGTACCTCAGGCTCTGCAAGGGTCAGTTTTTAGGGATTTCACTCCGCTAATCCAAGCAATGATGAGAGCATTTCAGGTAGCGACGGTTGGGGTACAAGTGCAAGCACTGACACCTGCTATGGTGGTTAATCAAGGTTTACCCTTGGAGCGTCTTCGTAGTTTAGGAGTTGAGGAATTTAGGGGTCTAAGCCCTGAAGCAACCGATGGATGGGTAAAAAAGACAATCCGTATCTTGGATTAGATGGGTTACAACGATGTGCGCAAGTTGGGTTGCACTGTGTCCTTGTTGCATGGTAATGCTTATCACTAGTGGGTGACCACGATTGCAAGTGTCCCAGATGAGGATGTCAATTGGGAATTTTTTCGGAGAGCTTTCAAGATAAAGTATCTTGCCCTCAGTATCAGGATGCGATGAAGTACGAGTTTATGTCGCTATTGTAGGGTGGCATGTCAGTTGTCGAGTATGAGGTAAAGTTTGTTCGCCTATGTCAGTATTCCCCAAAGTTGGTTCCAGATGAGCAACAGAGGTGCGATAGGTTTCGCTATGGTATTGTGAAGGACATCAAGACGTATTTGTCAGTTGTGGATTACACGAATTTTGATGTGTTGGTCAACCGTGCCAAGGATATCGAGCAGTCCTTGGGTGTGATAGGACAAGGTTCAGAGATAGGCTCAAAAAAGAGAGCTGTTAATTTTGGCTATTCTGGGAAGCAAAATAGGAGGTCTCGTGATAAGAGGCATAAGCTGAATTACAAACGTGGTGGCGGTTTTGGCCAGGGTAATTTAGGAGCTCGTGTTATAGCTGAGTGTGGGCGACGTGGTAGACGCCACATAGTGAGTGTTAGGGAAATACCATGAGTTTCTGGGTATGTGGATCTCCTGATCACATAAAGCGTGATTGTTCTCATGTTGTGGGAAATGCACTGGTTCGGGCTGCTACACCTGTTAGGGGCTGAGGCCATGGCAGGGGTAATTTCTAGAGGCGTGAGGATGGTCAAAGGGTTGTGACTCATGTTGTTGTACAATAGGAGAATGGTGGGCCAGCATAGATCTATGCTCATCGTGGGGGTCACAATGACACTGATGTGATCGCAGGTACCTTCACCTTGCAATCTTTATCATTGTTTTCTTTGATTGATTCGGGGTCTACGCATTCTTACATATTGAGTGGGTATGCACATTTTTTGAATGTTCTTGTTGAGATCCTAGATGTTGGTATGTTAGTAACTAGTTCTTTTGGGGAGATGGTTACGATAGAAAGGTTGTATAGGCGTTGTCATTTGGTAGTGCAAGGTTACGAGTTTATTGCAGATCTGATGAAGTTGTCATTCCATGGCTTTGACATTATTTTGGGTATGGATTGGTTAAGTGAGCACAAGGCGGTGGTGGATTGTAAATCTAGAAGGATTTTTTTTAGGTTAGCCGATGATTACGAAGTTGTGGTGGTTGGTGAGAATATAAAATTCTTGTCCAATATTATTTCAGCTAATCAAGCGGAGAAGATGATGTTTGGTGGTTGCCATGCTTATTTAGCTATCGTGATGAATCCAAAGGCCAAAGGTGTTCGAGTGTAGGACATTCGGGCTATTTTTGATTATCTAGAAGTTTTTCCTGAAGAGTTGTCGGGTTTACCTACGATAGGAAGGTGGAATTCTGTATTGAGACGTACGCGGGTACAACTCTGGTGTCCATTGCTCCTTATCGGATGGCACAGAAAGAATTGAAAAAGTTGAAGACACGGCTTCAGGAGTAGTTGGATCATAGTTTCATTCGACCGAGTGTTTCGTCGTAGGGTACTCTGGTTCTCTTTGTGAAAAAGAAAGATGGTACGATGTGCATTGATTACCGGTAGTTGAATAAGTTGATGCTGAAGGATAAATATCCTCTGCCGAGGATTGATGATCTGTTTGATTAGTTTTGCGGGGCAGTAGTGTTTTTGAAGATTGATTTAAGATCAAGGTATTATTAGTTGAAGGTTAAAGATGTGGATGAGCATAAGACTGCTTTTCGCACAAGGTACGGGCATTATGAGTTCTTGGTGATGTCGTTTGGTTTGACGAATGCTCCAACAACTTTCATGGATATGATGAATAAAGTGTTCCATGAGTACTTTGATCAGTTTTTGGTGGTGTTTATTGATGATATCCTTGCGTACTCTCGTACCGAGAAGGAACATGATCGGCATTTGCAAGTCGTGTTACAAGCTTTGAAGGATAATCAGTTGTATGCCAAACTAAGTAAGTGTGAGTTTTGGCTGAAGAAAGTGATGTTCCTTGGTCATGTGGTTTCCGCAGAAGGTATTCGATTGATCCACAAAAAAATTGAGGCTATTCTCAATTAGAAGCAACCTAAGTCTGTATCAAAGGTACGAAGTTTCCTCGGTTTAGCTGGGTATTATCGTTGTTTTGTATATGGGTTTTCTAGTATTGCAGCACCGTTAACGAAGTTGTTGCAAAATAATGTTCCTTATTTATGGACGAAGAAGCAACAACATAGTTTTAAAAAGTTGAAGGAAGTCTTGACACATGCTCCTATGTTGATTCAACCCGAGTTAGAAAATGAGTCTGTGGTTTATAGTGATGCATCGTACGTTGGCTTTGGATGCGTACTAATGCAAGATGGTAAGGTTGTGGCCTATGCGTCGAGACAACTGAAAGTTCATGAGCAGAACTATCTGACCCATGATTTGGAACTTGCGGCTGTGGTGTTTGCCTTGAAAATTTGGCGACACTATCTTTTTAGAGAAAAGTGTGTTGTTTTTACGGATCATAAAAGTTTGAAATATTAGATGTCTCAAAAAGATTTGAATCTTAGGCAGCGTAGATGGTTGGAGTTGCTTAAGGATTACAACTTAACTATCGAATATCATCCTGAAAAAGCTAATGTAGTTGCGGATGCATTGAGTCGTAAGGTTGTAGTTAAGCTTAGGACGATGTTTGTAAGGTTGAGTGTGACACGGGAAGGTGGTTTGTTGGATGTATTACATGTTAAGCCTACATTGTCACTAATGATTAAAGCTAAGCAACCGTATGATGATTCTTTGGTTCCTAATGTTAAGGACATATCAGATGGTAATCCGACGTAGTTTCATTTTGATGATGACGGGGTTTTGTATTTTTAGGGTCGAATAGTGGTGCCGAATGATGTGGAGTTGAGGCATACTATTCTGACTGAAGCACATTCTAGTCCTTTTGCTATGCATCCCAGTAGTACCAAGATGTATCGTGATTTAAAGGTGTACTATTAGAATGGTTTGAAAAAAAGGATGTGGCAGAATTTGTTTCCAAGTGCATGGTGTGTCAGCGGATTAAGGCTGGACTTTAGTTTCTATCAGGGTTGTTGTAACCATTGAGAATTCTGAAATGGAAATATGAGAGAATCACCATGGATTTTGTGTTAGGATTGCCGGTGAAACCGGCTAAAAAGGATTCCATTTGGGTGATTTTTGATCGGTTTATGAAGTGTGCACACTTTCTGCCAGTGCATACGACGTATACCTTAGATAAGTCGGCGGACTTGTATATCACTGAGATTGTGTGTTTGTACGGGGTACCTAAGTGTATTATTTTAGTTAAAGATCCGAGGTTTACAGCAAGATTTTAGGAGTGTTTGCATCGGGGTTTAGGTATAATATTGAGGTTCAATACCGCGTATCATCTTCAGACGGATGGACAGTCAGAGTGTGTTATCCAGGTTTTGGAGGATATGTTGAGATGTTGTATTATTGAGTTCCAAGGAACCTAGAAGAAGCATTTACCTTCGGTTGAGTTTGCTTACAACAATAGCTATCAAACCAGTATACAGATGGCATCGTATGAGGTATTGTATGGTCGGAGGTGTCGTACGCCTTTGTGTTGGGCTGAGGTAGGGGAAAAGCATGTTTCCTTACCAGATATGTTGAAAGACATGGATGAGTTGTGTGTGAAAGTGGCTACGGATCGGCAGAAATCTTACGCGGATTTGAAGCATAGGGAGATTGAATATGCGGTGGGTGATTGTGTGTTCTTGAAAGTGTCAACCTAGAAAAAGGTGATGCGGTTCGGATGTAAAGGTAAGCTTAGTCCGAGGTTTATTGGACCATATGAGGTTATTGAGCGTGTTGGTCTTGTGGTTTATCAGTTGAGGTTTCCACCTGAGCTAGAGAAAATACATGATGTGTTTCATGTATCTATGTTGCGGAGGTATCAGTCGGATCCCTTACATGTTATGCCGGTAGAGCATATTGAGTTGAGGCCAGATTTATCCTATGATGAGGAGCCAGTGGAAATCTTTGATTCCAGCAGCAAAGTTCTTCGTGGTAAGACGATTCAGCTTGTTAAGGTCTTTTGGCGACTTCGTGGTGTCGAGGAAGCCACTTGGGAAAACAAGATGGATATGTTAGAGCAATTTTATCATTTGTTTCCTCTAGGTAAATTTAGAGGACGAAATTTATTATGTAGGGGAGAGTTGTAACGCCCTAGTTTTGGGTCTAGACGGTTTGGGGTTCGTTATGAGGGTCCGGTGGACCGGTGTTAGAGATTTGAGTCAGTTTCGGGATTTAATCTGATTAAATATTTTTGAAGGTGTTAAAAATATGGAAAATATCCTAAAATAATTAATCAATATGTTAATGAGTGGGGTGGAATCAATTTTAGAAAATGAGTTTTAGAAATCAGACATTTTGGACTAATGACCAAAATGTAAACTTTGAAAACTATTTTTAGTGACTACTTTGTAAAAGGGTCAAAACTTTGAATCTTTAAGGAGCTAATTGCCCAAAGTCTAATCTTAGACTTTATCCCCTAATTGGCTATTTTTAAAGTGTTTTGGAAAATATAAATAGGTTGGGGAGAATTGATTTGATAATTAATTCTTTTAAACAAAAGTTACGTAACTAACTTTCTCTCAAAACCTTTTCTTTCAAAATCTCTCCAACCAAACACTATTCTCTTCTTCTAAATCTTCAGGTAGATCTTCGTTTCTCAAATCTTTTGATTTCTAATGGATTCTCAATGGTTTCTAAGCAAAACCTTATCGTTTTAACTTTGTTTTCTCATGTAAATTCAACCAATTAAGGGAGAAAGCATCCATTAGAGGCATTGTTCGTTCTTCTCCTCTAATGAAAGGTTCTTTACTGAAATTCCCAAGTTATTTATCCTTTACAGTTATTTTCTAATATGTTTTGATAGTTTAATTAAGAAAAATTGGTTTAATTGTGTTTTGATTGATGAAATTGTTAGATTTGCGAATTGGATCTGTTTTACTGGGTTTTTGATCAGACTGGATCATGATTTTAATATTTAATAATGTTGAAGGCTTGGTTTTATCAATATAATCTTGAAACTAGTTGAATCTCTAATGTTAAAGGTTGTTATTTAAGGGTTTTTGTGATGTGAATGGAGTTTAATCATTGCTGGAAGTAAAAAAATGTTGTTAAAGTGTTTTTAGATGTTAATTGTTGAGGTTTGATGTATCGAATCGTTTAATTGTGTCTAGGTTAAGATTGGAATATGTTTGAGGTTGATTTCGTTAAGTATTGGATGGTTTTTGAGTGGGCAACTTGTGAGTTGCGGGTAATTGCTTTGAGGTAGTGGTTTGGATGCATTTTGATACATGTTTCCTTTGGTTTTGTGTGGTCAAAACAGGGGATAATCAAGGCGAAGTAGCTTGAGGTGGTTCGTTGCATGCCGGAAGCTCAATTTGCATTAGCGAGCAAGGCGAGGTGTAATTGGTGAGTGGAAACGGTTTTGAAAGTCTTTCAAAGGTTTGAAAGTGGTTTTGGGAGTTTAGGTTAAGTTTGAAATACTTACCTAAGCTCAAAAGTAAGTTTCTTTCTTTTGTTCTTTAATATTGGTTCGGATATGAGCATGTGTAATTCATGTTTTGGTCATAAACATGATTTGTTTTACTTACTGTAAATGCATGATTTTGAGTACATATGCAATGGTTTAAAAGTATATGAACTGCTAGTGAGCATTGGTTATTGTTCCGGTCGGGAATGTGGTATTGCTTTGGCAATGTGGCTTGCATATGTAGTGGTTTTGTATAATGCATTGTAAAACAATGAGTAAATGGTTTTGTAAATGATATATTGTCTATGTGACATGATAAGGAAGCATTTGGATATAGTTGGCATGCCATAGAATAAAGTACAATATAATATGTTAAAAATCGATTGTGGTTAGAGGTCCTTGAGGTATAGCGGTCGGCTACTTGGACTATGATGTTATCACTTGGGTTGGGGGGCGGTCCCCCTTGTTGATGTGGATCTTGCGGTTGGCAAGGTGGTTATATCATGCAGTCGGCATGGTATGGGTTTTGATGGCGGTCGGTCACAAGGGAGATCCGTGTATCTGATATGTAAGGTTAACGGTCGGCTAACCAATGGTTAGCGGTCGGCTAATCAAGGATAGTGGTCGACTATTTGGGGTCACTATAATTGCCAATAAATGAAAGCTTATGTGTTGCATCTACTTTTCAATGCTTTGGGATTTAAGCATGGTATATGATTTAATGCTTTGAGATTTAAGCATGAGATGATTTAAAGCATTGGGTTCTAAGCATGTGATTTATAAATGTTTTGCATATGGTCGATATGCATGTTTGATTTGGAAATAATGAAAACGCTTAGGGCGTAAGCATGGTTTGAAAACAAGTGTATAGCTTTCAAAGGGGTTTTTAAATGCATCATTGTTTTACGCGCATCCTCACTAAGCATGTGTGCTTACGCTCTCTTTTTCCTAATGATTCAGAGCATTGAGGTTTGAGGCAGAAAAGGCAAGGTTTGAAGTGATCCAAGAACCAAGACTTCTTTTGAGTATGAACTCGGTTTAAGTTTTCAGTTAATAAGGCAATGTGTTTGCAAAGCTCTTGGGATTTGTAATTCTACTTTTCCCCAGGCAATTGAGCACAGTTAATGCTTTTTTTTGGAGTTTGATTGATGTTGATAAGCATGTTTTGGATCTTTGCTTATGGTTGATGCTATGTGGTTGCCTAGGTATGCATTTAGTTAGCATTGGTTGATTGTCATATTTTGATGATTCTAGCATATTGATTTTGATGCTATAGATATGTGTAGATGTGGCATATACTAGTAAATGTTCAATTGAGGGTTTTGGTATGTTGGGTAAAGTGGTTTAGGGAGCATGCCTATAGGTTGATCTTTTGGAAGCATATGGAAAGTTATTGTTACTAAATCTTGGTGCAAGTGATGGAATATGATTGAATGTTTGGTTGTAGGTATGAATATGAGTTGCTAGGATTCAAATGCATTTAGATTCGAGTGTTATACCAGCAAAAGTGGATGTTCCAGGTCTATGCGTATCGGAACACGTCCCCTCGTACCGGTACGTCTAGGCCATTTCAGGCTTAGTGTTTCAGTACGCGAGGTAGCGTTTCGATACAGGTAAGCCATTTTAGGCATAGCGTTTCGATACGAGGGAAGGTGTTTCAATACGGGTAAGCCATTTCATGCTTAGTGTTTTGATACACAAGAGAGTGTTTCGGTACGGTTTTTGGGCTACAGTTAACTCAGTTATTGGGATGTTTGATAGTTTCTGAATCTCTCATTTTGGTCCCTGAATCTTGTGAGTGCAATTGCTTGAGTTTGAATGGTCGGTTTGAGTCGAGAATTGTCATGCAAGCATGTAATTTGACTAATTGAGGATCGGTGACCCTAATTTCAATAATGGTCCTTTATTTTACCAATTTTACATTTTAGTCCCTAAAATGTATTGTATGCAATTGGTTGTCTTTCCATGTTATGTTTCCTTTCTAACTTCATCCGCTGCAAGCATGATCGGTTAGGTTTAATGAATGTATCTAGACAAGATAAAAAGAAAAAAGTGGACCGTATTTCATAATCTTTCTCCAGTTTGCTTCGGCAAACCTAATGTAGCTCGCTCGGTTCGATCGGGCATCTAGGCCAGGTCGAGGAGGTTACACCTGGTTCTCCATTGGGTGAAACACTTAGAAAAAAGAAACCTCGCTCGAGTTGTACCTTCGTAACTGGATCTCTAACTCTCTCAACTGGGTTGGTATCCTCTGACAAGGGAGATAGACATCAACGTCCAACTCGGCCTTACCTCAATATCTACTCATGTTCTTGACAAAGAAAAAGTCCTGACTCCTCCTCCAAGAAGCATAAACAAATACTCTGACAGTCTGAAAGCTCTTGAGTGTTGAAGTACATATGTTGGCATCTACCAAACGGTCAAACATGTCTCACAACCCTTTGTGTCATTCTCAAAACAACCACTACAAAAATCAAAATAGAAGGGCAACGGTCCAAACATTCTTATTACCAAAGGTTGGGTTCCCTCGAGGTCTCGGAGCCTCGAGCCCACTCTCAACATTACTGGCTAACATCGCGCTTGGTTAACCAAAACAATTTCCAAGGTGTAACAACTCTTCAGAAGGTAGCTCTAACAAACCCGTAGAACGTCTAACTCCGATCACACTTCAATGAACTAGTGGATCCCGAATCCACTATCTCTGAGAATGCCCTTGAGGAGACGATAATACTTGTTCAGTATCGACAAGACTCTTTTTACACGAACAAAGGGTCATTCACCCAACGTGCATCCACTAATCAATTTCGAAAGTGGTTTATCCATACCCTCAACACAAACGTTATTCTAAAGAGTCAGGATCATACATTCGAAAATCTTCAACCATGGTGTTGCAACACATTATTTCTCTCATTGGGTATCCGAAACCCATCAATTAAGATGACTCAATCATCTAGGAGTCCATATCAACACATAGCAAGGACACGTGTACCACACAATACACAGCAACACACGACCCACCAAGGATCCCTACGGTTGCTTTTACCATTAAGTCACCCAACGTTTACCAAGTTATAAATTATTATACAAGGGTACATTAATCATCTTATAAATCCATATTATCTCTTTAACATGTCTCACAACCCTTTGTATCATTCTCAAAACAACCACTACAAAAATTAAAATAGAAGGGCAACGGTCCAAACATTCTTATTACCAAAGGTTGGGTTCCCTCGAGGTCTCGGAGCCTCGAGCCCACTCTCAACATTACTGGTTAACATCGCGCTTGGTTAACCAAAACAATTTCCAAGGTGTAACAACTCTTCAAAAGGTAGCTCTAACAAACCCGTAGAACGTCTAACTTCGACCACACTTTAATGAACTAGTGGATCCCGAATCCACTATCTCTGAGAATGCCCTTGAGGAGATGATAATACTTGTTCAGTATCGACAAGACTCTTTTTACACGAACAAAGGGTCCTTCACCCAACGTGCATCCACTAATCAATTTCGAAAGTGGGTTATCCATACCCTCAACACAAACGTTATTCTAAAGCGTCAGGATCATACATTCGAAAATCTTCAACCATGGTGTTGCAACACATTATTTCTCTCATTGGGTATCCGAAACCCATCAATTAAGATGACTCAATCATCTAGGACCATATCAACACATAGCAAGGACACGTCTACCACAAAATACACAGCAATACACGACCCACCAAGTATCCCTACGGTTGCTTTTACCATTAAGTCACCCAACGTTTACCAAGTTATAAATTATTATAGAAGGGTACATTAATCATCTTATAAATCCATATTATCTCTTTAACATGTCTCACAAACCTTTGTGTCATTTTCAAAACAACCACTACAAAAATCAAAATAGAAGGGCAACGGTCCAAACATTCTTATTACCAAAGGTTGGGTTCCTTTGAGGTCTCGGAGCCTCGAGCCCACTCTCAACATTACTGGCTAACATCGCGCTTGGTTAACCAAAACAATTTCTAAGGTGTAACAACTCTTCAGATGGTAGCTCTAACAAACCCGTAGAACGTCTAACTCCGATCACACTTTAATGAACTAGTGGATCCCGAATCCACTATATCTGAGAATGCCCTTGAGGAGACGATAATACTTGTTCAGTATCGACAAAACTCTTTTTACACGAACAAAGGGTCCTTCACCCAACGTGCATACACTAATCAATTTCGAAAGTGGGTTATCCATATACACCATGGTGTTGCAACACATTATTTCTCTAATTGGGTATCCGAAACCCATCAATTAAGATGACTCAATCATCTAGGAGTCCATATCAACACATAGCAAGGACACGTCTACCACACAATACACAGCAACACACGACCCATCAAGGATCCCTACGGTTGCTTTTACCATTAAGTCACCCAACGTTTACCAAGTTATAAATTATTATAGAAGGGTACATTAATCATCTTATAAATCCATATTATCTCTTTAATATCCCAAGTTAATTTCTATATTTACATTAGCATTATAGATTATTCCGTTCGACGGATACCGATACTCGAACACGAGTATTGATACGGTACCCATGGGTATCGGTACTCACATACATACCGATACTAATATAGCTTACTAGAAATACTTAATTTCTACAAGTACTGGTACGGGTTGACCCGTGCCGATATAGTCCCTAATTACGTATCGGTACGGCCGAAGCTCGTATCGATACCTTACTTACGGGTTCATACCAATTTCTTTGAATTACTATTTTACAATGCATTATTCGATCCCTAAAGATTATGAAAGTTATTAAGGTCTGTTTACTAACGTTTTTAATTAGTTAATTTTAATTACCAACTTTATGATCATTTAATTGAGTATTTATCCCTTAAGCATAAATTCCATCGAATCACGTCAAACTATTTAAACAAGCATACAAAACATCACAATTTACCAACCAATCAATCAATCAGTCATCAAATAATCATACGATCATCTCAAACGACCCTAAATGGTCTCTAACGCCTTCACGAGTCTCATCATATTCGTAACATCGTCATACATCTCATAGATATCAAGTCTCATACTATCGGTCTCCAAGCATACATATTCATTGCCTATCTATTTTGCAGATACTAACATGCAAAGTAATCACATTTATGATGCTCATAAAGCAATAGGAGTTTGAGGTTACTAACCTTAAGCAATTATCAATAAATCATCATATGACCTTCTCGATACTCCACTTGGTCCGATATCCGATCCTGAATAATCCTTATATAAAAACAAATATGAAAATATGTTAATTTCATGCATCCCCTATTCAAAACACAAGGTCAAATGCATAAAAAAGCTTACGAGGTTTAAATTTAGTGAAACAAGCCCCGTCAATAGACTCAGAACGTCGAATAACCCTCGGGTAAGGTCCCTCAAAAAAAGTCAATGACGGTCAACGTTGGTTAAAGCCTTGTAAATAGCCAGCGATCCAGTGCGAGTGCACCCTCAAGCAGTAATCGAGTGCAATAAGGTGTATGTGCATATGGCCGAGTAGGATCCAGTGCGGCATAGTACACTAGAGGATTGTGCACCTGCCTCGGCAGAATCACGCCCACTCTTACAAGCGATGCGTGAGGGTGCGTAGGGCATGCTCCGATGGTCAAATGATGGCGACAAGCTCTAGATCCATTTTTCTTCGGCTGGTGAGTCCCATTGTGGTGTCAGTTTTTAGAGTAAAACGACAAAGCATGGTTTTTTAAACAAGGCCAAACTGTCTTTTCCCTTACCCCGAGAAATGGCGACGATACTGACGACACAAGGACCACCGTCGGACTCCTCTCAATAAGCTGAAGAGGATGGCAGTGACGGAAAGATGAATGACAGCGTGGACAATGATGAAAACCCCCTTGAACATATCCCTTATCTAAAAACTCATTTATTTTTCCTCTTTTTATTCCTTCTCTCTCCCTCTTTTTTTCTCCCTTTAACTCTTTCTTTCCCTATTTAAAATTCAAACCTCCACCCCAAATATTGGCCCAACTTAATATCCTTAACTTGGACTCTAAAATAAGAGCCCAAAACTCAGGTCCAAGACCCAAACTACAAACCCAAATTTTGGGTCGTTACATCTACTTCAATAGCAGTCAAGACTTTGACCTTATTAACCAGCTCTGTCTTTGCTCTACAAGCCTCATTAGCACTCTTGAGAGCGATTTTCTTCTTCCTCAGCACCATAGTATGAGTATCCTTTGTTTCTCTCTTGGCTTCCTGAACTCAAGTATTCACCTCCGTGATAGACTCAACATCGACCTTACGAGCTTCCTCTATCACCTTGACCAACTGCTGAGTCTCAACCAATTTTTGCCTAAGCTTGGTTATCTCTTTCTCCAATGCCTTGACCTTGCCATTGAATCTTCGCCTCTCTAGCAACCACTTCCTCCTTAAGATGTCTCCCTTTGATGACCCAAGCGAAGGCAACACTAATATTTTTCTCAGCCTCACCGAAGAGTCTCACCACTTTGTACATCAATCCTAATGCTTGGGAAGCTTCCCTCATAGCATCTGCATACTTGCCGCTTCAGAAGCTAGAGGATGGTCCTGATCCACCACCCCCGCCACTGACTAATTTAGCCAAAGAAACAACAGCTATTAAAGAAAA
This sequence comes from Hibiscus mutabilis, assembly GCA_019671005.1. Taxonomy (NCBI): domain Eukaryota; kingdom Viridiplantae; phylum Streptophyta; class Magnoliopsida; order Malvales; family Malvaceae; genus Hibiscus; species Hibiscus mutabilis. The sequence goes on along the minus strand of CM033746.1, from coordinate 14,620,114 downwards.
CCATGGTTAGAATCCACAAGACAAAGAGGAATGCGAAGATGAATAAAGGACCATATATATATATATATATATATATATATATATACCTGATGAGGCAGTAACCTCAGCCTCTGCATGAGTTATATCTATGCGGGGAAGAAAACTCTAAATTGTCCCAATGGTCTTTTAGGGCTTTAAAAGTGGGGAAACCATAGAAGTTGCTCTGACAGTAGGGGTGACAAGCCCCAAGAAAGTCGCCTCTGTAGCAATAGTGACAAGTTTCTCACTCACACAAGTCTTATTCACATTTCCTCTAGAATGGCCAACATGTTATCTTCCCCCCCCCCCATCCAGGAAGAGTAGCCTCCGTTGAAGGCATTTCCTCTGACGCTGCATGATCCACTATTATTTTTGCCCCGACCTTTAGGGTAGATTCTACAAAGGCCCTAACGGTCAAAAGGCTCTACACCGTTTCTATAAAGGGCAACTGATTTAGTTTGTCTGGTTCTAAAATAAAAATTACACCTTTTCTGAGCTATCTTGCCTCTGCTCTCTGAGTAGAAGAACGAATCAGATGGAGTAGGATCCAACACCTGTAAAGGAGGTAGATTTTCTCACCCATCTTCTGTCTTATTATCTGATGACAAGGTGATGAGAGAGAGATAGTTACTTGTGCCCAGTGTCGATAGATTCAGTTATATCTTTCAGACCACCCTCGTAAAAGTGACCCTAGCCGACATCATTAAAGGCATCATTCCTCTTGGCAACGTCACTTACATCTTCATTGAGTGAGTGCTCCGAATCAACCACATCGTTTTTGGCATTGTGGTCTCCACCAAACTTTCTCCCCAGATTTTCTCTCTAGAGACATCAAGTGATGGTATAAAGCCCCTTTGAGGCTTGCTTGTAGCTCCGACAGACAACAAATACCTTTGAGGACATGTACAATACGATATCAAGATGTCTTGTTTCTTTTGTTGGTTTGCTCATCAATATCTTAGCTAGGTCATATTCAGCTCCGTAAGGCTAGACTGTCTAAAAGTCAACCACACCTGGATGAGATTCTTACCCAGAAGCTATATCCTTTTACTTTGACCTATTGGGACTATATCTTCTGAGGCAATATTTGAAGACGTTCTAGAGATGATTACTTTCGAAACATCCAACCAATCTCCATTGAGCAATACCTTAACCTGAGCTGCCTCCAATTTTGATGGTGCACTGATAGAGATTCTCTTGTTTTTACTAGGCTTTATCCATCACAGCTGGAAGTTGAAGCCCCTGGGAAGCTTCTTCATAACCTTGTTGTACTTGATGCAATCCGGCCCCAACTTTATCTTGCTGGTCCACCCTTTGATTACCTCATTGACCTTCATTCATTTTCCTTGCCTCTGTGTAAATCTGAACAAATTGTCGCAAGTCTTTTGACCAACTTCGCTCAAGATGAAAAGGTCCTTCAAAATAGTGATGAAGGGCTTTTATTTCCTTTCCCTGTACGCAAGAAAATAGCCAATTAGGAGCTACCATGATACTTTGATCAGTTATCTCAGAGCGATCCTATACTCTCACAATACGTCCGCCATGAAAGAGTGTAACAGATAGAATCCCGCCTCTAAACAATACAGTGGTAAATAAAACCACGACTAATTCTCATATAAAACATGGTAGTCGCTTACACAGTGGGTTTTGATGAGAAGTTTGAATTCAAACTCGTAGTTCTCCCTCAGCATGTCGCAACATGGCAACAACTTTCTTGCCTGATTGTGGTCCACTTTTCCTTCGAATCAACCCCCAATTACCTGCTCCAAATGGTTTGCAACAATCTTCTTTTCCAAGGTCTTACCTCCTCTCACCATTGTTTCCATCAAACTTCTGAGAAGTGTTGAAAGATCAGTGACTTGTAAAGCAATTAAAGAGAAATTTAAGAGTTTAAAGTTTAGCAAAGTTGAAAAACAAACTGCTTTAACTCTAGAGAGCTCTTATAGCCGGAGAAGACGCTCCCTAAAATACCTATTCATCTTTATTTAGAATTAGCACCAATAGAAAAGGGACACGTGTACTTTTTCATATCCACAAGCTGAATTGACATGACAGTGCAGTCAAGCAGCTTCTTCTTGGCATTCCAACAGTCACAGAAAGCTTCCTTCATACGTTTTAGCTCGTAGGCACTCTTTTGACTAACGGGAACAAATGTTGTACCTAATATCTCCGCATCCCCTCCATACCTGATAACTCCGAAAGTGACCACACGACAGTGCCTCTTCCGGAGACGGGCAATTATTGGAGATAAGGAAACTTGAGGTCTATGTGGTCTTGGAAATAAACACTGTCAGAAACTACAACATCTCACCCATGTGTTTAAACTAGGGAACTTATGGATTGAGAATTGGGCCTAAGTCTGTCGTCCATCAATAGTAGCCATTAGCCCGACACCAACATATAAACAACAGGTCTTGAGGTTATAAATACCCATGTAACCAAAGCGAGAGGGGCAAGCAGAACCGGGGGGAATAATACCCCTCTCCTCCCCCATCTGATTCTCTTTTCCTCTTCTCTATCCCGACCACACTGTCTACGACTCTAACTCCACTCTAAATCAACCGAGCTGAACAGATTGAAAGCTACACCAACCTCCTTAATCCTCTTCTCCAACTCCCTTTTAGACATCAATAATATATTATATTTTAAATATAAATATTTGTACTAAAAAAACTCTTATATTTTTTACGTAATATTTAAAGTTAAATTACCCAAAGTTTTAATTTTAAAAATAGCGTCGATTAAAATATTACAATAATAATTACATCAATTAAACTACAATACAACCGCAAATACTCTCAAATTTTGACCTTTCTACCGAAAAATTTCTGTTTTTAAAACTATTTATGAATCTAACACCTAAAAATATTAATTTTCGGACTAAAATCCATTTTTAAAACTCGTCTGCCCAATATGACGAATTTCGTAAAATGTTACTTTTTTAGTAAAACTTGTACTAGAATGTCGAGATCTATAGATTTTTTGTATCAATTAAATAAGTTTCATAAAAACAATAAAATCTTGGAACTTGTCATCTAGTATGACGAATTTCATTATAATCCACTAAAAAATAAAAATTAGAAAATTCATCACATCAACTAGATGAATTTTAAAAATAAATATTAAATTAAAAAATAAAAATTAATATATTTAAATATTAAATCTATAAATAATATTAAAAAATAAATATTTGCGTAAAATGGGCTCAATTAATTGAAAGTAAATTTAAACTTGTACACTGAAAAATTGAAGTCGAAAAAGACGGAAAATAGACCGATAGGTATAATGCGCACAGAGAGGTCAAAAGTATTACATAGGTCCTTACGTAACGCGAGCCACTATTAGCATAGGCCGTTACATCATCGGTTTCGCATTTCTTGTCTTTTTTTTAAAGTTCTCCCCCTTCACCTAATACCTACTACTCCACCATCATTCCCCAACACAAACACTTTCACATCTCCAATAAACACTGCATCACTCAAGAAAACCATGGCGACTGCAAAAGTTGGGAGGATCAAGTTGGGTTCCCAAGGCCTGGAAGTGTCGGCACAAGGCCTTGGATGCATGGGGATGTCGGCTTTCTACGGTCCTCCAAAGCCCGAACCCGACATGGTTGCTCTCATCCACCATGCCATAAACTCTGGGGTTACCTTTCTTGATACCTCCGATGTGTATGGTCCCCATACCAATGAAATCCTTCTCGGGAAGGCACTAAAGGATGGCGTTAGAAACAAGGTTGAATTGGCTACGAAGTTCGGTATTGATTACACAGAAGGAAAAAGGGAAATCCGGGGTGACCCTGCTTATGTCAGAGCAGCTTGTGAGGGTAGCTTGAAACGCCTTGGTGTTGATTATATTGATCTTTATTATCAGCATCGGGTGGATACCAGGGTTCCCATTGAAGTCACGGTTTGTTTTTGTTTACTTTTGTCCTTTGCCTTTCCCCCTTGTATTATCATTAATATTATGGATTGGAATTTTGATTGCTTTTTTTTTTAAATACCCAGATTGGAGAACTTAAGAAACTAGTTGAAGAAGGGAAAGTGAAGTATATAGGCTTATCTGAGGCGTCTGCATCGACCATCAGGAGGGCTCATGCGGTTCATCCCATAACTGCTGTGCAATTGGAGTGGTCATTGTGGTCCAGAGATGTTGAGGCTGAAATAATTCCTACTTGCAGGTTGTTTATCAATAAGACCTGACGATTTTTGTTAAAATTTTACCGATTTGGGCTTCTTGTTTTGATGTGATTCTTTTGAAATTTTACAGGGAACTTGGGATTGGGATTGTTGCTTACAGCCCTCTAGGGAGAGGGTTCTTTTCATCTGGACCTAAACTGGTGGAAACTTTGGCCGAGGGTGACTTCAGAAAGGTTTGTTCTTTGTAGCTAATGTTTTGCAATTGCATATTTGTACTTTTAGGCATTTCTAATTTCATGTTTTTGGTAGCTTTTCTTAATTGAGATATGTGAATCAGTGGAAATCTACATCAAGTTTCCTTGATGCTTACGTTGTTCTGCAACAGTCTCCTCTTTGCTTGCATACTCTTATGTTACTCAGACTTTAGGAGTGAGTGTCGAATACGGATACGCTTATTTTTCCCAGTTTTTATTGAATTTGTAGGATCATTTGAGGGTCATATCATATCATGTCTCCATACCCAAGTCCGTGTAAGTGTTGGACACATATTTTAAAGACACATGAAGAGTTGGTGCAATATAGGCATCCTCTATAGCAAATACTTCCCACTTTTAGTTTCAAAGTGCCTCAATGCTTTCATTCTAATTTAGTGGAGAGCTCAAGAAAATTGGGTTTAAATAGATGGTGGTGTTTACTAAGTATAGACTTTCCATTCAGTCCAATCTGTCCTATGGTAAGGGTGACGTGGTGTGGTTAAGAACTGAAGTTTGAGCAACTTCTTCAGAACCTTTCCCCTTCCCTGTCTTAATCCATTGCCTTTATGTAGTGAATCACATTCATCAAGCAACCATTTAGGGAAACAAAATGGTGAGGTAGTAAGCTTCAAGTCCCTTTAGGAATATTTATGAGAATTTCTGAGGAGTCCGTTATCGTATAATGATAGTAATCATTGGCTTCTTCTTAATAGCAGAATTGACTATATATGCATGTACCTAAAAATGATCCTTTCCCTTGAGTTTTACAAGACTGCATATATCTATTGTGATCTATTTCTTTGATTATATACATAACTAAGGTGAAGCCTCACTATAAGCAAAGCAGTTTACAATTATCTAAAAAGTTTCAAAATTGTGCCATGAATCAAATTGAGGGACTTCCTAAAATGTCTTGAAACTTTAATCTGTATTTTTTACAGATAAAGTTTTGGTGTTGGTCATCTTTATTTTTGTATGAGACAATCATTTGAATGACTTTTCGTTTGTCACAGTTTCTGCCAAGGTTCCAACCGGAAAATGTCGAGCATAACAAACACCTTTTCGAGCGAGTTAACGAGATAGCAGCGAAGAAGGGGTGCACCCCATCACAGCTTGCATTGGCCTGGGTTCATCTCCAAGGGAACGATGTCTGTCCCATTCCTGGAACCACCAAGATCGAAAACTTCAACCAGAACATTGGAGCTTTGTCCGTAAAGTTAACACCTGAAGAGATGGCAGAGATAGAATCCATCGCTTCAGCAGATTCTGTGAAGGGAGACAGATACGGTGGCACGGTGGCAACCTACCATGAATCCGATACTCCTCCTTTGTCTTCATGGAAACCTTGAATGAGAGCAGGCTCTACCATATCGATACAAGCTTCTGTATGAGTTACGGAACTAATGTAAGGCCTTGGTGGTTTCTATAAAGAACAAGTGTCTACTTTATTATGAGAGAATAAACTCTGTGAGAAGTAATAAAGGTCTTTTGGTGATATATAGGGAGCTTAGTTGTAAGCTTGTAGCCATCTAAGTTTGTCCCATGTTGAGATTGTCCATCCCTGGTTAATAAAGCAAAAGTTTCTTAGAAGAGCTATTTCAGCATGTTGCGTGGTAATATTGGCCTATGTTTTTTATACGCCTAACATTTATATTCGATACATATTTTGATATAGTGTGATACATTTTTTTTAAATGTCCATTATGATACTTGTTCTTTAACAAGATGTGATACTTGTTTTGACAAAAGGAACTAAACATAGAAGAGAATTCGTCCTTAATTGTGTGTATTAAATTGAATAAATCAATGGATGTTTATACAATAGTTAAATGATCTATCTAGGGAAATAATCCTACAATTACAAAATATCGTTTAATGTGGTACACATTTTTTTCTGAAACGACTATGATACATGTACTTTTAAAATTAAATCAATAAATTGATTTAAATTAATTCCCATGATTTCAGCTTATTTGGTCAGTAATGTTTAACATGGTACACATATTTTGTTGAAATAACTAATGTGATACATATACTTTTAAAATGTTCAATGTGATGTATATACTTTGTCAAAATATTCAATATAATACTTAAAATTTCATTTCAAGTATTATTATGGTTCCTAGGTTAACACAGTTAATAAGTAACAACCTAGAATGTCTCTCTATCATTATGTTATTTGGTTTAACATTGGTAACAGAGTCGTCCTTGAGCATGGGCAAAAGAGGCGTCTGTCTAAGGCTATTTTTTTAATAATTAGTATTATAGTCCAATTTTTCAATACTTACTATTGAGGATCTATCTTAAAATTATAATTTTTTTCAATATTTGTTATTAGGGTCTAATTTTCTCAACACTTGTTATTAGGAGTTCAATTTTTTTCTAACATTTGTTATTAGGGGCCCACATTTTTTTTTCAAGATTTATTATTAGGGGTTTAATTTTTTCAATACTTGTTATTAGTGGATCTAATTTTCTCAACACTTATATTAGGGCAAAACTGGGAAAATAATGCAAAGGCAAACAAAAATTGAGTAAGTAAGAGATGGACTATATTTTGCTATTTTTTACAATGCACATTGCAGGACGCCAATGGCGTTATATATTTATTTCATATAAAAATTGACAGTTGCAGTCAAACCTCTAATTTAGCCGTTGCAGTCGGCTTTAATCAGCTAACCACAGCTGCAAGATTCCTGCCGGGTCAACCGGCTAAGCAAACCTGTGACAACGTCAAGTGCAGTTGGTGGAGCAAAAAATCCTGCAGATGTGCAAATGGTGTTGCCCTCGTCAGGTGTCAGTGCTTATAGGCACGTGAAAGGCAAAAGGAGAATTGTTTTTTTTTTACAAAATTTTATATATATTCGTGGGGTTTGTAGAGATTTTTAGTGATATAGGGTTGGAGAAAAAAATTGAGAGAGTTTGAGGTATATTTTTTAAAGATACATTTGAAGGTGAAAATTTTTGAAGTATATTTGGTTGTAGATTTTTTCAATTTCTCAGAAGTAAGTCATATGTTTTTTTAAATTAATCTGTTTGTTTTAATATGAGAGGGGTTTGTAGAATTTTTGTGTTTGATTGAACAATTATTTGGTGAAATATTCTAATTTTTTCCATACCAAATATGCAAATTTAATTTGTTTTTATTGTAAATTCTTTATTTATAAATTTTTAATATATATGTTTAATTATTTTTTGTTGAAGAATTTAGAGCACATTTTCTCGGTTTGTCATCTATCATATAAGTTTTTTTGTAATAGTTAATGTTGTTTATATTCAAAATATTATAATTAGATTCAAAATAGATTTAAGATATATTCATAAAACTTGAATAAATATATTTAAAATAATTGTTTTGCAGATTTGTTTGAAAATGACATCTAGAGAAATTTTGTTGTATTGTGACCATAAGTACATTTCCTCTCATATTTGTGAAGAACAAGTAATATAAAATTTATTATGTCATGTGTAACATAAAATAATTTATTATAATAAATTAATTATAGGGTGAGGAGCATACCTTCCGCCGTCGAGAAATAAAGATCAATGAACCTTCCGACCTTATGGTTTATTACTTACAGCTCGCCGAATTTTATAATGATTCATTTCTTCATAGATTTAATATTGTCCCCGAGTTGATAACTGGATTGATTGAATGGTGGAGACTAGAGATGCACACATTGCATTTTCCATTCAGCCAATGCATGATAACTCTGGAAGATGTAGCTATACAGCTTGGAGTCCCAACAAATGAGAAGCCATTGGTTGGAGCAAATACGTATAATGTATTTAATTTTTGCAGTCAGTACCTTGGAAAAATTCCTCCGAAGGAATATGTGAAAGATTTACGTATGAGAATTTCGTGGTTGTAGAGTGAATTCATTGTAACAAAGAGATCTACTCGGCAAAAAAAAATATGTGCAGCTCGAGCATATATACTACAAATTATTGATGGGATATTAATGCCTGATACATTTGGTAATCTAGTTCACGCACAATATTGTCATGCCCATTTTTTCTGGGCCTTTAAACCCAAACCCAATTCAAAATAAAATAAACAGACCCATTTTATTAAACCAATAACCCATTACATTAAATACCCATAGCTCACTTTTTAATCCATAACACAGGCCCAAAAACCGGATAAAGCCCGCAACCTAATTTAACCCTTACAAGCCCATACCCCAAATACCCAACACTAAATCTGATAACCTAATTACAATATAACCCAATTAACCCTAAATACCCAAAATAACCCTTAACCCTAAAAACCCTAAAAATAATAACCCTAGAAACCCTAATGTGCTGCAGTCGCCGCCCTTATGCCCATTCAACTTCCATGGCGCGTGCAAGTCACGCGCTGACTCTTCGGCTTCCGTGGCTTGCACGCGCACCACCTCCGACCGTCCCTGACGCAGTGGCACTACGCCACCGCCCAAACTTTAAAAGCAAGAAATAAGCATCATTTTTAGATCAAGAAAATCAGAATAAAGAGATCAAGTTGCATGCTTTTTATGTATTTCATTTTAAAATTTTGGGTTATAAAAACCTAAGAAACTCAGTTGTAAAAAGGGGATCCCGATTCAAAATTTGCAATAAAAAAGACACAACTTTCTATTCTCTATTTTTCTACTTATTCAACTTGAACTAAAAATTAAACATATATAAAAAATAAGAGCAAAAATTGAATCGAAAAGGTAAAAAAAATATATACCTTTATTCTTCATCTTAGATCTACGCATTTAGGGTCTTCTTTGTAAAAATCCAGTCTCAGATTTGAATTCGGCACGACGAGGGGAGTTGGAAAAACCTTCACTTTCCAAAAATCGGTGATCATAGGCGGCACTGTCGCCACCGACAATGAAAGTCTGTGGTGACACATGACAGACGACAGGCGGCCGACACACCGAGGCTAAGGCAGAGAACAGAGAGAGTGAAGGAGAGCTCTTTGAATTTTTTTTAAATATCACATACAAAATGAATTTTTTGGTTAAAATTGGCTATTCAAGAGCCAAGTGAAACAAAGCCATTTCACCCTTAGCCGACCCGTGCCTCGACCCAACCCAGGAAGCCAGACCCGCGAGTTTTTGAAAGAATGGGGAAATTTCACTCACAGCCCTTATATTTCCATATTTTTTACGTTTGCGCTATTCAACTTTTGTTTTCTTTCATTTTTGTTCCTTATCTTAGCTTTTAAAATTTGTTTTCTTTTACAATTTGATCACCTTTTTATTTTTATTATTGTCATTATTATTATTATTACTATATGTATATTATTATTCATATTCATGTTATCTATCTATTTATCTATCTATCTATCTATCTATCTATCTATCTATCTATCTACCTACCTACCTACCTATCTACCTACCTACCTACTTACCTACCTACCTACCTACCTACCTACCTATCTACCTACCTATCTATCTACCTATCTATCTATCTACCTATCTATCTATCTATCTATCTATCTATCTATCTATCTATCTATCTATCTATCTATCTACCTACCTACCTACCTACCTACCTACCTACCTACCTACCTACCTACCTACCTACCTACCTACCTACCTATCTATCTATCTATCTATCTAACTACCTACCTACCTACCTACATTTCTTAAATTTTCCTATCACATATTGTAGCATATTGTATATTGTATATATATGTTCTTTATATATATATAATGTTATATGTATATTATATCATATTATACATATATATTATGTGTATAACGTATAGTATATTTTATTTATAAAGTTTTCCTATTTTTCTATGTATATTATATATATAGATATAGATATATTATTACCATTATTATTATATATGTAAATTATAATATTTTTTATTTCAGTTCGAATATATTTTTTTATTAAGGATATTAAACTCATTTTAATATTTAAGGGATGTTTTCCTCTTTATTTCAGGAACCGGCTAGGAAGTGGTGTCCTGACTCATCCAGGTGTCATTTTCCTCTGTTTTCGTAAATAAGAAAATATTATCCTTAGACCGTTTTTTGGGGGATTAAATTTTTAAATTAAAATTTGATTTTTTTTTCTTGCAGAGATGACACTTGATAAACGTTGTACCAATTTTGGGCGCTGTGGGGTGCTAATCATTCCCCGCGTGTAACCGACTCCCGAACCCAAACGTTTTGAATCTCTAGTTAATTTTTAACGGTGTCCGACCTACCAAAGTGGCCGGTGGTGACTCCATCTTCCATTTTTCAATTTTCTCGGTATTCTGCTGAGAGTGTCATCCCGGTCTCCAGGTGACATCTTCTTTGATGCCATTTTCAAATATTTCTATACTCTTAATTTTAATTTTAAAAAATCTTTATTACAGATGGCGACTCCGCTGGGGAAGTTTTTAGAGAGTCATGCCAATATTGATTTTGTGTTGTCTTGCAAGAAATTCAAAAATTCGATTTAATTTAATATTTAATCCTTCAGCATCCATGCATAAGCTTTCTACCCGAGCTCCTTACCTTGTTAAGTGGGAGGGATTACTTAGCTTTGTGGGGTTTTCACCCCCTAAATAGTGTTGTAATGTGCTTCCAGAATTCGATCCTTATATTTCGTGGGGTCGTATGGTATAAGGGTCGTATTCCCCCGAATCAATGCCCTCGTGACAGTTTGGGTACCCTTTACTTTAGATCCAACTCGTATATAGTGAGCCGTAGGAGCCAACCCTTTTAAGCTATGTGAAACTCTACCCGTTTAGTGGTCCTTTTTTTAGGTTTTGATTGCCTTTATTTGCTATTTATGTACAGTTTTTTACTTGTTTTAATTTTTACTTATTTACCATTAATTTATTCATTTTTTTTAATATGGACTGACCTATTTTTTCTTTTCTCTTTTTGATCACATCATATTAGACCCATTCATTTTGCATTAATTGCATGACACCATCATAACATTTTAATTTTTGCATTCCACCAACATGAAGTACTAATTCACGACTGGTTCCCAATTTGAAAAGATTCATTATCGGGAGAAAATCTAGTACTCTAGTTATCAATGCAACATTCAAAGTTTGCAAATGAATCTCGTAAATTCAGAAGTTGAGCCACGAAAACCATTTTTGAATCAGCACCTCTGCATCTAGGACATGCACCTTGCATTTACATGCATACATTCACAATTTTAAAACTGGTCCCCGTGATGCACCGTGCTAGAAATACCAGATAAAGTGAGAGTTGACTGGTCTAGCACTTTACCGAACCTATGCAAAAGCCTGGTCCAGAGGCATTTTTAAGAATGACCTTCGCGTTTATACGTATACCATGCCTTTGTAAGGCCTCACGTCTATGGGGCATTTCCTAACGAGCTCTAAAAGCAAGCCTCTAATGCTGAGTCAGACTTTTGTACCCTATACGGCTACACCAATTATCTTCTGTAGCATTTCGCCAGAGCCAAAAGTAATAAGCTGTCATGAACCAACACAAGAAATTCATAGACCCGACTGGGGGACAACATAACGCGTTTATGAGAACAATAAAAGTCATTCAAGAAAAGGCAAAAACATACTCCAAGCTTTGAATTCGCTTCATTCTAGATGAAGTTCAATGAAAATAAGTTTAGGACATACACCCGGAAAGATAACTCCACAGAAAGATGATCAAAGCCAAGGAAGATTGAGGGCATCTTCGCAAAACAAGACTAAGAACTCAATCTGACCAACATAGAGTCAGGGGCATCTCTTTGAGGGGCAAAAGAGTCTTTCACAAATTCATTAATATCATTTACCATCAAGTGCATGCATCATACATTCGTATGAGTTATCATATATTTAGATTAGACGTTCACATTAGGCATAAAATAGGGGCATTTATGATGCATTTATTTTTGGCGTGAACGCACAAACAGGTCTAGGGAAGAGACCAAAGTACCTCAATTGTGGGGGAAATGACATGATGACCAACCTCTAGCCCCAAAAGAGGCCAAAGATACAAAAATGTCGAAATCTCAAGATATAAGGTATCAATGGCAAATTTTTTTGGACAATTACTAAAAAATATTTTGTTTTGTTTTTAGGATCTCACTACTTCGACAGTGACGTAACGGATCCAACATTTTCCAGATGCTATCTCTCCGCTAGCAGAACCAACTTTTTCCAATCTTGCCTCTATCAGTGGTGGTGGGCTAGCATTTTCCAAATCTCGCTTTGCCGTTGATGGTGCAACAGATCAAACTTTTACCTAATCTCGTTCCTTCGTTAATGGTGCATCAGATCAAATTTTCCTTCGAATTATGTCTATCCACTCGTGATGTAGCGAATCTATCATTTTGCAGATCTTGCTTTCCCGTTGATGGTGTAGCAGATCAAATTTTGTCCAAATCTTATCTCTCTATTGATGGTGCAAAAGATAGAAACTTTTCTTCAGAATCTTGTCTCTTCACCAATGATGTACCAGATCCTGCAATTTCTAGATCTCGCTTTACCGTTAATGGTACAGTAGATCAAAATTTTTGCCAGGTCTTGTTTTTTCGTTGATGGTACGACTAGACTGAACATTGCCCTCAAATTTTCTCTTTAAAATTATAATTAGGCAAAAAATCAAAAATTCAAAAAATATAAAAGTAAAAAAATCAAAAAGATTCAAAAAATAAAAAATTTAAAAATAAAAAAATCATGAAAAAATCAATCAAAAAATCAAAAGAAAACTAAGTTGCTATTTATTTTTTCGATTCTTATTCTCCGTTGATGGCGTGGTAGAGTCCAAGTTGTTGTTATTTGATCTTGTCCCTCTATTGATGGTGTGGCTGGGTCCAAATTGTTATCCAATCATGTTCCTTTGTTGATGGTATAGTAGGGTTTGAGTTGATGTTATTCGATTCTGCTTCTCTATTGATGGCGTGGTAGAGTCCAAGTTGTTGTTATCTGATCTTGTCCCTCCATTGATGGTGTGACTGGGTCCAACTTGTTATCCAATTCTGCTCTATCGTTGATGGTGTAGTAGGGTTTGAGTTGTTATTATCCGATTCTACCTCTCCGTTGATGGTGCAGTAGAATCCAAGTTGTTGTTTTTCAATTTTGTTGATGGTGTGGATGGATTCGAGTTGCTGTTATCAAATCTTGCTTCGCCGTTGATGGTGTAGTAAGGTTTGAGTTGTTGTTATTTGATTCTGCTTCTCCTTTGATGGTACGGTAAAATATAAGTTACTATAATCCAAATCTGTCATTCTGTTGATAGAATGACTGGACCAAATTTATTGACTTTCGAACATGCCTCTTCGTCTGTGTTATAGCTAGATCAACCCTACTAACTTCAGACCTTGCCTCTTCGTCGGTGTTGTAGCTGGGTTAAACCTTACTGACTTCAGGTCTTGCCTCTTCATCGGTATTGTAGTTGAACCAAATTTACTGACTTCCGATCCTGCCTCTTCGTCAGTGTTGTAGTTGGATCAACCCTATTGACTCAAGACCTTGCCACTTCTTTAGGTGTTGTAGCTTGGTAAACTATACTATTCTTCGGTCCTGCCTCTTCGTCGAGTGTTGTAGCTAGGCCAAATCTACACTTTCAGATCACGTCTCTTCGTCAGAGTTGTAGCTGGATCAAACATGAGAACCTTCATCTTTCGATCTTGTCTCTTCGTTAGTGTGGCAGTTGGATCAAAGCTATTTTGGCAAGATAGACAGAAATTTTGGCACAACGTGCTTAAACACGGTAAAGTTTAAGACAGTGGATAAGTCAAATGCCCATCAAAAATCTATTTTTACGAACGGTCAAAGGAAAATAAATCTTTTGCAAAAATCTAATGTCATGATTGGTATAAACTGATTGTACCTAAGGGAATAGTACAGCTAGCCCAGAGTAAACAGCTACCGATAAAGGCAACTCAAAACCGTTGATCCATATGCATTTGGGGAAAATGTAAAAGAAATATATAAGCAGCTGTAGATATTTTTTGAATCAAATATTTAAAACTTCATCTTTCGATCTATCTCTTTGTTGTTGTTGTAGCTGGATCAAAACTTACTGACTTCCAGTCATGCCTCTTTATTGGTGTTGTAGCCAGGCAAAACTTTCATCTTTTGATCATGCGTCTTTGTCAGTGTTGCAGCTGGATTAAGTTTTACAGATCTTGCATCTTCGTCAGTTTTACAGCTGAGTCAAATTTTCTCCAGGTATTGTGTCATCATCAGAGTCGTAGCAAGCCGAGCTCATTTTGTCTCCTCCAACGGATCACCTTCAATTTTTGTCTCCCCAACAGATCTTTCCATTTTGAAGAATTTGTCTACAAGAGCGGTCGAGCATATCAAGTGAAGCTAAAAAAGCGGTGGCCAGAGAAGAAACCCAGATCAACCGGACAAAAATAGTTATCCTTTTATCTTTGATCTATTGTTGTTACACAATAATGAGCAAAGAGGGGCAACTGTCATACCCATTTTTGTCCGGGCCTTTAAACCCAAACCCAATTCCATTACATTACATGGGGAGCAGTGGCTAGAGGCGTATCGGTACCCACTATTCCATTACATGGGGAGGCTTTCGCGTATCAGTACACTAGGATAGGGGTACTTGTACGGGTTGGGATCGGTACGGGGCAATCTACGTACTGATGTTGAGTATTGATATGGGGTAAGAACGTATCGATGCGGCTAGTCATCAAATTCCTTCGAATCTAATTAGCATATCGGTACTCATAGGGGAGTATCGATACCAAGAGGGCAGTATCGATACTCACCTTAGAGTATCGATACTCGCTGGGCAATCTACCCAAGAAAGTTGAGTTCCCGTTCGGGGGTTCTATAATTCGAGGTAAAGGGCCCTAGGGTTCTGTTAGGGTGTAAAATGAATGCTAAAACTGAGAAATGTAAAGTTAAACCCCGTGTGTGAATTGTAACACCCCGAACCTGTCCCGAATCTGAAGCATCACTTATGGGTCATCCAAAATTAACCCATCAAAATTTCTTATTTAAAACCACAAGTTGACCGTTCTCAAAACTATCTATTACCATAAAATCCACGTAGATAATAAGATTAAAAGGGGTTTTCAAAATATATATTCCAATTAAAATACACCGTTTGGCCAAATAACAGTAAATCAAAATAAAATACAGACTCGACTATAGTAATGTCTTATGAATACAATCAATCCAAACTAAACATCAAGTACTGTACTCTGAAACTGGCAAGGTGCTGGGAAATCCTCCTCGATGTGCTCCTCCAAACACAACATGTCAACCTACGCACGGAAGAAACCACAATTCCGCATGCTGAGCTAACAAAGCTCAGTGGTACATTTCTACTCTACCACAATTCATGAATATCATAAAATAAGCATGCATGATAATATAATTAAGAGTGCACATAAAGGCTTCTCAACGCCTAAGGATCATCTTATAGCTTATCCTAGCTAGAGCTTACAACTGTCTCAAGATACCACTATTGTAAGAAGACCATTAAGCCATCCCAGGTTTACCATACGCAAGGTCCCATCGACCATTGAGTTACGTCCCATAACCTGATCACATAGCCCAAGGGTTATCTAGCCCATATTCGAGATCACACAGCCCATCGAGTTACTCGAGCTCACACAGCCCGTCAAGTAACAATCCTACCCTGATCACATAGCCCAATGGTAAAATAACCAATATCTAACATCCATACAACAACATAAATAACATACATTCCCTAATGGCCAACAAAGCCCTACTATTTTCCTAGGCTCACACAGCCTTCGGGTTACCCGTGATCACATAGCCGTCGGGTAAGGATCATATCCGGATCACTATAGCCACAGATACATTTTAGACATACTTGGATCACAATCATTCTTATCCTGCTATCACATAGCCGAACATGATTACTCGAGATCACATAGCCCTTCGAGTTATACTTCCATATCCTGATCACATAGCCCAAAGATAGGTTTCGGACCGCATCTAGATCACATAGCCCATGGACACGTCGAATGTACTCGATCATATAGTCCAGAGTACCCATCCTCTTATTTAAGTGCCCTTGCACTGGCTCTAGGACATCTGGATTCCTAACCAAGACTCATACGATACCACATGCTTCCCCGAGCATTAACATATCTCACCGAGAGATAAAAGGCATCTAGCCAACCATTACCAATGCCCCAAGGCATGACTCATTTGTTACACTATTTAATATGCCTTTAGGTTTAATTTACGCCTTTCTCGTTAGGTTATCCCATTACTTAAGGCAGATTGCCCAGCGTGTACCGATACTGGAAGATGCATACCGATACACCCTTCAAGAAGAAGCCTAAGTTTATCCTTGGAATATAGGGTATCAATACTCAATCCCGAGAATCAATATCGAAGCCCAGAAATGGCTTTCAAGGCTTAAAAAACCACTTCCCAAGCCCCCGAAACACATCCTTTAACCCTTTAACTTAATCCTACATCTTATGAGAGTTGACTAGAGTGATTTGCTACCCTTATTACACCTTATTAACCATAAATTCAAGATTCACCATTAAAGGGATTCAAGCTTCTTAAAAACCAAACTTAACACCCATAAATCATAAAACCAAGCAAGGCATTCATTTTATGATGTTCATGAAATATAGGAGTCAGAATGTACTACCTTAAACAAGCAAAACCCGAACTGAAGCTCCTACCACCTCTCTTATTGGTCCAAGCTTCCAACTCAACCTCCACCAAATCCAATGATGCTTAGCTCGAAATGGAGATCCTTTGATGCTGATAAACTCTTCCTTGATGTCCAATCTGATATTCACACTCTACCACAACAAGTTTCCATCTTTAACATTTGGGTTTTGGGAAGAAAATTGAAAGAAGAATAAGATAGAGAGATGAGAATAAGGGTGACTTTACTCTCTTCCAAAATTGTAGCCCCTTAATTGATGCATCAGCCTTTTTTCTATTTAAGGGTGAATTACCCAAATGCCCTCACACTAAAATCATTCCCACAACTCAAGATCCAACACTTAAGCCCAACAACGCATGGAGGCCCATTATGGCCCAACATCTCTGCCCGACATATTGGTCTAAGATCCGGGTCAACGTCCATTGTTGACTCGAGAAATCTGGGTCGTTACAATTCTCCCCTCCTTTAAGATATTTCGTCCTCGAAATTTAGATGGAAGAAAGGGAGATGTAACCAAAACAGATTTAACCACTTCACCATTCAAGCAGGATCACCTTGATTAGGGAGAGTTCTCCCTTAACCCACCTTAAATAGAACCCTAGCACTAAACCACATGCTCTTAACGCTTCTCTCAAGATTTTCAATGACCCCTTTTTCAACAACCAACGACACTTATGACGAACTGCTAAGCATGGTAACATAACCAACCTCAAGTCGCGCTGCTCAAACATCAACTTAAAAGGCTCACTTCTAAGGAATTCTATCTCTGTTAACCAATCCTTTCTACTAGCATCCGTAAACCAAACCAAACTTGGGCTTCACCTACGTCTAAAACGCTACACCACATCCACAAACCATTGTCAAAAATGCACCATGTCCAACAAACATATCTGGTCAAATTCTTAAAGGACAAACAAAACCCTCACAACTGATCATTATCACCAATCTACCTTGAACTGACAGCTCTTTTCCCTAGACTTAACCCACCAAGTCGGAACTTAAAACTTCTTTTTATCCAAACTTGTTTTCACACGATCGAAAACCACTTTTGATTTCAACCACTTGGTTCTGAGCAAAGACCACCGTCACTTAGGAACTTACACAAGCAACCCAAAACTTAGCCATTCTACTTGCAAGGTCTGAACAACTTCTTCCTCACCCTTGCCTCGGTCCCAACCATCAGACGTGGAAAGCCATTGGACCATTCTCAAGGATCGCCAATTGGTCCATCTAAAAATATTTCTTTGCAAAGTAACCATCCGGTTACCCTTAACACAACTATTGATCCACATTTCTGCTGCGTCACTCTGATAACTTCCATACTGCTTGCCTTAACCGATAACAACTTAGTCGAACCCAATTGGAAAATTCTCTAACTACATAAGATCTAGCTCAACAGGTGTACAAGCTAAGATGTTATTCTCACGGCTCGCCCTTAGGACCTTCACCATGCTCATCACAACCTTCATTTACCCCTTTTTACCGTACCTTACTCCGAAAATGACACGCGAAGTTCTCACGTTCTATGGCCATAACAAGGTCATCAATCTTACAAACCCGTCATCGGTCTTCCACCATTGTACTACAGCTCAACACATCCAAGCTACTCATACACAGACACGATCTCGGCAAAGCACTTGGCATCAACACCCAATTGGTCGCTGGCACAAGTATGCCTCCAACAAAGAGTCCGTTAAGTACTATGCCACGAAGTAATGGACACTAACAACGAACTCAACCTCACATTTATCACGGTTCTAAACCACAATCAACCGGTAAGATTGCTCACTCACCAAGGGTACCTCCATACCCTCACAACACCCACAACACTAAGACTAGGAACTCTCAACTTTCGCGTCTACAACGTAAGCTAAGAACACCTTGCAACCTATAGAACCTTCCTAGAGCTAGCACTACGGAGCACAACGTCTACTTTAGAGAGGTTAAGATCTTACACAACCAACTCCAATCTGAGCTGCAAACTGTCTAGCAACGCCTCGCGCGCCAACCATGGCGGTGGATCTCACATGGCCTACACCTCGATAGCTTGACGGTACCTTAGCTCTGCTTATAGTAAAACTTTAATCGGGTCGGAGAGCAGCCAACCTCTGAGACTGAACCAGTGTATCTTCATCCATAACTGGGCAGTCCTTTGCCATATGTCTTGGTGCTCGACACCTATAACAAAACCTCTGAAGCAAGAAGCACACTCCAAGGTGATGTCGGCCACAATGCTCGTATGCCGGTGGAAACGACGCTCCAGCTGAACCATCAGCACTCCCTTCTGGTGTAGAAATCAAAGAGCCTCTATGAACCCTCGATCTAGATCCTATGCCGACTCTCGGTAGCTGGTCTAATGCAAATCTCTTCAAACTCCTCGAAGCGTAAAACCTCTTATATGGATAGGGGAGGATTCATGATATCCTGGGTCTCCGCATCACGACCTCTAGAATCTTCGAACTGATTAGATGTTGAACTCTGAAGCCGATCAAGTGCCTTCGCACTATTGGCTAACTCAGAGAATGTCCCAAGCAGACCCGCTGTCACATACAACTGAAGGTCAACATTCAGGCCTTGTCTGAACCTCTTGCACCTCAACTCTTTCGTGGCAACCAACTCTTGGGCATAACGGCTCAAACGTAGAAACTCTTGCTCATAAGCAAACACCGTTCGATCTCCCTGAACCAAATGCAGAAACTGGTCCCTCATCTCGTCTATGTGTACCTCACTGATGTACTTCTTCTAAAACTCATCCACAAAGATATCCCATGTCGGTAGCGCAGGCTGTAGTCCTAACTCTATGGTCTCCCACCACTCATGTGCATTACCCTTCAGAAGGGAAACAATGCAATCAAGATCATCTTCCAGGCTTCCCTTCATCTGTCTCAAGATTATCTGTGTGCCGTGCAACCATTGATCAGCCTTGATCAGGTCATCCTCACCCAAGCCTTTGAAACTCTTAGGTCCAAGACGATGAAGTCTCTCTACAAGGGTCTTGCGAGGCGTCTTAGATTACCTCGGGATAGCTTGCACCACACGCAAAAGGGCAGAGGTAAGGTCATAAAAGTGACTCGCCTCTCCACTACCAGTTCCACCTTCCATCAATCTTTTTTCTGAAACACAACAAACAAGGTGGCACATCAGGATTCCCAGTCTTATAAAGTACATTTAATTTTAGGGACTTGTATTCACTAGACATCTTATCACGGCCTCTACGACACCCCGGGGTTTTCTAGAACCGACTAAACCTAGGCTCTGATACCAAAATGTAACACCCCAAACCCGTCCTGGATCCGAAGTGTCACTTACGGGTCACCCAAAACTGACCCATCAAAATTTTTTTATTTAAAACCACAAGTTGACCGTTCTCAAAACTATCCATTACCATAAAATCCACGTAGATAATAAGATTAAAAGGGGTTTTCAAAATATATATTCCAATTAAAATACACCGTTTGACCAAATAATAGTAAATCAAAATAAAATACAGACTCGACTGTGGTAAGGTCCTATGCATACAATCAGTCCAAACTAAACATCAAGTACTGTACTCTAAAATTGGCTCGGTGCTGGGAAATCATCCTCGATGTGCTCCTCCAAACGCAACCTGTCAACCTACGCACAGAAGAAACCACAATTCCGCACGCTGAGCTATCAAAGCTCAGTGGTACATTTCTACTCTACCACAATTCAGAAAAAAAAATTGACAATGTTGTTGTAGTATATATATGGGGATATAAAGAAGAAGAGTGTATAGAGTTTGAGAAAAAAATTGAGAGAGTTTGAGGTGAAAATTTTAGTGATATTTTTTAAAGATATATTCAAAGAGGAGAAAATTGTTGAAGTATATTTAGTTGTAGATCTTCTCGGTTTCTCATAAATAAGTAATCTGTTTTTTAATTAATCTATTTTTTTAATTAGAGGGGTTTGTAGAATTTTTTGTGAGTGAACAGTTGTTTAATATATATGTTTAATTAATTTTTGTTGACGGATTTAAAGCACATTTTCTCAGTTTCTCATCTATCATGTAAGTTTTTTGTATTTATTTAATTTTAATTAGTTAATTTATTACTAGTTAAAGTTGTTATATGTAGTTTATTGCATTTACAAATTTAATAATAAATTTTTCATGTATGTTTATGAATGTTTTTTTTCAATATGTAGATAGAATGAGATCATCAACAAATTGTGACACTGAAAACCTAGTTGGTCGTTGGGGCAAAACATTTGATGATTTCAGTGAGGATGAAGAAAATATTGTGCCTATTACGAAAGATGATGACGTTCATTTACTTGATGTTGATGATATTGAGGTCATTAGAACAGTTGCGGTGGAGGGTTATGGTCTAGATGTTGAAGATGATGTTTGGGCCGCGGCTGTAGCTAGGCTTGGGTTGGGTTGGAAAATGATTAGCCTGTTTGGGGTTATGTTGAACTAGAGCCTAAACAACTAGAGCCCATTTATTCAGATTATGAACCTCTAACCCACATGTGTGAGGTGGAATATGCTGTAATACAAGATCCGAAACATGAAGCCCACGTATTTGCTTCTTCATCAGATTCCAACTATGGGGAATTGGAACTCAAGGCTCTATTCGAAACAAAAAAAGATGTCCAGTTGGAAGTTAATGAGTAGTGCATCAAACGCTATACGAGATCATGTGTTGCTGAGTCTGATAAGTGTACCTATTGCATAAGGTGTATTAATTATAAGATCAAATGTCCTTGAAAGATAAGGATTTCATACATACAGAGGAAAAAGATGTGGGAGGTGGCAAGGTTCAATAAGCAGCACACTTGTGCAAATATATCATTATCACATGACCACATGAATTTAGACTATGATCTAATACGTGTCTACACTAGGTTGTTGGTTGAAAAGGATCCAAGAATTCCGATTGGAGTGTTAGTAGCATCCATCCGGAATTAGCTTGGATATATTCCATCTTACTACAAGGCATTAATGGCAAAACAAAAGGCGATGGCACAAGTTTATGGCGATTGGGATAAATCGTATAATGAGCTACCAGCTCTTATAAGAGCAATGCAAATATTTATCCCAAGAACCATTGTAGAATATAAAACATTACCGGCGTGCACCTTACAAGGCAAACTAATTCCTGGTAAAAGGATATTCAGTAAGTTATTATGGGCATTCAACGAGTGCATTGAAGGGTTCCCATTTTTGCAAATGTATGATTCAAGTGGATGGTACATGGCTTTATGGGAAGTGCATTCATATATTACTTGTGGGTGTTGCACAAGATGGAGACAGTAATATTGTAACCCACTTGACTCGGCCCAGCCGCCAAGACCGAATCAAGGATGCCACATTAGGTTTTCTAAAGCAAACCCGAACTAATAACCTAAACTTTTATTTTTTTCCTTTTTGCCTAGATGCTTAATTAACCCTAATATATGATGATAAACAACGAAAAACGAAACAAGCATTCGATTTGTAAGATATAACACTTTAGGGACCAAAATGTATATTCTATTAATTAAATGACTAAATTACAAATTGAAGTTACCATCTTTTAATTAGATTCATTACATGCCTCTGTGTGAATTTGCATTAAATTTGGATCACAAAATCATCATTAATTGAGCATTACAAAAATAGTGACCAATTTGCAAAGAATCCAGAACACAGCATGAAAATACCAGAATTAACTAACCCCTTACCTATACAGGCTTGTATCGTATCAGTACGAGCCAACATGGCATACCCGTATCAGTACGGTTACTCACGTACCGATCCCTATTGCACATTTCAAAATCAGGCGATTCCAGTAGCTCAAACTCGTACCGGTATGATACCCCGCGTACCGATCCCAATATAAATTTCCTCAAGGGCCTACCGATTCCGCAACTACTCATACCGATACCCATTTGTTATTTTCCTAAATTAAGCTATATCAAACCCTGCGTACCTATCCCAGAAGACTCGTATCAGTATGATTGGGCCTATAATGACCTCTTGCCCAAACATATGACACTTAGGCTCAATCTAACATGCTTCAAACATCTAACAAACATCATATAGCATGTCTAACATCATTTCCAACATGCTAGAGGAACATATAATCCATAGAAAATCAACCACAAATCCTATAGGCATGGTCTCTACCCAAGCATGCAATTCTCTTCCCAACCCCTCAAATCAAACCATATAACCTCATACAAGTCCAAAATACCAAATAGAGCATGTCCAAAACAGGGAGTAAGCAAACAACCTTCCCAATTACAACTTGATCACATTGCCCATCTATTACTACAAATTTATTTATTAAAACCATACTTGAAGTATTTCGATTCTTGGATTCCTCTTTGCTCGCTTGTTGCCCATGAAACTCACTTCTCTACAATGATGAGAAAGGAGAGCATAAGCATATAATGCCTAGCGAATGACGCTCTAAAAACACTCATCAATGCATTTAAAACGATTTGAGTCAAACCATATTTTCAACATCATGCTTAAACATATCATGCCCTTTTTACCTTTGAAGAACATGCATATTAAACCATATGCAAAACATGTATCATGGATCTCATACATAATCCCATATGAAAAACTCAATTTAAGCCTTCACATGCTTATTCGAATTAATAGCAAAGCTTAAAGAGCAAAACATGTATAAATCACATTATACAAAACATAATTCATCCATCATGATACATTAGTTCCTATAATGGCATTAAAGTGACCCAAAAGCAAAACCTTTTCTTTATTCAAAGCACATCGGATACACGGATTTCAAAAGTGGTTCCTTAGACCACTTAACATACATCCCTAACTAGAGCAAATGGCACATTTAATCCCTCAACGGTTATGATGTATAACGTCTACAATGGGAGCATACGACACATTTAACCCCTCGACCATTGTGATACGTAATCCACTAGCGGGAGAATACGACACATTTAACCTCTCGACCGCTGCAGTTCCCATTGTGGAGAAAATGGTACAATCACAACCCCTCGACACATATGAGGCGACTTATTATAGTGCACTTTAAACCCTATGACATGCCAACTATATCCGATAACATTTAATCTTTGTCACTTGCCAATATATTCCATATTAAACATGACCCCTCACTAATTTTCATATGCAACGTTTAAACCAATTTCCAATGCAACAAACCAGGCATTTCATAATATCAAAATACTTTCCATAAAGCATTTACCATGTTCAAATATCATCAACATATGATCATTTGTATCATAATCCATTTCCAAAACATGCATATAACAGTAGGTGTCAAATCATAAACATAGGCATGAGAATATCAACTTTTCCAAATCGAAATTACGAGTGAAATTGTCTAATACTCACTTTCGAGCTAAGACAAGCATTTCAAGCTTAATCTAAACTCCCAAAATCACTTTTAATCCTTTACAAAGCTATAAATCACATTTCCACTCAAGACAACACAAAGCTCCACTTTCAGATGCGAAATCAAGCGTTCGAAGCTTCCAAAACTTCGCCACTCGTTGTCCGATCAAACTCCCCAATTTTATCCACACAAAAATAGAGGATTAATGCATCATTATGCATCTTTAATCCCAAAAAAATTAATTCTCAACATCGTCTCACCAAGAACCACCATAAACCTTTCAAAAATGACCAAAAAACTCTTCGATGTCAACCTAAACAAAGTCCAACCATAACCTAACGATTTGAACATCTAATCAACATCAATTAACATCTAAAAACACTTGAAATTTCATCTTATACCTCCAGAAACATCATAACACCACAAACACCTCAAAATCTAACTATTCACAACCTAGAAAATTAGCAATTCAATTAGTTTCGGGATTTCTTTTATAAATCTCTTCTCGTAACATTAAAACATGTCTTGGATGTGATCTACATCAATTAAAACCGCCACAAAATAGATCTATAACAAAGATCCACCAATTTCTTGTTAAAACTAACTTTAAACCTTTTAATCTTAAATTATTCATCAACACACATCAAAAACCAATTGCAAAAGATCAAGAACTTGGAAATTTCAGTAAAGAACCTTTGATTAGAGGAGAGAAATTAAAATCACCTCTAATGGTTGGCTTCTCCCTTAATTGGCATGATTTGAGTGAAATCTCCAAGAAAACAAGCAAGATTTGATGTAGAAATTAAAGAAATAAATTGAGAAATCAAAATGAAATCAAAAAGAGTTGATCCCTTATCATTTTAGAGCAAAATAGGTAGTTTGGCTACTGGAAAATTGAGAGAAAAGTTGAGAGAAAAAGTAGTTACGTGAGAAAAGTAAATCATCTTTTTAAAGATCTTTTTAATTAAATATATTTTATTTTTATTTAATAAACACTTTAAAACCATTTAAAATTGCCTAAATTAAGGGAAAAGTCCGATTAAAAACATGGGTAAATTAGCTCTCTAAAGATTCTAAGTTTTGGCCCTTTTATAATTTAGTCATCAAAACAGTTTTAAAAACTTCACATTTTAGTCACCAAACCAAAATGTCATTTAATTCAAAATTATTTCATTAAATTGAGTTTACGAAAACCCTCAATATATTAATTAAGTATTTTTCACCATTTTTCCATATTTTATTTCACATTAAAAATATTTATTACGATTTAATTCCCGAAACTAGATCGAACCGACTAATCCGGTTCACCCGAACCGTCTAATCTACCTAGCTAACTTCTAGGCCCAAATTCGGGGCGTTACAGCTCTTCCCTTTTTAAGAAATTTTGTTCTCAAATTTTACTTGACGGAAAAAGATGAGGAAACTGCTTCTTCATGTCCTCCTTCATTTCCCATACGGCCTTCTCGACACCTCGATGTCGCCACAATGCTTTTACCAACTCAACATCCTTCCCGCGAAGAACCTTACTACTAGAATCCAAGATTTTCATCGGTTTCTCATCATAGGTCAAATCTGAATTCAACTCAATCTCTTCGACTGGCATTACATGCGATGGGTTCGATCTATACCTCCGAAGCATCGACACATGGAAAACATCATGCATCTTTTCCAACTCCGTGGGTAACCTTAACCTATAAGCAACAAGACCAACACACTCTAACACCTCATAAGGCCCAATGAACCTCGACATCAACTTCCCCTTTCGTCCAAACCTCATCACCTTCTTCCAATGCGAAACCTTTAGAAACACCTTATCACCAACCGCAAACTCAATCTCCCTATGCTTTAAATCAGCATAGGATTTCTGCCTATCCGAAGTCACTTTCAACCGATCACTAATAAGCTCCACCTTCTCATTGGTGTCTTTCAACACATCAGGCAGAGAAACATACTTCTCACCTGCCTCAGCCCAACAAAGAGGCGTATGGCACCTTCTACCATACAAAGCTTCATACGGAGCCATTTGAATGCTCATCTGATAACTATTATCATAAGCAAACTCTACCAACGATAGTTGCTTCTCCCACGTTCCTTGAAAATCAATGATGCAACATCGTAACATATCCTTCAACACTTGGATAACACGTTTAGACTGACCATCTGACTGAGGATGATACGATGTACTAAAATTCAACCGTGTACCCAAAGCTCTATGCAAACACTCCCAAAACTTTGATGTAAAAAGCAGATCCCTATCTGACATGATAGACTTAGGTACCCCGTGCAACCTCACGATCTCAGCAATATACATATCTACCAACTTATCCAATGTATACGTCGTATGCACTGCCAGAAAATGTGCACACTTTGTACATTGATCCAAAATTACCCAAATAGAGTTCTTCCTTGATGACGTCAAAGGCAAACCCATTACAAAATTCATGGTAATTCTCTCTCACTTCCATTCTAGAATCCTCAACGGTTGCAACAATTCAAAAGAAAACTGATGCTCAGCCTTAACACGTGGACACACCATACATCGGGCAACAAACTCCACTACATCCTTCTTCAAACCAACCCAATAATACTCCTCATTTAAATCCTGGTACATCTTCGTACTACCCGGATAAATAGAAAAATGACTAGAATGTGCCTCTTTCAAAATAATGTACCTCAACTCAACATGTTTTGGCACAACTATTCGACCCTTAAAATACAAGACACCATCATCATTAAAACAAAATTCCGTCTAATTACCATCCATAATATCCTTCACATGGGGTACCAACAAATCATTATACGATTGTTTCTCCTTGATCAACTGTCACAATGATGGCTTCACTTGCAACTCAGCCAATAACCCATTGTCTCGTATCACACTTAACCCCATAAACATTGCCCTTAACTCCACCAAAACCTTTCTACTTAGGGCATCAGCTACCACATTAGCCTTTCTCGGATGATACTCAATCATCAAATCATAATATTTGAGCAACTTCAACCATCGATGTTGCCTAAGATTCAACTTCTTTTGCGGCATCAAATACTTCAAACTATTGTGATCCGTGTACACAATACACTTCTCACCATACAGGTAATGTCTCCAAATCTTCAACGCAAACACCACTGCAGTAAGCTCTAAATCATACGTAGGATAATTACACTCGTGCACCTTTAACTGTCGAGATGCATAGGCCACAACCTTCCCGTCTTGCATTAACACACACCCCAAACCAACATAGGATGCATCACTCTAAGCAACAAACTCTTTACCTGATTCAGGTTGAATCAAGATCGAAGCTTGCGTCAAAGCCTCTTTCAACTTCTCAAAAGCTTGTTTTTTACTCTCCATCCACTCAAAATGAACATTCTTTTGCAACAAATTAGTCAATAGAGCAGAAATACTCGAGAAACCATCTATAAAATGATGATAATATTCTGCGAACCCGAGAAAACTATGAATCTCTAACACAGACTTAGGTTACTTCCCTTAACCAAAATTCACACTTGCTCAACTTGGAAAGCAACCGATTATCCAGTAAAGCTTGTAACACAATCCGAAAATGCCGTCATGTTCTTCCTCGGTACGAGAGTACACAAGGATATCATCAATAAACACAACCATGAACTGATCCAAATATTCATGGAACACCCGATTCATAATATCCATAAAAACAACATATGCATTCTTTAACCCGAAAAGTATCACCAAAAACTCATAATGTCCATAACGTGTGCAAAAAGCAGTTTTCAGCACATCCTTATCCTTAACCTTCAATTGATAATAACCAGACCTCAGATCAATCTTGGAAAATAATTTAGCACCCTAGAATTGATCGAACAAATTGTCAATTTGCGGTAAAAGATCCTTATTATTAATTGTCAACTTGTTCAGTTGTCGATAATCAATGTACATCCTCATTGTGCCATCTTTTTTCTCACGAACAACACTGGTGCTCCCCATGGTGACACACTTGGCCTGATGAAACCACGATCCAACAACTCTTAAAGTTGCATCTTTAACTCCTTCAACTCTTTAGTGCCATGCGATACAATGCAATCGACACGGAGCCGCATCTACATACATCTCGATACAAAAATCTACCTCCCTATCCGGTGGTAACCCTAGCAACTCCTCTGAAAACACTCTTGGAAAATCACAAACCGTACGTATATCCTAAACACGCACCTCCTTCTTATTTGGGTTCATAAGTTAAGCTAAATATGCTTGACACCCAAGCTCCAACAACTTCTGTGCTTCTAAAGTCGAAACCATATTGGACAAGAATTTAACATTCTCGCCCACAACCACCACTTCATAATCATCAGCCAGTTTCAATGAAACTCGCTTGGTTTCAAAATTAACCACAACCCTATGCTCGGTCAACCAATCCATACCCAGAATTACATCAAAACCATGAAACAGTAACTCCATTATATCAACCGCAAACACATGACCTTGAACCATCAAATAACATCTCCTAAACAACCTTCTAGCAACTACTATTTCTCCAAAAGAACTAGTTACTTGCATACCCACATCTAACAATTCTACAAGTATATCAATCAAACGTGCATGATCGCGTAAGATATATGAATATGTACATACAAAATCTATCAAAGAAACTAATGACATGGACTGTAAAGTAAAAGTACCTACAATCACTTCTGTGTCATTTCTTCCCTCGCGATGCACATAGATCCTCACAGGTCTACCACCCTCAGGCTGGATAGCCATTGTATGAGCAACAGTCCTCTGACTTTTTTCTTGATGCTGGAAATTACCTTGACCATATCCACAACCTCTCTATGGTGCAACGACAGGTGCAGAAGCATGTCCATCCTTAGCCATCTTCTGACAATCATGTCTCAAATAATCTCGCGAACCACAACTCCAACATTTATCATATGTAGCCCAACACTCTCCCAGATGGCGTTTCCCACAGTGCCTACACTCGGGTACTCCAGCATAAGTGTTCTAACCATACTGTCCTCGCCCAACATTACCTCCACCACGTCTCTAATCAGGATGATACTTCCTATCTCAATTTTTCTTGAACTGATCACCACCAACATCTGAATCATCAACTTTTTTGCCAAAACTCAAGACTCTAGAACGAGAAGACAAACCCAAGTTCTGCTCAATATCCTTGGCTCGACTAACCAAGACATCAAAATTAGTATAGTCTGAAGCCAACATATAGGTCTTAACATCCTTGACCAAACCATATCATAAATGGTCACAACAATGCCTATCATCAGGAACCACCTGAAGAGCATACTAACTCAATTAAACAAACTAAACATCATACTCCGAAAGAGACATATTATCTTGAACCAAAGATATGAACGTGCGCTTCTTTCATCCTGGTACTGAAGAATTCCCAAGTTACATCCTCAGGTGCCATTACCGGTATAGTGGTAGTCCACCAACTATAGGTATTTCCCTAAATTAAGGATACAATACAATTCAGCTTACACATATTTGTGTACTCTATCTGACCAAAAATATTCTCGATACTCACAAACAACTCATCAGTTGCCTTAGGAGCTAAACCTCTGAACTCAGAACCTCCCAAACTACGCAAACACTCCAACGAGAATCCTGGATTAGCATATGCTATATGTGATGGTGCCTGAACATGCACTCTAGCCACAGCTGCCTAAAAAGCTCCAATCATAGCCTGGATCAACATCGTCATATCCCCAAAGACTGAACCATGTGGAACTGGCGGCACTTGCCGAGCATCCACTAGCTAGCGTATTAGGTAGAGGATCAGGCAACCCCTCAGGATGCACTATCTCACCCTCAACTCCCTGCCTACCGGCAACATTATTCGCATTTGACCTAAGCTCTCATCTTGGTGCATACTAAAAAATATGTATCTATAGCATGAAAATATAACCAAAAACATAATTAGGCTAGCTTCAAGCAAGTATCCAAGATGTTCACTTTTCGAAAACAAAATCCTTTTACACTTGTAGTAATAAGGCAATGTGTCCACGATGATTTTACCCCAATGTATCACACTTTAAACGTATAATCATATAAGCAAATGTCGTACATATCACACAACAATCATCAACCATCAATAACATCACAAACAAACACAACTTACCTCCCAACTTTCACAAACCTAGCTCGGATACCACCAAATGCAACCCCTTTGACCCAGCCCAGTCGATAAGACAGAATCAAGGACGCCACATTAGGTTTGCCGAAGCAAACTTGAACTAATAACCTAAACCGGTCTTTTTTTCTTTTTATCTTGCCTAGATGCTTAAATAACCCTAACGTATGATGATATACAGCGAAAGATGAAACAAGCATTCGATTTGCAAGACTTAACACTTTAGGGACCAAAATGTAAAATCTATTAATTAAAATAATAAAATACAAATTGACATTACCATCTTTTAATTAGATTCATTACATGCCTCTGTGTGAATTTGCATCAAATTTGGATCACAAAATCATCATCAATTGAGCATTACAAAAATAGTGACCAATTTGCAAAGAATCCAGAACACAACATGAAAAACCCAAAATTAACTAACCTCGTACTGATACAGGCTTGAACCGTATCGCTACGAGTCAACGTGGCATACCCATATCGGTACGGTTACTCGATTACCAATCCCTGTTACATATTTCAAAATTAGGGGATTCTAGTAGCTCAAACCAGTACCGGTACGGTACCCCGGGTACCGATCCCAACATAAATTTCCTCAAGGGCGTATCGATACAGTGACTACTCATACCGATACTTTTTTGTTATTTTTCCCAAATTGAGCCGTATCAGACCTCGCATACCGATCCTAGAGGACCTGTATCGGTACGTCTAGACCTGTAATAACATCTTGGCCAAACATATGACACTTAGGCTTAATCTAACATGCTTCAAACATCTAACAAACATCATATAGCATGTCTAACATCATTTTTACAACCAATCCAGCATGTTAGAGGAACATAAAATCTATAGCAAATCAACCACAAATCCTATAGGCATGGTCTCTACCCAAGCATGCAATTCTCTTACCAACCCCTCAAATCAAACTATATAACCTCATAAAAGTCCAAACTACCAAATAGAACATTTCCAAAATAGGGAGTAAGCAAACAAACCTCCCAATTACAACTTGGTCACATTGCCCCTTTATTACTACAGGTTCATTTATTAAAACCATACTTGAAGTATTTCGATTCTTGGATTCCTCATTTCTCACTTGTTGCCCAGAAAACTCACTTCTCTGCAATAATAAGAAATGAGAGCATAAGCACATAATGCCTAGCGAGGGATGCTCTAAAAACACTCATCAATGCATTTAAAACCATTTGAGTCAGACCATATTTTCAATATCATGCTTAAACATCTTATGCCCTTTTTACCTTTGAAGAACATGTATATTAAACCATATGCAAAGCATGTATCACAGATCTCATGCATAATCCCATATGCAAACCTCAATTTAAGCCTTCACATGCTTATTCCAATTAATAGCAAAGCTTAAAGAGCAAAACATGTATGAATCACATTATACAAAAATAATTTACCCATCATGATACATTAGTTCATATATTGGCATTAAAGTGACCCAAAAGCAAAACCTTTTCTTTACTCAAAACATATCGGATACACAGATTTCACAAGTGGTTCCTTAGACCACTTAACATGCATCCCTAACTGGAGCAAATGACACATTTAACCCCTTAACGGTTATGATGTATACTATCTACAATGAGAACATACGGCATATTTAACCCCAAGACCATTGTGATAGGTAATCCACCAGTGGGAGAATACGACAAATTCGACCGTTACGGTTCCTATGGTTGAGAAAAAGGTACAATCACAACCCCTCAACACACATGAGATGACTTATTACAGTGCACTTAAAACCCTATGGCATGCCACTAAAACCGATAACATTTAATCACTGTCACTTGCCAATATATTTCATATTAAACATGATACCTCACAATTTTTCATATACAACGTTTAAACCAATTTCCAATGCAATAAGCCATGCATTTCATAATATCAAAATACTTTCCATAAAACATTTACCATGTTCAAATATCATCAACATATGATCATTTGTATCATAATCTATTTCCAAAATATGCATATAATAGTAGGTATCAAATCATAAACATAAGCAAGAGAAAATCAACTTTGCCAAACCGAAATTGAGAGCATTACTTATGAGAAATGTAACACCCTGATCCTGTCCCAGATCCGGAGTATCACATTTAGGTCGCCCAAAATCGACCCATCAAAATTTCCAATTTAAAACCACAAGTTGGAAATTCTCAAAACAATCCATTTCCATAAAATCCACATAGATATTAAGATTAAAAGGGTTTAAAAAATATAATTTCAAATTAAAATACACCATTTGACCAAATAACAGTAAATTAAAATAAAATACAGACTGACTGTGGTAAGGTCCTATGAATACAATCAGTCCAAACTAAACATCAAGTACTGTACTCTAAAACAGGCCCGCGCTAGGAAATCTTCCTCGATGTGCTCTTCCAAAGCAACCTGTCATCCTACGCACGGAAAAACCACAATTTCGCACGTTGAGCTAACAAAGCTCAGTGGTAAAATTCTACTCTACCGCAATTTATGAATATCATAAAACAAGCATGCATGATAATATAATTAAGAGTGCACAAAAAGGCTTCTCAACATCCAAGGATCATCGTCAAGCCTACCTTAGCTAGAGTCCATAACCATGTCTCAAAATACCATTATAATGCAAGAAGTCTACCAAGCCATCCAGGCTTACCATCCACACCGTCCATTGAGTTACATCCCATAGCCTAATCACATAGCTCAAGGGTTATATAGCCCATACTCGAGATAACACAGCCCATCGAGTTACTTGAGCTCACACAGACCGTTGAGTAACAACCCTACCCCAATCACATAGCCCGAGGGTAAAATAGCCAACATCTATTATCCATACAACAACATAAATAACATACATTCCCTAATGGCCAACGAAGCCCTACTATTTTTCATGTGCTTACACAGCCGCCAGGTTACCCGTTATCACATAGCAGTCGAGTTAAGATCATATGTCGGATTACTATAGCCATAGATACGTCATAGACATACTTGGATCACAATAGCCACAAGCAGTCTTTTATTGAGGTCACTTAGCCATCAGGTTACTCGAGATTACATAGCCTTTTGAGTTACTCGAGCTCACACAGCCCCCGAGTTGTATTTCCATATCCTGATCACATTGCCCAAGGATAGGTTTCTAACTGCATCCAGATCACATAGCCTATGGATACGTTGGATGTACTCGATCACATAGCCCAGAGTACACATCCTTTATTTAAGTGCCCTAGCACTGACTGTAGGACATCTGCATTCCTAACCAAGACACATATGTTAACACATGCTCCCTCGAGCATCAATATATCTCCCCGAGAGGTAAAAAGCATCCAGCTAGCCATTACCAATAATTAATATATATCTTTAAGATTCACTTCCGCTTTTCTCGTTAGATTATCTTATTATTCACGACAAGAAGCCTATATGGGCATCCCTTCAGTACACAACAAGGACCCTGATCTTTCGTGTAGCATTAACCGATCCAGCACGGATCTCTATAGGTGATTAAACAAGTGATCTACTCAATAATTACCAAGCCATTAGACATTTATTTCACACACGGGGTTTAACTCTACATTTCTCAGTTTTAGCATTCATTTTGCACCCTAACATGCCCCTAAGGCCCTTACCTCGAATTATAGAACCCTCGAACGCGAACTCAACTTTCTTGGCAAATTTCCCAACGAGTACCGATACTCCAAGGTGAGTATCGGTACTGCACACTTGGTATCGATACTCCCCTATGAGTACCGATACGCTAATTAGATTCGAAGGAATTGGATGACTAGTCGTACCGATACTCTCTTACCCCGTATCGGTACTCAGCATCAGTACGTGGACCACCCCGTACCGATCCTAACTCGTACTGATACCCTAATCCTAGTGTACCGATACGTGAAAGCCTCCCTAGGTAATGGAATAGTGTGTACCGATACGCCCCTAACGTACCGGTACGCCAAAGCGTTACTGGTATTCACATTAGGCGAGGGGTACCGATAAGCAAGAAGGCATACTGGTACGCCCCTCATAATTTGGCGCCCTTAACCTCCATGGCTAAGTCTCAAAACGTTCTTTGAAGTTATTTAGAGTATTATAAGTGGTTTTTTTTTACCAATTTTACCTATTATCAACACCCAAAACGTGATTTACCATTAAAGGGGGGTTTTAAAACTCAAGAACCCTAACTTTGCTACTCATAAACATAAAACCAAGCAAGGCAATCATCTTATGAGGCTCATGAAAAGTAAGAGTCAGAAATGTACTAACCTTAAGCAAGTAATCCCGAAATGAAGCTCCCCTCAAGCTTTGTCACCTCTTCTTCCTTGGCTCAAGCTTCCAACTTGAAATCCTCAAGCTCTAGAGATATTTCCTTGGAAGATAGATCTCTTGTTGCTGCACACTTTTCCCTCTACCAAGATTCTGAGATTCTTACTCCACAAAGACAAAATTCCATCTTTTACTTCTAGTTTGGTAAGAGGGTTTGAAAAAGGTGATGGGAAAAAGGATGGGGACAAGGGTGACCTCACTTTCTTCCCAAAATTAGCCAAATAAATGAGGCATTTGCCTCATGTCCCCCACGAAGCCCAATTACCAAAAAGTCTTTCCATATCTTCAATCTATTTTAAACATTAATACAATACCCAGCTCAACAACACATGGAAGCCCATTATGGCCTAACATAAATCAAGCATTTGACCCAATACGTCGGTCTAAGACCCGAGTCAACGCCCATTGTTGACTCCAAAATCTGGGTCGTTACAACTTTCTCCTCCTTCAAGAAATTTCGTCCTCAGAATTTAGATGGATGAGAAGGAGATGTAACCAAAACAGATCTAACCACTTCACCATTTAAACAGGATCACCTTGATTAGATAAAGTTCTCCCTCAATCTACTTTAAACAGAACCATAGCATTGAACCACTCGCCATCAACACTTCTCTTGAGATTTTCAATGACTCTTTCACAACAACCAACGACACTTATGATGAACTGCTAAGCATGGTAACATGACCAACCTCAAGCCATGCTGTTCAAACATCAACTTAAAGAACTCACTTCTAAAGGATTCTATCTTGGGTAACCAACCTTTCTACTAGCATCTATCCACCAAAACTAACTCGGGCTTTATCTATATCTAAAACACTACACCACATCCCCATGTCATTGTTAGGAACGCATCACGCCAAACAACCTTATTCCAGTCAAACCACTAAAGGACAAGCAAAACCCTAACAACCAATTATTATCATCAATCTACCTTGAACTAACAGCTCTCTTCTCCAGACTTGACCCACCAAGTCGAAACTTAAAACTTCGCTTTATCCAAACTTGCTTTCAACAAGATCGAAAACCACTTACTATTCAACTACCTGGTTTCGAGAAATAACCACCGTCACTTACTAACTCGCACAAGCAGCCCAAAATTTAGTCATTCTACTTGCGAAGGTCTAAACACCTTCTTCCTAGCCATTATCTCGGTCCCAACCGTCAGATGTGGAAAGTCATCTAACTGTTCTCAAGGATCGCCAACTGGTCCGTCTAAAAACATTTATTTGCAAAGCAACCATCCGGTTACCCTCAACACAACTATCAATACATATTTCCTCTACGCCACTCTGATAACTTGCACATTGCTTGCCTTAACAGATAACAACTTTAGTCAGACTCGATCGGACAATCCTCTAACTCTACGAGATCTAGCTCAACAGATGCACAAGCCAAGCAACTATCCTCACGATTTGCCCTTAAGACCTCAACCATGAACATCACAACCTTCATTTACCCTTCTCTATGGTACCTTTAATCTGACAAACAACACACAAAACTCTCGTATTCTATGGTCAAAACAAGGTCGTCAATCTCACGAAACCGGCAGCGGTCTTCTACCATTGCACTACGGCTCTTCACATCCAAATCAACCATACAAGTTACTCTCACGCAGACACGATTTTGGCGAACCACTTGGCAACGACACCCAATTGGTCGCTTGCACAAGTGTACCTCCAACAAAGAGTTCGTTAAGTACCATACCACGAGGCGATGGACACTAACAACGAACTCAACCTTATTTTTATCACGGTTCTAAACAACAATCAACCGGTAAGAAAGCTCATTCACCAAGGGTACCTTCATACCCTCAAAACACCCACAACACTAATACTAGGAACTCTTAACCCTCACGTCTACAGCGTAAGCTAAGAACACCTTACAACCTATAGAACCCTCATTGAGATAGCACTACAGAGCACAACGTCTACTGTAGAGAGGTTAAGATTCTACACATTTAACATCAACAACTAGATTCAAGCAATCTAAAACTTCATAACTTCTCACTCACAACATACGGTACACTTGAACTCTAAACAACCATCTACGATAAAAACCTTATCTAGCAAAGGATGCAATTCTAATTGCCATCTAAAGTAACAACGAACCCAAGATTTACCAAGGTACTCATTCATAAGAACCAACCCATTACACAACTAAAGAGCTAAACGGCTATCACAACAACTAGAACCATCACAAAACATAATTACCTGACATATCATCGGTCGCAACGCTGTTGGCCCTAATCTAAGCAGCAGACTGTCTAGCAATGCCTCGCGCGCCAACCCTGGAAGTGGATCTCACAAGACCTCCACCGTGATAACCTGAAGGTGCCCTAACTCCGCCTCTAACAAAACTCTGATCATGCCGGCAAGCAACCAACCTTTGAGACTGAGCTGGTGCATCCCCATCCATAACTGGGCAGTCCTTTGCCATATATCCCGGTGCTCGACACCTGTAGAAAATCCTCTAAAGTAAAAAGCACACTCCAAGGTGATGTCGACCACAATGCTCGCACACTGGTGAAAATGATACTTCAACGGAACCATCAGTACTTTCTTTCAGAGTAGAAACAAAAG
Source organism: Hibiscus mutabilis (assembly GCA_019671005.1). Lineage (NCBI taxonomy): Eukaryota > Viridiplantae > Streptophyta > Magnoliopsida > Malvales > Malvaceae > Hibiscus > Hibiscus mutabilis. The sequence continues at coordinate 14,582,731 of CM033746.1, read as the reverse complement.
GGCCTCTACAAACCCTTGATCTAGATCCTGGGCTAACTCTCAGTAGCTGGTCTGAAACAACTCTCTTTGAACTCCTCGAAACATAATACCTCTCATACGGATAGGGAAAAGGATCCACGATATTCTGGGTTTCCACATCGACCTCTAGAATCTTTGAACTAATTGGATGCTAAACTCTGAAGCCATTCAAGTGTCTTCGCACTATTGGCTAACTCGAAGAATATCCCAAGCGGACCCGCTGTCACATGCAATTGAAGGTCAATATTCAAGCCTTGTCTGAACCTCTTGTACCTCAACTCTTTCGTGGCAACCAACTCTGGAGCATAACGGCTCAAATGCAGAAAATATTGCTCATAAGCAAACACCGTTCGATCTCCCTGTACTAGATGCAGAAACTATTCCCCCATCTTATCCATATGTACCTCACTGATGTACTTCTTTCGAAACTCATCCACAAAGATATCCCATGTCGGGAGTGTAGGCTATAGACCCAACTCTACGGTCTTCCACCACTTGTGTGCATTGCCCTTCATCTGTCTCAAGATTCTTTGTGTGTCGCGCAACTACTGGTCAGCCTTGATCGGGTCATCCTCACCCAAGTCTTCGAAATTCTTAGGCCCAAAATGATGAAGCCTCTCTATAGGGGTCTTGCGAAGCGTCTCAGATTTTCTCGGAATAGCTTGTACCACACGCAAGAGGGCAGAGGTAAGGTCACAAAAGTGACCTACCTCTCCACTACCGGTTCCACCTTCCATCAATCTTTTTTTCTGAAACACAACAACAATGTGGCACATCAGGATTCCCAGTCTTATAAAGTATATTTAAATTTAGGGACATGTATTCACTAGACACTTTACCACAACCTCTATACCACCTCGGGGTTTCCTAGAACTAACTAAACCTAAGCTCTGATACCACTAAATATAACACCCTGATCCCGTCCCAAATCTGGAGCATCACATTCGGGTCACCCAAAACTGGCCCATAAAAATTTCCCATTTAAAACCACAAGTTGGCAATTCTCAAAATGATCCATTTCCATAAAATCCACATAGATATTAAGATTAAAAGGGTTTACAAAATATAAGTTCAAATTAAAATACATCTTTTGACCAAATAATAGTAAACCAGTCCAAACTAAACATCAAGTACTGTACTCTAAAACAGGCTCGCGCTGGGAAATCTTCATCGATGTGCTCCTCCGAAAGCAACTTGTCAACCTACGCAGGAAAAAAACCACAATTTTGCACGTTGAGCTAACAAAGCTCAATGGTACATTTCTACTCTACCACAATTCATGAATATCATAAAACAAGCATGCATGATAATATAATTAAAAGTGCACAAAAAGGTTTCTCAACATCTAAGGATCATAGTCTAGCTTACCCTAGCTAAAGTTCATAACCATGTCTCAAAATACCACTATTATGTAAGAAGTCTACCAAGCTATCTCAGGCTTACCATACTTGAGGCAACACCGTCCATCGAGTTACGTCCCATACCCTGATCACATAGCCCAAGGGTTATATAGCCCATACTCGAGATCACACAGCCCATCGAGTTACTTGAGCTCACACACCCCGTCGAGTAACAACCCTACCCCAATCACATAGCCCGAGGGTAAAATAGCCAACATATATTCCCTAATGGCCAAAGAAGCCCTACTATTTTCCCGTACTCACACAACTGTCGGGTTACCCATGATCACATAGTTGCTGTGTTAGGATCATATCCGGATCACTATAGCCATAGATACGTCCTAGACATACTTGGATCACAATAGCCACAAGCAGTCTTTTTCTGAGGTCACTTAGCCATCAGGTTACTCGAGATCACATAGCCCTTCGAGTTACTCGAGCTCACACAACCCTCGAGTTGTATTTCCATATCCTGATCACATAGCCCCATGATAGGTTTCTAACTGCATCCAGATCACATAACCTGTGGATACGTCAGATGTACTCGATCACATAGTCTGGAGTACCCATCCCCTTATTTAAGTGCCCTTGCACTGACTCTAGGACATCCGTATTCCTAACCAAGACATATACATTAACACATACTCCCTCGAGCATCAATATATCTCACTGAGAGGTAAAAGACATCCAGCTAGCCATTACCAATGCCCTAAGGCATGACTCGTTTATTATAATAATTAATATATGTCTTTAGGATTCACTTACGCTTTTTTCGTTAGATTATCTTATTATTCACAGTAACCAGCCTATATGGGCGCCCCTTCAGTACACAGCAAGGACCCTGATCTTTCGCGTAGCATTAACCGATCCACCATAAATCTCTATGGGTGATTAAACAAGCGATCCACTCAATAATTACCAAGCCATTAGCTATTTATTTATGTAACGACCCAGATTTCTTGAGTCAACAATAGACGTTAACTCGGATCTTGGACCAATATGTCAGGCCGAGATGTTGGGCCATAATGGGCTTTCATGCATTGTTGGGCTTAAGTGTTGGGTCTTGAGTTGTGGGAAGGATTTTAGTGTGAGGGCATTTGGGTAATTTACCCTTAAATAGGCAAAAGGCTGATGCATCAATTAAGGGGCTGCCATTTTGGAAGAGAGTGAAGTCATCCTTATTCTCATCTCTCTATCTTATTCTTTCAACTTTCTTCCCAAAACCCAAATGTTAAATATGGAAACTTGTTGTGGTGGAGTGTGAATCTCAGATTGGTCATCAAGGAAGAGTTTATCAGCATCAAATGATCTCCATTTTGAGTTAAGCATCATTAGATTTGGTGAAGGTTGAGTTGGAAGCTTGGACCAAGAAGAGAGGTGGTAAGAGCTTGGTGGGAGCTTCATTTCTGGGTTTTGCTTGTTTAAGGTTAGTACATTATGACTCCTACATTTCATGAACATCATAAAATGAATGCCTTGCTTGGTTTTATGATTTATGGGTGTTAAGTTTGGTTTTTAAGAAGCTTGAATCCCTTTAATGGTGAATCTTGAATTTATGGTTAATAAGGTGTAATAAGGGTAGCAAATCACTCTAATCAACTCTTATAAGATGTAGATTTAAGTTAAAGGGTTAAATGATGTGTTTTAGGGGCTTGGGAAGTGATTTTCTAAGCCTTAAAAGCCAATTCTAGCTTCGGTATCGATACTAGGGATTGAGCATCGATATCCTATGTTCTGAGGATGAACTCAGGCTTCTTCTTGAAGGGTGTATCGGTACGCATCTTCCAGTATCATACGCGTCTTCCAGCATAGGTAAACCATGTCTTCTAGTATCGGTATGCATCTTCCAATATCGGTACGCGTCTTTCTGTATAGGTAAACCATGTCTTCCAGTATTGGTACGCATCTTCTAATATCGATACACGTCTTCTAGCATAGGTAAACCATGTCTTCCGGTATCAGTACGTGTCTTCCAGTATCGGTACGCGTCTTCTAGTATAGGTAAACCATGTCTTCTAGTATCAGTATGCGTTTTCCAGTATCGGTACGTATCTTCCAGCATAGGTAAACCATTTTTTCTAGTATCGGTATCCATCTTCCAGTATCGGTACACGTTGGGTAATTTGCCCGTAAATGTTGAAAGTGAGTTTGAGGGGTTATTAATTCGTGGTAAAGAGTCTGGTGGGTCCCTAAAAGTATAAAACAAACTCTAAAACTGAGAAATTGATGTTAGTAACCCGTATGTGGATTAATGGCTAATGGCTTAGTAATAGTTGGATAAGTTGCTTGGTTTGGTAATCCATAGGGATCCGTGGTGGATCAGTTATTGCTACGTGGTAGCTTGGGGTCATTGTTGTGTGCTGAGGGGACGCCATGTAGGCTGGTTGCCGTGAGTAATGAGATAACCTAACGAGAAAGGCATAAATGAATCCTAAAGGTAGATTAAATAGTGTAATAAATGAGCCATGCCTTGGGGCATTGGCAATGGTTGGCTAGATGCCTTTTATCTCTCGGTGAGATATGTTGATGCTCGGGGAAGCATGTGGTATCGTATGAGTCTTGGTTAGGAATCTGGATGTCCTAGAGTCAGTGCAAGGGCACTTAAATAAGAGGATATGTACTTCGGGCTATATGATCGAGTACATCCGACGTGTCCATGGGCTATATGATCTGGATGCGGTCTGAAACCTATCCTTGGGCTATGTGATCAGGATATGGAAGTATAACTCGAAGGGCTATCTGATCTCGAGTAACTCGATGGGCTATGTGATCTCCAGTAATCATGTTCGGCTATGTGATCGCAGTATAAGACTAATTGTGGCTATTGTGATCCAAGTATGTCTAGGACGTATCTGTGGCTATAGTGATCCGGATATGATTCTTACCCGATGGCTATGTGATCATGGGTAACCTGACGGCTGTGTGAGCACGGAAAAATAGTAGGGCTTCATTGGCCATTAGGGAATGTATGTTATTTGTGTTGTTGTATGGATGTTAGATGTTGGTTATTTTACCCTTGGGCTATGTGATCAGGGTAGGATTGTTACTCGACGGGCTGTGTGAGCTCGAGTAACTCGATGGGCTGTGTGATCTCGAACATGGGCTGGATAACCCTTAGGCTATGTGATCAGGGTATGGGACGTAACTCAATGGTCGATGGGACCTTGCGTATGGTAAGCCTGGGATGGCTTAATGGTCTTCTTACAATAGTGGTATCTTGAGACAGTTGTAAGCTCTAGCTAGGATAGGCTATAAGATGATCCTTAGACGTTGAGAAGCCTTTATGTGCACTCTTAATTATATTATCATGCATGCTTATTTTATGATATTCATCAAATTTACTTGCTTTCATGTGAAAGCTGACTGTTGCATGCATGCAACACTGACGAGGAAGGCACCAGCTTGAGGTGGCGTCCTGCCACCTGACCCTGCCAGGTGCATGAAAGCTGAGCCGGCAACTTTAAACATATGCTTAAAGTCGGCTGGATAAGCCTTATCATGGTCAGACCGCCCTTTGCATATGGTGTCTTGTCACTGGGCCAAATTTTAATTTTAAATCAATATGTAACGTCATGTGCACTTGGCGTCCTGCCTGTGCACTGTAGAAAATGACGTAGATTGCAAAAATTTGCCCAACATCCCTTACTAACCAAATATTTGTTGGCCTTTGCATTATCCCTCCAATTTTGCTTGTTATTAGGGTTTAATTTTTTTAATATTTGTTATTAGGGACCTACTCTTAAATTATTTTTTTAATATTTGTTATTAGGGTCTAATTTTTTCCAATACTTTTTATTAGGGGTCCAATTTTTTTAATACTTGTTATTATGGTCCTAATTTTTTCCGATGCTTGTTATTTGGGCTCAATTTTTTCCAATATTTATTATCAGGGCCTACTCTTAAAATTGAATTTTTTAATATTTATTATTAGGGCTTAATTTTTCCCAATACTTGTTATTAGATGCCCATTTTCCAATATTTGTTATTAGGGACATATTCTTAAAATTTATTTTTTTCTCAATACTTGTTATAAGAGACCCAATTTTTTTCTACTATTTGTTATTAGATGTCATTTTTTTCAACATTTCTTATTAGGAGTCTATTCTTAATATTCAAAATTTTGTAACATTTGTTATTAAGGGTCTAATTTTTTTCTCAATACTTATTATTAGGAGTACCATTTTTTTAATATTTGTTATTAGAGATATTCTCTTAAACTTTATTTATTTTTCAATAGATGTTATTAAAGACCATGATCGTCGAAAAACGATCTCAACGAATAAGTCAAAGGATGCAACAAAGCACCAAACAGGAGAGAAAAAAGAAAATTGAAATCAGAAAAAAGGTGAAAGAGAGGAAGAGAAAAGGAAGGAAAATTCCAACAAGGGGTGGGAGGCCGATGGCCAACGACACCAGCAGTCAGCCGCCACTGAAAAGAGGGTTAACGTTAATTTGTGGGAAGAAAAGACAAGCTTCCTTGCCATTTTGGCCAACGCATCAGCAAGTGCATTGCATGTCCTGGGAACAAGCTTATACTGCACTCCATTCTCTACTCTTCTGTCATGACCATGAAGGAAGAAATTTGTGAGCAAAAAGACAGAATTGAGTGTTCAATAAATTGGGAGCCAAACCACGACGTTATGAGAAGCGGAAGTGCCCAGCAGGCCTGTAAATTTGACGAACCACGTTAAGAGAGAAATTGGGCCAACCAGCAGTAGAAGTGGCAAACCCAATACCAAGGAACGACCCACTTCAGGAGGACCCAGCCTTGCTTGTTTGAGAGCTAAAGCAGCAAATCATTTTCTTAATTTGTTAGTCACTGTGTATAGGAGTAAATATCAACGAAGGTAATCCAACAGAATATCTTATGAATGAAAATATCAAAAAATTCTTTTCTCTCAATTTTATCTTCTTCCATCTTTTAAGTCTTTCTTCTTCAATCTTCTAAAACTCTTTTTTCTTCTTTTCTTAACCTAAATTTTATTTCAGTTCATGACATCTTCATTTCATCAAATGCGTAGAAGAGCCAATTCTTGACATATTTAATCTAAAATGAACATGAGTTTAATTCTTAAATGTGATTTTAATTATTTTATTTAAAATTTTAAAAAATGTGAAAAAGATAAAAATACTATTATATAATATTAAATTTTTTTACTATGAAAAGCTACATTTTAATAATTTTCAATAGTATAAATAATTAAACGTGTAAATACGACACCTGTGATGAAAGAAAAAGTAAAGTGCAACTTCCACTTAAGAATAAAAGTATCTTGCCATTCTACTAAAATCACTTGGAGCTTCGAGCGTCAACAATCAGACATTCCTGCTCCTGCTCCTGCTCCTGCTCCTGCTCTTCATTTTCCTTTTTAGGTATCCATATCCGACCTATAACGAGACATAGGTAGAAAATATAAACTCTCCAAGGACCCTCCATCTACATGAAAGAAAACTTTCAAAACAATTGAACTTACCATGTCGAACGTATACTCGTATCCTATACTCACGCCGAAGTCCAGTAACATGCCACAGGGGCAAACTAGCCAAAGATTGCACGACTTTATACAAAACCTATGACTTAACGTTATCTGTCTCTATAGGTGCCATCCATTAAACAAAAGTAAGGAAGCTATTAAGATTTTGATGCCGACAAAGAGGTCGGCCTCGTTGGAAGAAGCAATATGATAGTGCAAAATCAGCCATGAAAATACCAATAAGAGAAATAACCACAGGTGATGTTGTTGACTCACCTATACCTTTGGCTCCTCCCATGGTGGTTAATTACTCCCCAAGCACAGCTCACAATAGATATTATCATACCAAAAACCTAAGACTTTATCATTGCACTAATTAAATCCCATTATCGAAGAGCCCTTTGAGCCGAATCTAAGATTATATTAATGCTAATCTTATAAACACTATCGGCCAGTAGGCCACTCGATGCCATCCCTATTGTGAAACACATCAGAGTCAAGAATGGTAAAGCTAAAGAGGTGGCAATAACTCTAGGTGTTACCAAAATCAACAGTGTTTGAATTGATGCAAGAACTCTCAGTGTATCGGTTTGCTCGGAGACCTGAATTCAGCAGTAAATGCACTTCCAATACGCCCTGCAACAACAATTGATGTAACCGCAGGACCTAGCTCCCTTGAGAAGGCTAAGGCCAATACACCACCAACTGATCGGTTCAATCCCAATCGGGTAAATTCTCTTACAAACTGAATAGTGAAGGCCATGCCAAAAAATACCGCGGTTAGGAGGCAAACCCCTACTGATTTGGGTCCAACTCTCTTCAGTTGTTGGAGAGTATTCCTTCAGTGGACTTTACCCTTTAGAGTCCGAATAATAACTTGTCCGGAAAGGACAAGAACAGATTATCCTCTCCATAAGTAACATGGAGGAGACCATTTGCTAACGAATGTTTCAGGTTCCGAAGAAGCTGCATGGTTTGTATTGCTTTCTTCTTCTAACACAGGGGCAAATGCATGACCATCATCCATGTTGGAAATCACAAACAATCTAGTTTTGCAGATTGGTGTTAGAAATCTAAGATGCTGGCCTCTTCCATTGAGGCAAAGTTGAGTTGAATTCCAACCTCCGAGTTTCATCCGTCCATTAGATTTGACAGAGATCCTTCTACAATCAATATGTTTAAAGACATCAAGTCTCACAGATAAAACTCAATGAGTGAACTTAGAAGGGAGAGAGACCTATTAGAAAAGTAATATATTGGATGAAGTAGAGTTTGCATCTTTGGCTACTTCCTTGAGCTTCTACGATAACAAAATTCAAATAAAATATTAAAGTTTGAAAATTACTCCAATCAAACTAAAGAATTTGACAAAAATGTATCTCTTCGGTTCCCTGGAAGAAGCAATTGCGCCCAAAAATTAGAAAAAGATAAAAATATTTGTCTAGTACCTTTAAAAAGATTACAAATAAGTTATTTTCCCTTCTTTTAAAAGGATCATTATAGTATACAAAGATGCAGTGAGTACACAGAATCAACCAAAAGTATACATAGATGGAATGTAACTATGGCAATGGAGACTGATTGTTGGCTTTTACTGTTATAGTCTCTAATATGTGCGTTGCCTCTTTTATTAGTTCGTCGGTCACATAAATTATGCCTCATGTGATTTTTTATATAATTTTAGAAAGAAATTTTTATATAAAATATATGATGTGAAGTAATTAAATGATAATTTTATCTTAAAAAGTTAAATTTTATTTTTGTTGGAAAACTAAAAAAGTAAAAAAGAAAGAAAGAAAACGTGACTTACAAAAATTGTTAAAATTTTTAATGGATAATTTTAAAACACAAAAAAGATAAATTTAGTACGACATAAAGAGAATTATTGTTATTATTTAAATACTCTAAAGTTAAATTTTTTTAATGTTGGCATTACAAGAAATTATTTCATAAACCTTCTCATCACTTTATCTATAGTTCTTATCCAATCAAAAGAACTCATATCAATTTTTTTTCCGTATCATATTCCCTTGTGAATTAAAAATTTCAAATCATTATTCTCTTCTTAATCTCTCATCCTCTATTGCCTAATCTTTGCACATCAAATCTCCATTTTTCCTACCATTTTTTTAATTATCATATTATCATAAAATTTTAAATTCACCCTTGCGATGAGATTCAAAATCAAGGCTTAAAGGGTAATTTTATCCTTGTAGTAAATACAAATCATCATGTTGTTCATCTTTTTAATTGCATTAATTTAACCTCTGTAGTCTTTCAAAATCAACAATGTTGTTCACCCTTTTTAATTTCATCGATTCGATATAACGAGACACTAAAATCACTTATTAGAACAAAAACATAACTTAATAAATGTGAAAGCGTACTTGAATCCATTGATGTGCTAAAATGCTTGAGCCATTAGGTTTTGATCTTCCAAAATGATAGATTTTCTCTTTCCTGCAAAACTCTCTAATAGAGATGGAGAGAAATACAAGTTAACATATTCCTTGGGTATCACTACCTCTTTATATAATTGGTTATTAAATTAGTTTTTAAATATTTATAATTTGTCTCCTATCAAATTATAAATACAACTTATTATATGTATAAATTTATTTTGATGGGTATACATGTAATATAATTAGTCAATAAATTTTTTATCATACTTTATAATAACATAATATATGTACCAAATTATAATTTGGCACAAACTTATCCTCTTGTATTTTCTGATAATATAGTGAATTTTCTTGTTCTCTGCCTGTGGTTTTTCCCGAAAGGGTTTTACACGTAAAGCCTTGTTGTTTCTTTTATGTGCGATTATTATAATTATCGTTACGATATAACAAGTTGGTATCATAGTGTTTCAGGTTTGATTCAATCACGATAATAGAGTTTGTAAGGTAAATTTTGTTGTTGGATCGGAACAACAAGTTCTCGTTGTGGCAGGTGAAAATGCGAGCAGTTCTCGCTCAGATGGATTTAGATGATGTCATATTAGAGTATGGTTAGACGCCATCATCTTGGAATCTTGATGATAAACAATGTAGGGATAAAAAGGCTAAATCTCATATCAATATGCATATATCATATCACATTTTACAAGACTTATTGAAGGAGATGTCAGTCGCCGCATTATGGTTGAAGTTAAAGGAACTGTGCATGAAAAAACCCTAACTAGCAAGTTACATATGAAACATCGACATTATTCTTATCATTTACGAGAAGGTATGTCGTTAGTTCATCACTTCATAATTTTAAAACAAATTATCTCAGATTTGGAGACCATAGAGGTTAAGTATTATCAAGAGAATTTTGGGTGAATTTTGCTTTGTTCTTTGCCCCTTCTTAGTAGAGATATTATCTTGTATAATCATGATACTCTCACTCTTGATAGTGTATATGATTTCATGTACTCATATGACAAGATAAAATATTTTGTGGTTAGATCTGACTCTCGAGGAGAGGGTCTCGTTGTTCGTGAGAGGATTCAAGAAAGGAGTTATGGTGGTGAAACTAGAACTAGGTCAAAATCTAGGAACATGAGAAAAACCTGTTATTATTGCAAGAAAAAATGGCATATTAAATTTGAGTGCTACATGTTGCATAATAGAAACCAAAGGGATAATGCAGATTATAAAATAAAGCAACTAGAGAAATTTAGGGAAGCTGGCGTAGTGAATGACTACTATGTGTTAGATCCAAACCATAAATTAATATAAAGCCTAATAACCAGGATCTATCATGTCAAATCATCAAGAACAATAAACTGAATGTGGAAGCATACCTGAATATATCTGTAAACTAAAAACCTTGAATCTTTTTAGAAGGTGATTGTGATCTTCCAAGAAGATATGTCAGCCCTTGTCGTAAAAACTCTCTGTCGGGGACACGAGTAATACAAGTTAAACTATTTCTTGGGGACCACTACCTCTTTATATAGTTGATTTAACAAATCAACTATTAAGTATTTAGAACTCTGTCCCTCATTGAATTATAAATACATCTTATGGTATCTACACTTTTATTTCCATGACACTTTAATACCTATGACACGACTAACACAGTGTTACCTAATTCGCGGTTCGCTTTGATTCGCGGAATGAGTACGGGATCTCAATTTATTAGTTTTACCGTTTGTGGCAGTTTGGGATCAGAATTCGTGATGATATTTTGTTTGGTTCGCTGATAAATTTTAAGTAAATTATCTATATGTTCATTTATTTTTTCTGCAAAGCAATTATTATTACCCAAATGACTTTTAAATACCTCAACACATTTAATGGTAGATAACACTAATAAAAGGACAAGAACCTTTCGGTTTCCCACCTTTCGATTTATTCTCTCTATTGTCGGAACGACTTGATTCATATTATAAAATAGCGCAAGGCATACTAAGGGTCATTATCGAAACAATGCATAGGTTAAGATTATGTATTTAAAGTTAATTGTAAAATAATTATTAAATTTATTTAAATAATAAAACTATTATTGAAAGACTATGTATTTAAAGTTATTTTTTATTCATCTTTTTAACAAAGAAGATAGGTTAAAATTTATGAAAATAAAAGAGTTGGTGCAGTGAGAGAGAAGAATTATTGGGAAGAGTTTTGACATAAATAATGAGAGACACGTGACCCAAACGTGTCAAAAATTATGCCTAACAATAGGGTCCACACGTACTTCTAGGTTAAAAAATACGTAAATTATACCGTTCATCACTCAACTATCTTCAAACTCATATTTTAGTACTATGATATGACATTTTTTATTATTTTCCTATGACATGACATTTTTTATTATTATAAAAATAATCTAAAGTAAAAAATAAAATCAAAATTTATTACTATTAAATAAAAAATAAAATTATATCCTAAACCCACCAAACCTTAAACCCCAAATTATAATCTCAATCCATAAACTCCAAAACCCTCTCTTCTAGATTGGGGTTAGAGAAGAAGGGGTTGTTTTGGGATTTCTATATTGGTATTAAAATTGGAGATTAGGGTTTAGGTGGGTTTAAGATATGATTTTATATTTTTTATTTTAAATCATTTTTATTTCAATAATAATAAAATATAATTTTATTTTTATTTTAAATTATTTCTATATTTAATAATAAAAAATATCTTGTCATAAAAAAATAATAATAATAAAATAATTCAGAGTGACTAAAACAAGAGTAATGTGAAAGTTTAGTTAGTAAATTAAAAATTTTGAAAGTTGAGTGATCAAAATAGTAGTGAAAAGATAATTAGATGATGATAAGTGTAATTTACCCAAAATTCATTTCCTTTTCTTCTTCATCCGTTCCCCTTCTCATCTTCTTCTCCATCGATAGTTTTTTTTTGCAAGCTTCTTTGATACTTTTGGGAGGGATTTTTGGTACGTCCATTTGTTCATTCCAGTTCGCATTCCTAAACGAATTGGAATGAAAACGAACCGTGAATTGGAACGCACGAATCCAAACGAAATTCATAGGGTTTTGGGTGAATTAGGTAACACTGGACTAACATAATTGGTCACTTAATTTTGTGTCATACTTTATAATAGCATCATACATTTTACATACGTGCCCACAATTACTGATTTTAATCCAACAATCTCCCACTTGGGCAACATATGTTTCCTGATAAATGTACAACCTTATGAGCTCAAAAATTGCTATTATATAATAGGTATTTTATAACAATCTCGTTTATCAACTATATCCATATAGGATCAAAGCAGCCTTTGCCATATCAATCATGAATTGACCCATCAATAGTCACATATACAAATATAGTCAAATGACATAGATCAATCATGATGTGTAGCATGAAAAATTACATGAAATGTGAACCGAACATGTCTATTTCCAACTGGTCCTCCTAAACCTTAGTGAGATCAAACTTTACTAAATTCAGAGTGTGCATAAACCAAAAGAACTTTATTTCTGTAGAAATTAATCTTAAAATATCCTTAAACTGAAGTAACCGAAATTGTGTCTAAAATGAATGAAAATTTTTCAAAATTAAAAACTCCCACTAAAACTGAATATCCTTAAATAAAATTACACTCACATTAGTAGTGTGCTCATGAAAGACCTAGTGTGACAGTTTCTTAGTAAGCGTTCAATTATGGAGTTTGTACCAACATGCTCTATATACATACAACCACTCTGAATTTTCTTTAACAACTAAGAACTTAATATTTATGTGCTTCAATTTTGAAGTGTTCTTATTGTTTATTGAATAAATGAATGCATATTTATTGTCACAAAATAACTAAAATGGTCTTTCTATTCAATCTATAATTAACAGTTCACATGACATAATCTTTTGCATCAATATTCTAATAGAATCGAAGTCTATAAACTTGATGATCTCTAACATACCAGAACTTCGATATGCGAACATGTAATTTTTTTGTTCTCGAAAGTTATCTCATAACTCTATTAGCTACTATCCAATGGTCCATAATATGATTGCTAAATATTTGTCTAACATTCCAATAATGTACGCAATATCTGAACGAGTACATACTTGAGCATAAATTAGATTCTCAATAGCTTATGCATATGAAATCTTTTGTACTTTTAAATTTCAAGGTTACTTTTAGGGCATTGAGTAAGACTAAATTTGTCTTATTTAGCAATATGAGTATCACTCGGTTTACTCCTATTGAACTTGTGGTATATACAATTGTCAACCAAGTTTATCTCAAAACCAAATGAGATAATCATTACGAAATTTGTAATATCCTTAATAAGAGTCCCACTTAAGTTCATAGATGGATTTTTTTTTAATTTACACATCATTGATTTTGTATCATAAGACAAAATTCTATGATTATACCATAGAAATAGTTTCTTCAATGTTGACACTGAAAACACAAGCTTAACATCCATCTAATGTAGCTTAAGATTAAAATGAGCAACAAGAGTCATAATTATCCCGAAAGAGTCTTTCAATTAAACTGGAGAAAAAGTCTCTACAAAATCAATGTCTTCTTTTAGAGTATATCATTTAGATACAAAGCATGACTTATACTTATCCATACTATCATTTGCATCCCTCTTAATTTTAACTATCTATTTACAACCATTTGGTTTGCGCCTTAAGGTAATAGGATAAGTTATTATGCTTTATTGTCTTGCATAAAATTTTACTCTTCTTATATGACATCAATCCACTTTTGAGAGTTAAAACTTTTTATGGTCTGATAAAAATGATTAAGTCATTTTCTATCATTCCATTGTTATCTTTATTTTCTTGAAGATGTACAATATAATAATTTGGAATAGTGTTTCTCATTTCTCTCGTGGACCTCTTTAATGACACTTGTTTTTGAGGTTGTTCTTCTAAAACAATCACCTTATCTTGCATGAGAGTTGTTTACCATTGTCTTGTTGAGGTTCTGGATTCACTTTTTGATCAATGATAGGTGTAAAAACCCAAACATAGTCAAAAGTGATAGTAGGAATTAGATTATTATCCAATTCCTCCCCAAAAGCAATGTATCTAACCTTATTTCTTCCTCCGAACTCAACATCCTAAAAATACTATAGACCTCTCCTTAAATAATTCGTAATTGTGGGATCATAAAACTTACAGCACATGGATCACTCAAAATAATAGAAGTAGTTTCTCGCTTTTAAAGTTTAATTTCTTCACATGTTTCCTAACTTGTTACAAAAGAATCAACCTTTGTAAGTTATTGTTGTTTCTTTTGAGTTGGACCCTTAGCAACTTTATTCTAATATTTTCTTTTGTTGCCCTTATTCTTAAAGACACTAACTAAATGAGTACTTTTGCACTTATAATGCTTCAACTTTTCTTCCTCTTGAACACAATAAGAAATTAGCCCAGTTAGAGTCTATTTATCCTTTTGACAATTGTAACTTAAATTGGTTAAACTGTATAGGAAGCAATGCCAAAACCATAAGAACAAACAATTGTTAGAAAACTCGATCTTATGTTCATTAAGTTTGGAAACAATATTAAATATTTTCATAATGTACTGCCTCACATTTATTTGACCCTTATTCTTCATAGACATCAAATAAGACATAAGTGATGCCATCTTAACCTTAATGTTTTGGGTAAAACATTTCTTAATTTCGTCAAGAAAACTCTTAGTATGAGTAATCTCTTTAGATTTTTGCTCCTAAAGACCTATAGAATGTTCATTATGATCATTAGACTCATGCGATTTGAACAATCTCACCTCTCAAAATCCTTTTTATGGGTGCTTATCGCAGTGAGAAGTGAAAATTGTTCTATCCCTAGTGCAAAGTCTATGTTCATACATCCAAATACTATATGTAAGTGTTTTTTCTATTCCTTGAAACTAGTTTCACTAAACATGAGTACATAATGTAAAATAACAGACATGGTGGCAGTTTGAGATAAATTAGATAAATATAGAACAAAAATTAATAAATAACATAAAATAAGCGCACATCAGTATTCATAAAAAATATTAAATTCAAAATAACGGCTAGTTCCCCTCAAGATACCAAACACAACATTAATATTAAGCCTTTGGACAGTAATATTAACTGTAAGCGGTACTCTTGTTGTAGCAATCAAACATTGACAATAAGCTATGTCAAACAATAGATTAATCTTTGGACTAACGTATTGCCCACATAAAATATATTATAATTGTCACATATTTATCACCACAGTTATTATAATTCTGTCAAATATTAACTTTCCTTTGGGCCAATTAATAAATGCATGAATTACAAAAACCCATAAATATCTTGATATTTTAAATAAATTAATCTACACAAAAGTGGTCACTTTGGTGACATTATGTTTCAATTAATCCATTAAAATATTAGACATCTGAAGCCAAAATATGAATTTATTTATTTCAAAGTATTTATCTTAATTTTATCTTTCAATCAAATTAAAAGATAACTAAAATGATAATAAACTTGAATAAAGGTAAACCTTATATCAAGATACCGAACACTCTATTAATATTTCATCATTAGACAAAATATTAACTTTCAAGTAATATCTTGGTACAATAATCAAACATGGATAATAAGAACATTCCAAACATAAATCTTTCTTTGGACAAAATATTAACTTTCAAGTAATATCTAGGTACAATAATCAAGTCTAGGCTTCGTAGGATATGATGGATGTGGTAGACTGACTCTAGCTATCAATTAATAGAGTTAGCTGGCAGGTCAGGGAGATTTGATAGCCATCTTATCATAATGTTGTGGTTCCTCGATAAGAATGTATCATGAATACTCCAAAGATTTTAGGTTCCTAAGTTCGGTTGGGTGCGAGCGAAGGAATGCTATACGAAAAAATGTTATGGAGGATTCAAAAGAGGAGATACGATCTACAAAGATGGTAGTGGTGGAGAAGATATGTGGTATAATAATAATCAATCAGAACAATTAAAGATCTTTGGAAAAATAAAACCTTCATAGATCAATATCAATCCTTCTGGAAAAAAACAAAGTCAAACATTGAAAATAATATCACTAAGAAAATATGCAAAAAAAAAGAAAAGAAAATCATCTATCAATGGATCTATTCCCATTCATTTCTATCTCTTCTTCTTATCTACCTACATATTATGAACCCATTTCATTAAGTTATGAAGCAACAAAAAGTGGGATACAGGTTGAAGCGCGGTAAAATTTAGGTATAATCCAATTAGGGGAAATATTTGGAAAATAAGGTGTAGGGGGATATTTGGGGATATACGACAAACTCTAAAGTATTTGGGGGAGGATGCCACCTCAACTTGGCGTTTTGCATTTTTTTATTTTCTTTGTCGGGTGGTAGGACGCCACCTACGCACGGTGTCAGGCCTATGATAAAGCCGGTTGGGTCAGCTGGTGCAGCTGATTAAAGCTGCCGGGTCAGCTTTCTCGTGGCGACGCTAAGTATAGCTGGCGGTGCAGGAAATCTTATAGAGCAGGACGCCATGTCGAGGTGGCATCGTGCTCGTCAGCAGGGAATCCTACAAAGAAGGCACATGAAAGCTAATAAGTATTTTTTAAACTATGTTGATAAGTTCTCTATATATATGGGGATATAAAGAATAAGAGTGTATAGGGTTTGAGGTGAAAATTTTAGTGATATTTTTTGAAGATATATTCGAAGAGGTGAAAATTTTTAGTATATTTGGTTGTAGATCTTCTCAGTTTCTCAGAAGTAAGTAATCTATTTTTTAATATGAGAGGGGTTTGTAGAATTTTTGTGTGTGATTGAACAGTTGTTTGGCAAAGTATTCTAATTTATTCTAGATCGGTTAAGAAAATTTAATTTGCTTGTATTGTAAATTATTTATTTATAAATTATTTTTAATATATCTGTTTCATTATTTTTGTTGAAGGATTTAGAGCACATTTTCTTGGTTTCTCATATATCATGTCATTATTTGTATTTATTTAATTTTAATTAGTTAATTTTTTAATAGTTAATGTTGTTTAGATTCAAAATATTATAATTCGATTCAAAATAGATTTAAGATATATTCGTAAATTTTTTATAAATATATTAAAAACAATTGTTTTGTAGATTTTTTTGAAAATGACATCTGGAGAAGTTTTGTTGTATCGTGACCATGAGCACATTTCATCTCATATTCGTGATGAACAAGTAATATGAAATTTATTATATCATGAGTAACACGAAATAATTTATTATAATAAATTAATTATAGGATCGGGAACGTACCTGCCGCCATCGAAGAATGAAGATCAAGGAACCTTCCGACCTCATAGTTTATTACTTACACCAAGCCAAATTTTATAATGCTTTATTTCTTCGTGGATTTAAGATTGTCCTAGGGTTGATAACTGGATTGATTGAATGGTGGAGATAAGAGACGCACATATTTCATTTTCTATCCGGCAAATGTACTATAACTCTGGGAGATGTAGCTATACAGCTTAGTTTCCTAATAAATAGGAATCTGTTGGTTAGAGCTTTCTGCAGTCAGTTCTTCAGAAAAATTCCTCCTGAGGTAGATATGAAAGGTCTACGAGTGAAAATTACATGGTTGCAGGGTGAATTCCTTGTAAGAGAGAGATATACTCAGCAAGAACTTATGTATGTAGTTCAAGCATATATGCTGCAAATCATTGGTGGGATATTGATACTAGATACATTTGGCAATCTGGTTCACACACAATATATGCCGTTCTTCGAATATTTTAACAAAGCTCGTGAACATAGCTGGGATCTGCAATATTGGTATTCTTGTACCATAAAATGTGCAAGGACTTGGTTATAATTGGTGAGAAGAAGACATCAGATATTGGTGGATGCCTAATCTTACTGCAATCATGTGCTTGGTACATGCTTCCTTATCTAACGCCCATTGTTGAAGTACCGGTGGAATTTTCGATTGGTAGAAGGTAATAATATGATTACAGTTGTTATAAATATTTTATTTATCTAACATTTATCTGGAATGACTTAGAAATATACGTTTAATATCTTTGCAAATAGAGACATAAGTTGAAGAATGCGAGGGTGGTGCACAAAAATGTTATAGATAGAAAACTAAAGATCCAAACAATAGAAAAAAATG
This sequence comes from Hibiscus mutabilis, assembly GCA_019671005.1. Taxonomy (NCBI): domain Eukaryota; kingdom Viridiplantae; phylum Streptophyta; class Magnoliopsida; order Malvales; family Malvaceae; genus Hibiscus; species Hibiscus mutabilis. The sequence continues at coordinate 14,564,280 of CM033746.1, read as the reverse complement.
AGGTATCATAATGTTTTTAAATTAATTTTCTAACTTAGTATATTTTAAAGTAATGTTTGTGTATGTATATTAATATTTTTTTACAATTTATTTCGCTGTCGTAGGAGAATCCAGCAACCAAGGCTTGCATACCAAAAAGTGTGCATGAATGTTTTGCATTATGGGGTGCAGTTATGCTTTTGATCTATTTTTCTACTGTTGAATATCATTGTGCTGATAGAGTATTGCGGCAGTTCGAATTTCATCAACCCATTCATAGAGCTCCACTTGGAATTGAACACATCCATAGTGGACCTGGAAAAGGTAAATTCGATGAGAATTGGGTTGTGAAGCAAGCCAATTTCATTGCTATTTGGAATGAAAGATATACGCGGTGGCGAGAAGATTTGACTCCAATTGAATACAATGATTTTAATTTGAGTTTAGAGTACTATTCGTGGAATTCGAAAAATGGAAAATTGTTCTTAGTATCTCTCGAAGCTAGAAATAAATGATTTGAAGATCTGCGATGCTCAAAACATGTACACTTGTCATCCGGGTAGAGCTCACAAGAACCAACAAACGAATCAAACTTGGATTGTTCTATGGGTTGGCTTTCTTAATGGTCTCCGGTGCAATCCCTCCAAGAACTATAAGCAATGATCATTGGAAAAAACCAATAGAGCATAGGAATCCAGCAGACTACACAACAGTTGGTGACAACTCATTATTTCATCCAACATTTGGATTTGGTAATGTTCGGAAACAACCACCAATGTATTTTCATTTGGTGGTAGCTCATCTTCTCATTCAGCTTACAATGATGATTGGGGATACAGACCACAATTTGAATATCCTCAAACATCTATATATAGGGAAGGCATGTGTGTTGGTAGAATGACATCTTTTTTGTCGACTACTACTATTTTTTCACGATGAACAGACACCAGATCAACCACAAAGAATGGTTCAATCCTCTCGACGGTACGATTAAACGTCATCCCTACACAGACATGAATTACAGAGAAAGTGAAGGAAATAAGAAATATTTATATTTTATTTGGAATATATTTTAATTCGACTATTGTTTGTTGGTTTGTTTGTTTGTTTGAGAAACAATTTTAGATTATTTAGTCTTGGTTTTTAAATTCAACTGTTGTTTGATAAACAATTTTATTTTCTTAAACCTGTCTTCTTTCTTAATTAACTATTACATTAATAACATATTAACAAAGAAAATCAAATATTTCTTAACCAATAAAAGCATTTTAAACAAGTTATCTAATTAATAGCAATCTCAAACTGAAATATTAAGTTTACATGACGAATATTAAGTTTACATTAATAGAATATTAAGTTGATGGTCCAGCACGGTAGTTGGAAAGATTGGATTTGTTGGGACACTTGTTTTGGTGTGACTTGGTCTCCGGCAAAGAGTACAATGCTTAACTTGAGCTCCCCACTCTATGTCATTCAGATCATCCATATTAGTATGAATGCGAGTGGAACTCAACCGACCCTTCAGCTTTCTACGAAACTCTGGATTTGGTAACCATTCTTCGTATATTGGCTCTACCTGTAACGACCTAGATTTCAAAATTCGAGGGTTGGGTTTAATCGAGGCATGGGCTTCGTATTTGGGTCGTGGTATAGAGCTTATAGGGGCCTTGGGCTAGCTTGTGTGTTGGGCTTATGTGGTTGTTGGGTTGGGTTGAGAAGAGAGGAAGATGGGTAATATGGTAAATGCTTATTTTGAAGAGTGAAAGGGGAAAAGCTTGTTTTTTCTGCATTGTGCAGAGATGTGAGATCACATTGCCTTAATGCCATCTTCTTCCCTTTTCAAACTCTCTCTCTCAAAACACCCCAATCAAAGGTTAAATTTTGAGAGTTTGTGTTGTGAATCATGTTTGGCTTGTAGAGGGAAATGTTAACAGCTTTCAAGGATTTACATTTCAAGGTAAGCTTTGTATGGTTTGGAGGAAGGAAGAGTTGTTAGGGTTTAGAGTGTTGAACGAGATTAGAGTTTTGGGAGCTCTAATCTTGGGTTTAGAATATGTTTTTGGTCCATTTCATCCTTCAGCAATGTTATAATTCGCTTTACAATTTTCTCATATAATGAAAGAGGTTGGGAGTTCATCAAAGGTCCAAGAAGAGAGGAAGGCTTGAAGCTTTGGAAAAAGGCTTCATTTTATTTGGTAAGCTAACGTTAGTACACTACTAACTCCTATAGTTTCTTGGAAATCATAAAAATAGGCTTTGATGCATGATTTTGGTGTTTTTGTCTTTGATATACCTTGGTTGACCTCTAATGGCAAATTGTGGAATTGGTGTCGTTAAGGCCTAAAATCGGTAGTAACTCACCTAATAACTTTACCATAACTTGTAGGAATAATTTGGGGCTTAACCATATAGGTTAAGTAGGATTTCTAGGTGAAATTCAAACTCAGTGTTTGAAATTATAGGCTCGCGTACCGATACTGCTTCACGCGTATTAGTATGCCTTTGTAATAAAGGGGGCGAGTTGTGAGGGGCGTACCGATACGACTTCTCGTGTATCAGTACCCCTTGCTCAATTAGAATTCTAGTAGCATTTTTGCGTACTAGTACGCTATGGGGCGTATCGGTACTACTATTCTATTGCATGAAGAAGGCTTTTGCATACCGGTATGCAAATGATGGAGTACCGGTACGGGTGGGGATCAGTACGGTGTAAATACATACCGATGTTGATTATCAATACGAGGGATTAGCATATCGGTACAAATTGTCGTACTATTTTTTTCGAACCTAATTTGAGTATTGGTACTCATGTGAGAGTATTGGTACCTAGTTAGGCGTACCGATACCCATATAAGAGTATCGGTACTCACTAGACAATTTACCCAAGAAATTTGAGTTTACATTTGAGGGTTCTATAATTCGAGGCAAAGGGGCCAAGGGGTTTTTTAAGGTATAAAATGAATATTAAAACTGAGAAACGGACTTTTAAACGATGTATGTGAAATAAATGGACTAATAATTTGGTAAATATTGGGTAAACCATGCGAGGTAGTAATCCATAGGGATCCTTGGTGGATTGGTCGATGTTGTGTGGTGGCTAAGGCCCTTGCTTTGTGATGATATATTACTTAGTTGTCGAGTCATCCCTTGTTTTGGGATTTGGATACCCTAGAAGTGTGTTGCAACACCTTAAAGATTCTCGAATATAGGATCCCGATGCTTTATGGATGCGTGCCTCATTCAAAGATGCTTGATGGGAGATTCTGAGCATGAATGTAGGATCTTGATGCTTTGTGGACGCAAGTCTCATTCCTGCAAGTATAAGATCCCTATGCTTTGTGGGCGCGGGCCTTGCTCGTAGTGTAGGGTCCCTATGCTTTGTGGCTGCAGGCCTCACTAAACGTAAATAGTATTATCTGTGTGATGCTATGCGAACTTGTGAAGTATATTTATGTGCTGTGTGCGTGATCATACATTCATGATATTATGTGTTTAGGCAATTATGGTAGCGCCATCGTTATCATGCCACGATTCTATTCATGTTGTATTGCTTTATTTATGGTTTGCATGAAGCATGGTTGAGTGGCGGTGTATCCACTGAGCTTTGTTAGCTCAGCGTTTGAAATCGTTGTTTCCGTTCGCAGGTAAGTAGGTTGCCGCGAGGCTTGAATGAGCACCATCAAGGCTTGGATTTTAGCATTGACTTTAGTTGTTGAGTACAATTGCTAGATGTATTGGACTATGTATTTTGTAGGAACCTATATGTAATTTGTAACTCTTATTTTGTACCAAGTAGTCCAAGTCGAATGTTTTTAAGTATTTGTAATTAGAGCTCCAAGGATACTGTTTTAAATATTCAAATTTAATTATTTTTAAATATATGGACTTATGTTTTAAATTGGAGTCATCATGCTTTGGGCTCAAAAATGAAAATATTTACTAGTAAGGGTTTTTGGGCTTAGGGCCCGAATGTGACACCCGGGTCAAGGGTGTTACACTACCGGCCAATAATTTTGGTTCGGGATCGTGTTAAACAAAAATATGTATATATTTTCCATAGTTTGCAGTATAAAACACTCATCTGCATTCATGTAAGAGTCTAGACAAATATGCATACATGGAGCGTGTGCGTGAGAGCATGGGTATCTAAATGCTTGAAATTCACCATAATCACACCATCTCTCATTAAGGTTTAGTCGATACATTCTATGCTCACTTCGGACCTTAACTTTGACAGTAAATTTTGCATTATTTGGGTCGAAGGTTCTGACTCTCATAGAGGCTGCATCCACTTGAAGATTGATCATTCTATCATGGATGACGTGTTTCTTTAAGCATTGCATTTATAGCCTCAATAAGGTTAGTTGTCATATGGTCGTAACTCTGACCTTCATCATAGGCTTGTGACCTTCTTTCCATGTGGATGTCATTTGCAAAATTAAATACATGTATTTCATGCCACCTCAAACTTTTTAACCTCGCTTGGAATTTTGGTTGAAGTAGTTCATACCCTATTTTAAAAAAATAGTTAGTTAAAGCAAATAAGAAAACATCAAAAATAAACTAATAATTTTTATAAACAACGAATTACAATTTACTAGCATTTAAAATCTCATTTCGAATCTTTTTGTTTCTGAAATTAGTCTTGGCATTTGAAGCAATATGTCGTCCATAAACGATTCTGTCTGTCGATTACTGATAAGAGCGCGGTCCCTTTATCAGAAATCATACAAGCCCCATCTTCTTTTACTATATGCCTATGTAAATATCTCAAAAAGAATTTTCATCCAAAAGCAATTGGGAATATATTATTGTCTCCATCTTGTGCAACAAACATAAGTAATATATGACTGTACTTTCCATACAACCAGGTACCATCAACTTGAATCATACGTTTGTAGAATGGGAGCCCTTCAATGCACGCCTTGAATGCCCATAATAATTTACTGAATATCCTTTTACTGGGAATTAGTTCGCCTTGTAAGGTGTAGGCCGATAATGTTTTATATTCTATAATGGTTCCTAGGATGAATATTTGTATTGCTCGTATAAGAGCTGGTAGCTCATTATACAATTTATCCCAATCACCATACACCTGCGACATCGCCTTTTACTTTGCCATCCATGCCTTGTAGTAAAATGGAATACATCCAAGCTGATTTCGGATATATGCTACTAACACTGCAATTAGAATCCTTAGATCATTTTCAACAAACAACCTAGTGTAGGCACATATTAGATCAGAGTCTAAATTTATGTGGTTCTGTGAGAATGAGATATTTGCACAAGAGTCTGCTTATTGAACCTTGTCACCAACCACATATTTTTCCTCTTCAGGTATGAAATCCTTATCTTCCAAGAACATTTGCTCTTATAATTAATACACCTTACGCAATACGTAAACTTATTAGACTCAGCAACATGGAATTTTCTATGACGTTTGATGCAGTACTCCTTAACTGCCAATTGGGCATCTTTTTTGTTTTGAATAGAGCCTTGAGTTCCAATTTGCCATAGTTGGAAACAGATGAAGAAGCAAGTGTGTGGGCTTCATGTTTCGGATCTCGCATTGCAGCATAGTCTACCTCATACATGTGGGCTAGAGATTTATAAGCCGGATAAATAGGCTCCGATTAATTGGGCTCCGATTCAACATAACCCCAAACAAGTGGCTCATCTACCAATGTCATTCTAGTAACAACATTTTCCCAAACATCTTCTACAATGGGCTCTATTTGAAAAAAGCCCCAAACAAGCTGATCATTTTCCAACCCAAGCCTAACGACAGCCGCGGCCCAAACATCATCTTTAACGTTCAGGCCATTATCATCAGTTGCAATTATCCTAACAATATCAACATTATAAGCATTGAGTAAATGAACGTTAACACCATCCGTAATATGCACAATATTTTCTTTATCCTCACTGAAATCATCAAGTGTTTCGCCCCAACGACCAACTAGGTTTTCAGTGTCACAGTCTGTTGATGAGCTCATTCTATCTACATATCAAAAAAATAGTCATAAACATACATGTCAAATTTCTTATTAAATTTGTAAATACAAAAAACTACATATAACAACATTAACTATTAAAAATTTATTTTAATTATTGAGAAAACAGTGGCATACAAACCCTTCAACAAAAAATAATGAAACAGATATATTAACTATTAAAAAATTAACTAACTAAAATTAAATAAATACAAAAAATTATATGACAAATGAGAAACCTAGCCTTGCATACAAACCCTTCAACAAAAAATAATGAAACATATATATTAAAAATAATTTATAAATAAATAATTTACAAGACAAACAAATTTGTTGGGAGGCTCGTACGATAAACCGAATAGCAAAGAGGGAGTGAATTGGATTTTTGCTTTGGTGGATGAATGGCTAAGTAATTAAAATATTGACACAATGATTTATAGTGGTTCTACTACCCAACCGAGTCTACTTTCACTACCTTAGCTATCCACACTAAGGATTTTCCACAAATCCACTAATTTGTCTTCTCTTTTTTCGGGATCAAAGAGATAACTCCCACAACCAAGACTTATACCCCAAAGTCTTGAATACATTATCTTACAATAGAAAAAAACTAATAAGCAAACAATTAAAACTCTTACAAGGCAAATGTGTTTGCAAGTTAAGCTCACACCCAAAATCTTAAACACTTGAGCAAATGTGACAATTTTGGCTCACTAGTGTTTTCTACAAGAAATATGACAATTTAAGCACTAAATCCCTAACATTGAATGTTGGCAATGATGTTTCTTGTTGTTGCATTGTTGCTTGAAGAGGTCTTTTAAACCCTCTAATGAGTTTGTAGCTGTTACTAGCCGTTGGGGTTGGTTTAAAGCTATTGGGGACTTTATTTCCAGCCATAAATATAGTTCTGGGCTCATCGATATTGGTACGCGTGCATGTGTATCGGTACACCTGCTCAAAATAGAAAGTGTCGTTGAGCATTTTTACAAAAGGTATAGGTACACGATACATGTGTATCGGTATGGCTGAGGCTGTATCGGTACACTAAATGGATATTGGAATTTTGGAGTTTTAGGAAATCAAAGGGGAGTATCGGTACGGGCTTGGCTGTATCAGCAAGGGTGACTGGGTGTCGATACACTAACAGGTGTATCGATACACAATGTCAGTTTTTGACTTTTGGGTTATTTTGAAAGTATATAAACAAGTCAAAATCCCTTTGAAAACCTCTTAAACATGTTTTTCAAGTTAATGGACTTTTGAAATATTTTTGCAAATTAGTTTAAGTCCAAAAATATTTTTCATTTTAAGTTATATCAAAATCAAATAATTTAACAATCTCCCCCTTTTTGATATAACGAAACCACTTGAAAAATTATTTTTGTGAAAACTCCCCCTTAGAAAAATATTTTCAGAAAAAGTGAATATTTTGAGAAAATATTAAAGCCCCCTTTTTATTTTGAAATTGAATTTTTCAAACCTATCTCTCTCCTTTTTGTTATATCAAAAATAATTTCAAAACTAAGTTTGAAATCACATTTAAGTTCAAAACACCAAAAGTTGAAAGGTTAAAACAATCATTGGAAATTTTGTATCAATTGATGGAAAATATCAATTGTTGCTGTAAAATAACAAAGGAGAAAAAAGACCAAAAAATTTATCATGAAAAGAATTTTAAAAAATGGCTCCCCCTTACTCAAGCATCAATTAGATTGTTTGTCCAACAATTCAAGAGAAATAAATTGAATTTCAAATAAATAAAAAAAATAAAACCAAGAAATTCAATCAAGCATGCCATCTATGAAGATAAACCAATAAGCATACAAGGCATGGCAAAAATGAGACAAAATAGTCCATTTTTTAGTACGGGTATAGGTACAGAGGAGACCGTATCGGTACGGTATGGGCTGTATCAGTACCGAAGGCGCAAAACTAGTGAAAAATGCTGCAAAATTAACTTAAAAGGCCTTACAACTTATTTATAAGTTTAAACAAAGGCTTTATTAAGTCTTAGATATTTATTTTGATCATTTTTGCTACAAATTAACAACATGCTTCTCAAAAGATAACATTTAAAACATAGAAAACATGAATTTCACCAAATTCAACCAAACATTACAAGTTAAGGCCAAAAACATAGATGTAAGCATACTAGGCCAAAAACATATAACTCATGCAATTTGAGACCCCCTAACTATATGCAATTAGGCACAACATGGAGTCATACAAACATGCTTAGATCAATATGAAAATTAGACACAGAGAACGATTGAGCAAATGCATGAAATTAATTTTACCACTTGAACCAAGGTAGGATGTTAAGCCTTCCTTCACCGAGTGTCATTCTCCCTTGTGTGTCATGAGCTTCCAAGATTTCAACTTTGATTATCAATGGCTCAAGCACACCTACAAATAGACAAACAAGTAATTTTTGGTATCCAAATTGCTTTGGATCCAATAGTATTAGTCCCAAATAATTTAGTCTCCTTAGGAATCCATTTTTCAATTTCATCATTTTCTTTGAAACAATGAGTCCTTTTGGGGCCCAAATGTTTTTAACACATTTTCCATTTATAAATATAGGGGAACTAGATTGTATAACATAAAAAATTGATTTTACAAAATTGTTTTGGAGCAATCTCCATTTTTCTTTTCAAAATTTCTGTAAATCAAATCTTTTTCTTTCTTAAGATCATCAAACTCCTTTTAATGATACTCATGAACTTTTTTAAGCAAATTTTGTAAATTAGCATTCTTTTGTTCAAACCCTTTGAGTTTTGCTTCAAGTTTATCTTTGGTTTTAGAAATCAAATTATTTTGAATTTTCAAATTGGAAACCATTTTCTTGATTTTCAAAATGTGATTTTTAAACTCTAAAACCAACTCATCATAGGCATCTTGTAATTCATCAAAAGAATATAAAATTGAAGTAGATGAATTAGAAGTTACCTTCGAATCTTCTTTGATGGCCATGAAACAAAGGTTGGCTACATCATCATCGGTGGAGTCATCTTCATCACTCCATGTAGCCACGAATGTCTTCTTCTTATGGCTTGATCCATTCTTCTTGAAATGATGGCAATCATACTTGGTGTGCCCTAGCTTCTTGTATTCAAAGCATGTGATAGGATCTCTCATTTTCATTCTCGATTCATGTCTTGATTCTTCCTTTTCTTACTTCATGAATCGGGTAAACTTCTTGAAGAGCTTGGTCATCTCTTCTTCTCCATTATCCTCTCTATTTGAATCTTCTTGTTGGCTTGTGGAAGATTTAAGAGCAATATTCGAATCTTTAATTCTTTGCCCTACTTTTTTCCCTTTGACATCATCATCTTATGGGTTAGCAAGGATCCCATAAGCTCATCAAGCTTGAGCTCCTTCAAGTTCTTTGCTTCAATGATTGTCGTCTTCTTGGAATCCCCTGAATCAAAAAAATAAGTAATTCAACTTCCTCACAAGCTTGTCCTCTAAGATCATCTCTCCAAATCTTTTAAGCTCGTTGATAATGGTGGAGAACTGATCGAGCATAAGTTTGATGTCGTTTTTCGGGTGCATCTTGAAGTTTTCATAGTTGAGGTTGAAAAGTCCAATATTGGTTTCCTTCACCTCATTTGTACCTTCATATGTGACTTCAAGTTTGTCCCATACTTCCTTAGCATTTTCGCAAGAGGAAACTTTTGAAAAAAAAAGAATGTGCAAGGCTTTGCATTGAGCTTCATTTTCTTACGATCTTTCGCACTCTATTTTGCCTTGCTTATTTGAAAAATGAACGAGCCATCAAGAACGATATCCTAAAGACGATAGTCATTGGATTTGATAAAGAACATCATCATATTCTTCCAATAAGAGTAGTTGGCACCGTTGAAGTAAGGAGGCTTGTCAATAGATTGTGCCATAATCTCTGGTTGATGTGGAAAGAATGAGCACCTCAAGGATCGACTCTAGGATATTAATCTGATTTTGAGATGAAGCTCTGATACCAATTGTTGGGAGGCTCGTACGATCAACCGAATAGCCAAGAGAAAGGTGAATTGGATTTTTACTTTGGTGGATGAATGGCTAAGTAATTAAAATATTGACACAATGATTTATAGTGGTTCGACTACCCAACCGAGTCTACTTCCACTACCTTAGCTATCCACACTAAGAATTTTCCACAAATCCACTAATTTGTCTTTCCTTTTTTCGGGATCAAAGAGATAACCCCACAACCAAGACTTATACCTCAAAGTCTTGAATACATTCTCTTACAAGAGAAAAAACAAATAAGTAAACAATTAAAACCCTTACAAGGCAAATGTGTTTGTAAGTTAAGCTCACACCCAAAATCCTAAACACTTGAGCAAATATAACAATTTGGCTCACTAGTATTTTCTACAAGAAATATGAAAATTTAAGCACTAAAAAAATTTCTCTAACATTGAATGTTGGCAATGATGTTTTTTGTTGTTGCATGGCTGCTTTAAACCTTCTAATGAGTTTGTAGTTGTTACTAGCCGTTAGGGTTGGTTTGGAGCCGTTGGGGTTGGTTTGAGGTCTTTATTTCCAGCCATAAATGTAGTTTTGGGCTTATCGGTATCAGTACGCGCGCATGTGTATCGGTGCACCTGCTCAAAATAGAAAGAGTCGTTGGGCATTTTTACAAAGGGTATCGGTACATGATACAAGTGTATCGGTACACCCCATTGTGTATCGATACAGCTGAGGCCGTATCGGTACACTAAATGGCTACTAGAATTTTGCAGTTTTGGGAAATCAAAGAGGAGTATCGGTACGGGCTTGGCTGTATCGTTACGGGTGACTGGGTGTCGATACACTAATAGGTGTATTGATACACAAGGTAGTTTTTGACTTTTGGGTTATTTTGAAAGCATTTAAACAAGTCAAAAATCCTTTGAAAACCTTTTAAACATATTTTTCAAGTTAATGAACTTTTGGAATATTTTTGCAAAATAGTTTAAGTCCAAAAACATTTTTCATTTTAAGTTATATCAAAATCAAATATCTCAACAAAATTAAATTTACATACCCGATCTGGAAAAATTAGAATATTTCGCCAAACAACTGTTCAATCACACAAAAAAAGTTCTACAAACACCTCTCATATTAAAAAAATATATTCATTTAAAAAACAGATTACTTACTCGTGAGAAACCAAGACGATCTAGAACCAAATATACTTCAAAAATTTTCACCTCTTCGAATATATCTTCAAAAAGTTTCACCTCAAACTCTCTCAATTTTTTTCCAAATACTAACCATATATGAAGCCAATTACTTCATATATATATATATATATATATATATATATATATATAACTTACTTGCTGCCCTGCGCTGCCACGTGTCGATCTCAGGAAGAGGACGCCACCTCTAAATGGCGTGCTGCCCCATGCAGAATTCCCTGCGTCCTGCCCATGCAGGATTTCCCCACGAGAAAGCTGAGCCTAGAGCTTTAATCAGCTTAGTCACAACTCCGACGCCGTGTGCAGGTGGCGTCCTACTACACGGTCCAATTTTTTTTTAAATAAATGCATAACGTCATGTGGAGGTGGCGTCACCCTCCAAACACTATAGATTTTGCCGTATATCCCCACACCCTATTTTCCCAATATTTCCCCTTAATTGGATTATCCCTTTAATTTTGCCGTGAAGCGCTTTGGGGGAAAAGATGAGAATTGATGTAAGGATTTTGGGTTAGCTGAAATGGGTGATGATGAAAAGTGAGAACGATGAGTGTTTTTTTTGGACCAAATTAATAAAATTTATAAAATAAAGGATCGAATTTATTAAATTATTTAAAATTAGGGTCAACTTATTAGATTGTGTAAATGTTGAAGACTAGATATTCAACCGAAATGGAACCTAATTTAAAAACTGCTACATTAGTAATTCTATTAATTATTCAACCGAAGACAATCATATTGATACTAATTTATAATATTAGTTATTAAATCGATAAGATATTTTAGTTTAGCGATCGAAATGGAACCTACTCATAGTTTGGGGACTAATAATAGAATATATCCTTTAAATTATTAATTAGAGAAAACTTATGGAAATATAAATATCTTGGAAACGTGAATCCCCTGACTCCAAATATAAAATATCTTGTTTACTATTTTTAATTCGAGAAATACATCAAAAATAAGAATTTTACAAATAATCAATCTACTCAACCGGGTTGAGCATTCCACGTGGCGCAAACCCAGCACTTCGGACACCCTCACCTTTCCTTCAATTCATCTCCCCGCAAATCCCAATCATGAATCACTGAACTCTGAAATATCTTCTCAATCTGCCTATGCGAAAGATCTCATAGGAGAAAAAGTAGACGAAACAACAATGGATTCTATTCCCCTGCGCTCGCTCCACTTCCAAATCCCAGCTCGGAAGCAACTCAGATCCCTCCCCAACACCGCTCTTTTCATCCCCACGGTTTCTTTTCCTTTCCGTTTTCCGCCGGGAATCAACCGCCACCGTAAACTCTCGCATCGTCTCGTTTTTGCTGTTTCCTCTACTCCCACTAGGTACCCTTTTCGTCTTTTTCCTTTCTTTCTTACAACTTACATTGTCAAGGCTGAATAAATGTCTGGGGATGCTTTGTTTTTTTTAGGAGAAAAATACTCTAATCAGGCGTTCATTCATTTCATCTTTTTCAACTGCTCTTGATTTGAAAGATGTCTGAAAATGAAATTAAATGGAGTGGCCATTTCCGTTTCAGTATTTACTATGATGAGTCTATGGGTGATGGAGTTTAGAAACACTATAAGAAAGTTTATATATACTTGATACGGCTTCATTTAATTATAAGTAATATTTGCTGATGGGAAATGTCTGAAAATAGACTTGTTATTTGAGTTTTAATTTTATCATGATTGAAACAGCTAATGGGATAGTTATTTTCATGATTGATTGTATTAAATGCTATCTAAGGTTCTCTAGAATGGATATTACTAAAATGGGTTATATATTCTTTTGGGAGAAGAGGAGAAGAAAAGAAGAAGAAGATGAAAGTGAAACCAAAGTCTGGACTTGGTAAAGTAGGGATTAACGTTTGTTTAGATCACCAAGTTAAATTTGGTGAGCATGTAGTGGTTTTGGGGTCCACGAAAGAATTGGGATCCTGGAAGAAGCAGGTGCCGATGAACTGGAGTGAGGGTGGATGGATATGCAACTTGGAGTTGGAAGGGGGTCAGTCTGTTGAGTTCAAATTTGTGGTTGTTGGTAAGGACAAGAGTGTAGAGTGGGAAGGTGGAAAGAACCGTGTTCTGAAACTGCCTCAGGGAGGGAGTTTTGGGATGGTGTGTCACTGGAATTCGACAGAGGAGACACTGGAACTATTGCCTTTAAGTTCAGAAGACTATGCAGATGAGATGGAGGATGATGTTGGTTTTAGTGAATCTACTACTGATGCCTTGGAGGTCATGACAAGTCCTTTTGTTGGACAATGGCAAGGGAGGCCTGCTTCCTTCATGCGGTCAAATGAACATCACAACAGAGAATTGGAGAGAAGATGGGATACGACTGGTCTTGAAGGGTTGGCTTTGACATTAGTTGAAAGTGATAAAAGTGCAAGGAATTGGTGGAGAAAGGTACTAATAGTTATTATATTGATTGTGAAATTCGTATTTATAGAAAATTTTCTAGAAATGTCATAATCAATACGCACACACACCCATGCACTTGAATTTGAAATTTACTTAACATTCAGTATAATTTTATGAATTTTTTGCATTATGGATATGTGTAGCTTGATTGTATTAATGCATTCAGTTGAATACCAATTTCATTAAACCTTATATTTCTGAAATCCTTTTTCATGAGCTATGGGTATGAAGTTCCATGAAATCTATCTAGCTTTTCACATGCTTGCACTTAATAGTACACGCAATCGTACATCAGTGGTTGATGATATCATGCCTCAAGCTAAGCCTGTGGAAGTTTTGCAGGTGTGATCAAATTTTGGGAATAAGGAACTGCAAAACCATGAATTATGATTTTCTTTAGATTAGCAGATAACACACTGCACAACTTCTATCTTTGTGGCAATATTCTTGGTTTTGATTTATATTTCGTTTTTGGCCATTGAAATTTCTCCTCCTCATTTTTCTCTTATTAAAGCTTGAAGTGGTTCGGGAGCTATTAGTTGGAAGTTTGCAAAATGGGGAACAGTTGGAGGCTCTAATATGCTCTGCTGTCTATATGAAGGTCTTTTACATATCTTTTGTTACAGTTTTGTTATTCATTCTTCCATTCTGCTCTTAAATCTTCTTTTTATGCAGTGGATAAACACGGGGCAAATTCCTTGTTTTGAAGATGGGGGTCATCACCGTCCAAACAGACATGCTGAGATTTCCAGGCTTATATTTCGCGAATTAGAACGAATCTCTAGTAGGAAAGATTCTTCACCTCAGGTGCTTTTTCCGGGGCTTGGGGTCAATTATATGGATTCTGTTTCCCCCAAGTTAAACTATATTTTGAATGAGATTAATGCAAGCACATTCTATTATAGTTTATATGTTTTTTTTCATGTCTTAGAATTGATCTCATGATTGCCCTTTGCTTGTTTCCTCAATTCTCTTGCTTGGTAAATTTATGTTAACTTATAGTTCATAGTTTACCCATCCTTTTTGCATGGTCTAAAGACTTTTGTTTGTAACCGTATTCAAGAATTTGGATAAGAAAATTGGCATTTAGCATAGGATGGTAGAAACTGATATGTTAGATGTTATCTATACTTTATGCTCGTTATATAGTGGATGATCATAAGACTTTAGCAAATGAGAGTTAGGTTCATTCTGGTAGAAACGGGGATAAGGTAGTGCTTATCTTTATCTTGGAATTTGTCAGAACCGAATAAAATATTGATGATCCAGGCAAAAGATTCCTTGTTAAAAATTTATTTGTAGACAATATATTCTGTTCACAAGGAACTGAAGGTACACTAGATGCTGACACCTGTGTCAGGAGACAATATGTTCATTGTTTGAGTTCTAGTAGCTTTAAGAACATTATGTCAATGTCTTCAAATGAGTAAAGAATTGTATGCATTGCTTTTATCGTTGTTAGTAAGTTATCTTGTAGTCCTTAAATTTTTATCTTATCACAAATAACTTGGTCTTAGGTTTTAATTGACTAATGAGCTGGTATAATTGAAGCTTATAGTATTTTGAAAGTTCAAATCGTTGGCACCTTATGTTGATTAAATCAAAATGGGCTTTTGGTAGGGGTGTGTGGATGTGTACCTCGTAGGGTTTAAAGAAAAGACTGCTCTTAGTTTCTTAAATAAGTGAGTTTTCACATCTTCGTGAGAGTATATATACATCTGTTCTACAATTAGCATAATTTACAAATTAGTCCGTTCTTGATTTTTGTATGTTTCTTAAAGCTTTTTATATTAGGAAATTAGGAAATATAAGTATGCTAAATGCTGCAAGCACCAAATATTGAGGAAAATGACAAACTAGACTAATCTCATGCACTTTCAAGGACAATATTATTTATCTTATGATTTATGCATATCATTCTATCATGTTATCTTTAATTTTCTCAGTTCCCTTTTTCTTCCCTTATGTAGGAACTGCTTGTTATTCGCAAGATCCATCCTTGTTTGCCATCTTTTAAAGCAGAATTTACAGCATCTGTCCCACTTACTCGGATTAGAGATATTGCTCACTGGGGTGATATCCCTCATGATCTCAAGGTCAGATTTTACAAGCATCTGGACATTTTTTTCTTTCAAATTACCAACTAATATGTAATTTACATATTCCAGCAAGAAATTAAGCATACTATTCAGAACAAGCTTCATCGAAATGCTGGTCCAGAAGACTTAGTCGCGACAGAAGCAATGCTTGCAAGAATCACCAAGGATCCTGGACAATATAGCGAAGCATTTGTGGAACAATTCAAGATATTCCATCAGGAACTCAAAGATTTTTTCAATGCTGGAAGGTTCAATTTGAACGATTAGTATTTCTTGCTTTTACTTTTCCTTCATGGGTTAGACATTAATGAAAAACCTCATTGAAGATAGTATTAAGCAACATTACTGAGCATAACGTTCTCTATGATACATACTGAAACAATAAATTGACTTTTTGCTCTCTACGTGAAGTTTTTAAAAATTCTAATGTTCTGTGTTGAAACTTCTGAGACTTTGATTACTGTTACAAGTTTTGAATTTAGCTCCCACTCTCTGTTATTAACCCCTCTCTATAATTTACCATGCAAAGTTCCCTTTGCCAAGGAGAGGGGATTTCCTACTTGCTTTCTTCAGTTATACATAAATGTAGCTGGCGTTTTGAACTTTCTGTATTATGTATGCAAAGTAATTGATTTTTCCACTTCATAATCTTTTTTTGATGCCATGTCTCGATTCGTAAGACTCCTTGCTAGAAATTTATGCATCTATCTAAGATTTTATGTTATTGCAGCCTCACCGAACAACTTGAGTCGATCACAGATTCATTAGATGAACGAGGCAATTCAGCTCTTGCAATGTTTATTGAATGCAAAAAGGTATATTTGTAATTGTTTGCCCTTGCTTTTCGTTTATTGCTTTGATTTTGTAGTTAAGGTTTTATCTAGTGATTACTGAAATTTGACATAAAGTTCACCCCTGAATAAAAAACATGCATTCAGTTGCTGGCTTCCTCTATGCTAAGAAACACCTGCATATGGTTGCTGGCTTCATCCGTGTCAAGAAAACTGTTCTATCTTTAATTTGGTTATTTCAAACGCACATTATTGTGCCATGTATGAGTAAATTATTTCTTGATTAATGAAATTCTTTATGCTTAAGTGAATAGTGTGCAAGCTTTTATGGTCATGAGATTTAGAACCGGGCTCGGAATATGCCAACACTCGTAGTATTTGAACAAAAAAGTTCTATTTAGAAAATTAAGGAAACATCTTCTGCATGATATGGGATCTTAGTGCATCTGTATAAGAGTACAATCAATGGGTTCAATGGCCTTGTAATTTGTAACATCTTCAGAAAATGCCAAGGCATTTTGTGTATGCTCGTCTGATAAATATGTCTCAGTTGGTGGTAGAGATCTATGATGACCTTAATGTCTATTTTGAAAGTTCGGTTTTCTTGGCTGTTCAAGGAAGTAGCAAAGTCTTGGCTAAAACCTTCTAAATAGAAGAGTTGAGAGAAAATAAGATGTTTTAATTATGTCCAATCAAAGCTCATTTAAAAAGAAAAGGTCCGTTTTCATATCATGACATCCTCTGGTATAACCTTGTCGACAATTTCAAGCAAAGTTTACAAGCAAATATAATTAGGAAAACGTTTGACCTACCTTTTTCTGTAAATATTGCAATAAGAAAATGTATATACGGTGTGTCTCATATAACTACATTGGGAATTCTAGAAAAAGAAAATCCGATTCATGTTTGTGAAGATTCAATGATGTTTTGTTGTGTCTGCCTTTTCCTAAAGGCTAAAACTGTCCTTTATCTGTTCTTGAGATTGGTTAAAGAAAACCTTGAAGGGGATGGTGGAAACAAAGAAAACATGGGAGGAAACTCTCAAAAGAGACTTCAATGATTTTACTTCGGAATAATTCTAAATAGAACATGACAACAATTTATGATCCATGCAAATAGTCCCATTTAGTTGGAAAAAGCTAGCCGTCCAACTGAAAATTTGATGCAGAGAATTAATTTGTTCTCTGTATTTTCCACTTAATAAATCTGGTAAACAAGGTAAGCCTAAAAAGGCTTGATACATAGAGTTTTAGTCTAATTAGGACTAATCTAGTTAGCTCTTTATCTATACTTAGGATACGACTTAAAGTACATCTTAACTACCAACTCTTTATGTGAATAATAGAGATTTTGTGATGGAGAAAAATTGTTCCCTGTTTTTCTGATTTTCATTGACAAGAATAACACCTATTTATAGTATACAAAAGTGCATAATCTAGGAAGAATTACATAAAATCAATAGCTAATATTTGCATCTAATTAATGCTAAATCCCTAATTATCAACTACTAGAGATTAGGAAATGTAATTTCCTAACTTTCATCAATCTACAATGTACAACCTAATTTTCTGTAATCTTCATCAATCTACACTCCCCTCAAGCTGGTGAGTAAATGTTGTGGATCCCCAGCTTGAATATAAGTTCGTCAAAGTTTGTTCTTGGTAGTGCTTTGGTAAACACATCAGCAAGCTGTTTTTTTAGAAGGAACAAAGTTAAGGTTAACTACGCCATTGTTAACCTTTTCTGATATGAAGTGCTTGTCTATCTTAATGTGTTTAGTCCTGTCATGATGGACAGGGTGGTTGGTTGTCACTTTGCAATTCTATTGGACTGTTTTTATTGATAAAGGTTGAACCTATTTATAGTTTACAAAAAAAAAATCTAAACTAGGAAAAAAGTAATTACAAGAAATTACAAATAAATTACAACATAAATCTAGTTCGTAATTACAGCTAATGTTAACTAAGATATTAGGGAAATAATTCCTAAATATTAGCTACTAGATATTTGAGAATGTAGTTCCCTAATATTATGCAATCTTCACCAATTTACACTCCCCTCAAGCTGGGGAGTATATATTGTAAAGTCCCAGCTTGGATGTAAACTTATCAAAAATATCTCTTGGTAGTGCTTTGGTAAGAACATTAGCTAGCTGGTCCTTTGTAGGAATAAAGTGTAGTTTAACTGTTCCTCCATTGACCTTTTCAGCAATAAAATGTCGATCAATTTCCACATGTTTGGTTCTATCATGATGAACCGGATTTTTGGCAATGCTGATAGCTGATTGGCTATCACTTTGTACTTCGACCTCTTGAAAGTGCTTGAGTCCTAGTTCTGCCAAACAATCTTTGCAGCCATATTCCTTCACAGATTCCCAAAACCATAGCCCTATACTCAGCTTCGGCACTGCTCCTAGCCACCATTGGTTGCTTCTTGCTCCTCCATATGACTAAATTTCCCCACACAAAAGAACAATAACCACTAGTAGATTTCCTGTCAGTTAGCTCGCCTGCCCAACTTGAATTTGTAAATATTTTTACTGATTTGTCTTCATTTTTCTTGAAGATTAAACTGTGTCCTGGGGTCATCTTCAGATACCTTAAGATTCTATACATAGCTTCGAGGTGTTCCTCTCTTGGATCACTCATGTGTTGGCTAATAATACTTACAGAGAAAGCTAAGTCTAGTCGAGTGAGTGACAAATAAATCAGCTTTCCCACAAGTCTTTGATACTGCTCTTTGTTGACAAGATTACCTATTTCTTCTCTTCGTAGTTTCAGATTAGCCTTCATTGGTGTTTCAACTGGTTTGCACCCTAGCATTACCATTTCTAAAAGTAAATCAAGAACATATTTTCTTTGATTTATAACAATACCAGTTTTAGATTTTGCTACTTCTATCCCTAAGAAGTACCTAAGGCTGTCTAGCTCCTTTGTTTCAAACTCAGTTGAAAGTAGCTTTTTCAAGCTATTAATCTATCAAATATCATCACCTGTAATAATGATATTTTCAACATATACAATCAGAATTGATTTCTTTTTACCTGAAGTTATTTTTAGAGTGTGTGATCTGCTTGACATTGTTTGTAGCTATTTTTTACAATGACTAATAAACCTTTCGATCCAAGCTCTAGGGAATTGCTTTAGTCCCTACAATGACTTTTTCAGCTTGCAAACAATTTTCCTATGTGCTTCTTGTTTCATTCCTGGAGGAATTTGCATGTATACCTCTTCTTCTAATCTTCCATTTAGAAAGACATTTTTGATGTCTAGTTGAAGTTTACAATCCTCATTAACAGCTAAGGATAACAACACTCTTATTGTATTCAACTTGGCTACTGGAGCAAACGTTTCTTGGTAGTCAATTCCATAAGATTGGGTAAATCCATTGGCTATCAGCCTTGGAGTCATAAAATTTCCTAGTAAGAGGGGAATAACATTTGTACCCTTTCTTTGTAGCAGAATATCCCAAGAAAAATACATTTAAGTGATCTGGGGTCCAACTTAGAACAAGATGGATTATGGTCATGAACAAAAGTACATCCGAAAATTTTAAGAGGAATACTCGAAGAAAGGGGCTGAAAATTAGGAAAATACTCAAGAAAGACATCTCTTGGGACTTTAAAATCTAAAGATTTACTAGGCATGCGATTAATTAAATAGGTAGCAGTGAGGATAGCTTCCCTAAAAATGTTTAGGAACATGTGTAGAAAACAATAACGACCTACCTACTTCAAGGAGATGTCTATTCTTCCTCTTAGTTGTCATATTCTGTTGAGGAGTATTGACATAAAAGCTAATATGAACTACCCCTTTTTGCTGGAGGAATGCACCCAAAGTCCTAGTAAAATATTCACTCCCATTTGTCGGTGTGAAAACTTTGAATTTGACTCTTAAACTGTGTTTCGACCATAGAATAAAATTTCTTAAAAATACCCTCAGCCTATGATTTATCTCTCATCAAAAAGGTCCAAGTAACCCAAGAATAATCATCTATAAATGTAATAAACCACCTATACCCATTTAAGGTTTTTATTCGAGTGGGACCCCAGATATCACTATGTACTATGAAAAAAGGCTGAGTAGATTTATGTGAAGATGGAGAGATTTTGGTTTGTTCTAGGGATCGACAAACCTCTGTGATACCATGTAGATAATGGGTATTTGGTGTAGAGAGGTAGTTCCCTTCTCTGTATTTCTACATATTTTATTGATAAAGGTTGAACCTCTTTATAGTTTATAGAAAAATCTAAACTAGGAAAAAAGTAATTACAAGAAATTACAAATAAATTACAGCATAAATCTAGTTCGTAATTACAGCTAATACTAACTAAGATATTAGGGAAATAATTTCTAAATATTAGCAACTAGATATTTGAGAATATAGTTCCCTAATTTTATGCAATCTTCACCAATTTACGTATTGACCCTGGAAGGGCCCCAAATGTCACTATGTATTACAGAAAAGGGTTTAGATGGTGTATACACCAATTTTGGGTAGTTGGTTCTGGTATATTTAGCAAGTTGGCAAATTTCACGAGAAAACAACTTAGGACTTCGATTGACGAATAAATGCGGAAACATTTTGGCAAGATAGATGGAATTTGGATGACCTAATCTATAGTGCCATAACATAACATCATTGAAAAAATTGGAAGAAGATGGAGAAATTGTTTTTGAACATAATTCTGACGAGGGAATTGACCTTTGAGAATATAGATTCCATCGCACAACTCAGCATTGCCAATGACGGTCCCTGAATCCATTGCCTGAAATTTACAACCAGCAGAACTAAAATTCGTGCAACAATGTAACTCCTTAGGAGTTTACTAACAAATAGCAAATTGTATGCTAAATGAGGTACATATAGGACCGTATGCGAAGCGACATCTTCGGTGATTTTAACTGAACCAGCTCCCTTGATTTGTGAAAGACTCCCATCTGCTGTTTTTACATTTGACAGATGATTCAAAGACTGAAGTAAATTTATGTCACCTGTCATGTGATCAAAGGCCCCAGAGTCTATGATCCAAGTAGGAGATGTTCGATTTTCAGCAATTGTTGCTAAAGGAACACTACCTTGGCGAGCTGCAAGGTCTGTACTTTGATCAATGTTTTCTGCGATCTCTTTGATGAACGTTTTACTGCTGTTGCACTTGTAATCAGATTTGCTTGACTTTCTTGTTGTTACCTGGATTTAGAAGATTCCCAATCGGCTAGTTTGCCATATTTTGGGAGGGGTTTTTATCAGATCCTGAATTGATTTCAGAGGTTGGAGGCGTATTCATTTTCATTAGGTTTTCTGGATCGAAAAACCTAAGCAATTGATACCATGTGAATAATAGAGATTTTGTGATGGAGAAAAATTGTTCTCTATTTTTTTGATTTTCATTGACAAGAATAACACCTATTTATAGCATACAAAAGTGCATAATCTAGGAAGAATTACATAAAATCAGTAGCTAATATTTGCACCTAATTAATGCTAAATCCCTAGCTAGAGATTAGGAAATGTAATTCCCTAACTTTCATCAATCTACAATGTACAACCTAATTTTCTGCTACCTTCATCAATCTACACTTTAACATGTACAAAACTACTGAACTTTATACGACTACAATCTACACTCAAGCTTATGCGTATACATTGTAGAGTCCCAAATTGGATGTAAACTCATCTAAGGTAGCTCTAGGTAGTACCTTGGTGAGAACATCAGTTAGCTTTTTCGTAGAAAAAAGTTAAGCTTCACAAATCCATTGTTGAACTTCTCTGAAATGAAGTGTCGTTAATCTCCACGTGTCATGATGAACAAGGTTCTTTGCAGTACTGATATCAGATTGCCTATCATTTTGTAATTCAAACTGTTCATTATGATTTAACTCCAATTCAATTAACAACCTTTGTATCCACATACCCTCACAAATCAAAGTACAAGAGCTTAGTATTTAGCTTTTGCACTGCTCCTACATACAACAAATTGTTTTGCTTCTCCATGTAACTAAATTCCCCCAAAAGAATGACAATAACCATTGATAGATCTCTATCAGCCAATTCTTTAGCTCAACTAGAATCATTAAAACTTTTTACTATTCTGTCTTCATTTTTTTAAAAAAATTAATCCATTTACATGGGTCATATTTAGATTTATTGAGAAATAAATCTGGAAACAATCTTTCAAGGTAATTGAAATTTGGATGTCATAGCCTAAAATGTCATAACATGATTTCACTGGATGGAGAATTTGAAATATGATGTTGTATAGAAACAAACTTGGATGTGCAACTTGAATAAATTTATCTCTTAGGAGGTAGTTAGCTTTCGAGGATGTAGAGTCCACCATATAACTTAGCATTGTCAATCACCTTCTCTAGTCCAGGGCTTGAAATTAAAAAATATCCAAATCAAACTTAGTTGAGCAGTTCAAATCATTAGAGATTTTGCTAACAGACAAAAAATTGCATGCTGAATGAGGAACATAATGAACATCCGTTGTTTTCACACGTGATTTTGGGTGTATCTTTATGAAGTTCTAAAATACCTTGTCATATGACCAGATGCCCTAGAGTATACAATCAAGGTTGTAAAATTGTTGTAATCAACAATATGTGCAAAAGAAAAACTGTGAGAATGAGGCCATGGTGGCCGATGATGGTGAAAGGTGGTTGTATGTGTGAGGAAAGTGAATTGTAGTTAGGGATTTAGAATAACAAAATAGAGAGGAAATGAGATATATGAAATTTTACTAAGGATAAGATAATGTATTTTTCTATATTTCTTATTATTTTATTGAGAAATGTAGCAACTATTTATACTTTACAAAGAATTCCTAATTTAGGAAAGTTTTAATTACACACAACTTGTTCCTATTTTATTGCTTTCATTGACTTAGATATTAGGAAATAATTTCTTAGATATTAGGAAATAATTTCCTAAATATTAGCGGCCATATTGTTGGGTTCGAATTCTTGCAGCCGAATTGTTTGCCAAGTGGTGAAGTTGATTTTTGGGTGTAGGTGGTGGAAGTAAAAGATAAGAAAAATTGCACAACGATTTAGAGTGGTTCGGCTTTCTAACCAAAGCCTACATCCACTACCTTAGCTTCCCCACTAAGGATTTTCCAAATCCACTAAGATTTTTCCCCTTTTAAAGAAGGCTTAGGAGGCAATCTTTACAACCTAGACCCAATTACCAAGTCTAGCATCCAAAGCTTACAACTCAAGCTTTGTGAATCCTCTCAAACAAAAGAAATAAAGTGAACAAGAGATCTTCTCTACAAGATAGATGTTTGCACTCTTTTAGCACTCACCCAAAATCTAAAACACTTGAGCATACATTGACAATTTAAGCTCACAAGTTTGAGGATCATTAGTTGTTGTTGAAGCTTGAAGGTTCCTTTTATACTCCCAATTGAGTTCCTAGCCGTTGGAGACCGTTGAGATTGAATTGGAGCCGTTGGAGGCTTTATTTCCCGCAATAAATGTAGTTCTGCAGCTTCCCGTATCGGTACGACCTGCAATTCAAATAGCCGTTGGGAAATAGCTGTTGGTGTAGTTGAAAACTGGATCGGTGCGCGTGCAAACGTATCGGTACGATCTTATCCGTATCGGTACGCCTAGGGGCGTATCGGTACGGTTTTTAGTTACTGGAAAATTACTGTAGATCAAACCCTTATCTGTATCGATACGGGGTATACCGTATCGGTACGGGTACGTTGAAAACGTTAGTTTGACTACTTTAAAACATCTTCAAAACCTCTTAAAAATTTCTCAAACTTATTTTCTAGTTGTTTGGACTTAAAACTATTTTTGAAACCTTTTTAAATTAGTGCAAAACTATTTTTTAATTATTATATTAAAACATAAATCCTAACAATCTTTCATTTTTGATATAATAAAACTAACTTAAAAATTGTTTTTGATATTTCCCCCTTAGTAAAAATAAAATTTGAATAAGAAATTAATTCCCTTATTCAATTTTTCAAAACATTCTCACCTTTTTGTTATATCAAAAATGGTTCAAACTTTAAAGACTAATAACAATGGAGAGTTAAAAAAATAACAAAAATGAGTTTTGTTTTAAAATTGGCTCCCCTTACTCAAGTATCATTCAAATGTTAGTCTAACATATATGACAAATTAGTTAAATTAAACTAAATAAATCAAATTAAAATAAACAAAATTTAACTATTTTTACCACAGTTGAATTAAAGGTAGGATTTGAAGCCTTCCTTATTCAAGTGTTCTTCCTTGTGTGTATAGAGCTCCCCTTAATTTTATCACTTGTTGATCATGCTCCATCGCAATAGAGCTCCCCTTAATTTTATCAATTGTTGATCATGCTCCATCGCACCTACAAAAGACAATCATTTGATTTTTGGTATCCAAATTGCTTTGGATCCATAGGTATTAGTAGCACATAATTTTGTCCCCTTAGGAATCTATTTTTCAATTTCATCATTTTTAGTTGAAGTAATTAGTCCTTTTGGGACCTAAATACTTCTAAAAATTTTTCCATTAAAAAATCTAAGGGCACTAGATTGTTTCACATAAAATTTTGATTTTTCAAAATTATTTTTCTTTTGCAATTCCATGGAAATCAAAGCTTTTTCTTTCTTAAGATCATTTACTTCCTTTTGATAATCTTTTTCTAAACTTTGAAGTAAATTTTGTAAATTTAAAACTTTAAGTTCAAAATCTTTGATTTTTGCTTAAAATTTCAAATTGGTCTTTAAAAGCAAATTATTTTCAATTTTGAAATTATCTTTTTATTGTTCGAAAATGAAGCATTGAATTCAAAAATCAATTTGTCATAGGCTTCTAGTAACTCATCAAATGTATATGAATTTGAACAAGATGAGTTAGAAGTTACCTTCCCTCATTGAGGGCCATTAGGCATAGGTGGGCTTCTTCATTTTCATCGGTGGAGTCTTCATTACTCCATGTTGCCACATATGCTTTCGTTGATGATAATCCCTTCATGTTGAAACGAGGGCAATCGAATATGGTGTGCCTCGTCTTTTTGCAATTTAGCACTTGGGGGATTCACCATCTTCTTTTTCTTCTTTGATTCATGTTTGGATTCTTCTTTGTTATTCTTCATGAATCGAGTAAATTCCTTGAAGAGATAGGTCATTTCTTCATCTTCACTTTCCTCCTTACTTAATTCTTCTTGTTGGCTTGTGGAGGGTTGTAGAGCAATGATGTTGACATCGATTCTTTGCTCTTGGATTATTTTCTCCTCCCTTCTCAAGGGTAGAGTCATCATCTCATGGGTGAGAAGAGATCCTACGAGCTCTTGAAGCGTGAGCTTTTTTAAGTTTTTGACTTCAATGATAGCCGTCTTCTTACTCTCATGATTCGGGAAGTGAGTAAATCAACTTCGAATGAGCTTTTCTTCCGGAATCTCCTCTCCAAGACTTTTGAATTGATTGACGATGGTAGAGAACCGGTCGAGCATGCTCTTGATGTCTTCATATGGATCCATCTTGAAGTTTTCGTATTCGAGGTTGAGTAGACCAATTTTTATCTCCTTCACCTTATTTGTCCTTTCATGGATTGCTTCAAGTTTGTCCTATAACTCATTGACACTCTCACAAGAAGATACTTTGGCATACTCATCCGCCCCCAATGCACAAAATAGAATGTGCAAAGCCTTGCAATTGAGCTTCATCTTCTTGCGATCTTTCGCGCTCTATTCCGCCTTTCTTTGATTTGGCACGAACGGTCCATCTTCAACTATGTCCCAAAGACGGTAGTCTTTGCTTTTCATGAAGAACATCATTTTATGCTTCCAAGAGGCATAGTTGTCACCGTTGAAGAAGGGCGGTTTGTCGATGGATAACGCCATATTGTTGGGCTTGAATACCTTCAATCGAATTGCTTGCCAAGTGGTGGAGAAGTTGATTTTTGGGTGTAGGTGCTGGAAGCAAAAAATAAGAAAAATTGCACAACGATTTAGAGTGGTTCGGTTTTCTAACCAAAGCCTACATCCACTACCTTAGCTTCTTCACTAAGGATTTTCCAAATCCACTACGATTTCTTCCCCTTTTCAACAAGGCTTAAGGGGCAACCTTTACAACTTAAATTCAATTACCAAGTCTAGCATCCAAAGCTTACAACCCAAGCTTTGGGAATACTCTCAAACAAAAGAAATAAAACAAACAAGAAATCCTCTCTACAAGGTAGATGTTTGCACTCTTTTAGCACTCACCCAAAACCTAAAACACTTTAGCATACATTGACAATTTAAGCTCACAAGTGTTGTCTATACAAAGAATATGAAATTTAAGCTCTAAGACAGTTCTTGCATCATAATGTTGTTGACTTGAAGATCATTAGTTGTTACTGAAGATTGAAGGTCTCTTTTATACTCCCAATTGAGTTCCTAGCCGTTGGAGACCGTTACGATTGAATTAGAGCTGTTGGAAGCTTTATTTCCCGCAATAAATGCAGTTCTGCAGCTTTCTGTATCGGTACGCGGGTAGGTGTATCGGTATGGTAACTAGCCGTTATGCTTATCCTGGCTATGCGTATCGGTACACCTTGTTCATTTCGGTATGCCATATCGGAACGCCAGGGTCTGTATCGGTACAACCTGCAATTCAAATAGCCGTTGAGAAATAGCTGTTGGGGTGGTTGAAAACTGGATCGGTACGTGTACGAACGTATTAGTACGATCCTATCCGTATCTGTACGCCTAGGGGCGTATCGGTACGGTTTTTGGTTACTGAAAAATTATTGTAGCTCAAACCCTTATTTGTATCGATACGGGGTATATCGTATCGGTACGGGTATGTTGAAAACGTTAGTTTGGCTACTTTAAAACATGTAAAGCATTTTCAAAACCTCTAAAAAAACTTCTCAAACTTATTTTTAAATTGTTTGGACTTAAAATTATTTTTGAAACCTTTTCAAATTAGTCCAAAATTATTTTTCAATTATTATATCAAAATATAAATTCTAACACATGCATTTTGGGATATAATTCCCTAATTTTCTGTCTGCAAACTACACTCCCCTCAAGCTGGTGAGTAAACACAGTAGAGCACCAGGTTGGATCTTGGATGTGATGCCATTTTTGTGGGAGCAAATTTGCTCCATTGGTGACCTTCTCTAAGATGGATGTTTGAGATTTTGCATTCAAATGCAAATAGACCAACATCTTTGCTGGAAAAGTGTCTTTGACTGCAACCCAAATCTCATGTGTTGTTTCTTAGAGAAAAATGCTCCACTTTCTCAGGAGTCATTGATTTGAACAAGGACAAAACTATGTTGTTCTTGTACCCAAATCTCATGTGTTGTTTCTTAGAGAAAAATGCTCCCCTTTCTCGGGAGTCATCGATTTGAACAACAAGTTCAAAACCATGTTCTTTTGCTGTCATTGTTAATAAAATGCAGCTTTTTGTTGTTGGTTTCTGCATCTTTTTGCAACTGTTGTTACTGGTTTTTGCAACTCTCCTGAGATGTCTTCTAGCTTCCCTCTGCCATACTGAGATGTCTCCAGCTTTCACGGTCTGGGAGTATTGCTGCCATTCAACTTATGATACGTTTGAGAGGGTTGAGGCGAAAGATGTAGGTATAGCTGGGTTTTTTCATACTTCCCTAGCTGAAATCTGTCACCATACACTTACTTATACTATAAATATGTGATATTCTTATCAATCTACAATCTACAAAAACTACCTTCATGTGTTGTAAATGCCATGGTTGAATCAATAGGTGTTGTTAGTTGTCCAATCTGTTTTTTGCAAGTATTTATCTCGTTGATTGCTGAAGTGACTACTGCAGATTCCCCAAAGTATACAATCCAGGCCTGATTTTTCCTATGTTGTCTGGATTTTGTCACACCGTGGTTTCCTCTTCTTGGTTTGCTACTGGAAGAATGTGTAAAGAGAGCCATCATAACCTAGTGATTCTGCTTGTTCTGGCAGTGTCCTACAAACCTCGGAGAAAACTTCCCTTAGTGTTGAAAGAGGTTTTGTGCTCAATATTCGTCCCCTTGCCTCCATCCAATTCCTTGTTTAGTCCAGACATCAATTGGAAAATTCTCTTCTGTGTAGTGAGTTTCTTGTATTGTGTTGCATCTTCTATACACTGCCAGTCATTAGTTTCAACTTTCAAACAAATCTATTTGTTGCCAGTACCTGGTCATGATATTGAAGTATTGGGTTGCAGTCAGGTCATCCTACCTAAGATTATTCACTTTGCTTTCAATGGCAAAGAGTTTTGTAGTTTTGTTCGAATTTGAGTAGGTTTCTCTAGCAACATTCCATAGTTCAGATGTTGTCGTGTACAACATGAAGATTTCTCTTATTTTTGGAATCATGGAGTTGATCAACCAGGACATGATCATGTTATTCCCACTGAAGCATGTCCTGTATGCGGGGTCTGATTTCTGGGACAGTCATGTCTGCTGAAAGATATGCTCCCTTGCTTCTAATTGTGATGTAAAGTTTCACTGATTGAGACCACAGAAGGTAGTTGTTTCCAACTGAGTCTGTGGAGAATGATAGGTGTGAGTGAAGCATCTGTGATGCAGTTTTGGGAAGGATGTGGATCAGTTCCTGAATTGATCTGGGATGAGGTTGTTGTATTCATCGCGCTAGAGGATTTGTTGTGTGGATCGGCAAACCTAACATGATACCCTGTAAATAATAGGTATTTGATGCAGAGAATAATTTATTCGCTGTATTTTCCGCTTACTAATTCTGGAATACAAGGTAAGCGTAAATAGGATTGATACAGAGTTTTAGTCTAATTAGGACTAATCTGGTTAGCTCTTTATCTAGACTTAGGATAAGACTTGGAGTACATCTTAACTACTAACTTTACAGGACTACAATCTACAAAAATTTCATAGTAGAAATAACTTTACTTCTAATTGTTTATTTTTGTTCGATGAGATTTTGTTGCATTCCTTTGATTTTTATGAGTGGCATTTATATATTTCCAGAGTTTGGATGCTGCAGAAGGATCAAGTAGCGTTTTAGATTTAATCAAGACAATGCGTTCTTTGAGTGCTTTGAGAGGAGTAATTGTGAAGGGTCTTGAAAGTGGTCTTAGGAATGATGCTCCTGATGCAGCAATAGCAATGCGTCAAAAGGTCAATCCATTTTCCTTTTAAAGAAAAATTTCAGCAAGCTTCTAATAAATAGAAATTTGGCTTGGAATTTTCTCCTTTGTCACATTCTTATTTTAACTAATGCTGTTGTGTTGCAACTGTCAGTGGCGACTATCTGAGATTGGCCTTGAGGAGTATTCCTTTGTCCTCTTAAGCAGGTACACATCTAAATTTTCAGGCTGCTTTTGATACTTATTGTGCTTGAACTTGTAAAGACAGACATCTCTTTAGAAATATTCCTGATATTTATTGAATGAATTATATGATAGTTTAAATGAATCGTCATTTGCTTACTGTAAGACTGTTTACACAGGCACGACTCAACCACAATAACGATTCTTTTTCATGCAGAAAACAAAGTTGTCTGGAAAAATCAACATTAATTTCCAAGAAGATTGAGTATGGACATCATTTGATGTCGCTTTAGGGTGTAATTCCGAGTCCTTCGCCTTTTTTCTTCTTTTGTATCTATTAGTTTACAACATTATTCTCTATTCGCTTCTTTAGAACTTAACCCTAATCCTACCAACTTCAATCATCAACACTAAAGCCTAGAACTTTTAATTTGTTTCTCAAATGTACCTTCACAGAATCAAAATAGCTACTGGATAGCATCTAAATTATTCATTTCTTCATAAAATTCTGAATGCCATAGCTTTTCTAATTATAAACCGTAATTTTAATTTTTTCTTCCTCATTGTTTTACCCTCCAATTTCCAAAATTCCAATCAACCTATCATTTTACTTGCCAAATTCTCGTCAATTTGAGGCAGTGCCTCTTGATGTCCTTTGCCACTGATCTATATTCTTTTCCTTGTAGAGTTTGTAATAGACATCTGTATTTGAATTCATATTAGTTGGATGGAGTGATGTCATGTTAATGTATTTTGACAACCTTAGGGGCAAGAAACTGAAGCTTGAAGAAACTATTTCATGTTTTTATAGGGCTAGTTAGGGTAGTTAAGCCGAGTTTCTAGCCTCTGGTCTGAATCTATTCTGTTGCTCATTTTCTAGCACATAATAGATATTGTCTGCTTGGTATTCATTCAATAAAATCTGCAATATCATGCATACAAAAAGCTAGACATATGCTCAACCTTGCAATCAAACCTGCAAACAGTGGTTTCTTTATAAAAGGTAATTATGGTCATGCACATCACCTATTCAGCCTTTACGGAAAGCCCTTGTTACATTTCTAGTGACAATATTTTATTTAAGATTTTTTGTTGAATCAGAATCATTTTACTTTCTGGTTTTCCATGCTTCTATTCAGACTTTGCAAGCAGTTTGTTTTAGCTTTACTTTTATGCTCTTTTTCTTTCCATTTTTCTCATTCAATCAGTACTGACTTGCATTGAATTAGGCTACTCAACATGCTTGAAGCTATGGGAGGAGCCAACTGGTTTGCAAATAACCTGGAATCAAAGAATATAAGCTCTTGGAGTGATCCACTTGGTGCCTTAATTGTTGGTGTTAACCAGCTTAGTTTATCTGGTTGGAAACCAGAAGAATGCTCTGCTATTGAGAATGAGCTTACTGCCTGGCGAGAGAAAGGTCTCTTTGAGAAGGAAGGTACCTTCCTCATACTTTTTTCTTTTAAATCTTGATTTTTTTTTGGTTTGTAGAATGGCTCTAATTACATTGCTTTATTTCATTTTCTTGGCCCCTTTTGTTTACTATAAAGGAAGTGAAGATGGCAAAAGAATCTGGTCATTAAGACTGAAAGCTACACTTGACAGAACAAGGAGGCTGACTGAGGAATATTCTGAAGTCCTCCTGCAATTATTCCCTCAAAAAGTGCAGGTAAAGAAATATTCTTGTGAAAAGCAAAGTTTTGTGCTAGATGATGAAACTTTTGTGGTTGTAGATACCTGAGATCGATGTACGCTTAGCAAAATGTTTTATATGGAACCAAATGTTCAATCTATTTTAGTGCTAAAGGTAATATACCATAACCTTTAGTGGTTGTCTGATAAACTTTGGATGGATATGCAATTTTCAATGTATAGATCAATTTTTCTTTCTGAATGTTCCAACCTCCACTGGTGCAGCTTCATATCATCAGTTATTTAATTTAAGGTTTATAAATGAAATAACTGGAATCCTTAGATTTTTTATTTCAACTCTTGAAGATGCTTGGGAAAGCTCTTGGAATTCCAGAGAACAGTGTAAGGACATATGCTGAAGCTGAGATTCGGGCTGGGTACATTTATCTTGGATCCCTGAATGCTATACTCTTTATGTTTGTGATTTTTCTATCTAAAATGTATGGAAGAATTCATATTACTCGTGCTTAGTTTACTGTTCTCTATTTTCCTAACTGGAAAAGTTCATTTGTAGGGTGATTTTTCAGGTTTCAAAACTTTGTTCTCTTCTTTTGAAAGCTGTTAGAACAACACTTGGTTCTGAAGGGTGGGATGTACTTGTTCCAGGAGTGGTTTCTGGAACATTGGTTCAGGTACCTCAATGACTTTAATGTGACTGCATTTCGTTACTATGATGTTATTGTTTACAATTTGTCTCTCAATCTGCTCCTTCTAAATCCATAAACACACTATCATGTCAACAAGGTAGTACATTTGTTGAAATCAGAGAACATTTTAGAGTGTCTCTGTTAAATCTTATTAAAAAATGTTGTACAAGAGTACTCTTTTTATAGGCTTTACAAGTAGTTAACCTAGAGTAGTCTACCTAAGAGGTATAACTCTTATCCTTTAATGAGATAGAGTTTATCTAGATTTAAACTTTTAAATTCAAACTATTAGATGAGATAACATTTAATTTACATCTAATATCCTACATTCCCCTCAAAGTGGTGTGTATATGTTGTATACTCCCAGTTTGGATGAGAACTCGTCAAAGGTCACTCTCGGAAGTGCCTTTGTAAAAATATCCGCCAGTTGACTCTTTGTAGGAACATAGTGCAGCTTTACGACACCACTGTTTACCTTCTCATAAATAAAGTGTCTGTCAATTTCGATATGTTTAGTCAGGTCATGTTGTACTGGATTCTTAGCAATACTCATTGTTGATTGGCTATCACTCAGTACCTTGAACTCCTGTTTTTCATCCAACTCCAGCTAGGTGAGAAGTTTTTTAAGCCACATGCCTTCGCAAATTCCAAGGGCCATAGCCCTATATTCTGATTCTGCACTACTTCGAGACACCACAATTTGCTTTTTACTCCTCCATGTGACTAAGTTTCCCCACACAAACGAACAATAGCCACTCACAGATTTTCTATCTGTTAACTCTCCTGCCCAGCTAGAATCTGTGTAAATCTTCACAGATCTGTCTTGATTTTTCCTGAAAATAAGTCCAAATCCTGGTGTAAACTTTAAGTATTGCAGGACTCTATTAGCTGCCTCCATATGTTCTTCTCTAGGATCACTCATGTGCTGGCTGATTATGCTTACTAGATAAGCTATATCAGGTCTGGTGAGTGATAAATAAATCAGTTTCCCAACCAGCCTTTGGTAGGATTCTCTGTTCACGGGAGTACTCGTGCCATTTTTTCCAAACTTCAAACCTGCATCCATTGGAGTGTCTGTTGGTTTACATCCAAGCATTCCAGTTTCCGAGAGCATGTCCAAGATGTACTTTCTCTGATTTATGACTATTCCCTCATTTGATCTAGCCACCTCCATTCCGGGAAAGTACCTAAGACTTCCCAAGTCTTTAGTCTCAAACTCTGTTGCCAAAAAAGTCTTTAGTTTCTCAATTTCCTTTGTGTCATCTCCTTTAATGATCATATCATCAACGTAAACAATAAGGAGAGTTTTTTTACCATCTGAAGCTACCTTCTTAAACAAGGTGTGATCTGTCTGTGTTTGCTTGAACCCGTTCTTCACCATGGCCTTTGCGAATCTGTCAAACCAGGCCTTTGGTGATTGCTTCATCCCGTACAAGGATCTATTTAGTTTGCACACTTTTTGTTTCGTTGAGTCATCCTCTAAGCCTGGTGGAATCTGCGTATATACTTCTTCTTCAAGCTTTCCATTCAAAAAAGCATTCTTGATGTCCAGTTGGTGCAACGTCCAATCTTTATTAACTGCTAATGAGAGCAGCACCCTTATTGTATTCAGTTTTGCCACAGGTGCAAAAGTCTCTTGATAGTCTACTCCATATGACTGAGTAAATCACTTTGCCACTAACCTTGCCATGAACCTCTCGATGCTTCCATCAGAATGATACTTTACTGTGAAAACCCACTTGCATCCGACCACCTTTTTTCCTTCTGGCAGTTTAGTTAAACTCCATGTGTTATTTTGTTGTAGGGCTTTGACCTCTTCTTCAACAGCTTTCCTCCAATCAGGATTTTCAAATGCCTCTTTCACTGTTCTAGGGATCCTTACACTGTTAATATTAGCTGTAAAAGCCTTGAAACCAGACAATAGTTTTCCATAAGAAACAAATCTATCAATAGGATGATTGGTGCATTTTCTTACCCTCTTTCTGATTGCAATCGGAAAATCATCTAAATTCTGATGAACTGGACTTTTTGAGACATCATTGCTTACCCTTTCCTCCATGGCAGCAGGACTTAAGATCAATTCTTGGCAAGTACTAGGCTGATCAATGGGTTCTGTGACAATTTTCTTTCTTCTGGTATAGGGAGTAAGCTGTTTGGCTAGAGATTGTGGGGTTTGAGTAGTGTGAGGCCTGGGAGATCTAGGTTCTGGAGAAGGTCTTTCTACTGGAACATTAGAAGAGATGGGAGATGTAGGCTCTGGGGAAGATCTTTCTACTAGAACACTAGGAGAGCTAGGAAATGTAGGCTCTGAAAAAGTTGTAGGATCATCAGAGTTGCTAGGTTGTTCGTCCTGTGTTTGTTCAAGGGTCGGAAAAGGAGACAACAAAGGAAGAATATGAGTAGGAGTAATAGGCTGAGATTCCTCACATGTCTCCCCCTGAATCTTAGTCCCTACAAAATAAGGTTGATTTTCAAAGAAAGTAACATCAAATGAAACATAGGTTTTCTTGGTAATAGGTGAGTAACATTTGTAGCCCTTCTGACTTAATGAGTATCCTATAAACACACACCGCAAGGACCTAGGATCAAGCTTACTCCTATTGTTGCTATGCACATGAACAAAAGCTGTGCAGCCAAATACTCGAAAAGGAATAGCAGATGACCATGGTTTGAAATGTGGAAAAAGATGTAAAAGGGTGTCAAAAGGAGTTTTGAAGCCCATAGTTTTGCTAGGCATCCTATTAATTAGGAAAGTAGCAGTAAGAAGTGCTTCCCCCCAAAGATACTAAGGAGCATTAGCAGAAAGCAGAAGAGACCGAGTTACCTCAAGTAGATGTCTGTTTTTTCTTTCAGCAACCCCATTTTGCTGAGGAGTGTTGACACAAGAAGTAAGGTGAAAGATACCTTTCTGTCGAAAAAAGGAACCAAGGGATTTAGTAAGATACTCACTCTCATTATCACTCTGAATTATCTTTATTTTGATTTCAAATTGGTTTTCGATCATGTGATAAAACGTTTTAAATATCGTTTCAACCTCAGATTTTTCTTTCATGAGATAGGTCCAAGTAACCCAAGAGTGATCATCAATAAAGATCACAAACCAGCGAGCCCCAGATACATTTTTAACTTTAGAAGGACCCCAAATGTCGCTGTGTATGATAGAGAAAGGAGAGGTAGGTTTAAATTTAGTGGGAATATATGCTTGTCTTGTATGTTTGGCAAGTTGACATGTATCACAGGTGAATGACGAGGGATGTTTATTCAGTAACAACTTAGGAAACAATTTCGCAAGATAGTAGAAATTCGGGTGTCCTAATCGAAAATGCCATAGCATGACATCATTGGAAAGAAGGGAAGAGGAAAAAACTGTAGACGTAGGACAACTGGAAATAATTTTGTTTCGAGAGGATAGGCCATCAAGAATGTAGAGTCCATTGTGTCGCCTAGCATTGCCAATCACCGTCCTCGAGTCTTGTGCCTGAAAAATACAACTAGACAGCCCAAAGTTAACATCACAATTCTCGTCTTTAACAATTTTGCTAACAGACATAAGATTACAGGTCAGTTTTGGTACATAAAGAACATCAAACAGTACTAGATGATCATTTAATTTAATAGAACCACTTCCTGATACAATGGAGAAAGATCCATCGGCAACTTTGATAGATGATGCAAATGAATATGGCTTGTACTCATGAAAAAGGTCATGATTGCCTGTCATATGGTCAGAAGCACCAGAATCCACTATCCAACTCCAGGGATTGACTGTGGCCAAACAAGAAATTCTACCTTTTGTAGCAGGAAATGCAGTAGAATCTGATTTGGAGAATATTTGACCAAACATTTGTTGGAGCTCCACAATCTGTTGCTTACTGAAATTGCTGGAAGAACTGTCATGCGCAGTAACATGTGCTTCTCTCGGGCTTTGGCCCGTTGGGATTTCCACTCTGCTGGTCTCACTGATTGAGACGAAATGGGAGGAAGAGACGCATCTGAAAGGGTAAAATTAGATGGACGAGAGCTTACTGGAGAGCTAATTGCAGAAGCAGCAGGTTCTGCTG
Source organism: Hibiscus mutabilis (assembly GCA_019671005.1). Taxonomy (NCBI): domain Eukaryota; kingdom Viridiplantae; phylum Streptophyta; class Magnoliopsida; order Malvales; family Malvaceae; genus Hibiscus; species Hibiscus mutabilis. Next base: position 14,528,155 of record CM033746.1, on the reverse strand, counting down.
TAGCCATGTTTTCTAAATAGGGAAGAAAGGTCGAGAGAATAGAGGGGAAAAAAAATTGAAATTTGGAAGAAAGGATCGACCTAAACTGATACCATGTTGAAATCAGAGAACATTTTAGAGTGTTTCTCTGTTAAATCTTATTAAAAAATGTTGTACAAGAGTACTCCTTTTATATGCTTTACAAGTAGTTAACCTAGAGTAGTCTACCTAAGAGATATAACTCTTATCCTTTAATGAGATAGAGTTTATCTAGATTTAAACTTTTAAATTCAAACTATTAGATGAGATAAGATAAGATTACAACATTTAATTTACATCTAATATCCTACAACATTACATTAGGAAGTAAGTCCTAGTTATATTTTGGCTGTTGAAAATAAGTTGGTGTTATGAGACATGCAGACCATTGTCCTAATTGCAACTATCCTTGTTATAGGCGCTCTAAACTATTTAACTTCTATCTGAAAAATTCTTAGGTGGATTTTAAAAATCTTATATATAATCTTAGTTCTAGAGAAGTAATCAAACAGTGATTTCTGGTTGTTTTAAGATCAATTAGAGTTGATTCTGATGCAACATGGATTTTTTATTCCCTCGAAATATGGAAATATTTAGTAATGGTCCTATACGCAATAATAATATCTTTTTAGGGCCAACTGAAAGGAAATATTAGGTGATAATGACCGGACTTAGGATGTTTATTTAGTTCATGGATTTAGAATTTAGAAATATATAAATAATTCAAAATTCCAGGATTTTGAAAACTCTTATTGATGATTATTACCCAAATGGAATATTTACTTTAGTCCACTAGATTTTGCCACAAGCCTCCCTCAGAATATAAAGGGCCAAATGCATGTTACTAGCATGTCTTGCACCAAACTCCTCAAGTTGGTTTTTAACTTTATTATCTGATAATGCAATGTCAAAGGTAATCCTTCCGATAAATACATGTGAAATTGTTCCCTTTTTATTACTTGTATACCTTTGCAAATTTGTGAGTTTGTATGTGATGCAAAATTAGTTTTGCTTCAGGTTGAGAACATTGTCCCTGGATCACTACCATCATCTTTAGAAGGACCTGTTATTCTTGTGGTTAATAAAGCTGATGGAGATGAGGAGGTTCAAGATTGTTTTTACTTAGCTATTTCCTTTGATCATTGAATGTTATTTTCCATTTTCTCGTATACAAGTAAAGTGGTCATGTAATCTCATTTATATGTTGCAGGTGACAGCAGCCGGATCCAATATTGCAGGAGTTGTACTTTTGCAGGAGCTGCCACACTTATCTCATCTTGGTGTTAGGGCCCGACAAGCAAGTTCTCTCCTCTTGTGATATTAATTTTATTATAGAATTTGTGATAGAATAATCTATTAGTCAGTGACAGACTGATAAAAGTATAAGTTTTTGTACAGGAAAAGGTAGTTTTCGTTACATGTGAAGATGAAGAAAAAGTTTCTTATATACAAAAGCTCGAAGGAAAATATGTGAGGTTGTTTGTGAACTTTTCCTCAGAATGATAAACTTTTTTCTCATCAATCTAACTATTTAGAGTTAGCTTTGTGTACTATTGAATTTGATACTATAATGTTTGGTTTTGTTTACTTGTGATTTTCTTTTTAAACTTATGAAGACTGGATGCATCATCAAGTGGCGTGAACATAAGCCCGTGTTCTTTAGATGATCGTGATGCTGATTCTGTTGCCAAAAATCGTTCAACTAATGGTTCATCTGCCGTTGAAGTGAATGGACCTCATGATTCATCTGCTGTTAAAGCCTCTTACTCCTATAATGCAAGTTTTGCTCTCTTCTATCTTTAATTGCAAGAAGCCAGCATCTCACTGTTATTTTTATCTCATAGTGAAACTGCTAATGGCTTTTATTTTTCATACAGGGTAGTTCTTCTTCAGGACTTGTACTGCTTGCTGATGCAGATGCAGATGCACAAACTTCTGGGGCAAAGGCAGCAGCCTGTGGTCGCTTAGCTTCCTTGGCAGCAGTTTCTAACAAGGGTAACATTTTTGTTCCTGGCAACTAATTTCAGGAGTCTTTGATAATATAAGAAGTATTATACGTGACTAATGTTCAACAGAATATTTTTCTTATGGCAAATAATTAAGGCTAATTTTTGATAAATCCATTTGTTATTAGTTTTATCTGGACTGTAATCTTCTGTGTTATAATTTGTACATTTAAATGTTGTCGTTTTGCATTTTTTGTTTCTTTATGGCAGTCTACAGTGACCTAGGGGTGCCAGCTTCGTTTCGAGTTCCTGCTGGAGTAGTTATACCATTTGGCTCCATGGAATGGGCTTTAGAACAAAACAAATCCATGGAAACATTCGTGTCTCTTCGAGAAAAGATTGAAACAGCAGGTTTGGAAGGTGGAGAGCTTGACAAATTATGCCACCAACTCCAGCAGTTGGTCTCTTCCATGCAGCCCCCACAAGACTTAATTGATGCCATAATTAGAGAGTTTCCGGGCAATGTACGCTTAATTGTCCGTTCAAGTGCAAATGTTGAGGATTTGGCAGGGATGTCAGCTGCTGGACTTTATGAATCAATCCCAAATGTCAGTCCTTCAAATCCAACTGTTTTTGCCAGTGCTGTTAGCCAAGTATGGGCCTCTCTCTATACTCGAAGGGCAGTACTAAGTCGTCGTGCTGCTGGTGTGCCTCAGAAAGATGCAACAATGGCAATCCTGGTTCAAGAAATGCTTTCACCTGATCTTTCATTTGTACTCCACACGCTCAGCCCAACAGATCATGACCATAACATTGTTGAGGCTGAGATTGCACCAGGGCTTGGTGAAACCCTTGCATCAGGAACTAGGGGCACACCGTGGCGTGTATCTTCCGGAAAGTTTGATGGGCTTGTGAAAACACTAGCATTTGCAAATTTCAGCGAGGAGATGGTTGTATCAGGTGCAGGTCCTGCTGATGGGGAAGTAATCCATTTGACAGTAGACTACAGCAAAAAATCCTTGACGGTTGATCCAATATTCCGTCAACAACTTAGTCAGCGTCTGTGTGCAGTTGGATTTTTCCTGGAGCGGAAGTTTGGCTGCCCACAGGACGTGGAAGGCTGTGTTCTTGGAAAAGATGTTTATATAGTCCAGACACGCCCCCAACCCCTGTAACGTCTTTTACCCGATCAGGTACACAATCTTACAAGATTTTCATCCACATGAAACGAAGCATTTGATCTTTTCCACCACAGGCATTACTTGCAGTTTTTCAAGTTTTCTACGCCCTACATATCTTAGTATAGATGCAGTTTAAGCTACCTATGTTTGCATAACCGATATAGACGAGGGATGGAAGTGCTGCTGCAAATATGTTGAGTAATCCATGTTTTGTTAGTTGAAGACCCTGGAATGGTTGCCGTATCGCTTTCAGTTGATTGTTTTTTCGGTCTCATGCAAATTGATCCAGTGTTGGAAATATCTATCTTGTATTGCAGATTGTACTGACATCCCTACCTCTGTTTAAGTTGAGCTGGAATGAACAGCTTTGGGTTTGAGGCTTCTGTCCTGTTTAAAATAAAATGTGGGACTGTCCTTGAAGCCTAGCCTCTAGGAATAAAACAATAAGATCCCATCTTCATTTAATCATTACTTAAATGTTTTGTTCAATATAATTAAAGTGCATGTGTCCTCTACTTGATGTATGCTTTTGAGGTAACTCATCTCCCAAATCTAACATGAAATATACAGGGAAAGTACTAATTGTAAATATTTTTGATACATTTGGTTAACTAAACACTGATACGATTGTAATTTATAAAATTACTGTCTCCAAATAAAATAGAAAAAATTTACCTTGATAATTGGTATATTTGGTTCACTAAACATTTTACTAGGAGATTGAAATTACCTTTTATCAGCTAAAATATAGAATTTATTAATGTTAACATTTTCCAACTGTACTAATTAAATTTTAGTTGATTGTAATAAACACATATTTTAATATGTTTTGAATGAAAATGAATTAATATAATTATATGAAATTTAAATAAATAATAATTATATCCAAATAAAGTAGAAAAAGAATCACACTCAATGTTGGTGTTTTGAAAAGACATTGATGTTAGTAGCACATGCTTTTGCTGCATGATTTGGAGTGTGGAATCAGAAAAGCTATTCAATGATTTTTATGAAATTTACAAGTCTCTTGGACCCAACTATGAAATAGGATTGATTTGGTGGGTTATTGCACGCTGTTGAACAATTTCTACTTAGAGGAGAGAGAAAGGGAATTTTAGTCTTACTAGATCTTGAACTTATAATTTAAGAGAATGAAAATGTATTAATTGAGAGTTTTAACCACATGTTTCAGAGATTGTTGACATTTTTTTAATCTTTAGTATTTATTATTATCAAACACAATTATGAGAAAATGATATGTGCCAATTCCAAGTATGAGATTTGGATCCCACATAAGAAAATATAAAATTCTTTGCGATTTAGACGCTCCCACCTTAATATAAAACTCTTACATACGGGTCTCCAAAACATCACACGTCTTTCAAAGGGCGGATGTTTTTAGAGACCGGTGGGTCATGTCCTCACAAAATTTTAAGAAATTTGAATTTTATCCCTCCTAAAATTTTAAGAAATTTGAATTTTATCTCTAAAATTTTTAAAAATTTTGATTTGTCCCTTCAAGATTTTTAAAAATTCATATTAAGTTTTAAAATTTTAAATATTTTTAATTAAATTTCTTATCAAATTTTATTTTTTTTGTTAAATCACTCAAAATTATTACAAATTTTAGTTAAACCCTCAACTTTTAAAATTTTTTGTTTAATCCTCCAAATATTTTAAAAATTTATATTGACCCCTTCAAACTTTTATTTCAAGTTCCGCCATTGCATCTACAGTTGTGCGCCAAAGATGATGTGGATATGCATAAAACTAGATTAATGTTGATATTCCAAAGCATGGTGGATTGGCATACGTAACTTGCAAGGTATGTGACATAGGAAAAATTGTAAGTTTTGATGAACAATCAATACATTCTAAGAGACTAAGAGAAAAGATATTTGACAGAAAATCATCATAGCCAAAGACAGCACTCGATGCAATATTCACAATATTTTATTTCACTTGTGTGGATCTGTTTGATACGCTTCCTATTTTACCGGTAATGTTCTTCCATCAATACCACCACACCCAACCCAACCATGCCGTTGTTTTGTTAGAAGATTTTCTGAGTCACTTCTGCACTAGTTATTTGAAACCTGCTTACAGAACTTTCCCATTGAATAAAGGCGCGTCCTACCAAACGAGCCATCTAAGAAACACGGATGTCATGGAACGCCTTCATGCTATGTGTCAGGAAAAGGTGTTATTTTCAGAATTCATCAGAAATGGATTTTTGTAATTATATATATAAATATAGGTAAAATGAGTTGGATCAGGGTTTTGGCTGATCCGCACCGAACTAAAAATTTAACACTTCCATCCAAACCCGACATGACATTTTATGATGTTCCACCCGTCCTAAACTCAAATTCTAAAGTAAAAACTCGAACTCAACCCAACTCGACATAAATAAAAAAATTATCAATTTTCATTATTATTCGATAAAATAGGGAATGAATTGAAAAAATACAAATAGAGAGAGCATTATAATAATTATTTCATTTTTATTAGGCAAAATAGAGAAAAAAATGAAAAATATATAAAAAGAGGGGCATTATACCTAAATATTTAGAATAAAATCAAACTAATATTTCGGGTCGGGTAGGGTATTTTCACCTTAAACCCAAACCCGACATCATCCTCAAAAAATCAGACCCGAATTCAAAATTTTCTTTAAAAAAACCCGACCCTATAGGATCGGATCGGTTGGAACCCGTCGAATCTGGGTCAAATGGTCATCCCAAAAATGCCCAATGGAGGGAGAGATTTTTTTCTTTCCATTTTTCAATCTTACAAGCACATTCATGAAAAGCAAAACACATGCATTTTTTGCCTTTCTAATTTTTTTGTCCTCTAATTCTCAATCTTTCCAATTTTCTTAGTATCAAGATATCAAGGCTTTTCATGGCTACCATACTCTTCAAATGTAACTATGTCTTTTTCAATACAAAAATGGAACTCTCTGAATGAACTGAATTTTCTTTTTCTGATCAAAATACAGAATTGAGAAAACTACAAGCAAAAAGCTAAACGGCAACCCTCATTTTTTTACTTGGGCTGCAGCTTAGGTGGTGGCAATGGTTCGAATTTGGGCATAAATTTTATCTATGGTACTCTCTGTAGCGATGTCCCCATTTCGCTAAAAACATGGATTTCGAGGTGTTTGTGATTTTTCAGATATAAAATATTTATTCCGTAGGGGTTTTAAAAGAACCGCATTTTATTTAAAAATTGGAGTCGCCACCGGCCACTTAGGTAGGTCGGACACCATAAAACCAGAGATTCAAAAACTATTGGGTTCGGGAGTCGTTACGGATGGGGAAGGATTAGCACCCCCACACCGCCCAAAATTGGTACTTTAATAATTACCGCTTTATTAATATAAGATTTTCCGGATTAAAGTGACAATTAGTTTAAAATTCGGTTATAATTGCGAATAAATTTTAAGGGCCCCGTTATCCGAGAGCAAACGCCCAACCACTATCACTACGCCTGATACTGGCCCCGTTTAAGCTCGGATAAAAGGGCACCACATTGACAATTTATATCTCGATATGCAATCTTAGTAGGCAAAATATCAAACATGGCAAATAATTTAAATGCAATAAATATTAACATAACAGAATACTAATCTAACATAAATAAAATACGTAACTAAAACGTACATATATACATATTAATCTTAATAGTAAATAAAAACAAATTTTACATATCACAATAACAAGGCATGAATAAATACGTGTGTGGACAAAAACATATATTTCAAGAAGACATGCATATTAGAAATAAAACACATTTCAACATATATAGAACAATATATTATACATAAAAAGAAAATACACTAACACGTAACCTAAAAGGCAAGAGAACATACAATACATACTAAAATACAAAACATGTTGTGTACGAGCCAACTAGAACATAATATGCGTGATACGAATAACCGAACAAATACATAAAGATACATAATCATCATAAACTTAACACACATATACATGTAAACATGTAAATACAAGGCATATACGAGGGACATATAATAAGGCAAAAGACTACATCAACATACACGATTATAATAAACGAACATGAGTATTTACATGGAAACAAGACTGAAATGAAAAGAAATAAACATCAGTAGCAGAAATTAAAGGACAATAATATGCAATTTAGGGACGAGAATGCAAGCAGGACTGAACTTGAAAGGACTGAAACTGTAATTGGACCAAGGGGCAGACCCGAAGTGAAAAATCCAAAAACGCGGGATGGTTAAAGGGGTAATTTTACCATTTAAAAACTGATTCGGTGTAATTTAGGGATTGGATTGCAAGATTTTGAAATATAAGGGGGACTGGAATTGTAAATATATCATGCGGCGAGCTCGATCGGTGAAACGACTCCAGATCGTGACACGTGGGGCTCAGCAGTCGAGGGGTTATAGCGCGTGGGACTCACGTACGCGTGGGATATCGAAGAGTCCGCGCGTGGACCGCACGCGCGCGTGGCACTCGAACTGTCCAGACGTGTAGTGCACGCGGCTAGCTAGATATTTTGTCCCTGCTTGATCGTGGCCGTTGGATCAGATCTTGATCCAACGGCCCATAGTTATCTGCACAAAAATAATTAGAATTAAATAGGGCTTTGGGTTTGGGCCAACCGGGCCTTGTAATAATATTAATAACTTCAGACTTGTAATGGACTTGGACTGGCAATTTATTTATTTGGGGTTTAATATGTTTTTTTTATTTCATTTTATATTAGCCTAATAATAATAACATCAATATTAGTTATAGCAAAAATTAATAATAATAATACACATACAATAATACATACGTATGTACCTATGCAAACATTAATTAATATAACATACTAGCATACGTACATATACAATCATACACATAATTAACATAACATCTACACACATTATCCGTAAAAACAAATACGCTCGTACTAAATATAGATACATGCACGACACACATACACCTATTTAATACGTATACATACATAGTTTATAATATACATGCACACACTTTACATATATTAATAACACTCATGCACATAATAAACATATAGCATAATATAATACAATGTATACATGCAACGCTAATATACTAATAATTATTCTAATATGTATTTACAGACCAGATAAAAATGAGTGATTACAGTTGCCCCTCTTTGCTTGTTCTCGTGGAATGGGAACAAAGCAAAGATTCATAAGCACTCATTTTTATCAGACTTCCCTGTTTGTAGCTTTGGAAACACGTGTTCTTCTGGAACTATCCGTTCTTCCTCGGCTGAATCTTCGGGCTCGTAAGTCCTTCCTATATATAGCTTCTTCCCCTCCGATCTTGGAGCTACAGGCTCTTCCTATATAGAACCCTTCGCTCTGAAGCCATGAGTTATGAGTCCCTCCTATATAGAACTTTTCACTTCGAGACAGTAAAGCTTGGAGTCCTTCCTATATAGAACTCTTCGCCTTCAACGCTGGTTTCTCCTATATAAAACCTTTTGCGTCGCTGATGGATTCTTCCAACTGGGAGTTCCTCCTATATAGAACTGCTAGTCTTCAAACCCTGGAGCCGTCAGTTCTTCCTATATAAAACTTTTGGCATCTGAAATCTTAGAGCTACAGGTTCTTCCTATATAGAACCTTTCACTCTAAGACAGTAAAGCTCGGAGCCCTTCCTATATAGAACTCTTCGCTTTCGACACAACAGGTTTTCCCTATATAAAACCTTGTGTATCATGGGTGAATTCCTTCGACTGGGAGTTCTTCCTATATAGAACTGCTAGTCTTCACCCTGGAGCTGTAAGTCCTTCCTATATAGAACTTTTAGCTTCTGAAATCTTGGAGCTACGGATTCTTCCTATATAGAATCTTTCACTCTAAGACAGTGAAGCTCGGAGCCCTTCCTATATAAGACTCTTCGCTTTCAACACAACAGGTTTTCCCTATATAAAACCTTGTGTGTCCTGGGTGAATTCCTTCGACTGGGAGTTCTTCCTATATAGAACTGCTAGTCTTCACCCTGGAGCTGTAAGTCCTTCCTATACAAAACTTCCAGCTTCTGAAGCCTCGGAGCGGAGGATTCTTCCTATATAGAACCTCTCTCTGCAGACGCTTGGAAACATAGGCCTTTTGTATGTAGAACTGTTGTCTTCACATTTGGGATTCACACCACGATGGCTATCGATGTCTCTTTGAATCCACAGATACCTGTCTAAGATAAGACAAAATGCTATGACAAATGAATTGACATGCTCCTAATCCTAGTGATGTCTGACTATTCATGATGCATGAGTGTCAATAACTTGGTGGGCTTGTTTGGTCCTTATTCGATCTCGTTGTTCACTTTCTCATTTTTCACGGGCGTCGATACCCCACTTCACTGTCAGGTTCAACCATTCTAACCTTTCTTTTTCTCCATTTAAGACTTGGAATTCTAAAGTGCTCTTTCGGGTTTTCGCTTTAGAGAGTTTTTTTAGGGGTGCCCTTCTGGGTTTTCACCCGAGAGATCTCTCTTGTTATCTCTCATGCTTTCCTTGAATAAGCAGGACGTACGCCATTGGTCATCCTATCCGGTTGTTTGAAGCTTTCCGCCTTCCCTATCAACAGCCGTTATGTAGGGAGCTAGAGGGCGAAGTTAATATCATTTTCTTTAATCACCTGCATTTTTAAGGTTAGATCACAGTAATGCTCAGAAATCTCTTGTTTACCATAAGCCTATGTTAGCTTATTTGCCTGAAATTAACAAGAAGGCAAGGAATGGATGCTCAAAAACACGATTTTATTACGATTAAGGGCTTGGGATATCTTAAAAGAGGTATGACACACATGAGAAAGAAGAAAAGTTAAGTATAAAATACAAGATCCCTCATTATCTTCGGTATGAATGATACATGATCTTGTCAACCAGCGTAGAATTTTTGCCTGAAGCTTCCTCTTCATGATGTTCATGGGGATACCCTTCTCCTCGGATATTCAGTTTTTCAATTTACCTAAGCCGCCCTTTACGGGTTTTCAACTCAGGTCCTCCCTCTGCTTCAAGACGCCCTATTTCGGGTTTTCGTCCTGAACTCTCCATTTTTGTTCTTTTTCTTTTTTTATTTTCTTTTTTTTTCAAAGATAGTATTTCTTAACAGCATCAGAATTTACAGGGTTTTTCAGCTTGTCTCCATCCGTTTCTGTTAGGATTAAGGCTCCTCCTGAGAAGGCATTTTTTACCATGTACGACCCTTCCCAGTTGGGCATCCACTTTCCTCGAGAATCTTTCTGAATCGGGAGGATTTTCTTGAGCACCAGATCTCCTTCTTTGAATTCTCTTGGGCGCACTTTTTTGTTGTATGCCTGCATCATCCGCTTTTGGTACATCTGACCATGACAAATGGCTTTTAGTCTCTTTTCATCAATGAGATTTAGCTGGTCGAGTCTGGCCTGCACCCATTCAGCTTCTTCCAATTTTACTTCATTTAAGACCCGAAGAGACGGGATCTCTACCTCGATGGGGAGTACTTCTTCGGTACCATACACCAAGGAGTAGGGTGTTGCCCCTATTGGTGTGCGAACGGACGTCCTATAGGCGAAAAGGGCAAATTGCAGCTTCTCATGACAATCTCTGTAGGTATCCGTCGTCTTTGCTATGATCTTCTTTATGTTCTTGTTTGCTGCTTCCACTGCCCCATTCATTTTAGGACGATAGACTATGGAATTATGGTGTGTTATCTTGAATTGAGCGCACGCGTCCGTCATCATTTTGTTATTCAGATTCGAAGCATTGTCGGTGATGACCCTTTCTGGCAATCCGTATCGACAAATAATCTCCTTCTTTAAGAACTTACATATTTTAGTCCTTGTGATGTTGGCATAAGACGCTGCCTCTACCCATTTAGTGAAATAGTCTATGGCAACCAGAATGAAACGGTGTCCATTAGAAGCTTTCGGATGAATCTGCCCGATGACGTCTATGCCCCACGCCGAAAAAGGCCACAGAGAATTCATGGTGTGTAAAGGCGATGGGGGTGCGTGAATCTTGTTAGCGTAAATTTGGCATTTGTGGCATTTCCTGGCGTAATCAATGTAATCTCCCTCCATGGTCAACCAGAAATAACTATATCTCATAATTTTCCGGGCTATAGACAGCCCGTTGGCGTACGTTCCACAGAGCCCGTCATGTACATCGGCTAAAATCTCTTTCGCCTCTCGGACATCCACACATCTTAGCAATGTCTGATCATGACTTCTCCTATATAGGATCTCTCCATCTAGGATATATCTTGTTGCCATTTTTCTGAGTGTCTTTCTGTCATTGTCATTTGCCCCTTCTGGATACTTTCGAAGCTTGACATATTGCAAGATGTCATAGTACCATGGGTTTCCATCAATCTCTCCATGTACATTACAACAATGAGCAGGCCTTTCAAACGTCTGCATCTTAATGGGCTTCATTTCTACCCCGGTGTTTGTTTTAAACATGGATGCCAAGGCATCTGCCATCTGATTTTCTTCTCGGGGCAGGTAATTGAAGCTGACCTTTTCAAACTCTTTGGTGAGCTCTTGAATCAATTCATAATATTTGACCAACTTCGGGTCCTGGTTTCCCATTCCCCGCGCAATTGGTAAATTACTAAGGATGAATCTCCGAATACTCGAAGTTCCTTAACCTTTCTCTCAATAGCTGAGTTCAGTCCCATAACGCAAGCTTCGTATTCAGCTATATTGTTAGTGCAGAAGAATTCCAATCTGCTGGTGAAAGGGTAATAGACGTCCTCAGGAGAAATTAGCACTGCTCCTATCCCATGTCCGAGAGCATTAGAGGCTCCATCGAAGTAAAGCTTCCATGATTTATCATCTGAAACCTCTTCCTCGGTTGTAATACACATCAAGTCTTCGTCTGGGAAATTAAAGTTCAATGCCTCATAGTCGTCCGAAGTACGACTAGCTAGGAAATCTGCCCCCTTCACGGCTTTTTGGTTAACGTATACAATATCGAATTCGGATAAGAGCATCTGCCATCGGGCCATCCTTCCCGTTAGTGCTGGCGCTTCCATTAAGAACTTCAATGGGTCTAGCATGGATATCAACCAAGTAGTGTGGTACAACATATACTGCCTAAGCCGCTTGGTAGCCCAAACTAGAGCACAACACAGCTTCTACACTGGCGGGTACCACGTTCCGCAATCATTGAATTTCCTACTTAGGTAATAGATGGCTTGCTCCCTTTTTCTTGACTCATCGTGTTTCCCCAATACGCATCCCATTGAATTCTCAAAAACTGTCAGATAGAGAATTAATGGTCGATCTAGTACTGGTGCGACTAAAATTGGAGCATTTGTCAGGTACTTTTTGATCTTTTCTAGGGCTCTTTGACATTCCTCATCCCACACACCAGGATTATTCTTTCTAAGAAGTCTGAAGACCGGGTCACATCGGTCGGTTAATTAGGAAATGAAATGAGAGATATAATTTAACCTCCCCAGGAAACCGCGAACTTCCTTCTGAGTGTGGGGTGGTGAGAGATCCTGGATGGCTTTCACTTTATCTGGATCAATCTCAATCCCTCTTCTGCTTACCACGAACCCTAGGAGTTTTCCAGAAGTAACGGCGAAGGTACACTTGGCAGGATTGAGCCTCAGTTGGTACTTCCGTAGTCTTTGGAATAGTTTTCTCAAGTTCTGTAGGTGCTCTTCCTTTGTTCGGGATTTGGCAATCATGTCGTCCACATATACTTCTATTTCTTTGTGCATCATGTCATGAAAAAGAGTCACCATTGCTCTTTGGTATGTTGCCCCTGCGTTCTTTAGCCCAAATGGCATCACTCGATAACAAAAAGTGCCTCACATGGTTATGAACGTAGTTTTCTCCATGTCGTTAGAGTCCATCTTTATCTGGTTGTACCCTGAGAAGCCGTCCATGAATGAAAACCATGAATGCCCTACAGTATTGTCAACCAGCGTGTCAATATGTGGTAAGGGGAAGTTGTCTTTAGGGCTGGCTCGGTTTAGATCCCTATAATCTACACACATACGAACTTTCCCTTCTTTCTTTGGTACCGATACAATGTTTGCAACCCATTCAGGGTATTTGGCTACCTCCAAGAACCCAGCATCAAACTATTTTTTTACTTCCTCTCAGATCTTTAACAACATATCTGGTCTCATTCTCCGAATTTTTTGCTGTATTGGTTTGCACTCCGATTTTGTTGGCAATTTGTGCACCAGTATGTCGGTATTCAACCTTGGCATATCTTGATAAGTCCAGGCGAAGACATCCTTGAATTCCTGAAGTAGGGTTATCAGTTCGTGCTTGGTTTTTGAGGAAATCGTCGTTCCTACTTTTATTTCTTTTCTCTCTTTTTCAGTCCCCAAGTTTACAATTTCTATTTCTTCTTGGTGGGGCATGATCTGCCTTTTTTCGTTGGCCACCATTCTCTTTAACTCTTCCGGGATCTCACCTTCTATCTCGTCATATCCTTCCTCAATTCCCTCTGAGACCTCAGGGCATTCAAAATTCACTCCAGGATTGGGTCCGGTATCATTCATATCGTCAATCATGAGCGACCTGCATTAAATGAGAATGAATTGTATTGGGAAGGAGACGATTTTATATGAAGGGAATGAACATGAAGAATGCATGAATGAAATAAATGAAACTTTGGTCATTCAGGAAAGTGGGGATATTTTTATTTCAATCAAAAAGTTAACATAGGTGCCCTATACAAGAGATCCCCATTGTTTTCGGGCAAAACAAAAGGTTGATTCGGAGCATTACTCTGATCTATTCCTAAAAACCACAGGTAGATCAATGCAGCTCCAGTTATCGAGTGTTTCCCCGGGATGGCAGGAGCGGATGTTGGTCAACGTTTTGCTGCCTCGGTCTTTTCTAGCTAGCATGTTGATGTACATCCCTTCAAATGATTCATTAAGTATCTCCTCCTGGTTGAGTACGTCGTTTTTCTCAATTGCCTCTTCAACCTCTTGACCTGGCTGGTAGAATCCTCCGGAGACAAAAGTGGTTTTTAAACTAGGAAAGGACATTGGTCTCCACGGAATGTCTTCTCCTTTAAATCTGGCTTTTCTTTGCTCTTCCTTTCTCTTATATTCCACTTTTCTCTGTTGGACACTTGGTTGGTAACCCAGCCCAAAACGATCCTTCTTGGTTATCATATTTTTGGCTCTTAGGTTTCCTTGTAAGGGATCCGACTTCCCTCCGAAACGAATATGGCATTCACTAGTTCTAATGCTCGGAACGAGCATTCTGCAGCATCTTCATCGTTTTGAATATAAAGGGCGTCTGATGTCACAGAAGCAACAATTTCCTGCTCTGCCTCTACTGTGACCAATTTACCTTCGACTACAAATTTTAATTTCTGATGTAACGATGAGGGGACAACTCCTGCGGAGTGGATCCATGGTCTTCCCAATAAGTAGCTGTAAGATGGTTTTATGTCCATCACCACAAAATCGATCACATACTCAGTCGGTCCGATCAATAGGGGCACCTCAATTTTCCCCATTGTTCCTCTTTGTGTACCATCAAAGGCTCTTACTGAATTGTGGCAGGGCTTTAGGTGAGAACCATCTATTGGTAGTTTTTGCAGGGTCACCATAGGCAAGACGTTCAATGCTGACCCGTTGTCAATCAGTACGCCAGGACTACATACCCTTTGCAGTGGGTTGTGATGTTAAGGGCTTTGGTGGACCCCATTCCTCCCTCAGGGATCTCATCATCACTGAATGTTATATGATTATAGGCAGTAATATGCCCCACTATCCTGTCCAGATTTTTCATAGAAATATCCTGGGGCACAAAAGTTAGATTTAGTACTTTTAATAGCGTCTCCCGGTGCTGTTCTGAACTCAAGAGTGATTCCAGTACTGTGATCCTGGCCGGTTTCTTTCATAGCTGGTCCACTACGTTGTACTCGCTATGTCTCAAGAACTTCAGAAATTCTTTGGCTTGGGCCTCAGTTACCGGCTCATTCATCTTTGGGGGAGGTTCTTCTCCAAATATCTGCGTGGGGCTAACTGCTGTATTCTTCCCCTTATCTTTTTCAGCTACTTTCAAAGCCTCAGAGGAATAACATCTGCCGCTCCTTGTGAAATGGCCGGCCTCACTAACGTTTACATCGCTCTGGCTTTGTTGGTCTTTCAGCGTAGGCTCTTTTACCTGACCATGTTCTAGTTTTTCTGGCGTGGTCACATTTACGGCATAATTCCAGGGGGTTTGCCACATATCCTTGAATGGGAATGGGGATGGTGCTGAAATAATGATCCTGGGACTCATCTTGTTGGTTTCTCCTTGGGAGGCACCTGCATTCCCTGG
Organism: Hibiscus mutabilis; assembly: GCA_019671005.1. Classification (NCBI taxonomy): domain Eukaryota; kingdom Viridiplantae; phylum Streptophyta; class Magnoliopsida; order Malvales; family Malvaceae; genus Hibiscus; species Hibiscus mutabilis. The sequence continues at coordinate 14,512,694 of CM033746.1, read as the reverse complement.
TATGGGAGAGATGATAAAAGGTCTATCCTTCCCGTATTTAGATTTGGGGCTATCCGTCATATGTACGTCCGGCCCCTTCTTCCCCATGGGCTCCTCGAAAAATTCTATTTGCTTTTCATTCATCAACTCCTGTACCAATCTCTTGAACTCATCACACTTTTGGATGTCATGTCCTTCATTCTGGTGGAATTCACAATACACTCCACCTCCCTTCTGCCTTATTATCATGCCTTTGTCGATCACACGAGCCATGCATAACTGTTGAAATACCCACCGTAAAGGAGATTTGACTTCTGACACATCATCCTTAATCCTCATGGTAAAGTATTATTCAATAACATTTACTCCTCTGCTCCCATGATTAGGCAGCGGGTTATTGGCTACACTCGGTTCTTCAAACTTCAATATCCCAGAATCGATTAAATTCTGCACAAGTTTTTTGAAAGTAAGGCAGTTCTCGGTGGGATGTCCAGGGGCACCGCCGTGATAGTCGCAATGCGCATTCGGATTATACCAAGAAGGGAAGGGCAGATTGACAGGAGTAACGATGTATGGACGGACCAAGTCTGCTTCATACAACTAGGAATAAAGTTTCGAGTACGAAACAAGTAGGGGAGTGAAAGTTCTCCTCTCTTTCTCTTTTCTGGAGATTCTCTCCTCTCTTTGATTTGAGTTTTGTGTTTTTCCCACAGGTGCTTGTAGCTGTGAGACTGTGAAGTTCTTCGGGGTGGTATAAGTGCTGGTGGCGTTTACTTCATTCCTCTTGCCATACTTCCGAGACCCTTCCCCGCTATCAATTCTACCACTCTTAATTGCCAATTCAAGGGACTCCCAAGTCCTGATTAAGTCAGCAAAACACTGCGTTTTGTTATTAATGAGGTGATCAAAGAGTGCCCCTTTCAGAGTATTAACAAATAACGGCGTAATTTCATGTTCCGGGAGGGGCGGCTGAATTTGGGCGGCCACTTCCCGCCACCTTTGGGCGTATTGCCGCAGGCTTTCGTTGGACTTCTGCCTCATATTTTCCAACATAATTCTACTGGGGGTCATATCTGTTACATGCTTATATTGCTCAATGAATGCTCTCGACAGATCTTTCCATGTCTTAACATTTGCCTTGCTCAATTGGGTGTACCACCGTAACGCCGCTCCAGTTAGGCTGTCCTGGAAACAATGGATCAGTAGCTTTTCGTCCTTAAGGTAGGCTGCCATCTTCCGACAGTATATTGTTATGTGCGTGGAAGGACAAGTGGTTTCATATTTGTCGAACTCTGGTGTTTTGAATTTTGGCTGTAGGACAAGATCGGACACCAGACTTAAGTCGCTAGCATCATTCCCTGACTCTTCCATAGATTGCAACATTTTAAATTTTTCCTCCATGAGGTGAAACCTCTCCTCCCACTTTTTCTCTATCTCGGTCCTGATCTTTTCAACCATGTTCAGGTCCGGCACCTCCTCTTCGTAGGGTGCTTCAATGTCGAGGGGTTGAGTTTCAAGTGCCCCTATCTGAAGACTAGCTGACATTCCAGCAGGGTCGATATACATCTTTCTAGACGGATTCAGTGCAGCTAGTTGAAACTTGTAGTGAGTTGGGGTATCCTCTGGCTCTTGAACGGTTTCTCCTTCCACTCTTTTTCCAAGGCTTTTAGCCAACAATACGGTTATGTCGGATACTATCGATGCTTGTGACTGAGCAATCTGGTCACTGAGGCTTCTTTGGGCCACTTCAAGCCTTGTCTCGGGCTCTTTTTGCCCTTTTTCTAAACTGATTATTCTGTCTTCCATGAGTTTGCTTTGTAATCGGGTAAGGTATGTATGATGAATGATTGCGGGTTAACTACACACAATGCCACAATATTCATAATGTTAATATGGTTGCAAGAAAATAAATGCATGTATAATGATGCGAATGTCATGATGCGATGCAGGAATGTATGTAGACAAGGTATTGATTCCGCTAGTAATCACCCTTTTGAACTACTTCCACAGGAATTAAAGGGTCTAGATTACAACAGAGTTCGTATTACAAAATAAAGATCCCTAATACAAAAGATCTAATTACAACACAGAGTCCTATAGATAAGCTCTAGCTCTATCTCCTAATCTTCCAATTGCTTGGAGCAACTTGCTGAACCTGGGAGCTTCTTCCATTTCTGGGACTATGAAAGGCCGGAGTGTTTCAGCCTCGATGGCCAAATCATTCACATGCCTGGCGACTCGTTGTATGTCCACCATCAGGTTTGCGTAATATTGGTCCCTATCCTGTACCATCCGGGCAGCGTCACGCAATCTCTTTTGCCAATAGGTGTCCCCTCCGGCTGCAGCCTCCTCGAACACACTAATTCTTTCCTTGTAATCCTCAACAGTTGGTTCGAGGGACTTAATTCGTGCTTGTAACACGCTTACTTCGCGCTCTCTTTCTTGTAGCTCAGTGAAACCATTTCTCTGGCAGTATATTCGAAGGGAGTGTTCAACTTCCGCCACCTTTCCTTTTAATTCGCCATTCTGACTTTGGCTTTGCTCCAGACTTTGAATAGTGTCATCGTACATTTTTTGCTTCTCTAACAGTCTATTACGGCTACTCATGGACTTTCTTTTCCATACGGCGACGTTTTCTCTCTCATGATGGACAGCTTGTTTTCCCTTGTTGATTTCTTGCCTGAATCTTTCCTTTTCTTGATCAATGGCCTTCTTGGAGGACCGTTTTTCTTCCTCCATAGCCAACCGGCAGCTTTCTATCTCTTTCTCGATCGCTCTCTTGTTGATTTCTCATTCTTCTTCCACCAAACGGATGTCATTCATTCTTTCTCTTTCCACAGCTATGAATTGACTCCGGTCGGCCTTCTGTATTTTTGCTTGTAGTAGAAGGACATCTTTTTGATAAAGAGCATTCTTGTCGCTCAAATCTGCATTTAATTTCTTCAACTGCCTAATGATCCCGTCCCGCTCGTCAACCTCTAAACTTGCCTTATAGAGCTCGCTCGCATGTTGGGTCTGTTGGATGTCCATTTTCCTTTTAATTTCTTCGAGTTCATTCCGTAAGATGTCAGTTTTAGACGGTACCCCCCTTGTAAGCTCCTCGAGTGACACTGTTGGTCCTTGATCAGATTCATGAATCATATTATTAACCCTCAAACGTCTCCAAAGATCATAGTCTGGGGTAGTCATGTGCTCGGTATCTCCTTCCACCCTGATCTGGTAACAATGGTCCCAGGCCCTCATGATGGTCTGAATTTTTCCTTTGAACTCCCCTTTAAAAAGAAATTCAGTTTGGCTTAACCCGACAGTATTGGGAATGAACTGTCATGATCCGAACTGTCGAGACACTAAAAGTGGAGCACAGGCGATCCCTCCGTGCAATCCCAACATCATCAGCCAGTTGAAATCACCACAACTGTATAGAAAATAATTAACATTACCGAGCCATGAGACCCTCCATGCTATGTCTTCGTCTTGAATGTTCCTGAAGAAACTAGTCCACATTTTTGCTTTCAAATCCTCTCGCCATTCCTTTTCTAAGTACTCCCGTAAAGGCGAAAAACCTTGGAAGGATATCCCCGGTAGGACCCTCGTCGGTGTCTTCCACATGTGACTCTGAATCCATACCTGTAACAGCTGTGTGCATCCTCGAAAACATCCTTCTTCATGTTTCCGGCTAGCATTTAAGGAAATGAAAGTCTCGGCCAAGATTGCTGGTACTGGGTTTGCTTTCCGTTTTACCCGCTCAAACAAGTCCAGAATGGCTATGTCAATGTTCCCGAGTACTCTTGGAAAGATCACCAAGCCATATATTCCTAAGGCGAATAGGTCCATTTTCTTTGCCTCGTTTGGATGTGTCGGTATGATGTCCCGAATACTTTCCCATGCAAAAATTGTATTGTCTCCTCGGATCTGAAGCAGGCCATTAACCCAATAGTCACTCATTCCCGCAAAGGTTTTGAGCTTCGCAGTGTAATTCTGATTCCTCGGAGGCTTCGCGTAGATCCAATCTTCCTGAATGTTCTTCTGGTTAAGTAAGGCAGTGTATTCTTCTACTGTAGGCATCATGTCCTGCCCATTGAAGGTGAAGCAGCAAAAAGCCAGATTCCAGAACTGGACTATAGCTCGGAGCAGGGGCTGGTTAACCCGAACATATAACAGCTGTGCAATGTCGCCATAACTATCGCAGAACAAGTCTTGTAGTCTTCGGTCCCATCTTTCCCAAATGCTTTGAAGATCCCATAAGTTGTTCTGTTGGAGACTCACATAGGTGTACCCTGCTATTACGCGTTCGTTCGGCGAACTGTCCCCTTGGGTCTTCTGGTTGACCTCTGACCAATGTCTGACTGACAAATTAAGCTCTTCTTTCCTAAGACACCTTTTTTCCATGGTAAAAGACTTTCTGATCGGGCAAACCACTTGATCTAGTACCTTTATGTGATGCAAATGTATGATGTATGAAAAAAAACAAAAGCGAAAAAAAACAAGTCAGTACCAAATAAAATTAATAAATATATAAATAAAAGGACAAAATTAAACAGAATGAACACACAAAACAACCCTATTTATCCCGTCTAAAACCTAAGGTTATCCGCATGGCTCTAAATGGGTAGGTTTCTATGTATTCTCTACATGCAGTCTTGGTTATAGGAGGTACCCGAATTGTCCTTGCTGTCCTCTACTAAGAGTAGCAAGGCCCCCGATCATCACCCATTATAGGCTCCTTTCAACCGGGTTCAATTCAGGGGGGACCCATTCGCTTATGCCCGTACGAAGGAATGATATCCTTATGAAAGCATAAGGTACTCGAGCCCCGAAGGTACTTGCTAGGCCCATACGGGAGAACGATATCTCCACGAAAGCATTAGCGTTTTCCCCCCACTTAAAAAACGGGTTTATATGCCATATTTTAAATGCGTTAAAATAAACTCGCAATTATAACCGAATGTTAATTTAATAGTCACTTTAACCCGGAATTTCTAATATTAATAAAGCGGTAATTATTTTAAAAGCTTGACTCTCATTTGTTTTTTCGAAAAACAAAAAATTGTCCCCAGCGGAGTCGCCATCTGTAGCGATGTCCCCGTTTCGCTAAAAATGTGGATTTCGAGGTGTTTGTGATTTTTCATATATAAAATATTTATTCCGTAGGGGTTTTAAAAGAACCGCATTTTATTTAAAAATTGGAGTCGCCACCGGCCACTTAGGTAGGCCGGACACCATAAAACCAGAGATTCAAAAACTATTGGGTTCGGGAGTCGGTTACGGATGGGGAAGGATTAGCACCCCCACACCGCCCAAAATTGGTACTTTAATAATTACCGCTTTATTAATATAAGATTTTCCGGATTAAAGTGACAATTAGTTTAAAATTCGGTTATAATTGCGAATAAATTTTAAGGGCCCCATTATCCGAGAGCAAACGTCCAACCACTATCACTACGCCTGATACTGGCCCCGTTTACGCTCGGATAAAAGGGCACCGCATTGACAATTTATATCTCGATATGCAATCTTAGTAGGCAAAATATCAAACATGGCAAATAATTTAAATGCAATAAATATTAACATAACATAATACTAATCTAACATAAATAAAATACGTGATACGAATATAAGGCAAAAGACTACATCAACATACACGATTATAATAAACGAACATGAGTATTTACATGGAAACAGGACTGAAATGAAAAGAAATAAACATCAGTAGCAGAAATTAAAGGACAATAATATGCAATTTAGGGACGAGAATGCAAGCAGGACTGAACTTGAAAGGACTGAAACTGTAATTAGACCAAGGGGCAGACCCGAAGTGAAAAATCCAAAAACGCGGGATGGTTAAAGGGGTAATTTTACCATTTAAAAACTGATTCGGTGTAATTTAGGGATTGGATTGCAAGATTTTGAAATATAAGGGGGACTGGAATTGTAAATATACCATGCGGCGAGACGGAAATGAAAATATCAAAAACGCGGGGGGTTTTATTACGTAATTTCCCCATTTCACGAAATAACAACGATTATAAAACCCCATTTTTTTGGCCGGACTCAAACTTTTCCCATTTCATTCATTTTTCAGTTTTTATAACAAGCCATGTCTCTCATTCTCTCTCGACCATCTCCTGATGAACCCAGAAACCGGCGGCCGACCGCCGTCTTCTCCGCCGCTAGCCGGTGCCGGCGAACCCCAAAAAAAACACCAAAATGAACCTTACCTTACCCTCAACACGAATCCGAACTTGGATTTGGAGAAAAAGCCCCTATTCGTCCTAGATCTAAGAAATAATAAACGAAAAAAACCCCATTTTTTATTTCAAACCAAAACGAAACCAAAAAGGGCCTCCCACTCCCTTCAGTTCTCCATATTCGGCCTCCTACTCAAAATTTCTACTCCGAGATATTTGGGTGTACGAATATTGGAGAGACCGTGCTAACCTTGGGGGGCGAACCGCCTGTAGCAGCAATTACACACATTAGGGCGAATTCGTTTCTAAGGCAGTGGTTTTCACCATGACACGTTTTACTAGTTCTTTTGATTCTTTTTATATTATTTTACCCAGTTAGTGCTAACGCTCTTGTTTTGCAGCAGTTTATTTTCCAACAATTTAGAAACGAATTCTACTGCTATTAAAATATGTTCGACTGGATTTGAAATTCAAACCATGGATAGCTAATGGTTAGCAAAAGGGCTTCGCATGCTACTCGTACATACATTTGGTATGATTTATAAAATTTTAAATTTAGAGTATCTTTGCACTTTCCAAACATTTGGATGAAACTGCCAAATTCCGGTTTGTGGTAATACTTAAAACGTTTTAACAATGACTATTTACTTTAAATAGTGACATGATAAATTATGATAATGTTTGGACATAGAATTTGCAAAGGTTGGTTATGGCGTGTATAATAGTGATTTGCTTAGTAAACGTTTATAAGAGTGTATATTAATTACTGAAAACGTTTATTAGCATTAAGTTTGTTAAAGATTGCATTTTAAACGTTTTTATAAACGTTTTATAACAACCGGAGGAATAATGAGTTGCAATCTTTAAATAATTATTACATTATATTTTAAAGAGTGTTAAAACGTGTTATATTAACGGTCATTTAAATGTTTACATATTGAAAAGTCTAAATTAGCAGTCCATGATCATAGCATTATTAATATGGTGTTAGAACAAAGATTATAAATTTTAAGATTTATCGCGGTTTTAATTATAGTGTTATGGAGAATTAAAATAGGTAAGAATCTTGTGTATATATATGTGTGTAATATTTAAACACCATGTGTTGCTATTTATTAAATAAGTTTGAATGGTTCTTGCTATTTAGCAAATGAGAAGATGAATAGTCTTGTTTTAAAGGAGCAAAATTGGTTTCAAAACAGTTTCGTTGTTAGCAAAATTGAAATCAATGCTATTTAATCATTAAATCAATTATAGCTGTTGAATGTAAAGGCATATAAATGTCCTTTATAAAACGTTAGCTTCTAAAATTATTTGTAAACCGAAAATTAGCTATTAAATAGCAATTTAAATGGTTTCTTTTAAGTGTTTCAATAGCTTTGATTTTCAAAGGAGATGATGGATCACTTAAAATCTTGAAGCATGCGTTTAATAAGTTGAACATGCTTTTTATGCCTTTACTGGATTTTATGCATTCAATGGTTGATATTTATATGTTTGCTCTTGATAATTGGTATGAGGAGATGAGCAACCATTTATGAAATATGGAAGTTATATTTTTTAGCTCTGGAAAATTAATATGAAATTAATTGTGGCTTGTCATACTAATAAATTTATTTTTGAGAAATTTATAAAGAAATCAGGATGGATGTAAATTTTGGAGAAATACGAAGGTGATGATGTTGGAATGGAAAAGTCTCCAGATTGAAATATCCTTATCGAGGAACTATGGTTCTACCTACAAGGCCAGATCACTTAAATTTGTTGTTTATTAATTCATGCTTTTTAATACATAAATTTATGTTTAGCCTTTAAGCTAGTCTGTAAGCTCAGTAAGCATGTTTTAGACTAGGCTATACTCTAAGGCTAAATGACCTTTTTGAATAGAAAACCTCATCATGTGTATGCTTAATAAAATTCTTTTCAAAAGTGAAAATATTAAAGCATAATTTTTAAAGAGACATAAAAGAAATTTTCGTAAGTGACTAATTGGAAAGGAAATGAGATAGTATGAAAAATGCATGTCTAAGATTGGTTCAATGAAAGACTTGGTATTTAAGCGTGCTTCAGGCATCACCTCTCTTTCTAAATCTACCTGATGTATTACTATTCCAATTTATAAAAGACTATGACTAAAATAACTTTTTCTAACTTAGTGCAGAAGTTAGAATAATAAATAAATAATCTTTCAAGAAAGGTTCTTTTAAGTCACAGTAGATAAAATTTTATGGTCTTTTTAAGTCAATATTTTTGACTAATATGAAGAGAATTTAATAACATATTAGTGCTACTCAAAAGTGTTTTTGTAGCAATTAACTCTTGAGTTATTCTCTTCAAAGAGGTTTAAGAAGAAAGAAAAAAATTGTTTATACGAGGAGTGTATTGAAATTTCCCTGTAAATTCTCCTTAAAGAAAAGATGAAATTGTAGAAAATAGGTATTTGCAGCCAAGAATTATGTAGAAAGCAGAAGAGATTTATAAACTCTGTGTGTTTCGATATACAATAGGTGAGTCTATTTATAGACTCTTTACAAAGAGGTTTATACTAGGTAGTTAACTTCTAGGATAGAATTTTATCTCTTTATCACTTATCCTATACAAGATAGATTTAATTTAAAATTTAAACTACTAGTTAAGATATATTTATAACTCTTATTTATCTACAAACACTAACAACACGCCACTAACCAACACTCCCCCTCAAACTGGTGAGTATATATTGTACACTCCCAGTTTGGATATGAACTCCTCAAATGTCACTCTTGGTAGTGCCTTTGTTAATATATCTACAAGTTGGTTCTTTGTAGGCACATAGTGTAACTTCACGGTACCACTATTAACTTTCTCGTAAATGAAATGCTTGTCAATTTCAACATGCTTAGTTTTGTCATGTTGAACTGGGTTTTTTCGCAATACTAATTGCTGATAGGTTGTCACTAAACACTTCGAAAGATATATCTTCATCCAGCTCTAGCTCAATTAGGAGTCTTTTTAGCCACATGCCTTCACAGATTCTAAGTGCCACAGCCCTGTACTATGATTCTACACTGCTTCTTGACACCACAGTCTGTTTCTTGCTCCGCCATATGACCAGATTTCCCCACACGAAAGAACAATAGCCACTAACAGACTTTCTGTCAGTTAATTCTCCTGCCCAGCTTAAGTCAGTGTAAACTTTCACTGATCACTCTTGACTTTTCTTGAAGATAAGCTTAGAACCAGAAGTGTACTTTAAATACCTCAGTATTCTATTAACAGCTTCTAATTGTTCTTCATTGGGATTATTCATATACTGGCTCACTATACTTACAGAGTATGCTACGTCAGGCCTTGTAAGTGACATGTAGATCAATTTACCAACAAGTCTTTAGTAGGATTCTTTATTAACTGGAATACCACCATCTTCTCTACTGAACTTCAAGTTCGGGTCTATTGGAGTGTTTGCTGGCTTACACCCAAGCCTTCTAGTTTTTGAAAGTAGGTCCAAAATGTATTTTCTTTGGTTTATGACTATCCCTTCAGATGATCTTGCCACCTCCATCCCCAAGAAATATTTTAAACTTCCCAAGTCTTTTGTTTCAAACTCCTTTGCCAGATCGGCTTTCAGCTTTCTGATTTCTTCAGTATTATCACCTGTAATAATCATGTCATCAACCTAGACTATTAGAAAAGTCTTTCTACCATCTGATGCAACCTTCTTGAAAAGGGTATGATCTGCCTGACATTGCTTGTAACCGTTCCTTACCATAGTTTTTGCAAACCCGTCAAACCATGCTCTTGGTGACTGTTTTAGTCCATACAACGATTTGTTTAATTTACAAACCTTCTGGTTTGTTTCCCGAGCCTCCAACCCAGGTGGGATTTGCATGTATACCTCATCCTCGAGATTTCCATTTAAAAATGCATTTTTAATATCACTCTAATGGTGGGGTTTGTTTACAACTAGGGACAATAACACTCTAATGGTGTTTATCTTTGCCACATGAGCAAATGTTTCTTGGTAATCAACTCTATATGACTGAGTAAAGCCTTTTGCCACCAGCCTTGCCTTGAATTGTTCTATGCTCCCATCTGAGTGGTATTTCACTGTGAATACCCATTTACACCCAATCACCTTGTTCCCTTCAGGTAGTTTGGTTAGGCTCCAGGTATTACTCTTCTACAGTGCACTAATTTCCTCCTCAACAGCTTTTCTTCAATCTGGATTCTCAAACGCCTCATTAACTGTCCTTGGAATCCTTATGCTGTCAATATTTTCTGCAAATGCCTTGAAACCAGACATTAGTTTTCCATAGGCAACAAATTTTTCAATAGGATGACTAGTACATTTTCTCACTCCCTTTCTTTGGATAATGGGAAGATTATCGATATCAACAGAGATAGGAATTTGAGATGGATCATTACTTGTTTCTTCCTCAATGACAGCAGGACTAAGTTCCAGTTCTCAACAAGAAATAGGCTGAGTAATAGCTTATGTGATAGTCTTTCTTTTCCTTGTATAAACACTCAGAGTTTTTCTTTCAGGTTGTGAGGTCATAGGTTGCTGAGGTGCGTTCGGTGTAGACTCGGGTGTAGAAATAGGTGTAGTACGAGAGCGAGGAGTTTTAGAAGCTGGTGAAGACAAGCTTACTGGATTTTCAGTAGTTATAGTAGCCTGGTTTTGGTTCAACAAAGTGTTATCAACAGTAGGTAAGAAAAGAAATAGGAGAGAGGAACTGTAGTGAGCTAGATTGCTGAAATTCTCTAAAATTCTCCCCTTGAATTTTAGTACTAGTAAAATAGGGTTGAGTTTCAAAGAATGTAACATCACAAGAGACATAAAATTTATGTGTAAGAGGCGAGTAACATCTGAAGCCCTTATGACTAGTAGAGTATCCAACAAACACACATTTAACTGACCTAGGATCAAGCTTTCCTATTTGTTGTTCTTGTACATGGACAAAAACTGTGCAACCAAATACCCGAAAAGGAAGAAGAGAAGACATGGATTTAAAATGAGGAAAATAGGATGACAAAATGTCCCTAGGAATTTTAAACCCAATTGGTTTACTAGGCATACGATTTATCAAGTAGGTAGTAGTCAAAAGAGCTTCCCCAAAAGATATTTAGGTGCATTGGCGGAAAATAAAAGAGATCTTGTGACCTCAAGTAAATGTCTATTTTTTCTTTCAGCTACCCCATTCTGTTGTGGAGTATTGACACATAATGTAATATGAAAGATACCCTTTTCTCGAAAAAAGACCCTAGAGATTGACTAAGGTATTCACTCTCATTATCACTTTTCAAAATTTTTATCTTGCAAGTAAATTTATTTTCCACCATTGTATAAAAGTTCTTAAATATTGTTGCAGCCTCAAATTTTTCTCTCATTAGGTAAGTCCAAGTAGTTCGAGAATGATCATCTATAAAAGAAATGAACCATCTATACCCATTAATGGTTTTGACCCTTGAAGGGCCCCAAATTTCACTATGGACTATAGAGAAAAGTGAAGTAGGTTTAAATGGAGATGAAACATAAGAGTGTCTTGTGTGTTTGGTAATCTGGCATGTATCACAATGAAAGGAATATGTTTTTTTACTAAGAAATAGTTTGGGAAACAATTTAGCAAGGTAAAAGAAATTGGGATGCCCTAACCTAAAATGCCACAGCATGACTTCACTAGATAATAAAGAATTGGAAAAAAATAGTATACTGAAGACAACTCGAAATAGCTTGTTGATAAGGTGAGAAACCATCAAGAATGAAGAGACCAATACTTAGTCTAGCACTGTCAATCACCATCCCCGAGCCCTGTGCCTGAAAAACACAACCATGCAGCCCAAAATTAGCACTACATTGAAATTCACTAACCATCCTACTAACAAAGAGTAGATTGCAGGTGAGGTTAGGCACATAGAAAACATTGTTTAATACCAAGGACTCGGTTATAGGAATAGAACCACTCACTTTTATTACTGAAAGAGATCCATTTGTTGTTCTGATTGAGGAGGTAGATTGTAAATGCTTATAGTCTGTAAATAAGCTTAGATTCCCTGTCATATGATCAGAGGCACCAGAATCTATAATCCAGTTATAGGAATACAAAGTAGTCAAACACGAAATACTAGCTTTAGTGGTAGTGAAGGTTGCAGGCTCAATTTTAGAAGACATTTGGCTGAAAAACTTCTGAAGTTCTACGAGCCGCTGCTTACTAATGTGACTAGATCGAACCTAAACTGATACCATGTAGAAAATAGGTATTTCCAGCCAAGAATTATGTAGAAAACAAAAGAGATTTATAAACTCTGTGTGTTTCGATATACAATAGGTGAGTCTATTTATAGACTCTTTACAAAAAGGTTTATACTAGGTAGTTAACTTCTAGGATATAATTTTATCTCTTTATCACTTATCCTATACAAGATAGATTTAATTTAAAATTTAAACTACTAGTTAGGATATATTTACAACTCTTATTTATCTACAAACACTAACAACACGCCACTAACCAACAGAAATATCTTTAAATATGTCATTACTCTAGCATGATTGAGTAAAATAAGAAAACAATCTTTGGCATATAAAGTTATTAAAACATCTTGTTGTATGGCATGCTAGATTAGGGCATATGAATTTTTAAAATCACTAAAGAAACTCATAAAAATGAAGTTACTACCTAATCTAGAAAAATAATAGCTTCAACGAATATGAGTTTTGTTTAGAAGCTAAGCATACTAAACCTTCTTGAAGACGAATTTCTAAACTTAGATCTGAACTCTTTTCTTATCTAGTAAACTTTAGAAAATTGAGGGTAAAGAAGGAAAACACTGTTACGTGACCTTTGTAGATATTTTTTCTAGATATACGAAGGTTTATCTCCTTGGACTAAAAGTGAAGCTGAGAACTTCTTTCTTAAAGACAGAAGTTGAGTATCAGCTAGATAGGAGAATAAAATGTGTTAGATTCGGGAGAGGTAATATATATGGTCTAATTTTCTTAAAGAGGTGTGTGAGAAGAGTAGGATAGTTCTAAAAACCTTCGTTTAAATTTTTCTATATAAAATTATTAAGAAGGAATATACATATATATTTCTTTAAGAAGAGATAATAAATTCTTAAAGTTATAGGGAGAAAGCCATTCTCCGTTAATCATGTATTAAACCGAGTACCTCATAAAATTAGACTATACTCCATACAAACTGTGCAACATGTTTGCATTACCTAAAAGTGTGGGGGTATTTGGCAAAAGTGGTTTAGCCTGATTTTAAGGAAACTTTTATTGAACCTAAAATTGTTGATGCAGTGTTTGTAGGGTATGCTACATATAGTGCCATATTGGTTCATGTCCTTACATGATTTCTCAAATTTGTGAATCTATGATTGCTTTGAGGACTCATTTCCTCTAAAGAAACCTAGATTAAGGGTTGTAACACACCAAGAGAATCATGCATTTTCTTCTAGTACTCCTACCAATGATACTCTAGAGTTTGAATTAGAGCCTAGAAGAAGTAAAATATAAAAGATAGCTACTAACTTTAGATCAGATTTTATAAAACTTCCTTTATTACAGAAATAAGTGATTTAGACTCTATATCTGAATATATAGCTCAATTTTCCTATTAGAAGAGGATTCTAAAACTTATGGTGAAGCTATAATGTTCAAATTGTTGTTAGTTTCTGAATAAGTTCAGTTTACGATAAACTAGAATTAATAAAGTCTAATCACACTTGAAAAAGATTAATGTAATGTTAGGAGTTAAGGGTACCTAAAAATAGTAAAGGATTTTTCTTTTAAAGAAAAATTCTCTATTTTGAGAAGGTGTTAAAGAAATTTGACAGTGCTGATGCCATCCCTATTTAAAACTCTTTATTTATCTAGATTACATCTCTTTAAAAATTAAAGGAAGTAGTGTTTTCATGGTTGAGAATGCTAAAGAAGCCTTATGAACTATACTTGACCTGATATTGCCTATGTAATGAGTAGGTTAAGTAGATATACTTGTAATCCTAGTGATGAGCACTGGATTACACTCAAAATGCTTATTGTAATATCCTAAAGGTATTATAGATTGGCAACTCGAGTTTGTTGGCTTTCTTTCTATTTAGGGGGATTTTGTGACGCCAAACGAGTTACTGATAATGATGAAGTAAGCTCAACGAGTGGGTCTATCTTACCTTAAATGGTGAAGTGATTTTTAGAAGTCTATAAAGACTTGTATCGCTCGCACTATCATGAAGTAAGAATTTATCACTCTTAACCTTGTTAGGCAAGAGGTCGAGTGGCTCAGAAATTTATTAGCAGAATTTCCATTATTAGGAAAGATCAACTACTTCGGTATCCTTATTTTGTGATTCATAAACAGCAATATGTGTGGTTGAAAAGCCAAAGCTTACAAATAGTAAGAAGAGACTTATTCACATAAGGTATGAATCAGTGAAATATTTAATAAGGAACGGAGTACTCTTTTTAGAGTATGTGAAGTCGAAAAGGAACCTAGCTGATCCGCTTACCAAAGGGTTAACTCAAAAATTGGTTCTAGATTCGTCGAGGGGGATGGGTCTAAGCCCATTGGTTGAGGAATTCATGGTGGATACCCGACTTAGTTATCTAAGTTTGTTGGGCTCTAATTCTTTCAACCGAATTGCTTGCCAAGTGGTGGAGAAGTTGTATTTTGGGTGTTGGTGGTGGAAGCAAAAGATAAGAAAATAAACACAAGGATTTAGAGTGGTTCAGATTTCTAACCAAAGCCTACATCCACTACTTTAGCTTCCCCACTAAGGATTTCAACCAATGCACTAAGAATTCTTCCACTTTTCTAGGCTTATGAGGCAACTTTTTACAACACTCAAAGCTTCTACCCCAAAGCTTGAGTAAACCCTCTTAACAAAGAGAAAATTCAAAGCAAATTGAAATCCCTCTCTTAAGGTATGTGTTTGCACTCTAAGGCACTCACCCAAATCCTAAAACACTTGATCAAATATAAACATTTAAGCTTATAAGTCTTGTCTATACAAGAATTGAACAAATTAAGCACTAAGACAAATTGGACATCATATTGTTGTTGACAATAGAAGCATTAGTCTTCCATAGATGCTTGGAGGTCCCTTTTATACTCCCAAATGAGTTCTTAGCCGTTGGAGACCGTTGGGATTGAATTGGAGCCGTTGGAGTCTCTATTTCCCGCAATTAATGCAGTTCTATAGTTGTCTGTATCGATACACGGGTTACCCATATCGATACACCCTTTTTGGAAACTAGTCATTAAGCTCTTAGCTGTCTAACCATATCGGTACGTGTATACCTGTATTGGTACAGGTACTCCGTTATGCTCAGTCTTGCTAACCGTATCGAAACACCATGTACCGTATCGATATGCCTTGGTCTATTTGGTAAACTGTATCGGTACGCTTTGGTCTTGTTTCGGTACGCCTTGCAATTCAAATGGCCATTGGGAAATAGCCGTTTGGGGTAGTTAAAATGGGGATCGGTACGTGTACTTACGTATCAGTAAGACCCTACTCGTATCGGTACACCCAGGGGCGTATCGGTACGGTTTTTGGTTACTGGAAAATACTGTAGCTGAAACCCTTGGACCGTATCGATACTGGGTATACCGTATCGGTACTCCTGTGTTGAAAACGTTAGTTTAGCTACTTTAAAACATTTTCGAAACATCTCAAAAACTTCTCATACTTATTTTCAAGTTGTTTGAATTTAGAAACACTTTTGAAACCTTTTCAATTTAGTCCAAAACTATTTTTTCAATTATTATATCAAAACATAAATCCTAACAATCTCCCCCTTTTTGATATAATAAAACCAACTTGAAAATTTGTTTTTGAGATTCTCCCCCTTAGTCAAAATAAAAATTGAATAAGTGACTAAATGTTGAAAATCTTATAAGCTTCCCCTTATTCATTTGAAAAATCAAATTTTCAAAACATTCTCCCCCTTTTGTTATATCAAAAATGGTTCAAACTTTAAAGTTGAATAACATTAGAGAGTTAAAAAATTTGACAAAAATGAATTTTGTTTTAGATTAGGCCCCCTTACTCAAGCATCATTCAAAAGGTTAGTCCAACAAATATATGATAAACTAGTTGAATTAAAATAAATAAATAAAATCAAAATGAACAAAAATTCAACTAATTTTACCACACTTGAATCAAAGGGAGGAAGTTAAGCCTTCCTTCTTCAAGTGTCCATCCTTGTATGTATGGAGCTCCCCCTCAATCTCTTCACTTGTTGATCAAGGCTCCATCACACCTAAAAAAGACAATCATTTGATTTTTGGTATCCAAATTGCTTTGGATCCATAGGCATTAGTAGCATATAACTTAGTCCCCTTAGGAATCCATTTTTCAATTTCATCATATTTATTTAAAGTACTTAGTCCTTTCGGGACCCAAATACTTCTAAACACATTTCCATTAAAAAAATCTAGGGGCACTAGATTGTCTTTGATAAAAATTTGATTTTTCTAAATTGTTTTTCTTTTCAAGCTCTTTGGAAATCAAGTCTTTTTCTTTCTTAAGATCATCTACTTCAATTTGATGGTCTTTTTCTTTCTTTTGAAGCAAATTTCGTAAATCTAAAACTTTAAGTTCAAAATCATTTAATTTTCCTTCAAATTCCAAATTGGTTTTCTCAAGCAAATCATTTTCATTTTTAATTTAGAAATTAACTTTTTGTTTTTAGAAAATGAGGCTTTGAATTCAAAAACCAATTTTTCATAGGCCTTTTGCAACTCATCAAAAGTATAAGAATTTGAAATAGATGAGTTAGAAGCTACCTCGCCCTTTTTGAGGGCCATCAAGTATATGTGAGCTATCTCATCTTCATCGGCGAAGTCTTCATCACTCCATGTAGCCACATATTCTCTCTTTGATGATGATCTCTTTTTTGTTGAAGCGAGGGCAATTGTATTTACTGTGTCTCGTCTCCTTGCCTTTTGAGCACTTGGGGGAATCCACCATCTTCTTCTTCGATTCATGCTTGGATTCTTCTTTGTTTCTCTTCATGAACCGAGTAAATTCCTTGAAGAGATAGGCCATCTCTTCATCTTCACTTTTCTCCTCACTTGATTCTTCTCGGTGGCTTTTGGAGGATTCAATAGCAATGGTATTCACATTAATGCTTAGCTCCATGATTTTCTTTTTCCCCATCTTCTTTATCTCTTCATTCTTCTTCTCCTCTTCTTTTCCTTTCTTCATGATTTCATAAGTGAGAAGTTACCCCATGAGCTCATCTAGCTTTAGAACTTTGAGATTTTTGGCTTCGATGATGACGGTCTTCTTTGAGTCCCATGACTCGGGAAGAGAGTAGATAGCTTTCGGATAAGCTTTTCTTTCAGAATAATTTCTCCATAGCCTTTGAGTCCATTGGTGATGGTGGAGAATTTATCGAACATTTTCGTGATGTCCTCTTCCGATTCTATCTTGAAGTTCTCATACTCAAGGTTGAGAAGACCGATTTTGGTCTCCTTTACTTCGTTTGTTCCCTCGTACATGACTTCAAGCTTGTCCCAAACTTCCTTGGCATCTTCACAAGAAGACATCTTCTCATAGATATTGGGGCTAAATGCACAAAAGAGAATATGCAAAGCTTTGCAATTTAGCTCCATCTTCTTGCAATCATCCGCATTCCATTCCACCTTGCATCTTTGTGGTACGTATGAACCATTTTCAACAACATCCCAAAGCTTGTAATCTTTGGCCTTAATGAAGAACATCATTCTAGTCTTCCAATAGACATAGTTGGTCCCGTCAAAGAAAGGTGGCTTGTCAATGGATTGTGCCATTTATCTCCGGTTGACTTGTTTGTTGATCGAGCTTCTGGATCGTCTTAATAGGTTGTTAGACCTTCTCGATTGAGCCTTGCTCTGATACCAATTGTTGGGCTCAAATTCCTTCAATTGAATTGCTTGCCAAGTGGTGGAGAAGTTGTATTTTGGGTGTTGGTGGTAGAAGCAAAAGATAAGAAAATAAACATAAGGATTTAGAGTGGTTCGGCTTTCTAACCAAAGCCTACATCCACTACCTTAGCTTCCCCACTAAGGATTTCAACCAATTCACTAAGAATTCTTCCCCTTTTCTAGGCTTAGGAGGTAACCTTTTACAACACTCAAAGCTTCTAACCCAAAGCTTGAGTAAACCCTCTTAACAAAGAGAAAATTCAAAGCAAACCGAAATCCCTCTCTTAAAGTATGTATTTGCATTCTAAGGCACTCACTCAAATCCTAAAACACTTAAGCTCACAAGTGTTGTCTATACAAGAATTGAACAAATTAAGCACTAAGACAAATTGGACATCATATTGTTGTTGATAATAGAATCATTAGTCTTCCATAGATGCTTGGAGGTCTCTTTTATAATCCCAAATGAGTTTCTAGCCGTTGGAGACAGTTGGGATTGAATTGGAGCCATTGGAGTCTCTATTTCCCACAATGAATACAGTTCTGCAGTTGTCCGTAACAATACGCCCTTCTTGGAAACTAGCTGTTAAGCTCTTAGCTGCCTAACCGTATCGGTACAAGTACTAGCCATTATGCCCAGTCTTGCTAACCGTATTGAAACATCATGTGTTGTATCGATACGCTTATCGATACGCCTTGGTCTATTTGGTAAACCGTATCGGTACGCTTTGGTCTTGTTTCGGTACGCCCTGCAATTCAAATGGCCGTTGGGAAATAGCCATTGGGGGTAGTTAAAATAGGGATTGGTACGCGTATTTGCATATCGGTACGACCCTATTCGTATCGGTACGCCTAGGGGCGTACCGATACGGTTTTTGGTTACTGGAAAAATACTGTAGCTGAAACCCTTGGACCGTATCGATACGGGGTATACCGTATCGGTACGCATGTGTTGAAAACGTTAGTTTAGCTACTTTAAAACATTTAAAACATTTCAAAAACCTCTCAAAAACTTCTCAAACTTATTTTCAAGTTGTTTGAACTTGGAAACACTTTTGAAACCTTTTCGATTTTGTCCAAAACTATTTTTCAATTATTATATCAAAACATAAATCCTAACAAAGTTCAAGTGGTCAAACGAAACCATGGAGAGTACTCATAGTGTACAGTTTTACTACCTATCCCTATGAAGAATAATGTACATGCCCAGGTTGAGTTTTATTACTCTTAATAAATTCATAGCCCAAGTTTTGGGTGGTCTTAGTGAGAAAGACTTGATGAATTTACCAACTTTGGTTGAATAACTACTCTTAATAAGTTCATATCCCAGTGTTAAGTGGGTAATCCTATCGCGAAGGACTGAATGAACTTGCCGCTAGAAAGGATGAGTTTTTAACTCTTAATGAATTCAATCCCAAGAGTTTGGGTTGTTCTATTGAGAAGAACTTATTGAATTCACCGATTAAAGAGGTTGAGTTTTTATTCTTAATGAATTCTTATCCCAGAGTTTGGGTGGTTCATTTTATAAATGAACTTGAAGAATTCACATATTCTTTTGAGAGGATGAGCATGAAAGAAAAGCTCTTAATTATTTCATAGCTCTTATTTGAGTGGTTTATAGTGAGATAAACCTGATGAAATAACCTATGTAAGTGAGAAGGATTAGCCACCTTCTATGGAAAACATTAGGTTGTTTTTCTAGTACACTTACTAGAATCCTGAGGTCAGATGGCTATATATATTTATATACATTTGTATATTTTTTGACACATCGAGGATTTCGGTGGATGAAGGGGTTAGTTGTGTGCTATGAGTTCACCCCTATCTTAGAAATTTCCAGATTCGTTCACTTATTTAAGAGAAGAATTACTCATTTCACTATGTACTAGTTCTAGATACGTTCACTAGTGCTTAAGCAACTAATCTCGCTATTACTCTTCTCGCATTTTTAAACTCAAATTTTGTTACCCTATTTTTCAAAAAATTCTTTCGCATTTGTGAGGGATTGTTGGAGAATGCTCAAGTTAAGTATCCCACATTGGGTGGGAAAATACCTTTGGTTTGGTTTATATAGAGGCATTTATTGCCTCCCTTGTTGAAGAGTAGTAGACAAGGCCCCTGCACGCGTCGTCTTTTCGGCTCGGTTTGTGCTAACATGTGTCTTCGACACGTACACGCATGTTCTATCTTTTTATATAAAATTTGGAAGAATTTCTTTGAACACTGGAAAATTGTCTATTGTAAGAATGGTTTTGAAATTCTAACCGGTGCAATTTTCTAGATAGCTTAATTCACGTAACAACTGTTTTATAGCTAATTATGAGTGGATGTATCTGGATTGTTTTCAGTCCTTATTTGTTCCAGGGATGTAGTTGTTACAACAGTTTTAATTTTACCGTTTTAACTGTATTAAATCATTATTTATTATGATTTTAATTAGAGAGTGTAAATGACTATTTTGCCCCTATGTTTTTTTGCTATAAATAAGAGCTTATGTAGCTCATTTTAAACATACGATGAATTATCTTTTTGCTAAACACTCTCTGAAGTTTTCTTTTAAGTGTTTTCTTGGGTTGTTTACAAGAGAAGAGCAGTACCATCGATTTCCACTCCGATATTTGGGTGTACGAATATTGGAGAGACCGTGCTAACCTTGGGGGGCAAACCCAAATTTGCTTTCCAGCTTGAGTGTGTGCATATGTGTGCATATGTCTACATCTCATTAAATACAAATCCAATTATGCGTGCAACCAAGCTTTGTTTTCCAAAAAAGTTTAAAAGTTTCACAACAACTTTGTTTTCGAACAGTCGTTGGGAAGTTGCACGGTCGCCGGGAAGATAACCGGAGCCACCGTGAATGCCGTTCAAAGGTATATCTGTCTCTAATATTTTAGTTTCCTACATCAAACATGTAAATAAGTTAGATCAAAATCAAAAAATCATAAAAACAGTAGTAAAAAATAATAACAGAAGTAAAGGGAAAGGTGGCCGAAAACGCATCTAAGTGGTGGTCGGAGTGGATTTGAATGGCAGAGTTTGCAATGAACACTAGGATGGTTTACGGGTAGCCTAGGCCGGGGAAGAAGGGTAGATCCTATTGGATCTGGGTAGATTTTAGGCTTTACGGTTAAAATAGGGTTTTGGGTAATTTTAGGGTTCGTCTATAGCGGTTGGCGGCGGTCAGTCGAAGTGAGGCGGTGGCCGGAGGATTAGGTTTGGTGGTCGGAGTAAGAACAGGATGACCGAAGTTTAGACGGTCACCGAAAATTGCCATTTGGCAGCCAGCGTCGCATGCGGCGGCCGAGATTCGAACCCCGGTTGCCGGCGAACACCCAAAGGTCGCCGAAGTGTGGCGGCTATGGATCTGAGGGCGGAGGCCGTGGCGGATAAATTCCAGAAAACATGGTGTTCATCAAGTTCATGCCAAACCATGATGAACACCATGCAAAACATTGGGTTTTTTATTCATTTTTGGGTCATTTTCTGGGTAATGGGGTGTTAGGCCGAGAGAGTTTTGAGAGAGTGTGAGAAGTAGAAAGAGAGCAATCTGAAAAATGAGGATTTTAGGGCAAATAGGCGAATTTATAGCTTTTCCAAAACGGTGCCGTTTTGGCACCGGGTTGGATAACCCGCGAAGCTGAGTCGGGTCGGGTCATTAGACCGGTGTGATTTTAACCGGGTTACCTTTGGTTTTTTCCCTAAACTTTGTTTCTTCTCAATTTAGTCCCATTTCCCCTTAAATTGGTTCCAGGTTTTGTAATTCATTCAATTAGGTTCTCTGTCTCCCTTAATTGTTCCCCTTAGTTTGTAATTCTGGCAATCGGGTCATATGAGCTTTGCAATTGGACATTTAATTTTGTACTTCTTTCATTTCAGTCCATTTTGTAATAAAAATTAGCTTTATGTTTAATTTGCTTTTCAATTTGTTATATATATATATGTTTAATTTAATTTAGTTAATTTATATGTGTGCAGTTTTAAAACTAAGCATATAGTATATTTTGATAGATAATTAAACACATATGGTTCTCTAATTTGCTTTTCAATTTGATAGAGCCTTTAAGTGTAGGTTCTCTAATTAGGGCTCAATAATTAAATATGGTAGATAATTATAGATATTAAAAGTATATTAAATATGATTTTAGAATCCAAATATGGATGGTGTTCCATTGTTTACAATGAGGTGTTATCACATGGATTTCAATAAATTATATTTAATATATTTCTTATTTAAAATTGATTATTAATTTAATTTTTTAGCTAAATCAAATGATTCATAATTAATACATTGTAGATAAATTAAATGTATATCGAATAGAATCTTTGAGGTTCAAATCTAGATGGTGTTCCATTGTTTACAATGAGGTGTTATCTTAGCATTGGTCATAAAGGTGTATATTCGATATACATTTTCACTTACAAAATTGATTAAATAAATTGTTAGAGCCTTAATTAAGACTAGAACTTTAACTAATTAGAAGAGTTAATCAATTAGGAATGTGATTAATTTAAGGGCTTTAAATATATGGAAGGTGTTCGTGAAAATGACATATTCTCATAAAAGCCATTAAATTAATTAACATTCATAGATTTAAATAATCAATTAAATAGAGCATTTTTAGGAATAGAACTTAAAATTGACAAGACAATAAAATATCATTTATTAAAAACCTTTTATGTTGGAAATTCATTTTTAAATATGAATGGGGGTGCCACTTAACGAGGTGCCTTTAATCTCATATTCTAACAAAATGAATTTCCTTATAAAAGGATATCTGCATTCAGAATTTAAATTTAGTTAATAATTATGGGATAAATTAAATTCAAATTATTATTCGAAATGCCAAAATGCCACGTAAAATTAAAGGTACCGATAACGGGCGTTTGTAGGGGTGCTAATCCTTCCCTACACGTAACCGACTCACGAACCCACTTTTTTAAGACATAATCTCTGGTTTGTTTTTCGGTGTCCGGTCTACCTCAAAGTGATCGGTGGCGACTCCAAACGTTTTTAAGGATAAATAAAGGAAATTCGATTTAATATGAAAAAACCTAAATTTTCAAGATTTAATTAAAAATGACCAAAAACCCTAATTTTCTAAAAAAACGATTGTCGGCTATTTTCACACATTTCCCGATTTTTCGAAAAATGGTCGCGACAGCTTGGCGACTCCGCTGGAGATTTTAAAAACTGAGAGTTAGGCCTAATTAATTTTACGAGGCATTTTGGACAATAATTTGAATTTAATGTTTCCTATAATTATTGGATGAAATTTTGGGAAAATGCAGGTAGCTTTTTCTTGTGTGATATAAATTGTCATTCATGCATAAGCCTTATACCCGGGTTTTTCACCCTTAAGTGCGAGTGAGGCATGATCTTACTTGAGTTATTCAGCTCCGTGATCGGATTTTGTCCTCCTTCCAGTATACCAACCTTATACACCGTGAGGTTACGCCTCTGCTATAAGGGGTCGTATACTCCCGAGTCGATGTCGTACTAGTCCAATAACGACAGTTCGGGTACCCAGAGTCTAGATAGAAACCCACATGCTGTAATAGAAGCCTACCCTACTAGAGCTAGACAGGGACTTAGCACAAGGAGCTGCTGATTTAAATTTACTTCTCTGGTTATTTTTCTTGTGTGCAAAATAAACTGTTCTCTGATTAATTTTACGCAATATAAATTGTTTTACCTATAATAATTATTTTGCTTACAGTATTATTTCACCATACTGACACAGTTTTTTATTTTGTTTTGTTTTTCTGTGTTGCATTCATGAGAGGTATCGGTTCGAGAATTAGTCAAGTAGGCAGTGACCATAAGAGCTGAATGGTCTGATAGACAAGTGGGGTCAATATGTCACTGTGGACTTGATTCGAGAAGACCCATTACAAGAACGAAGATAATATCCATGGAGATCAGGTGTCATCAATGCAAGCTTGTACCGGAAATTTCTGAGCATGATGAAGTTTTGCCATAACCAGTTTGGTTTGAGAACCATAAGATGGGGAATATGAAGAGTCATTTTCAGAAAGATTTATGGGTTATAGTATTATAATGTTATATTATAAATTTTGAACATAATGAAATTCCGCCAGAACTAAGTTTAATTTGAGAATCAAAAGATGGGAATACAGAGAGTCATTTTAAAAAAATTTCTGAATTATAATGTTGCTGTCAGACAGTCAAATGGATCAATAGTTGTTTAGGGTCGTAACTTGTTTATAAAGCCTGGTATAATTATTCACACTTCAGAAAGATACATGTAACGCCAGCAATAAAGAAATACGAGGTTTTGCTACATTGCTCCAGTAGTCAAAGGACAAGGTTTATACAAGACCTAACAACAGTTCAGGGTTCAAGATAGGGTCAGTGGCAGTTATAGAGATAAACAAGACGCAATATCTAGAAAAATAGTGATAACCAGAAAAAGGATAGATAACAGATATATTGAAGGGGCATTCAGGACGAGTAAATTAAAGGGGCATTCAAGGGTCGTTGCTGACAGAAAAGAATCCAACGAAGAATAGTGAATTTTGAACTCAGAGGCGATACCCAGGTTTCACAAATGATGAAACTCAATGAAGAACACCATAATTAAGGGAATGCTGATAAAAATGAGCTGAGGAAATGACAGAATCAGAAAAATGTAGTATAGCAATTGAAAGACTAGCTCGTAAGTTTCGAAGAGACAATGAAGGACAAAATATTGAAAGTCAAGCTGGGGCAGTAATCCAGGCTATCCAGAAATAGAGTTGTAAAGTTATGAACTTTAGGAATCAAATGCGGGAATTACATGGCATGTGCAGATTTTATTCGACGGGGTTATGAGCCTGCAACAATACTCTGATATTGACACCGAGCTATACAGAGGATGAACAAAGCGATCAACTAAAAGAGCTGGACTAGTGAATATATCGCCTTTGCTGTATATTCGATCTTTTAGTTAGATGGGCGTTGTTCTAATAACTAATTCTTGAAATCGATACCTCGTGCATTCATGCAATACAACATTTAAATATTATATTTCCCTTTTGTTTAAAATATTGCATTACATGTTGCTTACCTTGCTTGAGCCAGACAGAAACCTAGGACAGGTGCTGTAAATTTAAATACGCTTCTCTGATTATTCTCTTATCTTGCTGTACGTATTTAATTCAATTTTGCCTTCGAGATTATTTTACGTTACTGACTTATTTCTTTGGTTTTTGTTTTTTATTCCTTCACATCATATCATCATTACATAGAGGTATTGATTCAAAGGTAGTTGTCATTAGAAAATGATCATGATGGATAAGAGGATTCATAAGTCGATAGAAGAGAGTGCAAGTATGAAGCAGTGTTCTGGTCAAGCAACAAAAGAAATGAAGGGCAGTTCATCCAAGTGTTACACATCAGGTTTTGTTAGTGTTGATACTGACAAGAATGAGATGCAAGAGCTGAAAAGACAAATGGCTGAGATGATTACTATGATGATAGCTATGACCAAGGAAAAGGGGCATACTGAGCTAAAATGAGAAGTAAATAGAAAACAGTACAGAAATAAAGAGTCGAGTTGGCGCACCAATACAACTCGCATCAATAAACCAACTAGAGGTGTAATTACGCCAAGTCCCAAGAAAGTGATGACATGTCAGAGAGAAATACAAGAAAGAAAGAAGGATGAAGGATCTTTTAATACAATCCTGGTGATATATACAGAGCTGCTTCCAATACTAATAGAGAAAAATCTTGTGGCCCGAGCCCCGTTTAAGTCTACAGTGCCTTTATCACCCAAGGGTTATGGAAATAGTACAGCATGTGATTACCATCACGGAAGTTTAGATCATGCTACCGAGAATTGCGAGGCTTTACGGAATAAGATTGAAAATCTTATCGGAGAAGGCATGTTGAGTTTTGAAGATGGAAGACCCAAATTTCCTAAAAGCCTGACAATTAATGAAGCACCTGGAGATGCAAAAGTGAAGGAAAATACAAGGCCATCAGGATCAAGTAGAGGTCCAAGGCAAAGTTCAAATTCTAGCATTTCCTCAGCCAATTATCAGAAGACAAAAGACCACAAACATCATTTTGATCCAATCCCTATTTCATATAAAGAATTGTATCCTCAACTGTTAAAGGCCCAATAGGTGTCCCCATTGTTTCTTGCACCTTTACAACCTTCGTATCCAAAATGGTACGATGCACACTGTGAATTTCACGATGGAATTCAAGGACATTTTATTGAGAATTGTCTCAGCTCCGAGTTCAAGTTCTTTTGGAGCTTGGAAAGTGGAAATTTGGAACAGAAAACCAGCCTTATTCAATGGATAGATATGAAGCTCAAGATGACAGTATTTAGAAAAAAGGACTCCAGTCTGAATATGAAGCTCGAATAAATAAATTGAAGCAAAAGAGAGATGATTCGAATGAGGAGTTGAGAAACTTACAGTTCAACTATCAGGAGCTTTGTTTGATGCTCAAGAATGCTGGTTTGGGTGTAACTCTGGAACAGCCGAATGAAAGAATCAAAGAGCTGAAACATGAAGCCGAATAATGGAAAAGGAGTTTTGAGGCAAGTGAAAGTCGAGTCAATATACTTTCATGTGATCTGCAGGCAATGGAGGTACAACGCAATACTTTTATGGACGATCTAAGGGTTAGTGAAGCTAAACGCGAGATGAAAAAAATGTATATGCAGATGTATGAGGATAGTGCTATCAAGTTGAATGACAGTCAATATGAAAATGAAGTACTAAAGAAGAAGGTAGACGAATGTCTCAAGCTTACACTGATGTACGAAGCTCTTGTTGATGATGTTAAGAAAGATTGTCACGAAAGCGAAGAAAAACGATATGCCCAGTTTTAGAGATCAAGAGTGAAGATTCGAGAAAGAGACAATGACCTGAAAGATGCTATTATTCAGGCAAAAGAAGTTGTTCAACAAGTGGCAGATATAGCTGATGTAGCAATGGCATTGAGCCAGAATATTGATCCAGCATTAGATCATGGAGGGAAGTTGATTTGGCTCTTAGAGGAAATAAAGAAGTTGAGAGTTAGAGCTCACCAATATCTGTAGTACCTAGTATCTGATGTATTGAATCCTTTTACTTCAATGAAAGTTGTTCCATGATGGTCACTTTTAGAATCAATGCCCCATGCATTCATACATTCATGCATTGCATATTTATCAATATAACATTATCATGTAATGACATGGCATTAACATTCATGGTCTAGAGCAATCGGAGTTTCAACGAGAGTAATCTGGGAATTAGTGGAAGTTTGGGAATCTGTTATCATGGAAGGAAACATGGGAAGAATTGAACAGACACAATAAGGGTTACAAGAACGGATGACCAAGCATCAACGAAATGCGAAGAACTACACTGCTACACCATGTTGGACAATTTATCCCGTGGCATCTAACCCAAGTACAGAGACAATGTTTGTAAAGCCTATTGTCTTAGAACCAAAACTCGAGCAGCTGAAAGATCGTTATGCCACACTTGAGGAATAAATCAAGGAAAGGAAAGGCGTCGATAATGCCAAATTCGATGCAAAAGCATTTTGTTTAGTCCCTAATCTAGTCATGCCGTCTGAATTTAAAGTCCCCATTTTGAGAAGTATGATGGTTCTAGTTGTCCTAAAGTTCACTTGGCAATGTTCTGTAGGAAAATGGAAGGATATTTTGATGATGATAAATTGTTGATCCATTATTTTAGTGATAGTCTAGCTGGATCTGCTGCAGTGTGGTACAACAGATTAAGTCGAGAGCAGATTCGATCATGGGTTGATTTGGCCAAAGCATTTTTGGGGCAATACAAGTATGTTATAGAATTGGCTCTAGATCGCTATTTTCTGCAGAACTTGAATATGAAGGTCGGCGAAAGTTTTAAAGTCTATGCATTGAGGCGGCGAGGATTAGCAGCCCAAGTTCAACCTCCCATGACAGAGGGAGAAATATCTCTTATGTTTCATCCAAAACTTCCATCTCCTTTCTTTGAGGAAATACTTACGAATTCAAGGTGCAGTTTCAGTAATCTCGTGATGATTGGAGAAGCAATAGAAATAGGGATCCGACAAGGGAAAATTAGATCAAGATTTGAAGACCGTGTTGATCAAGAGGCAAAACCAGGGAAAGAGGTGAATGCGTGTAATGTTCAAAGTTTTCAGAGTCGCAAGAGAAAGAGGCCAGTTAATTCATCAAAACAACTACGGAAAATTCCTCGAGCAAGTGCAAATCTAGAGATCTTTGGAGTGTCTATTTCAGACTTATTACCTCACCTTATTGAAGGACAACATATCACTCCTAGGCCAGTGAAGGTGGTGCCAAGTCCATTTTCCCATAGCTATGATTCAGACAATGTTTGTGACTTTCATATGGGAGTACTAGGACATGCTACCAAGAAGTGTAGACCTTTGATGAAAGAAATTAAGAAGCTAGTCAGTAATGGAATCTTGACACGAGAATTAGTTCAACAGTGGAAAGGGGTGGGGCAAGTCATTATACCAGTCAAGGAATCAGAGAATCAAGATGAGTGCTTCCAAGATTGTCTGAAATTCTTAGAAGCCAATGTCACCAATATTGTTGCATCATATGGTTACAATTTAAAGGGACCATTGTTGAAATAATACTGAAAAATAAGTTTGTTATTCTTGGCCCGAAAGTAGTAGAAGTTTTTCCTGAAGGCATATGTCATGTTTGTTGGTTTTCATTGGAATGATGTTTTTTTAAATAAATAAATATATGCATATCTCTTCTTACCATTGTGGGCCCCTAGATGCCAATTGCAAGATGCGATACTGATTCCGATGCAAAAATTATTTGGATGTTGTGAAGACGATGATGTGAAGTTTGTTTCTCAGTTTACTTTGGTCAGCAAGGCAAGAAAAGGTCAGATCACTACGCCTTTGATGATGTTCGATGATAAATATTTGAAATTCATAAACAGTGAAGTGGACTATACGATTTTAACCAAGTAGAGTTGCTTGAAATTGAAGTTCTAAGCATAGTTTTCTATACCTTAAAGCACAATAAGAGAGAAAAAGAAAAAGAAAGAAAAGAAAAAAGAAGAAGAAGAAAAAGAAAAAAAAAGAAAAGCAAACGAAAAAGTTAAAAAAAAGAGGAAGAAAAGAAAAGAAAGAAGGAAATGCAAAGAAAAATAAAAAATGTGAGAAATAATAAATTAATTGAATAAATAAGTCTCGGAACACTCTGATGGAGCTGTGGGGGATGTCGACAAATCTAATAAGGAGATATGCTTCACCTATCCAATACCCAAGCGTTAGAGATGTATCTTTGAAGACATGTCTATAATAATATAATAATTATTAATAATCAAAATCACACATGCACTTGTAGAACTCTATCCTTAGAATGATATTTTTGCACTCTACTGGTTAAACAAGTTTGAGAAGCTTGAACATATTTATGAATGGAAAGGAATAAGGAGAACGGAGGAGTTGTTTCTGACTAGATTGAGCAACGCGGTAATCATAGGATGTGAACCAAGTGATTTGGAAGAAATTTTAACTTCAAAAATCGACACAACATTCAAAAGAATATAAGATGGTTGAATCAAAGACGCTCTTGCACTTGATATCCAGGGCATCCTATTCTTTTTTCTTTATACCCAAATTTTTTTGGGTCTTAAAAAGTATCCTTCATTGAAATACCGATAAGCAAGCTGGCATTTTTACAAACAGACAGATTTTCTTGATAAATACATGGCAGAGTATGTGACACTTATCTATTCGACAGTCGTCTAGTTAGAAAGAATAATCATCCATCAGGGGACACAATGACAACAATAGAAAGAATGGAAAGTTTGGAGACTTAGAGAAAGTTTAGGGATCTGAAAAGTTCAGGGACTTGAGGCACTTGTTCTCCCAAATGATAGGAGAGAGGGAAATTCTATGAAATGAGGCAAGAAACGCAGAGATTAGTGGGGCATCATGGTGCATAAGAGTTCAAATCAGAATAGGCAAGAGAGGGTGCAGAGCTTGAAAGAATTCGATCACTAAAAAGGGTCAAAATTGGCTCAGGATGAAAAAGAACGCAACAACAAAGATTGTGGGGAAAATTTTGACGACAAAAGCTTAAGATAAATCCCAAGAAGATCAAGTCAAGAAAGAAGACCATGTTAAGAAAGAAGATCAATCAAATAAAGATTCAAGGAAAACAATCTTATTGTTGAAACTGAAGCAAAAAGTTCAACGGAAAGACAAAGAAGATTAGAGTTCATCCGAGTGGCCCTCAGTTGTCACAATTCATGCATCATATATAGTCAAGCATCTACAAAAATCATCAAAGAACAGACAAAGATTTCAATTTACAATTTCATATTGGAGAAGTAGAACCAACAAAGATTAGCAAAAAATTCCAATCACATTTTTAAAACAAAGATATTGATCCGTTTGTAGATGTAGATCTCAGCAAGATTTCAACCCGCTTAAAGAAGCAGATCTCCGAAAGATTTTAATCCATTTGAAGAGGCGAATCTCAAAAGATTTCAATCTGTTTGAAAAGGCGGATCTCAGCAAAGATATCAATCTGTTTGAAGAGACGGATCCCAGCAAAAATTTTAATCCGTTTGAAGAGGCAGATCATAGCAAAGATTTCAATCCGTTTACAGAGGCAGATCTCAGCAAAGATTTCAATTCGTTTGCAGAGACAGATTTCAGCAAAGGTTTTCTAATTGTGTGCACATGAAAGGAAGTGCATTACAATTCTAAATCCTTAGGGTCATCAGTAAGTCCTTCGAGCATGATGTTAAATCCTTCGGGTCATCAGTAAGTCCTTCGGATATGATGTTAAATCTTTCGGGTCATCAATAAGTCTTTCGGGCATGATGTTAAGTCATTCGGGCCAACACCTTCAGGAGTGATTTATTGTGTGTACAAGAAAGGAAGTGCATTACAATTCTATATCCCCCAAGCTGTCAGTAAGTCCTTCGGGCATGATGTTAAGTCCTTTGGGCCATCACCTTCGGGAGTGATGAAATTGTTTGCATAGGAAAGGAAGTGCAATGCAATTCTAAATCCTTCGGGTCGTCAGTAAGTCCTTCGGGCATGATGTTAAGTCCTTCGGGCCATCACCTTCGGGAGTGATGTGATTGTATACACAGGAAAGAAAGTGCATTACAATTCTAAATCTTTCAGGTCATCAATAAGTCTTTCAAGCATGATGTTAAGTCATTCGGGTCGATACCTTCGGAAATGATAAGAACTTTTTGAATGTTATTGCAATAAGATGGTGGGGCATGATATCAGCAGAAATATTAACCTTTTGGGCCCTCGGTTTCAAAAATAACAAAAAAAAGACAAAGAGAAAAAACAAAAGAGAAAAAGAAAAAGAAAAAAAGAGAAAGAGAAAGAGAAAGAGAAAGAGAAAAGGAAACAAAAAAGAAAAAGAAAGAAAAAGAAAAAAGAAAAAGAAAGAAAAAAAGAGAGAAAAAACAAAAAAAAGAAGAAAAAAGAAGAGAAAGAAAAAAAGAGAGAAAAACAAAAAAAGATGAAAAAAAGAAAAAAGAAAGAGAAAAAAGAAAAAGAAAGAGGAAAGAGAATAAAGAAAAAGAAACAAAAAAGAAAATGGAGGAAGAAGAAAAGAAAAAAAGAGAAAAAGGAGAAAAGAAGAAATAGTGAAAAGGGAAAATAAAAAGAAAAAGAAAAAAGGAAAAAAAAGAGGAAAAAGAGAGAAAAAAGAAGGAAGAAGAAGAAGAAGAACGATTCAAGTTGCACATTTTTACAAGCAATGATGGAAGATTAATGATAAATTTAACTTTTGCAAGCATAGAAGGAGGAAGTTGATCAACAGAGGAAGAGAAAATAAGGGATTACATGCGCGCTTTAGACTAAAAGATCGAGATATCTTAGGCAGAACAAGCAATGACACCAAAGATCTCAGTGCTTCAAGCTAGAATTGGGGATATTACATATTGATCCAGGTTGAATTCTTATTAATCAATGATATTTCTTGTGGCAGGTTCAGTCTTTCCCTAAAAAAGGAGATGAATTAGCATTCCAGTAAAGAACGAATAGTTCGTAATCGAAAGAGTTCACTTGGCAAAGATAGAGTCCCTAATGGGAAGAGTTCACACAGCAAAGAATGAAGAATTCCTAATGCGAAAAGTTTGTTCGACAAAGACGGAGTTTGCAACAAGAAGAATTGGCTCAACAAAGAATCCAGAGTTTCTAATAAGAAGAACTCGTTTGTTCGATACCCTTGCAGAGAGGTGGATTGCTCAACAGAGGGATGAAGAATTTCAACTACAAGTCTTAGAAGATGAAGAATGACAAGAGTAATTCCAGACCTTGGAAGATGAAGAATTTCATAATAAGAAGAACAATTTCAGATTCCATAGTTCAACAGAGGGATGAAGAATTTCATAATAAGAAGAACAGCTTCAGACCTCAAGAGATGAAGAATGTTAGGAGTAATTCTGAGCCTTGGAAGATTAAGAATTTCATAATAAGAAGAACAACTTCAGATTCCAGAGTTTGGCAAAAGTTTGAAGAATTTCATAATAAGAAGAACAACTTCAAACTTCAACATTGTCCGTAATGAATACCTTTCAGAGGATGACCAAGAAGTCTGAACAAAATTCGTGTATTTTTAGTCTTTGCTCTATCCCTGTTACACAGCAATGAGCAAAGAGGGGCAGCTGTTATACCCGAATTTTGACCAGGTTAAATAAATAATAATAATAATAATAAATAATATAAATAAATAAATGTTCAAATATCAAATAAATGTTCATTTACATGCCCAAATGTCCATTACACATTAAAGGCCCAAATATAAACCCAAAAGCCCAATTCACAGCTTTTCCCGCCCAAACTAGCTCAATTACAGTTCATTTACAACTCATATCCAGCCCAACAAACACAAATCAATTGGATATCCTACTTTCCCGCCTAAAAAGAACCACGTGGCACCTCTTCATTCATCCAGACCAAGTTCACCAGGATCTGTGTTTCTTTGATCCAGCTGGCATCCTATGACGTGAGCGAGTCTGACCACTATAAATACCTTGTAAGAGAGAGAAATTGTCAGTCATTATGGGGGATAATAAATAAAGTAAATAATAATACTAGTAGTAATAATAAACATAATAATGAGGAGAGATAGAGTTACCTTGGGAAATTGAACTGTTCTGGGAACTCGAACCGTCGCTGGGAAGTTGCACGGTCACCGGGGAAGATAACTGGAGCCACCGTGAACACTGTTCAAAGGTATATTTGTCTCTAATATTTTAGTTTCCTGCATCAAACATGTAAATAAGTTAGATCAAAATAAAAAATCATAAAAAATAGTAGTAAAAAAAAATAATAGAAGTAAAGAGAGAGGTGGCCGAAAACTCATCTAAGTGGTGGCCAGAGTGGATTTGAATGACGGAGTTGAAAATGAACGCCGGGATGGTTTACGGGTAGCTTAGGCAGGGGAAGAAGGTAGATCGTATTGGATCTGGGTAGATTTTAGGCTTTAGGGGTAAAAATAAGGTTTTTTTGGGTAATTTTAGGGTTCGGATATGGCGGTTGGCGGTGGTCGAAAATCACCCCACGACGGTTGGCCGAAGTGAGCGGTGGCCAGAGGATTAGGTTTTGTGGTTGGAGTGAGGACAGGGATGACCGGAGTTTAGACGGTCGCCGAAAATCGCCATTTGGCGACTAGTATCGCCTGTGGTGGTCGAGATTCGAACCCCAATTAATGGCGAACACACAAAGGTCACCGGAGTGTGGCCGGCTGTGGATCTGAGGGTGGATGCCGTGGAAGATGAATGCCGAAAAACATGGATCAAGTTCATGCCAAACCATGATGAACACCATGCAAAACCTTGGGTTTTTTATTCGTTTTTGGGTCGTTTTCTAGGTAATGGGGTGTTTGGACGAGAGAGTTTTGAGAGAGTGTGGGAAGTAGAGAGAGAAAGAGCAATCTGAAAAATGAGGATTTTGGGGCAAATAGGGGAATTTATAGCTTTTCCAAAACAGTGCCGTTTTGGCTCCGGGTTGGATAACCCGTGAAGCTGAGTCGGTTCGGGTCATTAGACCCGCGTGTTTTCAACCGGGTCACCTTTGGTTTTTTCCCTAAACTTTGCTTCTTCTCAATTTAGTCCCATTTCCCCTTAAATTGGTTCCCAGGTTTTGTAATTCATTCAATTAGGTCCCCTGTCTCCCTTAATTGTTCCCCTTAGTTTGTAATTCTGGCAATCGGGTCATATGAGCTTTGTAATTGGACATTTAATTTTGTACTTCTTTCATTTCAGTCCCTTTTGTAATAAAAATTAGCTTTATGTTTAATTTGCTTTTCAATTTGTTTTATATATATGTTTAATTTAATTTAATTAATTTATATGTGTGCAATTTTAAAACTAAGAATATAGTATATTTTGATAGACAATTAAATACACTTACATTTAATAATTGCTTAGAGCCTTTAAGTGTAGGTTCTCTAATTAGGGTTCAATAATTAAATAGGGTAGATAATTATAGATATTAAAAGTATATTAAATATGATTTTAGAATCTAAATATGGATGGTGTTCCATTATTTACAATGGGGTGTTATCACATGGATTTCTTTAAATTATATTTAATATATTTCTTACTTAAAATTGATTATTAATTTAATTTTTTAGCTAAATCAAATGATTCATAATTAATACATTGTAGATAAATTAAATGTATATCGAATAGAATCTTTGAGGTTCAAATCTGGATGGTGTTCCATTGTTTACAATGGGGTGTTATCTCAACATTGGTCATAAAGATGTATATTCGATATACATTTTCACTTACAAAATTGATTAAATAAATTGATAGAGCCTTAATTAAGACTAGAACTTTAACTAATTAGAAGAGTTAATCAATTAGGAATGTGATTAACTTAAGGGCTTTAAATATATGGAAGGTGTTCATGAAAATGACATTTTCTCATAAAAGCCATTAAATTAATTAACATTCATAGATTTAAGTAATCAATTAAATAGAGCCTTTTTAGGAATAGAACTTAAAATTGACAAGACAATAAAAAATCATTCATTAAAAACCTTTTATGTTGGAAATCCATTTTTAAAATACGAATGGGGGTGCCACTTAACGGGGTGTCTTTAATCTCGTATTCGAACAAAATAAATTTTCTTATAAAAGGATATCTGCATTCGGAATTTAAATTCAGTTAATAATTATGGGATAAATTAAATTCAAATTAATATTCGAAATGCCAAAATGCTACGTAAAATTAAAGGTACCGATAACGGGCGTTCGTAGGGGTGCTAATCCTTCCCTACACGTAACCGACTCCCGAACCCACTTTTTTAAGACATAATCTCTGGTTTGTTTTTCGGTGTCCGATCTACCTCGAAGTGATCGGTGGCGACTCCAAACGTTTTTAAGGATAAATAAAGGAAATTCGATTTAATATGAAAAAACCTAAATTTTCAAGATTTAATTAAAAATGACAAAAAACCCTAATTTTCTAAAAGAACGATCGTCAGGCTATTTTCACACATTTCCCAATTTTTCAAAAAAATGGTCGCGACACAAGAACATCAGATTTGAATCGGATACGATCACCTTTATCAAGACGAATGTCTTGAGAAACATCTTTGAGAGTAAAAGCACCCGGCAATACAATGTCTCTTTTATTGGTCTCATCAAGCACCACCAACCTTGCTCCTTTAGCATATTTCAACCTGAAATCTCCGCTAATACCAAATCCTTTTCCCAAAGCTTCCATAGCCCTTACCTCAATCGGCTTCTCAGTTTCCTCCATAACCATCCATTTTCTCTCTCTTATTTTCTTCTCTACTCCTAGCTCAAAGCTCTAAACCGCAGCAGTAAGCCAATACTACTAACTAGAGAATTTGAGCTCTGGGTTGGGTATTTTTTAACAAAAGAAAAAGAGTATTTGTACAAAAAATGATAGCTTTATTATTGTATAAACACACACATGCTCTAGTAGGCATGAAGAAAAAAAAGAAGCTTCTTTTCTACTCTATACTTTTCATGAATTTTGTATGGAATTAGAAGGGGAATATTTTTTTCGATCAAAAGATGGGAATATTTAAAAATTTATAGGAATATTATATGAATTATATTTTGATGTTATCTAATAAAAAAATTACAAACACTCTTTATGAATCTAAAAGTTGAGTTTCTAAATTATAAATTCTAAAATTTAAACTGAATCCCAAATTTTAAAATTGAATACATTCTTATTATATTACGATAAAACTGAAAAAGATGAGATTTTCGGAAAAAATGAAAAGTTTTTTTTTTGTTGCGGAGGGAAATGTTTTTGTTTTTATTCGGTATTTAATTGAATTATGGATAAATAAAAATGTAAAAATCCATATAAAGGCAAATTTGGTTGAATATTCTCTTTTGGGAAAAAAATTGGAAAAACACTCCTCCAGAAATTATTTGGAAAAATATCCCCAGTTTGGTACACGTAGGAACGACTCGCGTTCTACAGAGTGCGAATTAAATACTCGCGTTACGCAGGACGCGTATTCTGTCTGATGTGGCGTGTCTTATCCGTTGGATTATTTTAAATATTCAATTAAAGGAACTCGCTCTTAGCAGGACGCGAGTTCCGCCAGATCTTCAGATGATATGGTGTCAATTTATCGCGCGATATGAATATAACTCGCGTCTTGTGCAACGCGAGTTTTGTTCAATCGTGTTCTTAAAACAAGCTTATCTTAAAACAAGCTTCGATAGACATGTTGTAGGTGAAATTATGGGGTGTTGGGGGATATCATTTCGTATTTTTGAACTTTCACGTTGTAGTACTGAAACATCTCTTGAAAATGGTGTAAAGATCGGCGCATATAAGGCATCTTAGGTTATGTATAAATCGAGTTAAAAACGCTATCTAACCATATTTTTTACATGAAGCACAAACAAACATGTGTCCGTAGGCATGTTTAAATGTATTTTGTGGTATGTTGGGAGATTTTTTTTGTTGTTGTTTAACTTTCACGTCGTAGTACTAAAATATATGTTTATAATGGTACTAAAATTGTCGCGTATATGGCATCATAAAGGGTGTAGAAATCGCGTTAAAAATGCTATCTAGCCATTTTTTTCCCTTTAAGAACAAGCAAACATAGGTCCATATGCATGTTTAAGTAGATTTTGTGGTATGTTGGAGGATATTTTTTTGTTGAGTTTCACGTCATAGTAGTGAAGCGTATGTTTGCAATGATGCTAAAATTGGCATGTATATGGCATCCTATAGGGTGTAGAAATCGCGTTAAAAATGCTATATAGCCATGTTTTTCCCATGAAGAACAAGCAAACATGGGGCGATAGCCATGTTTAAGTTGATTTTGTTGAAAATGGTGGTAAAACAAAAAATGGCGGTAAAACAGAAAACCGAAATAGTAATTTAATATTGGTGTACTTATTTCAATTAACAATCTTGTAGTATGTTTCGTTAATATAATTTTTTGCATCTAACCAATTTAAATTGCTTATTTACGTCACATACTTTTTATCACATAAAAAATAACGTCTGAATCATCTGATTACATTTTCAAACTGTTAACAATCACAAAATATGTAATTAAGAAAACGTATTAATCATAGAATTACATTGGAACAACTAACATATATGAGGTCCGTCGTATCTTGTTATATTCCCCATGTTGTTCAGCCTCTTCCTTTGTGATACACGGATCCTCCAATTACAGCCGTGGTCTTTTTGGACACATTCCGCAATATAGTTATCTGTACTCGTTTTCTTTACTATCGAAACAACCAATCAACGTCTGTTGTAGTTCTTAATTGCATCCTCTATAATTTTCTTAGTCGTGAATATCATCCCAACTTCTAGTTCACCATCACTATCGACAACAACATCAGACGACTGTCTCCTAATATATAGGAAATCATCAACATTTGCAGCCATTATAGAGCTTGAACGAACGAAATGAACTAAGAGAAATATTGAGCCTATTCAATGAAAAGAAATGTGAACTTGTGTCTATCCAACCACGAGTTCACACAGCTTTTATCTAATATGAATAAGGCAACATCATCAACGTGTAACATTAATTTCGTTTCCCGCCCGCGCTTGTTATCGATGCGTTTGGCAGGCAGAACTATTTTGTCAAAATCGTTCCGAAAAAATAAATGTGAATATTTAATACAAAAAAAAAATATAAACTAAAAGAAATATTTCATTTGAAAATAACAGCAATGTACAACTAAAATTAACTAAAGGAAAAAATATAACTACTGATGCCTATGTCCACCGGTACCACAACCCAGTGGACGCCGAAGTCAATCGAGATTGTGTCGACGACAAAGGGGCTCAACTTGCTGCTTATCATCATCATCGTCCTTATTCCCAATTCCATCTCCAACAATACCACTTGTTCCATCTGGCCCACTTGTGAAGAACACGGACTGTGATAGTGTTTACTGAACAAACCCGTGCCCAAAATTGATTGCTAGCAGTTGAAATGGATACAAAGGTACGAAAGTTGTAGGAACACTTGGTGTCCCACTCATCAAGGCCAAAAATAAATTGTAGGGGTTGCCCACAACATGCATGAAAAAACTTTTTGTCAGACTAGGCGGCGGGTGAAATAATGAGTGCATCGAGTGGGTAAAAGCCTATGGTCGGATAGGTTGGGTGGCTTGCGATGGTGTCGGTGCTGAGGAGGCAGAATCATTTCTTCTGCTCGACGACGAAGCATCACCAGAAGTCCTACATGCTCCCCTCATACGTTCAGTCCGAGGGCGGTTGCGTTGCACATGCTCAATGACGACCGCTTGCTCCTCTGGAGTCAAAAGATTTGGCTTCCTATTCACCAAGTACCATGCAAAGTAATCGTGGCTGACTATTGTATCAAACATTACATAATCACGAATGGGCTACCATCGCAAAAGATCTCTTTCCCTCCACTGAGCAATCCACTCTATGTGCCTCACCGACCATCCACCTACTACGCAATATCAAAATTTTTATTTTTCTTTATAAATATAAACTACGTTCAAATTGATAAAACATTAAACCAATTAAAATTATTTTGCCTCGAGATTTCCTTGTCGAGTGAGCCTATGTAATTTGCCAAAATTTGGATGGTTCTCCAGAATTCTTTGGACACAACCAAACTGTCGTAAGACGAGATCACTCAGATGCCACTCAACTGTAGCGTAGAAGATGAGTGGTACCTTCGCCGTCCAAGCAATCTTTGCCCCGTCTGAAAATTATGGCAGGCATTCATAGATACTCGAATCTGCATACGGTGTCCACAAATATTGTACAATATACAATTATAACTGAAATTAATAAACTTTATTTTAAATAAATACATCAAATTCAATATTAAATTCAAACTCCAGATATTTACCTGATTCCTAGATTCATTCTCAATATCTTGTCTGATAGCCTTCAGACCTTTGGCCAGACCAACATGACTTAAATTACCGCTCCACCTACATAACAACAAACATAACTTTAATATTAAAAATGGCTATTAAAATATTTACTTTTTTTAAAAAAATATATATTTACTTTTTTGCTTACCTCTGGCATAATGGAAAAATATATGGACTCAGCACGCTCAGTTCAGGGCGTAAAAACGACATTCTAACCATGCCTAAGACAGCAGCAACAGAAGACAACCTCCAATGTTGTGCTTCTCTGGATTGGTGGTCTTGCACATCTCCCCAAAGAGAAATGCCAGTACCGCCGATCCCCAGCTCAATCTACCGGCGTCATCAAAATCTCGCAAATGTTACAACCACAACATGTGTACTTTATTGCGAGATTTGTCGGGCACCAATATCCCGCCGATTATTTGTAGAATATGAGCGCGGGCATATGCCTACAATAAGAAAAAACATGTTTTATTGCAATAAATTCCCGCCGTTTCGTCTGATTATCTAGCTGAACTCGCGCCCTATTATGCGCGAGTTCTTTTAACTGAATATTTAAAATACGCCACCGAATAAGACATGCCACATCACAAGTAACTCGCATCCCGCGTATCGCGAGTCCTTAATTCGCGTTGTCTGAAACGCAAGTCGTTCCTACGTGTACCGAATGGGGGTATTTTTCCAAATGATTTCCAAAGAAGAACCAAATTTACCCATATAAATAGAAAAAAAAGTGGGACCACGTGTTGTTATCATATCCTAACCTAACCTTTTCAAAGTCAACATTATGACCTACCTTCTTACCTACTGCCTATATTCTTGTAGGTAAACTACACCCCAAATCGTGAGTCGTGACTTTTACTCGATAAAAGTGTTTATAGTTAATTAACATATTATAATTACAATCGTTTCGAATATTTTAAGATATGATTAAATTTTATTAAAAATATTATTTTTATTCTTTTGTTAAGAAAAAATTTTAAATACAACTAAAATAATAAGGTACAATCAGTATTTTATAATATTGTCACTTGAAAAATTACTGAAATAATAAAAGTAGAAAATGAGATCCTTAACGGGTGTTCATATTGTTCTCCCTTTTGAAACCGCACTGGGTGAATGATTTAGGTTTTTTTTCAGATTAGAAGGTAGTATCTATTCTTAAATATTTTTAAATTTTTTGACAAAAAACACACTTTATAAATATTACGATTGAACCCATATTTCACCCATATTTCTTAAAATAAATATCATCCGATTTTTTACTAAAATCACTTGTTGATTCTCCTGCTAAAATATATTAAGTGAGGCTTAAACAGATGAATGGCATGGTTGATATTCATCCTTTTTCTCTGCCAAACATGTATGCGAAATTTAAGGTGTGTTTTTGGTTGCTTTTACCAACCTAAAAGCACTCTTTTTTGTGCTTTCAAAATAAATTAGTTGTTTTTGGTTGCTTTTAAAAGTGATTCTTCACCCAAACCAAAAAGCTAGATTTTATGACTTTGTGGTGGATAAGTTAGTTTGAAAAGTAAAATTATTTTTTTACCCTTTATTATTTAATTATAATTGATTGTTAAACTAAATTCATATATAATTATAAAATAATATATATGTTATAGTATTTATATTGAGAATAATTTTTTTATTATAGTTTATATTTTCAAATTAATTTTTTTATTATAATTTAAGTTAATTCATTTTATACATCATAATATTAGCGAATTTGAACATCACCCAAGTTTACTTATTTTACTTTACAGTACTATGTCTAAAATAGAAATTTTGTCTTCTTAAAATCACTTTTTGATATTAATGACAAACACTAACCTAACTTTTTAAAGATACTTTTCTACAACACTTTTAAAATTACTTTTTTTATTGCACTTTTTAAAAAACAATATCAAACTAAGCGTTAGCCTAAAAGTAAATAGATTATTTCACGGATTCAAGTCACTGATACCAAACACGTGGAGCCTAAACAATAACACAAAATTTAATTTCCATACAAACAGTAGATAGATCAAGTAATGAAGAGAGATGCTTTCCAGCGACCTTAAAGTAGAGAAAGATGGAAATAGCTTATATTTAACACACGCTTGTATATTTATATAAGAAACTCAAATCCTTGATTTTTATTCTTAAACCCTAAGAAATTAAGCCATCGACTCTAACTCATATACCTTAAATTCTAAACACTAACGTTAAATTTTAAACCCTAAAATTTAGACTCCTAAACTTTAAACCTCAAACTTTGATAAAAAAATACTTAAAACCCTAAACAAAACTCATAACCCCTGAAACTAAAATATTTGTGTAAACTAAAGTTTAAACAGCTTGTGTATTAAAGTTTTTTCAAGAAAAAAACTCATTTCGGGTTTCGGGTTAGCATTGTTTTTAGAAAATACTTTTGATCTTAAAATTACAATTTTAACATTCATTTTGTTATCCTATAATGTATTAGTTTTACAACTTAGAATCTTATACTTTTATCAATAATTAATTATATGATTAATAAATTATTTATGGTTTAAAAATTTCATATCTTTTCATGTCAATTTTTAAATAAAAATTATTTGAGATTTTTATATATTTTCATGGAATATGCACAATTATTATAATTTTATTTATTTACTAATAAAAATATACTTTTTATATTTTTATGATAATTTAAATTGATATAATTAATATATTATAATGTTAAAAAAATTAAATATCATTTAAATGTACATTTTTTAAAACTTAGAACATCATGTCTAAAATAATTATTTATCTTCACAAAAATATTTTTTGACAACAATGTTAAACACTTAAATCTTAAACCAAGCAATCTAAAAGTACTTCTCAAACATAATTTTTAAAAACATTCTTCCATCCCACTTTTCAAAAGCAATACTAAACTAGAGATAACAATGAAAAAGTAGGTATCAAAAGGGCTAGAAATATTTCAAAGGAGATACCATCAGACGATCTCCGAAGTAGAATAAAGGTATTTTTCTTTTGATTTGGTTTAAATTTTTGTGAATTTTAAAATTATTTTATGAAAATTTAAATTGTTGATTCGAAAAAAAGAGGAAAGAAGAATATTATTATGTGAGGAATTAGAAGATAGTTGTTTTTAAGAGAAGAGAAAGCG
Organism: Hibiscus mutabilis; assembly: GCA_019671005.1. Lineage (NCBI taxonomy): Eukaryota > Viridiplantae > Streptophyta > Magnoliopsida > Malvales > Malvaceae > Hibiscus > Hibiscus mutabilis. The sequence continues at coordinate 14,470,122 of CM033746.1, read as the reverse complement.
AAAGGATCAAATTATAAAAAATAAATTAAAATTTAAAAAATAAAGCCTAAATTAATAAAATACATAATTTTGAAATATTTCTAAAATAACTTTTAGAAATATTTCAAAGGAGATACCATCAGACGATCTCCGAAGTAGAATAAAGGTATTTTTCTTTTGATTTGGTTTAAAATTTTGTGAATTTTAAAATTATTTTATGAAAATTTAAATTGTTGATTCGAAAAAAGAGGAAAGAAGAATATTATTATGTGAGGAATTAGAAGATAGTTGTTTTTAAGAGAAGAGAAAGTGAAAGGATCAAATTATAAAAAATAAATTAAAATTTAAAAAATAAAGCCTAAATTAATAAAATACATAATTTTGAAATATTTCTAAAATAACTTTTAGAAATATTTCAAAGGAGATACCATCAGACGATCTCCGAAGTAGAATAAAGGTATTTTTCTTTTAATTTGGTTTAAAATTTTGTGAATTTTAAGATTATTTTATGAAAATTTAAATTGTTGATTCGAAAAAAGAGGAAAGAAGAATATTATTATGTGAGGAATTAGAAGATAGTTGTTTTTAAGAGAAGAGAACGTGAAAGGATCAAATTATAAAAAATAAATTAAATTTTAAAAAATAAAGCCTAAATTAATAAAATACATAACTTTTAGGAATAAATTTTTTATTATAGAAAGTCATATCATCATCCATGTTAAAAAAAAACTCAACAAACATTTAACAGTCATCGAGACAGTGACAAAATAAACACAACGTTAGTTACTAAATTTTACATAAAAAATAATGGGTAAACTACTCAAATGACCACTCAACTATGGTGTTAGTCTCGATTTGACCACTATACTTTCAATTGTGGTAATATGACCACTCAACTATGTAAGAAATCTTAATGTGACCACCTACTTTTAAAACTCAATGAAAAGAGTGACATGACAGTTAGTAATAATTTTGTATAATTACACATCCTCACTACTTATATATTCTATCAATTTAATCTTAAGTTTAATTTAATAAAATAAATTAAATAAACATTCAATTAGACCTTATTGGAAGAATTTAATTATTTATAATTAATTTAATAAATTTATTTTTCTCCTCCAATCAAGTGGTGACATGTGTCACCTAATTGAAGGGGGAAAATAAAATTCAGCAACAACTTGACATTGGCATGGTTTGAACACAGGCAAACATAAAATGTATAAAGTGGCTTTACCACTGAGCCAAGTTTGACTTTGTAATATGATTGCAAAATATAATATATGTCTTTATATGTAATTAATGCCAGCAAAAAATGAAATAAATATGGATTAAAAGGATTCGAACATAAATACATAAAAATATTTAAACCACATAAATAAATCTATTAATTAAAATAATGTTGATAATATTTTATATATTTTTAAATTGTTTTTAATTCATTAAATAAAATAAAAATAGCTTTAAGATTTTTGTATTTTTAAACCAAATTTAATATCCTTGCAAAAAAAAACTAAATTTAATATATTTTTTCTTTTCCACATTTATATTTATAATTTCACATATATGTGAAATTATATTAAAAGTTAAAATTTTAAAATTATATCAATTTATTTAAATTATTTTCGTGAGTTTAAATTCGTTAAATGAATTTTTAATATAATTTTAAAATTTTGATTTTCTAATATAATTTCACATATATAATAATTTAATTAAAATTTTTTAATAAAAAATAAAATTATTAATTAAGTTAGAAAAATAATTCAATGATTATATATTTGAGATTATACAAAATAATTATGGAAAGAAAAAATATATTAAATTTAGTTTAAAAATACAAGTGTGTCAACTTTAATTTAATTAATAGATTTATTTCGGTTGTTTAGATATTTTTATCCATCCCAAATGCATGATGTTCGAGTTCCTTTAATCTATATTTATTTCATTTTTTTCTGGCATTAATTGCATATTAAGACATACTATATTTTGCAATCCATATCACAAAAGCAAACTTGGCCCAGTTGTAAAGCTACAGCATTTATTCCATGCTTGCTTGGGTTCAAAGTACACCAATGCCATGTTGTTGAATTTTATTTTCCTCCATCAATGAGGTGACACATGTCACCACCTGATTGGAGGAGAAAAATAAATTTATTAAATCAATTATAAATGATTAAATTTTTCCAATAAGATGACGACACATGTCCCATCTAATTGAATGATTAATTTATTTTATTAAATTAAAATTACGACCAAATTGATAGAATATATAAGTAACGAGGACCAAATGTATAATTATACAAATTTTTTCTAACTTCCACATCACTCCCTCTGTTAAGTTTTAACGACAGATGGTCACATTAATACTACTCCCATAGTTGAGTGGTCATATTGCCACAATTGAAAGTATAGTGGTCAAATCGAGACCAATCCCATAGTTGAGTGGTCATTTGAGAGTTTACCCAAGAATAATTTAATTATCAAAGTAGGTAAACAATAATCGTTGGGTGACCAATGATGTAGTTTACCCTATTCTTTTTATTCTATATTCAAATAATCATTTTTTATCATTTTTTTATAAAAAAAAATATAGATTTTTTTTCGTTTTAACTGAGATTTTGTGATCATCCCACTTATTAATAGTCTTCAAAATTCAAACCTAAAACTCAATTATTAAAAGTACAATATACTATACCATTCAATTTATATCAATTTTAGAGAAAACAATGGCTACTCTATCACCGAATATATCTTTTCCAGGAAACCTTGTTACTTAAAAACACCAATATTGCATGAAAGCTCTCAAATGCTAATATCCCATCATGTAGTAAAGACTTCTCCACGCCAAAATAATCTCAAATATAAAATAAGCATTCATTCTCTTGCAAATATCCTACCTCTAATATATTACCTATATAAGTTCCAATTTAGCCATTGGGGAATACCTCAACTTCTACAAAGGCAGTAATCTTGCAATGATCTACATAACGTCAGCAACATAATCAATGTTGGGGAAAACCTTAATTTCTCCAACGTTGATAGTTTAGCCAGCCATTACTTAATATGTCACAAGCATCATCAATGAAGGGGATAGTCAATTCAAATTGTCATGCAAAACACTTATAAAGCCATTTGGTGTGTATCTAACTATAGTAAGTATATATAGCAGAAATATTTCTTTTCCCCTTCTTCAGTCTCAGTATGCTTCGATCATGTGGTTTTTCATCCCAAATGTAAAACCAAATGTTTACGAACATACAACAGCCATGTTACCATTATGGCTTTTATAAATGTCACTATCCTAAAGAAGACAAAAAAGTAATCAGTGTCCTCAAATTAAAAATATTTCAAAAGTTCACAGTCTTCCTATTATCAAGTAATGCTGCAGCAAGTAAAGCCAAGAGTTACCAAGTTCATTCTACAATTGGAGTATAAATGCAATTGCATGTGAGCAGCAATGATTAATACTTTGGATACAAAAATACCATAGTACAGCCAAGCAAATTGGGGTCTTGAACTTTTATATGCCGATAAAAACTCTCAGTGAACAAAAACAGTGTCATTGCGTCTAGGAGGTCTATCAGGAATCGATCCTGGTTTAAACTTAGAAGCTTCATGCTTTGCCAGCTCAGGAGGGACAGGGCTGCCACTTTGAATAAGCATCTGCTTTAGATCAAAGAAGACATCAGTGTCATGGAGAGTCAAAAATGTTGTGGCTACACCAGTCTTCCCTGCACGTCCTGTTCTTCCAATACGATGTGTGTACATTTCAATATTACTTGGCATATCATAGTTTATGACATGAGCCACATCAGGAATATCAATCCCACGCCCTGCAACATCTGTAGCTACAAGAACATTGAACCTCTTGGCCCTAAAACCGTCAAGGCTAATTTCCCTCTGCTCCTGCGACCTTCCACCGTGCAAAGTTGTTACCTTATAACCAGCCTTATCCAGATTCTTAGAAATAGTATCAGCATTCTTCTTAGTATTGACAAACACAATCGCTGTCTTATCCCCAAGATCATCGAGCAACTTCTGCAGTCTTGAAAACCTCTCTGATTCCTTCATCATCATCACATGTTGAGAAATTAAATCAGTCGCTTTTCCAGCAGTACCAATAGTGACCACAACAGGATTCCTTAAATACTTCCTTGCTAGCCGCTCCACAGCTGGAGGCATTGTTGCACTAAACATATAAGTAGTCCTATAAATCCTTTTTTCATCAAGCTCCTCATCTTCATTCTCTGGTTTCAAATTACTAGATGGCATAGCGTCCAATACACCCACGACTTGGGGCTCAAAACCCATATCTATCATTCTATCAGCCTCGTCAAGAACAACATAATTACATTGGTTCAAGACAGCATACCGCCTCTCTAAACAATCCAGCAAACGACCAGGGGTAGCAATAACAACCTCACACCCTTGTCTAATCCTAAACCCTTGTTCCTCTATTGACTGACCACCAACAATTGAAACAACTTTAATACCCAAATAATGGGCAAATTTCATAGTTTCATCTTCAATTTGCTGAGCAAGTTAGCATGGGTAAAACAAAAGCAGCAGTCTTACCTGACCCTGTCTCAGCGATCCCAATCACATCCCTTTGCTGCAATCCTAGAGGAATCGCAGCCATTTGTATTGGGGAGGGCTTCTTATATCCAACCCTCTCCACAGCTTTCAACAACTCAGAACTCAATTTACTCTCATTCCAACTCCTCACTGGCCGTGGAATCTTCGACCCTTTATAAGAAATGTTAAAATCTTCCCTAAAAATTCTCCAGTCTCGTTCAGTCATTTCTTCAAGCTTCTTTTCAGACCAATGCTTGTCGACTCTCATATCGAATGTATCATAAGTATTAGCCGCTGCTTCTTTTAACCTCTGCGCTGCGGCTTCCTCTGGTTTCTCTTCAAGACCATCTTTTTTCCTAATCTCTTCCCTCATCTCCTTCTCATTCTTGGCCGCGAGCTTCTTCTGTTCCCTCCGATCCATTCCAGCCCTAAACCCACGCCCAAATAAAAGCTGTGCTTCGTGAGGGTTTTGGTACAAGGAATTCATGTCTCTCGAAGTATCTTCCGTGTTCTCCCAATCGAAAGAAAACCTAAATTTCTCGCTGGGTTTAATAACCCTCTTCTTAGGTTTCTTCGATCCGAGGTACTGCTCTTTAATCGCATCCAATTCCTTTTCTCTTTCCCTCTCAGCTAACTTGTCCAACCGCGCCCGCTCTCTAGACTTGGCTTCCTCCTCCCGCTCGCGCTCCCTTTCGCGTTCCCGGTTCCTACGCTCGGACTCGCGATCTCTCTCCCGTTGCCTCTCGCGGTCGCGGCGGTCGTAGGAGTCGGAGGAGGGTTTAGAGGAAGGGGAGTAGGATGCATTGTTGGCGGCGGTGTTGTTGTTGGAACGGTGGAGTTCTTCGAGGCGGCGCTTCTGCTGGGCGCGCTGTTCTTCGAGGCGCTGGAGCGCAAGCTGTTCGCGTTGGGCTTTGGTTAAAAACAGGGGTTTGGTGGGATTGGTATTGTTCATGATTTCTTCTTCGGATAAAAGGGATTTCGCTTGGTTAATTGCAGGAGGGGAGGGGAAGAATGAATGATATTCAAAGAATCGGAGCCTTTTTTTTTTCAATTATTTCATCATCTTCTGCAAGTATTTCCGAATATAAGTCAAAAGTTTAATTTAGGTCAATTTTGTACTTAGTCCCTGCACTGTGCAGTAGTTGAAGATTTAGTCATTATAATCTAATTCCTTCAAATAATCGTTTCTTTTTTTTTAACAATTTCTATTTAAGATTGGAAAAAGAAATTTTACACTTATTAGTTTTGAGCACACAACTTAAGAGAAGGAAATAATATCAATTGAGAACAACTATATGCTCTAGAAATTGTTAACTCAAATAATCATTTCTTCACTTAAATAATGTAAAAAATATTATGTACTATTATAGGTACTTTCCTTATTATTTTTCAAAATAAATTTTTTGAGATATTTCAGTGCCTATTCTAGACGTCGAGTTCCTTTATAGTTTTTAGATATGGGTCGTATATGAATTTCATGATGGTTTAGGATATTAAAATTACAGGATTGTTGAAAAAGTATGGAAAACCTTAGAGAGAATTCAACCGAAAACTCTAATCTTAACCCCTTTAAAAACCTTAGTAGTCGGCCACCGGAAAACGTGATACAACTGAATGTGCCCCCCACGTTGGAAAGGTCTGGTTCGTCGGTGCCTCTAACCAAACAAAGGGCTTTGAAAAAAGGACGTGGTTTGGAGGAAACAACATATGGAATAGATGGTTCTTGTACGGTTTAGGGGGCTGTTGAAGGTTTAGAGGCTCGGGATGGAGAAGATGAGATCACAGATGATACAGTGACCGACTCACATGAACAAGCCTCTAGTAAACCGGCTACGGCTACTGAGAATAAAAAGTCCTACACGGTACAACCAGGCCTTCTGTTCCGCATGAGAATGATAGGACCAAGATGATATTGAGGTACTTGATGAGAATGTTACCATAGATCGCAATGGTCTATACCCTACGATCAAATTTTCGGATCATGTTCCCGATCAAATTGATGAAAGTACGAGGAAAGATGTTATTGTCCGTCTTTCGGGACCTTCAGTTGGATATAAAACCTTATGGTCGTGAATTAGTTCAATGTGACAGCCTTATGGAAGTCGACAGTTAGTTGACTTAGAAAACAATTATTTTGTGATTAAATTTGATTATGAAAGGGATTACATCAAGGTGTAGACTGAAGGTCCTTAGATGATTTTTAGAAGTTATCCAACAATTCAACCTTGGAGCAGTTCTTTCTGCACATATAAAAAAAGATCCGTCTCACGTTGTGGTTTGGATTCAGCTTTCAGAATTACCATATCGATATTATTCTAAGACACTCTTTCGGATGATAGCTATTGTAATTGGAAGAGTAATTAAGGTGGACAATAACACATATGCTAGGGAGCGAGGAAGATTTGCGAGATTAATGGTTACGATTGATCTTAACAAACCTCTCACCAGTTGTATTGGAATTGGTGATTTTTTCTAGAAACTCGAGTATGAGGAGTTACAACAGATATGCTATAAATGCGATATCTATGATCATTCAAAGGAATTTTGTGGTTTGGAGGAATAGAATGGAATGAGGAATAATGGGAAACTTAATCCTAATCCGATAGGTTGTTCTGATGTCTATGGATTGCAAGATGAAATGTTTGGTCCTTGGATGATAGCGGAAAATCGAAGTAGGCATCCGAGAAAGACAGATGTATCCAATGTTGATAATGGTCCTAATCGAAATGGATATAATGCCTCTAAATTTAATGTGTTGAATAGCTTGGTTGAGCAGGAAGCGAGTCAAGCGGCAACTATGGACAACCCGTCTAAGCCAATCACTAGACAAAGTGTGAAGGGTATGGGTGCAATGACCCCGACTATGTGCATGGAACCGATTAGAGAGAAACCTCAAGATGTAGGTCCTATGGGGTGACAAGTTCATCCAAGTCTGCAACCGAGGGAACTGGAAAGGAGAAGATCAATGTGGTACCTCTAATTGATGGCAAGAAGTTCAGGTGTTGACGTGCAATGCTAGGATACAATCAGGGACTCACGCAAAGGCAACAATTTTGGAGGGTAATAATAGTTCGAAGGAGGTTGTCCAAGAAAGAGGGATTAATAGTTTGCAACATTTGCGCAAAGATATTTAAAAGGTGAGTAAGAAAGTTTTGAAGGTGAAAAAACAATCTTACCTCCGTATTCCCTTGAAACTGATTCTTTCAGAATCTGTACAGTCTGAGTCTTAAAAATTACATGTCCAGAAACCTTCGGCTGGTCAATCGTCATCTGATCCTATTGCTACCAAGGTAGGTCTATATGAAGTAATGCATGCCAATGCAATTCCAAGTCAATCATAAGTGATTGGTAACATGGATAATATGGTGAATGTAATGGTCCTGGATGGAGCGAGCCTTGAGGCATCGCAGTAAGATTTTGTTCTTATTTTTCAATCTTTTTAAGGATTTATATTATGTTCTAGAAATGTTAGGGTGCGGCTAGCCCAAAATTTATACGACATTGTAAGAACTTCGTGCGAAGTAGTGACTCGTACATTTTGATTCTGATGGAGCCTCGGATTAGCAGAACAATTGCTGATATGGTTGTCTGTATACTGGGTTTCTCTAATTTATATAGAGTGGAGGCTCATGGGTTCAATGATGGTATTTGGATTTTATATAGAGATCATGTTGTGGTTGAGATTATGCATATATCTAACCAAATTATTAAGGGTCGATATCGCTTTTCGGATTGTCCAAATTAGGTATAGTTGATTGCCATATATGCTAGTCTACAAAGCTCGAAACGAAAGTATCTCTGGGATCAACTTCTACAGATTGATCTAGGGAATGACATTCCTTGGGTCCTTGCGGAGATTTTAACGCTATAACTAAGTTGGAGGAGAGATCATTTGGTGGTTCTTGCAAGGGTAATGGGGTTAGTAAATTATTCTCTGACTTTCTATTTGACTAGGTCTTAACTGATGTTGATTTTTGTGGATCGAAGATCACATGGATAGGGGAAACCTCCATCAACGTCGTTGTCTTGTTAATTCATGTTGTAATAGATTTTATCTGGAATCACAAATACTTCATTTAGATAGATTGGGTTCAGATCATCGAACTATCTTGTTTCGTACCTGTGGTCGGAATAATTCTACTCTACTTAGACCATTTCGCTTTATGACAACAGGGCAAGATCATTCAGGTTTTAAAGATCTCTTGAAGTCATCTTGGTGTTCTACGGTATATTTTCTCTTCACTCTTGTTTAATCTAAGTCAAATGTTTCTTAATGGAATACTGATACATTCGGTTATATTGGAAAGAAAAAAAAGTGATCATGGCTCCTCTTAGGGGGATTGAGAAAGATTTATACTTGGCCTACTCATATTTTTTAGTGGATTTAGAAAAACAATTGCAAGCGAGCTGGAAAAAATATTAGAACATGAGGAAATTCTTTGGTACCATGGAGATTGGAACACAAAATTTTTCCGTGTCTCTACCATGGCTCGAAGAAGGTCGAATTGTGTCACACTATCAAAGGATAATAATGGGATATGACAATCGAAACTCGATACACTCAAATATATGGCTGTGGAATTTTTCCATATCCTTTTCACTAGCTCCAGGTGTGTTAGTTGTGAAGGGGTGACTCGTGGGTTATTTCTCAAGTTACCGCATAGTCAGTTACAAGAATTGTTAATTCCAATAACAGAGGATGAGATCAAGAATGTTGTGTTTTCTATGAGTCCCTTTAAAGTGTCTGGTGTTGATGGTCTTTATTTTTTATCAGCGCAATTGGAAAGTGGTAGGTCCTTTAGTTCGCCAATTTATTATAGAGGTGTTTGAAGGGGCGATCTCAATGAGAATACTAATCAAACTCTTTTGGTTTTAATACCGAAATTTAAGGCGCCGAATCATAAAAGTCAATTCAGGGCTATTAGTCTTTCCTCGACCATTTACAAAATCATCACTGAGAGAATTTTACATTGACTAAAGTTGTTCCTCTCTGAATGAGTCTCTAATAATGAAACGAGTTTTGTACTGAGTCGTTCAAATTTAGATAATATCATTATAACACAAGAGGTGATTCACTCAATGAAGAAGAGGACGTGAAAAAAGGTTGAATGTCGATCAAAATTGATCTAAAGAAAGCATAGGACAAATTAGAATGAGCTTTCATTGATGACACCCTGCTTAATATTGGGATTTCAGATGCATTACACATGATTATTATGTGTTGCGTTTCTTCGATTAAGACACAAGTATTATGGAATAGTTCTATGATTGAATCTTTTCAATCGTTTAGAGGGATTTGATAAGGTGATCCTATCTCGCGTTATGTCTTTATGCTTTGTATGGAAAGATTGGAGCAAGCGATTCATTGTGAGGTACCGAATGGTTCTTGGAAACCATTTAAAGCAACAAGGAGTGGTCCTGGGACTTCACATTTATTCTTCGTTGATGAAATGATCTTATTTGATGAAACCTCTTAAGACCAGTTGGAGATTATTCGATCGGTATAGGAACCTTTTTTTTTCATGCCTCTAGTCGTAAAGTAAGTGTTGTGAAGACTAATATATTTTTCTCCAATAATGTTGATGGTCGGCTAAGACATCAAATTAGTCCAAGCTTCGGATTTACGATAGTTGATGATTTGGGGAAATACGTTGAAGTGTCGCTACTACATAAGAGAGTTTCTAAGGAGTCCTATCAATATCTAATACAAAAAGTTTGTGACAAACTTTCGGGATGGATGGCGCAAACTCTTTCCTTAGCAGGTCGGGTTGGTGTAAATTAAATACAACATTGTGCTAGAAATACTGTGAAATGGCATGGCGTCATGTGGGGGAGTGGCTCGTGATGCTGCTGGATGATGGCTGATGGGTTATGCCAAGCTGATCGGTAAGAGTTAAATTATTGATGTTGAGTTATAGGGTGTTTTTGAAGGTTTGAAATGTGTATGGGAGTTAGGTCAACGTTGGATGATTGTCTTGATGCGATTAGATTGCTTCGTAAAACACCTATGGACAGAGATCCATCCACGATTCGTGCTCATATAAGGGTCCTCCATCATCGACATTGGGAGGTGGAGTTTCAACATGTCTACTTGTGGACAACATGATGAAGTTAGCCATAAATGATGACAGTGTGTGCCGGTTGTTTACAACCCTGCCAGATGAAGTTCTAAGGCTAGTTCATTTCGATTGTAATAGTTTAGGTGAGTTTTAAGCTTTTAGTTTTTGCTTCTATTTTAATTAAAAAATTACTGGATCGTCAGATGTATAAAAAATTCAGCATTTATAAGATTGAGATTTTTTAAACTTCTCGTTTAACTTTATTTTTGAAATGCTTTTGCGGCCAAAAATATTTTTGGAGTTATAAGCATTACTAAACATATAACTTTTGAAAAAAAAATATGTTTGATAAGTGTTTTTCAACTCAAACACAATAACTGAAATTTCTAGCTTTTGGTAGTCAAATTACAGTTTTAACATTCATTCGTTACCTTATGATTTATTTGTTTATAATTTTTTATTAAGAAATAATTATATGATTAATAAATTATTTATTAGTTTAAAATTTTTAGGCTTAAAGGTGTAAGAAACTCTTAAACTTTTAGAAAAAAATCAATTAAGCCCCTAATTTCTTTTTTGCACCCATTTAAGCCCTTGAATAAAGGAACTTAATCAATTAAGCCTTTGACCAAGAAATTGAATCAATTAAGCTCTTTGAATAATTTTGACCACTAAATCTTGACAGCTTTTTTTAGATATTATTGACACATGATAACGCTATAGTTTTATCATGTTGCATTTACAGATCTTTTTCAAAATTTTTTTTTTTATAAATATTATTATTTTTTTTACAATTTTAGAACTTTGTAAATAAAACAATTCTAAAATGTCAAGTGGAAACATTGTGACATGACACACTGCACCAATAGATCCAAAAATCTGTCAAGATTTAATGGTAAAAATTGTCAAAGAGCTAAATTGATTCAATTTCATGGTTCAATGTCTTAATTGATTAATTTTTTTAGTTCATGGGTTTAATTGGGTGCAAAAAAAAAAACGTTCAATGGCTTAATTGATTTTTTTCAAAAGTTTAAGGGCTTCTTACACCCTTAAGCCAAAATTTTATATCTTTTCCTGTCAAATTTTTTAATAAGAATTATTTTAAATTTTATATATTTTCATGGAACACATACAACAGTCAAAAAATAATTTATTTATTAATAAATATTTATTTTTATCATAATTTAAGTTGATATATTTAATACATTATAACATTAAAAAAGTAAATATCATTTAAATATGTATTTTTTAACTTACAACATCATATCTTAAATGATCATTTATCTTCATAGAAATACTTTTTAACAATAATACAAATTGTCCATTTGGGAGCACTTAAAAATGAGTGTGGGAGCACTTACAAATTGTCCGTTTGGGAGTCACCTTTGGATCTAGACTGATTGTGGAAACGCGGTTAAACTTCTGAATGATCGGACTCTTCCTAATTGTCGAGCATCATTTGTTCAACATATTTGGGAGCTCATGGATAGACAATGAGAGGTTCGACTGTCGATGGTTTCTCGTGAAGGGAATAAGGTGGCTGACGCACTTGCACAATTAGCTTGGAAGTTTTCTTTCGGTTTTCATGAATTTATAGCAGTGCCTATTTTAATCTTACCTTTGTTTCATATGGATTCCCCGGGTTAATGTCTAATGGGAGGTTCTGGCTAATGGGAGGTTCTTTGTTTTAAGTTGATCTCGTACATTGTTTTTGTAAAATATTTTGAAGGGTACTCTTTTTTTTTCTTCATTTAAGTTTAAGAAAATTTTTAACGAGACTCTTGGTAATATTTCCATTTTCAATAAAAAATTGCTTTAGCACTTAAAAATGATTGCCAAACGTCTCTAAGTTTAGACAATAAAAGTGTTTCTATGAAGCACTTATAGCCAAAAGAAAAAAGATGGAAAATCCAAGTTTTTTAGTTTGAAAAATGTGTTTGGGATAAAATTATTTGTTTATCCTTAATTTCTTTCATTCTTATATTTTTTTAAACATTACTTATGTAGGAAACAATCGGTTAATCCAAAATGAATAAACAAATATAAACAAAAATAAATCAAAGACAATTTAAATGAAATATACAGATTCGAAATAAACCAAAATAAATCATGTTGAGGCCTGCAGTTACGCAGTTTCCTTAAGATATATTCGACCACCCCTTGGTGCTTGAGTTCGTCGGTCGTCAGTCTCTCAAGATACAACAACGGATGGCCTTCTACAGCAGCACTTATGTAGAGATCACGAACAGAACCCTTGCCTTTGCCTTTGCCTATCACCAAAAAGACTACGCAATTTTCAAGAGGAGAAAATTTATGAGTTGAGTTGAAAATTGAAAAATGGCTCGGTATTTATAGGGGAATGGAGGAGAAAAAATAATGAAAATGAAATATTCCATATTAATGCACATTTACCCTCAATCCGATTTAATTCGAAAATAGTCAATTACTGCCATTTTAAAACGGATATATTTCTATGAATTGAACTCAACACCTTTTAATATTCAAATTTTAAGGAAGCAAAAAATTATCCCTTTTAAATTCGGAATATTCAAAAAGATATTCCATTTTATAAGGAAAAAAATATTCGAAGTGGGTAAAAATATCCGCAGGTTCATGTAGGGCCCGACCGGTCCCGACATTCGCGTCGCCCATGTCGTGCGAGTGCGCCCCAACCCGAATAGGTTCGACGAGCTTCGATCCGCACCCCCCTGGGCCTGCGCGTGAGGCACAATTTTTATTCAAGTCATTCAATGACCACAAAGTGGGTAAGTGTATATAAACACTTCTCATTCTATTTATCCCATCAATGTAGGACAAGAGGGTTTCATTTTCCTTACTCAATTCACAACCACTTTACTTTGAACATCAATTTCTCATTCATCACTCAACCATTTTGAGTATATGAGATACCGTTGTAAAGGTCTCATGGAGTAGAATATGACCCAGCAAAATCATTATTCAAATCTTCACCTTTACCTTTTCGAATTATGGCTCAAAGTTTCCTATTCCTCACTGTTTTTCCAACAATCCCTCACATGAATGAAATTGATGATTTTATCAAAACCATTTTGAATCGATGTGGGGATAGGTTCTACTCTCGATAGCTACATAGGATAGGTAGGTTTCCTCCTTTGAACCTTCCATTGTGAAAGTATATTTTCTTTACTAGCTAACAAGTAGACGTTACGTCCTTGAACTATTAAGTTTTTTGTGTAAATGATAATATACCTTACACAATTATCTCTCTGACAAGAGTTTTATTTCTCATGGTTATGTCTATATGGTCATGGACATTGCCTGGTTCTGCAAGAGTTTGAAAGAACTATGCCCAGTAGTCTTCTTGAAGCGGTCCTACTTCACTCTTACATAGGTGACTTATGTTGCTCAGCTCACCGAAGCACACAATGGTCATTAAAAGCTTTGCTTAGCCTATACCCCTTTTGATCATTGTTTACATCATAGGAACGGACTTGGGGATATGTATCCCCACAGTGATCGAACAGGTCTATGCAGCTAGGTTGTCCCTTTGAACCTAGATCTTGGGATCTCCAGTCAACTAGGTAGGGTTTTCCTTCACATAGCACCTTTATTTTCCATGGGCGTTAGTCCCATTCCTTTAGATGTTTTCTCAACTTGATCCCGGTTTAACCCATTGGTTAGTGGATCTGTAACGTTATCCTTTGATAATTCTATTTGAGATCAGTTGTCTAACGGTAATATTTCAATGACGCATATGTCTCAACTTATCGTTGTAAATAAAGCTTTGTGCTATACCAATTTTTGGTTTTTCAATATATGAATATTGTTGGCACATGCTTTGGCCATTTAGAAATATTTTTCAAGACATTTTAAAGTCCTTTAACTTTTTCTCTAGACTTGTCTAGAGCTAAAACTCAGATTCCATTATGAATCTGGTTGTAACCGTTTGTCTTGAGAAATCCCATGACACAACTTCTTTCTTCGATGTGAAACATATTCACTTGTGCCTTTGATATTGTTGCGCGTAATAAGTGCTACGCAAATGTGCAAGTATACACGTCGCAAGTTATAGTATAAAAGATATCGTCTCCACAGGGATTGGTGCTACTTCAAGAATCTAGTCTCTTGCACTGTAAAAATAAAAACACAAATAAAAGATTATAGAAGTTTAACTAATCTAGAAAGCAAATAAGTAAAAGAAAAGATGAATTCAATTGAGAGAGATAGGCCAGGTTATCGTGAGTTGAGGTGTAATAGCCGATTGGATCATTTTGGTAAAAGAGTGCACGGGCAACTCAGTTGCCGTGGCAACTTGCACAACGGGGTTGCCTTGGAAACTAATTGATGGTTGCCTGGGCGACTAGTTGGGCAACTACTTGGGCGTCTGGGCAGCAACTTCAAGGTTCGGCGGAGCGTTCTTCAATGGTTTCTTCTTATCCCTAAGTCGAAACTCTAGCTACTTGTGCATGCCTTGATAATACATCCCTACGTGAATCAAGGGTGAACAACAACCATCTTGCGCTCCTCTTAGCCGTTGAAATCCTTAACTTATTCCTAAGCCGGATTAATCTTCACCATCATTGGATTGAATAAAGATCATATTCATTCGTTTCTTGAATCTAACTCTCCCGACATTAGATAAATAGATGAAATCACGAGATCCTCTCCCAATTCACTCGCAAACAAGAATAAGAACCAAGAATGAATAAACCTTGAAATAGAAAAGTGCAAACTCTTATTACCTAAACAAAAACCAATAGTTTCTCACAACCACAAAACACAATAACCATAGCCAAGTAAATTTAGTTCATGGCTAGGTTCCAAAGAAACACAAGATAAACAATCCCTAGCATGAACCCAATCGAACAAGAAAGAAAATATGAAGCTTGTCGAAAATCCCTTGCTCTAGAAGCTTGCCAAAAATGCCCCTTGCTTCCTCTCTTGGACTTGTCGAATTTTGCCCTCTTGCTCTCTCCTTAAGTAGTCGAAATCTCCTTGCTATTTATAGGGCTAGGCCAAAGTCCTTCTTTGAGGAGGAGTTTGAGTTGGAATTAAATTATCTTTAAAGAATTTAATTCTTTATTATAATTTTATTCCTATTAGAACTTCTCCTATCTTCTTGGAATTTAATTCTTCTTTAATCTCTGCATGGCAATCAAATTCCTTTGGGCTTGGGCCTTGCTCCATGTCATCTTGGGCTTGTAAAGTCATTAATTTCGACATCCCTATTGCATTTTCTCTTTGTCGACAATTGCCATGGCATCTGGTTCAGCGTCTCCTTCATGCATTGCCCTGGCAACTAGCTCGGCATATCCTTCATGCATTGCCCTGGCAACTAGCTCGGCATTTCTTTGGCAAGTGATCCTGCACATACACACGCAAAGCACACCAAAGCAGCATCTTTTCCACAAAAACTACCAAGTTATGTAATCAAGCTCAATGATGGAAGGAAACATGGATTAATGCATGAATGGCTAACTATGCAACTAATATGAGCCTAAGTCTAACAATAATATGAGTAAAAAGGGTAAGAAAAATAGTACTTTTGAACACTTATCACACCCCCAAACTCGAACTATTGCTTGTCCTCAAGCAATGCAAACTCATAATTACCTGCCAAGACTTCAACTTTCACAAACTTAGCTTTGAACTTGATTTCAATTCTCTGAACCGGGGCACAAAGTATGATTGGCTTTTTATTTTTTAGAAAACTGAGGAATTACTCGGAATCAAACTATAATGCTTGTGAGTGTGTGCGGAGTTGCGTGTAAGTTGATTTTTCGGATCCTATACAAACAATAGGTTTTCAAATTACTTTATTGGGTTCTTTTTAACATGTTTTAGCTAGAGCCAGTTTTGGGCACCTCTAGTGTTTTATTTTTAGTTTTCTTAAGTTAATTTAATCGACTAGAGCCGGTTTCGGGCACCTCTAGTTAAATTTTTTTAACACCTCCTAGAGCCAGTTTCGGGCACCTCTAGTGATCAATTTTTTTAGCATATGCTAGAGCCAATTTCGGGCACCTCTAGCATTCATCCAATTTTTATTCTAATCCCCCAATTTGTTAATTATCAACCTAAATTTACTAGAACTCCTTAAATCAATCAAACCACAACAGTGTTTCATCAAATTTAGCATCATAGTAAAATTCTAAGTTTTTCCATGGTTATCCTAGAATAAAAATTCTATCAATTAAGTGCATTGGCAAAGTCATCATTGAATATTCATCAAATCTAAGCAATTATTGTTCCAATTAAAGGCATGGCAAGCAATTTATGTATCCTAAATGTAATACTTAAGTGAATGTAACTAAACATGGTAACTACTAATAACAATCCCCCCCAAACTCGAGTGAAGCATTGTCCTCAATGCATGCATAAAAATACCGAAAAAAATAAAAATAAAAATGCATACGAGGACTTACTCCGAGAGTTCGTTATCGTAGATGATTAGTTTCCTTCTTGTCGGTGTCTTGATTCTCTTGCTTGAACGCGATGGTTGTTTTCTTGTTGCCGGTGGTGGAATCGATCCTCGTACGGGGTTGTCCTCATCGTCCTCTTCATCAATATCAATGGCTTTTCGCTTGGAGGATTCAATTGGTGCGGTCTTTATTGGTTCAATGGAGGACTCGTCCGAATCTGAAAAATCAGAGAATGATTCCGTAGGAGTTGATTCGGGCATAGGTGCTTTACCTTTGGCTTTTGCAGTGGTTGCCGGGATGTCTTTAGCTTTGGTAGCCGTGGCATCTTCAGGGTTGGTTGCCGTGGCGTCAGCTTCCTTGGTTGCCGGGGCAAGGATCTCGGCGGGAAAGATTGGAAATGGCACGCGATTGTCTGGGTACTTTTCTAGGATTACTTGGGTGATGGCATTGTTGTGCTCCTTCATGTACCACATGAACATTAGTTGCCGATCTTCAATTTTCCTTAGGCGGCTCGCCAATGGGTGCAAAAGTGCTTCAAAGTGTCCCAGGATTAATGGCCGAGTTGCCCTGGCGTTAGGTGCTTGGGCATTAGGGATTGCCGCGGCGGCAGGAGTTGCTGTGGCAATTGGAGGCCTTGAAGAATCTCCCGGTGCCTCTCCCATTAGCTTCCGGATCAGTGCTTGATTCCAACTAGACTTGGGTAGGGCCTTTTCATCGGTGGACTCACTCGGGACATGCATCTCCTTGCAAAGATTAGAAATTAAGCAAGGGAAGAAAAGATAACCCTTATCTTTTGAGCTGCATACAAAAATCTCATCACAAATAATTTTTCCAATGTTAATGATGCAATTATGCAAAATAGAATGTATGAGCAAAAGACGTGGTATATCAACGGTAGTATTGTGTGTGGAGGGCATTAAAGAAGTTTTAACAAACTTATTCCATAGTTTTGCCTCGGGTTTAAGCTGAAGGTGATTTACCGTGCCCTTGTATTTACCGTCGTTCCAATGAGTTCCCGGTTGAGTGAGTTCTTGAAGCACCTTGTCGAGTTGCTTGGGATTGATTTGGTTAACGAAGGCTTGATGCTCGTCCTTCTCAATGTAAAGTCCGTAAAAGGTGTTGATGCTTTCGGGACTTATAAGTATGGCCTTGTCACGAACAAAAACATAAGGATTATCCGGGTTAGGTGAGTGAGCATAGAATTCTCTTACCCATGAGATGTTACCCGGTTCCGGTTGTTGGCAAAAGATTTGCCACTTTTGATGTGCAATCCTCTTGAAGATGAATGGTTCAAGGCCGAAATCTTGATGAGAGTTGGAGTATTCAAAGCCTTGTTCTTCATGAATCTTCCGGCTTTCAAACTTGGATTGAAATCTTTCTTGAACCGCCGGTGTAGCAAACTTCTTGTATCTTGGTTCTTTGGAGGAACTTGGATGAACTAAAAGTTTAATCTTGGATGCCATGTATGATTTTGGTTGTGAGTAAAAACAAAGAAAAGAAAAGAAACTAAAAAGTTGCAAGATAGAAAGTAGGAATAGGTTAAGGGTGATGGGTTTTATAGAAAAGATAGGTGGTTGGGATTGGGGAAATCGAAAAAGGGTTTAGGGTTTGGTAGGAATTTTCGACAAAGGGGTTTTGGTTAGGATGAATTGGAGGCTTTATATATGCCTTAGATTCAGCCCATTAGTTTCCTTGTTGAAGATGTTTTCCTACTTGGTTTAGAATTCCTTCTTTATCTTGAACTTCCTTTCCTACAATTCAAAAACAAATCAAATAAGGATTAAAATTAAAGATAAACTAATAAAGAAAATAAATAAAGATGTGTAATAGGATTCTTAAACTAAAAAAAAATCTATCCTATAACTACTAATAATCGAAAAAAAATAAAATAAAATAAAATTGGAAAAAAATAAAATATTTAAATAGTCGAAAAAATAAAAATAAAAAATAAAAATAAAAATATAAAAAGGGATAGCATGCTCATGCATCCCCTAAATTGATCACTTCCTTGTTACGTTCCACATGGGCACCATTGTAGTGCTTCAATCTTTGTCCATTAACTTTGAATTCATGGTTGTCAGAGATGGACTTGATTATCACGGCACCATGAGAGAATGGTTTGACGACTTCGAATGGTCCCGACCATCTTGATTTCAGCTTTCCCGAGAAAAGTTTTAGCCGAGAATTGAATAGGAGAACTAGTTGCCCTGGCGTAAACTGCCGTGGCAATAGTTTCTTGTCATGCCATCGCTTTGTTTTCTCCTTGTAGATTCGTGCATTGTTATAGGCTAGTGCACATAATTCTTCTATCTCATTGAGATCCATCAAACGCTTTTGTCCGGCATTTTCCCAATCCATATTCACGGTCTTGATTGCCCAGTACGCCTTGTGCTCAATTTCCACCGGTAGATGACATGTTTTGCCATAGACAAGTCGGAAGGGGGACAT
Source organism: Hibiscus mutabilis (assembly GCA_019671005.1). Lineage (NCBI taxonomy): Eukaryota > Viridiplantae > Streptophyta > Magnoliopsida > Malvales > Malvaceae > Hibiscus > Hibiscus mutabilis. Next base: position 14,450,663 of record CM033746.1, on the reverse strand, counting down.
ACCTAAGGGTGTTTTGAATGCAGTGCGATATGCCCAAAGTGCGTCATCTAATCTTAATGACCAATCCTTCCTTGAGGGATTTACAACTTTCTCGAGTATACCCTTCAATTCCCGGTTGGAAATTTCTGCTTGCCCGTTGGTTTGTGGGTGATATGCCGTGGCGATCTTGTGTGATATGCCGAAGCGTTGCAACATCTTGGCAATTAGTCTGTTGTCAAAATGCTTGCCTTCGTCGCTGATAATTGCTCTCGGCATCCCAAACTATGTAAATATGTTTTTCTGCAGGAATCTTTGCACGGTCTTGGAATCGTTGTTGGGAACTGCAACTGCCTTAACCCATTTAGACACGTAGTCGACGGCAAGTAAGATGTAGAGGTTGCCGAATGAAGATGGGAAAGGTCCCATAAAGTCGATCCCCCATACATCGAACAGTTCTACCTCGATGATGTTCTGGAGTGGCATCTCATGTCGTCTAGAGATATTGCCCGTCCTCTGGCAATGATCACATTGCTTGTAAAAGTCTTGGGCATCTTTGTACAATGTTGGCCAATACAACCTGGATTGCAAAACTTTGGCCGCGGTACGAGTTCCTCTAAAATGTCCTCCATAGGGTGAAGAATGGCATTGCCGGAGTACATTCTGTTGCTCTTCTTCAGGAACACATCGGCGTATAACCTGATCTGCACATTGTTTAAACAAAAGAGGCTCGTCCCAAAAGTAATGCTTAGCATCATGGCGGGACCGCTTCTTCCCTTGGTGAGTAATGCCATAAGGAAAAATACCAAAAACAAGGAAGTTAACTAAATCCGCGTACCAGGGTATTGCCGAGGCATGTGCTATTGTGGTGACTGCTCCCAGAATTGCCGAGGCGTACGCGTCAAAGACTGCTACGGCGTCGAGAGTTGCCGAGGCATGTGCATCTATGGTTACCGAGGCGTCTAGGGTTGCCGAGGCGTCAAGGGTTGCCGAGGCGTCTAGGATTGCCGAGGCGTCTAGGGTTGCCGAGGCGTCTAGGGTTGCCGAGGCGTCGAGGGTTGCCGAGGCGTCGAGGGTTGCCGAGGCAACTAAAATTTGTTCATTCGGGAATGCATCGCATATCTCAAGGTCCGCGTCTTCTTCCCTATTGCGTTCCAGACGTGATAAGTGATCGGCCACTTGGTTTTCTGTTCCTTTCCTATCCTTAATTTCAATATCAAATTCTTGTAAAAGTAATATCCAACGAATCAAACGAGGTTTAGCAGCCTTTTTAGCAAATAAGTATTTGATTGCCGAATGGTCCGTATGAACTATTACCTTTGTACCAATTAAATAGGATCGGAACTTGTCAAATGCGAAAACTACAGTTAGTAACTCTTTCTCCGTTGTTGTGTAATTCACTTGAGCACCATTAAGAGTTTTACTAGTGTAGTATATCACATGGAAGGTCTAACCTGTGCGTTGGCCTAGGACTGCTCCTACCGCGAAATCACTTGCATCACACATGAGCTCAAAAGGTAGCGTCCAATCTGGTGGAACGAAAATGGGTGTTGAGGCAAGCTTTTTCTTTAGGGTTTCGAATGCTTGGGTGCAAGAATCATCAAAATTGAAGACTTTATCCTGTTCAAGCAGATTACACAAGGGTTTAGTGATTTTAGAAAAATTATGAATGAACCTCCTGTAAAAACCTGCATGTCCGAGAAAACTTCGAATTCCTTTAACCAAATTTGGTGGGGGTAATCTCTCGATCACGTCCACCTTGGCTTTGTCTACTTCAATTCCCTTGGATGAAATCTTGTGGCCGAGCACTATTCCTTCATCTACCATAAAGTGGCATTTCTCCCAATTGAGGACTAAATCCGTTTCTTCGCATCTTGCTAACACCCTCTCTATTTTGCCGAGACAGCCGTCGAAGTCATTACCAAAAACTAAAAAATCATCCATGAAGATCTCAAGGAAGCCTTCGACCATGTCTGAAAAGAGTGCCATCATGCATCTTTGGAAGGTTGCCGGGGCGTTACACAATCCGAACGGCATCCTTCGGAAGGCATAAGTACCGTATGGGCATGTGAAGGTTGTCTTTTCTTGATCTTCTGGTGCTATGGCAATCTGATTGTAACCTGAATAACCATCAAGAAAACAATAAAAGGGTTTACCTGCAAGACGGTCAAGCATTTCATCAATAAATGGTAATGGGAAGTGATTTTTCCTAGTGGCTTTGTTTAGCTTTCGATAGTCCATACAAACCCTCCAACCGATCACAGTCCTGGTTGGGATAAGTTCATTATTTTCATTGCTTACCACTGTTATACCTCCCTTTTTCGGTACACATTGTACCGGACTTACCACGTACTATCGGAGATAGGGTATATAATGCCGGCGTCAAGCCACTTGATGATTTCTTTCATTACAACCCCTTTCATGGCATGATTCAGTCTCCTCTGGGCCTCAATTGAAGGTTTGTGATCATCTTCCAACAAGATCTTGTGCATGCACACCGCCGGGCTAATTCCCTTCAAGTCGGCAATTGTCCACCCTATTGTCTTTTTGTGTAGCTTCAACATCTTGATCAGCTTCTTTTCCTGCTCAGGTTGTAACTTAGAAGAAATAATTACAGGCAATGTATTATCGGTTCCTAAGTATGCATATTTTAGTTGCTCTGGCAATTGTTTCAACTCAAGAATTGGTGGTTGTTTAATAGAGGGTTTTTCGAGCTTACCTTCCTTACCTGAGTAATCCAGTGGTTCAAAGTATGTACCTGGTCGGTTGACTAGCCAATTTGCCTCTTCTAGTTGTTCCTCATCGACCGGTTCTTCATACTCCTCATGTTCCTCTTGGTCGGCAATGTAGTTGCCGAGGTAACTAAATTCCTCATCGAAGTTAAACTCTATCGTGGCATGAAGTAGTTGGCATTCTTCTGGATCATCGGCATGCCTTAGTGTTTGGAACACATTTAGTTTAACTTGCTGGTCATTCACCCTCATTGTGAGTTCTCCCTTTTCAACGTCGATCAAGGTTCTCTCCCGCCGCTAGGAATGGTCTCCGAGAATGATAGGTGCACGCTCATCCGCTTCACAATCCAAAACAATAAAGTCGTGGGGAAAAATAAATTTATCAACTTTTACCAAGTATGTCCTCGATTTTTCCCTCGGATGCACATAGGATCTATCGGCTAGCTCGCAGCATAAATGTTGTAGGTCTTGCCTTCCCGATTCTAGTTTCGAAAACCGATTTAGGCATCAAGTTTATGCTAGCCCTAGGTCGCATAGTGCTTTCCCGACATAGTGATTTCCAATGGAACAGTGGTATTGTGAAACTTCCGGGATCCTTCAACTTGGGTGGCATACGATTGTGCAACATTGCCATGCATCCTCCTGTCGCGCAATCTGTTTGAACTCTCCTAGCCTTGTTCTCTTGGACACAATGTCTTTAAGAAACTTGGCATAGTCTGGCATTTGTTCAATTACTTCCACCAGTGGCAAGTTGATGTGGACTTGCTTTAGGATATCAAGAAACTTCTTGAATTGGTATTCTTGCTTTTGTCGCTTCAACCTTTGTGGGAATGGTGGTGGAAGTCGGATATCTTCGATCCTTTCATTGGTTTGAAACTTGATTGACGGCATTGCTGGGACATCTGGGGTTGCCGAGGCATGCTTATCGCAAGTTGCTGAGGCGTATTTATCGTCGGTTGTCGAGGCATGCTTATTGCCGATTGCCGCGGCAATTCCTGGTTCGGCATCTGAGGCTTTGCCGCTAGGTTCGTCTTGATCTTTTTGTGGAGTTTTGTTTGACGAGCGGGTTTGAACCTCTCTAAGTTGTTGGCCACTTCTAGTGGTGATCGCCTTACATTGCTCATGGCGTTCCTCTCGCGACTTGATATCGCTTAGGTAAACCCCCTTGTGGTCTAGTATTGATTTTGAGCAAACCGTCCGACTTGATTTTCCAATGATTTGATTGCCGCCTCTTGGTTTTGCAATCTCATCTCGGTCTGTTAATAAAAGCATCAGTTCTTTTATGAAATTACTATTCTCACCATATAAGATTGATTTTTCATCATAAAAGCATTTAGAGAATTTTCCAAAGAACTAGATGTTGTCGGTTGTTGTTTATGCATCTGTTTTCCGTGGCAAATTCTCTTTGGAATCCCGATGCTTGTGCATTTTGATTGTTCTGGTTTAGAGCATTGTTAGGATTACTCCATGAAAAATTTGGGTGCTTCTTCCAATTTGGATTGTATGTATTGGACATCACGTTGTTGCTCGATTGTAATTCCCACATAGAAGCCGGATTCAATTCTCGCATACATTCGGAAGAATTATGGTTATCACCACATAACTCATAAAAAGAATCCATTACCTTGACTTCATGTGTGTTGTTTGGTTTTTGCATGTTCTGGACCATCTTGGTTAAAGCGGCCAATTGTGCCGAAATTGAATCTGATGATCCCAGTTCATGTATTGTGGCTTGGCGTCTAACTCCTCCTCTTCTAATGGATGGGAATTGATAATCATTCTTGGCCAGCCTGTTTAAGATTTGTATTGCTTCTTCCGGCGACTTATCTAGGAGTATGCCGTTTGCCGAGGCATCTAGCATCATCCTTGTTGGTGTACTCACGGCGTTGTAAAACATCGTTACTTGATCTACACCGGGAATCCGTGTAGAGGACATTTGTGTAGAAGTTCTCTATATCGCTCCCAGGCCTCGTACATGGATTCATCATCTGCCTGCCGAAAAGAAGTAATGTCGTTACGAAGCTTATCAGTCAGATTTGTAGGATTAAATCTAGCAAGGAAATCACAACAAAGATCAGTCCAAGATGCTATGGATCCGGCAGAATGCTATTCAACCATGCTTTCGCCCTATCCCTCGGTGAATAGGGAATAATCTTAATCGTAAGACATCGGGGTGACTCGGTGTATCTTGAACGAGTTACAAATCTCGAGGAAAGATTTCAGATGTTGTCGTGCATCTTGATTCTTTGAGCCGCCAAATTGACCTATTGTGTTGATCATATTAAACATTACCGGTTTCAACTCAAAGTGGTCGGCTTCAATTTCAGGTGCGACAACTCTTGGGTTAAGTCCATCAAGATCTTCTTCAAGATAGTCTCGAATAGTTCTATTTCGTGCAAGAATCACTCCTCCTCCTGCTCGAACATCTTGATTCATATTGCCGTCTTGATTTGCAATTGCTTCTCTTATCCTTCGTCTAAGTCTTTGTAAGGTTCGTTCGATTTCTGGATCAAAGGGATATTCTGGTGAAGTCGGTCTCGCCCTGGTCATATACCAATGCAAAACCAAAGTTTGTTAGCCCTTTAAATTTTAAACAAGAAAAATAAAAAGAAAGTGCAAGAAAGTAAAAAGAAAGTCGCTATTGCCAATCCCCGGCAACGGTGACAAAAACTTGTTGCGCGTAATAAGTGCTACGCAAATGTGCAAGTATACACGTCGCAAGTTATAGTATAAAAGATATCGTCTCCACAGAGATTGGTGCTACTTCAAGAATCTAGTCTCTTGCACTGTAAAAATAAAAACACAAATAAAAGATTGTAGAAGTTTAACTAATCTAGAAATCAAATAAGTAAAAGAAAAGATGAATTCAATTGAGAGAGATAGGCCAGGTTATCGTGAGTTGAGGTGTGATAGCCGATTGGATCGTTTTGGTAAAAGAGTGCACGGGCAACTAAGTTGCCGTGGCAACTTGCACAACGGGGTTGCCTTGGCAACTAATTGATGGTTGCCTGGGCGACTAGTTGGGCAACTACTTGGGCGTCTGGGCAGCAACTTCAAGGTTCAGCGGAGCGTTCTTCAATGGTTTCTTCTTATCCCTAAGTCGAAAATCTAGCTACTTGTGCATGTCTTGATAATACATCCCTGCATGAATCAAGGGTGAACAACAACCAATCTTGCGCTCCTCTTAGCCGTTGAAATCCTTAACTTATTCCTAAGCTGGATTAATCTTCACCATCATTGGATTGAATAAAGATCATATTCATTCGTTTCTTGAATCTAACTCTCCCGATATTAGATAAATAGATGAAATCACGAGATCCTCTCCCAATTCACTCGCAAACAAGAATAAGAACCAAGAATGAATAAACCTTGAAATAGAAAAGTGCAAACTCTTATTACCTAAACAAAAACCAATAGTTTCTCACAACCACAAAACACAATAACCATAGCCAAGTAAATTTAGTTCATGGCTAGGTTCCAAAGAAACACAAGATAAACAATCCCTAGCATGAACCCAATCGAACAAGAAAGAAAATATGAAGCTTGTCGAAAATCCCTTGCTCTAGAAGCTTGCCGAAAATTCCCCTTGCTTCCTCTCTTGGACTTGTCGAATTTTGCCCTTTTGCTCTCTCCTCAAGTAGTCGAAATCTCCTTACTATTTATAGGGCTAGGCCAAAGTCCTTCTTTGAGGAGGAGTTTGAGTTGGAATTAAATTATCTTTAAAGAATATAATTCTTTATTATAATTTTATTCCTATTAGAACTTCTCCTATCTTCTTGGAATTTAATTCTTCTTTAATCTCTGCATGGCAATCAAATTCCTTTGGGCTTGGGCCTTGCTCCATGTCATCTTGGGCTTGTAAAGTCATTAATTTCGACATCCCTGTTGCATTTTCTCTTTGTCGACAATTGCCATGGCATCTGGCTCGGCGTCTCCTTCATACATTGCCCTGGCAACTAGCTCGGCATATCCTTCATGCATTGCCCTGGCAACTAGCTCGGAATTGCTTTGGCATGTGATCCTGCACATACACACACAAAGCACACCAAAGCAGCATATTTTCCACAAAAACTACCAAGTTATGTAATCAAGCTCAATGATGGAAGGAAACATGGATTAATGCATGAATGGCTAACTATGCAACTAATATGAGCCTAAGTCTAACAATAATATGAGTAAAAAGGGTAAGAAAAATAGTACTTTTGAACACTTATCAGATATCTTGCTGGTATCGAAGAATCCTTATAAATAGTATGATCTATGGAATAATGTAATTTATAATCTTGAGTATATCTGAGATATCTCAATACCTTCACAATTACTTTCCAGTGGTTTTCACCTAGATTGCTTGTGAATCTTACTTAAACTGCTCACAGTAAAAGCAATATCTGGTCTAGTGCAGCTTATGGGGTACATTAGACTGCCTATGACCCTTGTATATTCCACTTTGAACAAATGTTGGCTCGTATTTATTGGAGTTCTGGATATGCCTCAAACATCCTTGCCAAACTTCTTTTGTCCATGTAGTGTGACTTGTCAATATGAGAACTTTAGGTGACTGCTTGATTTGGATGTCCAGAATCAAATCTATCAACCTCATATTTTCCATGCATTTGGTATGTTTACCATTTCATTGTTACTCATAATAATGGGTATGTCCTTAACATAAGATCATGTCTCATAATGTTGACATACAATCATTTGTCACACTTACATGTCATCATGACAATATCTTGGTTTCAACCTTTTGTTGAACGTATGGACTATTTTCATTGATAGTCTCCAAAGTTCGTTTCATTGAACTTGGATCAACTTCCCTAATTCTATAGGAAATATATTTTCAAAGAATGGGTCATTCTTTGTTTCCATTATCACATTCTTGTGAATCTGTTTGTACACAAGAAATTGATATTCGTTACTATGTTCTACATAATCAATGAAAATATAGTCCACTTATTTCCATTTAGTTTGGCAATGGGAACATTACCTTTGCAGGACACCCCCACATTTTTATGTAGTTGTAAGAAGATTTTATTTCCTTCCATAACTCATATGGTGTCTTGTCTCTTTTATTTTTGAGATACCTTATTAAAGGTAATTAGTTGATAGAACAACTTCCCCCACATGTTATGCATATTTTGAAGTTTCAATTTTTATCTTCAAAATAATTGTACCCTTGGATGTTGTAGCGCTACTCACATAGAGTTTTTCCCCAAATTAATCAATTTATTAAGTTTGGGTTTCAACATCCTATTTATAGAGAATAATTTCTCTATAGCATCTTTGCACGTAGTATTAGTTTGTGCCATCATGAAGGTAATAAATTTCCTTCAAACAATTGTTTGCCATATCAATTTGTTATGACAAAAAAAATTCATATCATTGATCTCGTTTGGAAGTTTACAGTCTGAAGACTTGTTCCCTATCTTATGGCAATTAAAGCATTTGCCATGAAATTTAGCTTCTTGACTATACCGCCTAATTTGCGGTTTGAAGTCATTTTTGACTTCCACTATGTTTTCCCTAGCAATATTTGTCTTAGCAATATTTAAAGTTGGTAACAACATTTACCTTATCCTCTCGAATAATAGGAAGAATCTTCCTTTTCAGATATTTTGACCAAGTTTATCATGGTTAAATATGCAACATATTTTGAAATTCTTTCAAATGAATTTCACTGGTTTTTCCATTGTGTCACATAGTCACAAACCAGAAAAAGAATATTATGAATCTATTTATTGTCAGGAATTTAGTCAAAACCTAAATCCAGAAACAGAAACACAATTTCTAACTTTTGTTAGACGTCAGGAATTTAGTAAACTAAAACCTAAAAAAAAGCTCTCACGGTCTAATAGAAAAAATAATAATGACCAGTGCACCAGATAGGTAACTTATGAAAAGAGAGGTGGTGCACTTGGCACACTTAAATACCAAGTCTTTCAAAGAACCAATCCTAGACATGCACTCTCGTATTGTCTTTGAATCATCTATTTTTGGATTCTATTCTTGAAATCATTCCAAGCATGAGTGATCAATTAAAATCACTGCCTTTGATTCACAACAATTTGGAATCAATCATTAAGAATTTGGTAACTAAGAATTTCTTAGCACTGATATCTTCCATGTATGGTCCAATGACCCTCACAATTCTTTAGCCATTTTTAAACATTGTGCACTTCACAACATGCATTAGAATAGGCTTTAAGAATTTAGTTTTGACATAGAGAATAAAGTTCTTCTATGCTTTGATTCGAGACCTCAGTCTGAATCAGCGCTTTCAATTTGGTAACCAATTGTTACTTACAGAAATAAATTTATCGATTTATTTCCAAAATAGAATCATACTTGATTATCAAGAAATAATAATTTTGATTTATTTCTTTTTTCAAGATTCATCTGAAAATAAACTCACGATTTATTTCCTTTTATGGAAATAAACTCAACGATTTATTTTCTTTTAAGAAATAATTTATTTCCTTTTAAGAAATAGAATCATACAAGATTCCCACGGAAATAAACTCAACGATTTATTTCCTTTGTTTTATCTTCTGTTAAATATTGGGATTAGTAGTACTAAGACCCAAGCCAGAGATATGAAGACGATAAAATAAAAAAGAATTGATCATTTGATTTTTAATTCTGTTGATTCTTGTTTGGAGAAGATCACGTAAATTCGTTAAGACGGCAAGAATTAAATCCCGAAATGAATTATTTACGAGCTGTTTCCAAAACAAGTCAAGACATTTCTCATGGTTATCCTACACATTCTCAAGGAAAATTATTAGTTGAAATAATAATCCAAAGTGTTTCCAAACACAAATTTAAACTTCAATATTAAGGCCAATATTATTTACGGAATAAATAAAATTGCCTTAACCATAATAATATCATAATATTATTATCAAACTAATACCTTGGTTTAAGGTATTAAGATTAGCATAATAAATGCAAACATGTATTTCCATATAATTTTAACCTTGCTATAAGCAAAGGTATTAAATCAAACATGTATTCTCATAATACATACCATTTCGTTTATTTTGATTTTGATATTTCACAAAATCCGTAACCTTAGCTACTTGTAACGATAATTTCTGTAAAAAAAAATGTCCCTTTTTGAGATTTTAGCAAACCCGTTTAAACTGCAGGAAAATTTCCTGAAAATGAATTTATTTACTCTCTCAGTTTCGAAGAATAGGTTTAGCAAAGTCGTTTTAATCACCTTGGATTGTAGGTCTATCTTAAGATTGTAGGAAAAAATCGGTTAGTCCAAAACGAATAAACAAATATAAACAAAAATAAATCAAAGACAATTTAAATGAAATATACAGATTCGAAATAAACCAAAATAAATCATGTTGAGGCCTACAGTTACGCAGTTTCCTTAAGATAGATTCGACCACTCCTTGTTGCTTGAGTTCGTCGGTCGTCAGTCTCCCAGGATACAACAACGGATGACCTTTTACAATAGCACTTATGTAGAGATTATGAACAGAACCTTACCTTCGCCTATCACCAAAAAGACTATGCAATTTTCAATAGGAGAAAATTTTCGAGTTGAGTTGAAAACTGAAAAATGGCTCGGTATTTATAGGGGAATGAAGGGGAAAATATAGAAAATGAAATATTCCGTATTAATGGCCATTTACCCTCAATCAAATTTGATTCAGAAATAATCAATTACTGCCATTTTAAAATGGATATATTTTTGTGAATTGAATCCGATACCTTTTAATATTCAAATTTTAAGGAAGCCAGAAGTTATCCCTTTTAAATTCGAAATATTCAAAAAATATTCCATTTGTAAGGGAAAAATTATTCGAAATGGGTAAAATATCTGTAGGTCCACGTAAGGCCCCCAACTGGTCCGAACATTCGCATCACCCTCGTTATACGAGTGCACCCCAACCCGAATGGGTTTGACGAGCTTTAATCTGCACCCCTGTCCCTCTGCACGAGGCACAGTTTCCATTCAAGTCATTCAATGACCACAAAGTGGGTAAGTGTATATAAACATTTCCCATTCCATTTATCCCATCAATATGGGATAAGGGGTTTCATTTTCCTTACTCAATTCACATCCACCTTACTTTGAGCATCAATTCCTCATTCATCACTCAACTATTTTGAGCATATGAGATACCGTTGTAAAGGTCTCATGGAGTAGAATATGACCCAATAAAATCATTATTCAAATCTCCACCTTTACCCTTTTGAATTATGGCTCAAAGTTGCCAATTCCTCACTGTTTTTCCAACAACTTATATATATATTATTTATATTTATAATTATTAAATATTATTTCATTTTCAAGTTTTCACAATATAATTACTAAATTATAAAAATGTTATTATAATTTAAACTAATAATTTCATATATTATAATATTAGCGCCATCGATAGGTGGTGTCTATTTTTCGAAACTTAGAATATTGCAAGTATACACAATCGACACAAGTAATAAAATGGACACACACGAGGTCTGTGCCAAGTTGTCAAATCCCACAAGGAATGGGCAGCGTTTATCAGATTCTATTGAATGTATCAGTTTAATAATTTCGATAGGGTTCGAGAAAGTAAGTGAAAAATCAAAGAGATATTCAAATAATTGGAAGAGGGGACCTTGGTACATTCAGAAGCAACCAACATTGTGACCTAAAAGATGAAATTATCTAATATAGTTACAACCATACTCATTTTTTGCAGTGATATAGTACCAAAATACATGATGGGAGATGCTCTTTCGAGGCTAAAAATAAAAATAACCATACTACCCCCAACGTATCACTTGACATAGTCTGCCGACACATCCATCCATTCAACTGTCGATACAACCATCCCTCACTAAGCCCTAAGTGTCACTTGACTTACCAAGGCGGTAAATTTCGTTACTCGTGGTGCTTAAATCATTTATCATCTGGTTAAGGCATGTTAAATGCAACTTTATATTTCTATAGCAATTTGAGTGGTGTGTAAGCAAATAACAAAGAACAATAAGCAAAGCATAACTGTATTAAATAAAGTATTAAGTTCTACAAGGAATAAATATATGAAATAAGTTCAAAAAATACAATATTCTAAGATCACTCAAGATCAACAACAAGATATAAGTCTCTATTGGGCTCTCAAACTCTACCCATCTCAAATGCTCGATCCTTAATCCGACCTATGCTATAATTGTCGATCCAGGTAGGCTTTCAGCCGTGATGTTGCTCCCTTCCTCACCAAGACCTCTAAGCTCCTTAAGCTTTCATGACCATGAACATTTTCTTGGTAAGAATAATGATTTTCTCAGGAAAATGAGCTTTTAAAATTCTCAAAGAAAGACCTTTTTCTTGTAAAAAGGACTTCCCTTTATATAGACGAATGAGTGGGAAATGGCAGCCAATAATATTTCAACACTTGTTGATCCTGTCTCAAAAAATGGCGTTTCTCTTGATGCAACTATTGTAACGACCCAGGTTTTGAAACCCGAGCATCGAGCTAACCCGAGGTATGGGTCTCGCATTTGGGTCATGTTGTTGGGCCTAAAACCTTGGTGGGTTTGGTTTTGGTTTTGGGCTTGAGCTATGGGTTTTTGAGAGGGGCATTATGGTAAAATCGCAATTGAAGTAGATGTAGGGTGAAGAGTTATGAGGTTGTAGATTTTGTAAGGAAATGATGCAATTTTGTTCCCCAAAAAACTCCCTCACCACCTTCATTCTCTCCTCTATGAGTTTGAAAGAAAAACTCTATCTTTGTTAGTTTCGAGTTGAAATTTCAGATTTGGGTTGAAGGGAACGTTGTTAGGCATCCAAGGATCTACAATCCAAGGTAAGTTTTTCTTGAAATGGTGGAGAAAGGGGTTTTAGTGGGGGCTTTAGAGTGAGAACGAGAATGGTGTTTTTAACCCTACTTTTTGTTGTTGAATCATCCTATAAGCTTCTTCTAATCCCTCAACCATGTTGTAACTCGTTTACAATATTTTCCTTGTAGTTAAAGAGGTTGGAGAACATTCAAAGGCCCAAGGAAAGATGAAAGCTTCAGGTGTAGGTTGGGGTTCTTTTTAGCTTGAAATTCGAGGTTAGTACACTTCTAACTTCTGTGTGTTCATGTGCATCATCATTTTTCTATGCTTGCTTGAATTGTGATGTTTTGGAAAAGTTAGAACTTGGTTGGTCATCCATGGAAAAACTTGTAATGGTTGATGTTTAAGGGTAAAAATGGTTAGAAACTCACCTAATGACTCTTCGTAATTGGTATGAACGTTTTGGAACTTAATCATGGAGGTTAAGGGTGGGATTGATGAAATCTTGAGCTCTAGGTTTCGAAATCGGGGCTCGAGTACTGGTACGAGGTGTTTACATATCGGTACTCCTTTGTATCTTAGGGGACAAACTGTGTGATATGTACCGGTATGCCTCCCCTCGTATCAGTACCCCTCATTAGATTAGAATTCCAGTAACGCTTTGGCATAACGGTACGCTAGGAGCGTATCGGTACCCACTATTTCTTTACCTAGAAAGGCTTTGCGTACCTGTACGCTAGGCTAGGCATATGAGTATGGATAAAGATCGGTACGGGGCGATCCTAGTACCGATATGGAGTACCGATACGGCACAAAGCGTATCGGTACAAAGTGAGGGCCAATTTTTTCGAATCTAAATTGAGTATCGGTACTTGGGAGGAAGTACCGATACCTAGACAAGAGTACCGATACTCACTTCGAAGTATCGATACTCGTTGAGTAATTTGTCTAAGTTTTTACATTTTGAGTTCGGGGGTTCTATAAATTGTGGCTACAGTTCTAATATGTCCCTTATGATATAAAATGTATGGTAAAACTAGGGATGTGTGTTTCTTCTTGCTTATATGGATTAAATGGCTAATTGAGTATTGAAATGAAAGTAAATTGCTCGGTAAGCGAGTTTTAGGGATCATTGGTGGATCATGTATGGTTACGTGCCTGGAAGGGAACTTGTTGGTTAATAGTCTTTGTTTGGTGGGATTCAGATACCCAGTGAGTGAGTGTTGCAACACCTGAAGGCCATCCAATATGAGATTCCGGGTGATAAAATAAAGGTCATCCGATGTGAGATTCTGGGTGATGACATTTGCTCAATGCAAGATTTTGAGCCCCGCTCGATACGAGATTTCGAGCGAAGACTCAATGTAAGATTCCGAGCATGGGTGGGTCTCCCAGTGTCGGGTGACATTGGGCCTCACTCCTGGTTTGTTTACCTTTATGTTGTGGTTGTTGAGATGTTGTTTTTTATATAGCATGTGTTTAGGCGGTTATGGTAGCACCATTGCTTTATCCTATAATGTTATCATATTTCATAAGCATGCTCTTAATTATGATTCACCTAAAGCACGGTCGAGTGGTTGTGTATCCACTAAGCTTTGTTAGCTTAGCGTTCGAAATCGTTGTTTCCGTTTGCAGGTTAATAGGTAGGTTCGAGCGTAGCAGAGCACCATCGAGGCAAGGATCTAGCATTGACCTTTTGTAGAGTACAAGTACTTAGATGTAGTGGTTTATGTATTCATATGACCCTATGTATTTGTAACTCTATTTGATTTAACTTGTATTGGTCAAATATTTTATTATTGTATTTGGAGCTCTTTTAACTATTTTGAATGTTTTTAAGGAAGTATGGATTAAATGCTTGGTTATATTACATCTGGATTTATAAGTTTGATTTTTATTTGCTTTTTAAAGTGAAAAATTTTATGGGAGTGGTTAGGGCTTGTGGCCCAGTTGTAGCACTCGGGTTGAGGGTGTTACATTTAGTGGTATTAGAGCCTAGGTTCAGTCGGTTCTAAGCAGTCCCTGGAGGAGTCTAGTGTGGTAAATAGGTGTCTAACGAATACATGTCCATAAGTCAAAGTTGTACTTGAATTAAGCTGGAAATTCGATGGTGTATTCATGTTGTTTATGTGTGCAGAGCTAACCATGCCAAGGAGAGCTAAGAACATGGAAGAGAGTCTGGGTTCCCGGGGTGGGAGCTCCGATGAAGACTATGTGCCGGAGGTGGAGGAGTCCGATGGGGGAGCTAGGCAGGGAGCCAATTATTTCTCCCACTTGCACGGGCCCTAGACAGGATTGTGAGGGTAATTTCAAGGCATTCATCTACCTCTTGAGAGGCACCGATTGAGAGGGTGCGTAGGCAGGGTGCCATAGATTTTCTTGGGCCAGGACAAGACAACCTGGTGAAGGCGGATCAATGGCTTTGAGACACCTGTTGGATTATGAGGCAGATGAGGTTGCGGTCTAAAGATAAATTATCCTGTGTGCTATCCTTGCTCAAGGGGAACGTGAGAGAATGGTGGGAAACCGTAGAGTTGGAATGGCACCTTAGTCGACCTTCTTGGGACGACTTCCTTGATAAGTTTGAGAAAAAAATATGTGGGCGAGGCTCACGTTGACAGGTTGAGAAACCAGTTTACTTACCTCATGCAAGGGAACCGCACTATCTTTGAGTATGAACAAGAATTTCTGCAGCTGAGCAGGTATGTGCTGGAGCTTGTGGCCACCAAGAAGATGAGGTGCAAGAGGTTCATAAAAGGGTTAAGGAAGTAGATACAAACCTATTTGACAGCTACCCCACCCAAAGTATTTTCTGAGTTAACTACTAGTGCAAAGTCTCTTAAGCAAGTGCAAGGTTTGACATATGGTTCTACTAGTGGATAAGGGGGTCCTAGTGGGAGGACTCAGAATTTCTCTAACAACTCACAGTCTCATTCGAGAAGGGATAGGAACCGATAAAACCATAGAAGAGGAGCTTCGAATTAGAGTGTGAGGTCAGACCGTAGTTTAGAGTATGCCAGCCGTTGGAGGCCTACATCATCTTCGTCTATGATGAGCCCAGAGAGTTCTTAAGGGAGTGCAGATGTACCGATTTGTAATCAGTGTAGGCGTAGGAACCGAAGAGAGTATTGGGGTACAAACCGAGCTAGCTTTGAGTGTGGGTCCTAAGATCAGCTTGTTAAGGATTACCCCGCAGTTACCACAGCCGTTCCAGTTCAGGCACCGAGGGTCTATTATCCGGCTCAGAGAGGCCGAGGGTTCTCTAGGGGAGGGGCAAGTCAGGCGATCGACCACCAGAGTAGGGGCACATTTCAGTCTATGACAAGGGCACCGACAAGGCAGTATGCAGTGAGAGCTCAGGAGGATTGCAAGCCCACATATGTGAATTTAGGTACTTTCTCCTTGTTTTCTGTGTTGCATTAGTGGATTCGGGGTCTACCCACTCCTACATCCGTAGTGGGATATCCCAGCGTTGGGGCATACCAGCTGAGGACCTAGAGATAGAAGTTCGCGTATCTAGTCTATTAGGGTTAGATGTGTTTGTAGACAAGGTGTACCAGAGGTGTCCTATTGAAGTTCAAGGTTCAACATTCCCAACAGATCTTATGGTTTTGCCGTTTCAAGAGTTTGAAGCAATCTTAGGTATGGATTGGCTTGTCGAGCACGTCGCTAGTTTGGGTTGTAGGACCAAGTGTTTGAAGCTCCATTTGGACGATGGATCTAATTTAACGATTAGAAGGAAGAGACACCCTTGCATCCCCAACGTAGTCTCGGCTTTAGCAGCATAAAGGTTAATACAACAAGGTTGTGAGGTCTTTTTGTCTTACATGGTGGATACAAGAGTTGAGATTCCGTCCAACGAGAGCCTTAGGACAGTCTGTAAGTTTATGGATGTCTTCCCGGAAAAGCTACCCGGATTACCACCAGATCGTGAGCTTGAGTTTTGAATTGAGGTAATGCCCCGTACGACACCGGTGTCCATTCTACCTTACCGGATGGCACTAACATAAATGAGGGAATTGAAGAAGCAAATTCAAGAATTGCTAGAGAGAGGTTTTATTCGACCAAGCGTCTCTCCTTGGGGTGCTCTAGTTTTATTCGTTAAGAAAAAGGATAGGTCAATGAGAATGTGCATTGACTATCGATAGTTAAATAAGGTGATGGTGAAGAATCGCTATCCTCTTCCCATAATTAATGATTTGTTTAACCAGTTGCGAGGTGCCCAAGTTTTCTCGAAGATAGATTTGAGATTAGGGTACTATCAGTTGAACGTGGCAGAAGAAGATGTCCAAAAGACCGTTTTTAGGATGCGGTATAGACATTATGAGTTCTTGGTGATGCCTTTTGGGCTTACTAATGCTCCAGCAATATTTATGGATTTGATGAACATAATCTTCCAGCCTTATTTGGATCAGTTTGTGGTGGTGTTCATCGATGACATTCTGTTTTATTCATGTTCGGTTGAGGAGCACGACTACCACCTGCGAGTAGTTCTTCAGACTTTGAGAGACATGCGTCTCTATGCAAAGTTTAGTAAATGTGAGTTTTGGCTATCTGAAATGGCATTTTTGGGCCACATCATGGCGACAGACGGGATCCGCGTTGATCCTCAGAAGATTCAAGCAATAGTAGAATGAAAACCACCTAGAAATGTCTTAAAAGTCCATAGCTTTCTTAGACTGGCGGGATATTATCGACGATTTGTTAAGGTTTTTCAATTTTAGCTGCCCCGTTGACCAAGCTACTTCAGAAGTGAGTGCCATTTGTATGGAATGAGAAGAGACAATGGTGTTTTGAGTAGTTGAAGGACTACCTTATCGAGGCTTTATTTTTGACGCAGCCTGAGCCTGGAAAAGATTATATCGTGTTTAGCGATGCATCCTTGAATGGACTTGGTTGCGTTCTTATGCAAGAGGGTAAGGTGGTTTCCTACGCCTTAAGGAAACTTAAACCTCATGAACAGAATTACCCTACCCATGATTTAGAGCTGGCCGCGATAATCTTTGCGTTGAAGATTTGGAGACAGTATCTCTATGGGGAGAAGTGTTACATCTATATGGATCACAAGAGTTTAAAGTATCTTCTCACCTAGAAAGAGTTGAAATTAAGGCAGCGTCGTTAGATTGAGCTGGTAAAGGATTATGGCTGCGTTATTGAGTATCATCCGGGCAAAGCAAATATAGTAGTGGATGCCTTAAGTCGTAAGTTGATGTCTGATTTGAGAGCCATGTTAGCCCGCTTGAGAATGACCGAGGATGGTGGGCTTTTAGCTTAGCTCCGGGTTGAGCCCACGTTATTACAAGAGATAAAGAGGACTCAGGTTCTGAACGAAGATTTAGTGGCTCAAATTGAGGTAGTTCAAAGAGGCGAGGCCTCAAATTTTAAAGTACGAGATGATGGATGCCTGTACTTTAAGGGTAGGTTGTGTGTTCTGGCCTTAGAAGATTTGAGGAACCGCATCATGCGAGAGGCACGCCGTAGTCCTTTCACCGTGCATCCAAGAAGCAACAAGATGTACCAAGATCTTTGACCTTATTATTGGTGGCCATGTATGAAGATGGATGTTTTTGAGTTTGTGACAAGATGCTTAGCTTGCCAACAAGAAAATGTGGAACATCAAGTTCCATCAAGGTTGCTTCGGCCAATTCAGATTCCACAATGGAAGTGGGATCGAGTCACCATGGATTTTGTTACGGGTTTGTCGATGACTCAAATGAAGCATGATGTGGTATGGGTTATAGTGGATCGTTTGACCAAGTCTGCTCATTTCTTGCCAGTGCGCATAGATTTCACCTTGGAGTGGTTGGCTCAATTGTATATCAAGGAGATAGTGAGGTTGTATGGAGTGCCATCTTTGATCATATCGGATAGGGATCTACGGTTCACAACAAGGTTATGGAAGAAAATTCATAGTGCTTTAGACACTAAGCTGCATTTTAGTACGGCTTTCTATTATCAGACCGATGGCCAGTCTGAGCGGGTTATTCAGATTCTTGAGGACATGCTTAGGAGTTGTGTCGTAGATTTTGAAAGAAGTTGGGAAGAACAGCTACCGATGGTAGAGTTCGCGTACAACAATAGTTACCAATCAAGCATCAAGATGGCCCCTTTTGAAGCCTTGTACGGGCGTATATGTAGAACACCCATGTGTTGGACCGAGCTTAATGAGAGGAGGATCATGGGATCTGACTTGATTAGACAACCGAAAAGAAGGTTCGTATCATCAAGGAAAGATTACAAGCGACCTTTGATAAACAAAAGGCCTACGCAAATAGGAAGCACAAGCATATCGAGTATGAGATTGGTGAAAAGGTGTTCTTAAAGGTATCACCATGGAAGGGGATAATTTGTTTTAGACGAAAGGGCAAGTTGAGCCTGCGATATATTGGACCATACGAGGTGATTGAGAGGATCGGGCCTGTAGCGTATCGGCTAGCCTTACCTCCGAAGTTAGCATGTATCCACGATTTCTTCTACGTATCTATGTTGAGATGCTATCATTCTAATATTTTTCATGTTTTATCTCTCGAGGAGGTGAAGGTCAACACAGATTTGACATATGAAGAAGAGCCATTGAGAGTGCTTGATAGGGGAGTCAAATTGCTTTGTAACAAGTGTATACCCCTCGTGAAGATGTTGTGGAGGAACCATGGGATTGAAGAGTCAACATGGGAGGTCGAGGCTGAGATGAGAGAGCTCTACCCACATCTGTTTCCACTAGTAAATTTTGAGGATGAAATGTTCTTTAAGGAAGAGAGAGTTATAACGACCCGAGTTTTAGAACCCGAGCATCAGGCTAACCCAAGGAATGGGCATCGCGTTTGGGTCATGTTATTGGGCCTAAAAACTTGGTGGGCTTTGTTTTGGTTTTGGTTTTGGGCTTGGGTTATGTGGTTTTTGAGAGGGGCATTATGGTAAAATCGCAATTGAAGTAGATGTAGGGATGAGGAGTTATGGGGCTGCATTTTGTTCCCCAAAAACCTCCTTCAGCACCTTCATTCTCTCATCTATGAGTTTGAAAGAAAAACTCTATCTTTGTTAGTTTCGAGTTGAAATTTTGGATTGAGTTGAAGGGAACATTGTTAGGCATCCAAGGATCTACAATCCAAGGTAAGTTTTGCTTAAAATGGTGGAGAAAGAGGTTTAGTGGAGGCTTTAGAGTGAGAATGAGAATGGTTATTTTAACCCTACTTCTTGTTGTTGAATCATCCTATAAGCTTCTTCTAATCCCTCAACCATGTTGTAACTCGTTTACAACATTTTCCTTGTAGTTAAAGAGGTTGGAGAACATTCAAAGGCCCAAGGAAAGATGAAAGCTTGAGGTGGAGGTTAGGGTTCTTTTTAGCTTGAAATTCGAGGTTAGTACACTTCTAACTTCTGTGTATTCATGTGCATCATCATTTTGCTATGCTTGCTTGAATTGTGATATTTTGGAAAAGTTAGAGCTTGGTTGGTCATCCATGGCAAAACTTGTAATGGTTGATGTTTAAGGGTAAAAATGGTTAGAAACTCACCAATGACTCTTCATAATTGGTAGGAACGTTTTGGGACTTAATCATGGAGGTTAAGGGTGAGATTGGTGAAATCTCGAGCTCTAGGTTTCAAAATCAGGGCTCGAGTACCGGCACAGGGTGATTGCGTATCGGTACTCCTTCATATCTTAGGGGATGAACTATGAGATGCGTACCAGTACGCCTCCCCGCGTATCAGTACATTTCATTAGATCAGAATTCCAGTAAAGCTTTGGTGTACCGGTACGCTAGGGGCGTATCGGTACCCACTGTTTCTTTACCTCAAAAGGCTTTGCGTACCGGTACGCTAGGCTAGGTGTATCGGTACAGATAAGGATCTGCACGAGGTGATCCCAGTACCGATATGGAGTACCAATAAATCATGGAGCGTATCAGTTCAGAGCGAGGGATAATTCTTTCGAATCTAAATCGAGTATCAGTACTTGCGAGGGAGTACCAATACTCACTTCAGAGTATCGATACTCACTAGCAATCTTCTTAAGTTTTTACGTTTTGAGTTCGGGGGTTTTATAAATTGTGGCTATGGTTTTAATGGGTCCCTTATGATATAAAATGAATGGTAAAACCAGGGATGTGTGTTTCTTCTTACTTATATGGATTAAATGGCTAATTGAGTATTGAAATGAAAGTAAATTGCTCGGTAAGCGAATTTTAGGGATCCTTGGTAGATCATGTATAGTTATGTGCCTAGTAGGGCACTTGTTGGTTAAGAGTCTTTGTTTGGTGGGATCCGGATACACAGTGAGTGAGTGTTGCAACACCTGAAGGCCATCCGGTGTGAGATTCCAGGTAATGAAATGAAGGCCATCCGATGTGAGATTCTGGGTGATGACATTTGTTCGATGTGAGATTCTGAGCCCCGCTCAATGCAAGATTCCGAGTGAAGACTCAATGTAAGATTCTAATTATACCGCTCGATGCGAGATTCCGAGTATCTTGATGCTAGATTTCCAGCATGGGTGGGTCTTCAGTGTTGGGTGACATTGTGCCTCACTCCTGGTTTGTTTACCTTTATGTTATGATTATTGAGATGTTGTTTGTTATATAGCATGTGTTTAGACAGTTGTGGTAGCACAATTGCTTTATCCCATATTGGCATCGTATTTTATAAGCATGCTCTTAATTATGATTCACCTGAAGTACGGTCGAGTGGTTGGGTATCCACTGAGCTTTGTTAGCTCAGCATTCAGAATCGTTGTTTCCGTTCGCAGGTTAATAGGAAGGTTCGAGCGTAGCGAAGTACCATCGAGGCAAGGGTCCAGCATTGGCCTTTTGGTAGAGTACAAGTACTTAGATGTTGTGGGCTATGCATGCGTATGATCCTATGTATTTGTAACTTTATTTGATTTAACTTGTATTGGTCAAATGTTTTATTACTGTATTTGGAGCTCCTTTAACTATTTTGAATGTTTTTAAGGAAGTATGGATTAAATGCTTGGTTATATTACGTATGGATTTATAAGTTTGATTTTCATTGACCTTTTAAAGAAATTTTTCTTATGGAAATGGTTAGGAATTCTGGCCCATTTGTAGCACCCAGGTCGAGGGTGTTACAGCTGTCATCCTACAGCTCTAGGAATTGTCTGGTGGCTTGGCTTGGCAATTTATCTTGATGCAGTAGGCAATCTGTGGGCTCTAGCGCACAATGTTCCCGGCACCTCCAAGCACTATGTGCCTCTTGTATAGATGGAATGGAGCGCCCGTGAAAGCCATATTGTTTTAGTGGTCCTAGGTCATCCCGCACTCGTTTGTGCTAACAACTGTCTTTTGGCCAAAAATATCAAGGTAACTCATTTATCTTTAATGACCTCTTGGCTTTATTTGCGTCACAACAACAAAGGTTACAAAGTTCTGTATCGACACATATATACAAAGTACCGATATCCTTAGGCAGAAATCTAAAAATAAGACAAAATGCATGAAATCCTAATTACAAGGTAGAAATATAAATTAACAGAGCAAAAACTTTCAGTAAAAGGTGCATAGATATTTAAATATCTGAGAGTTATCACACCCCAAACCTAAGCTTTTGCTTTTCCTTGAGCAAAATTTTAATGAACTGACAAGAGATCTGTACCGACTTGCAACTTCGACATAAATACAAGTTAATCACAAATATTCAAGTCTCTTTACAGAATATCTATCTCAAGTTTTTAACAATCTAGAAAAATCTAAACTATCTAAGATTAGCCAAAATTGTGTAACTCAAATAGATCACAGATCGAGTTCATATAAAGTAATATAGAGTGTGATGTGTGCATTGTTGCGAGATGCTAACTGTAGACTCTCTAGGTGAAATGCTAGCAAAAATGGCAGAAAATATGTATTGGAAAATATAAGAATATGCCAAAATGAGTCTTTTGCGTGCAAGTATACACGGTATGCAAATAATACAGGTGGTAAGCTGAGTATCGATCCCATAGAGATTGTCTTGGAATTCAATTGCCTTGATTGTTACTTGCCTTAAGAAAAAGTTGATTTGAAATTGATTTTGGAAAATAATTTAAAAGTAAAGAAATGAAAGAAAAGTAAAGACATTGGCAAGGAAGGTGTTTTAATGAATGATGAGCGTTGGCAGGGAATGCCCGATTTTCATGCTATTCATGCCGTGCCAGCCGTTAACAGCAACCTGTCTTGGCATTGTTTGCCGAGCATATTCAAAAGTAGCAAAGCCTCTCTTGATGGTCATTGCCCTAAATTGATCATGTAAAA
The DNA here is from genome assembly GCA_019671005.1 of Hibiscus mutabilis. Taxonomy (NCBI): domain Eukaryota; kingdom Viridiplantae; phylum Streptophyta; class Magnoliopsida; order Malvales; family Malvaceae; genus Hibiscus; species Hibiscus mutabilis. The sequence continues at coordinate 14,427,925 of CM033746.1, read as the reverse complement.
ACCCCAATATCTCTATAGTGTTTGTTTTTAAATAAACCAATTTGATTAAGATCCAATCTATACTCCTAAGGGGTAGATTTCACTCCCGAAGTAAGTTCATCTACTTGAACGACTTCTCTCGAAGCTTCTCTCCTCAGTATTCGACAACTTATTCATTGCCACCCTAAGTCTGTTAAGATATTAAGGTGCAATAGGCCAATAGTGCCAGCTCTCGCTTGGCAGAGTATTTAAGAAATATTAAAGTTTGCCGAATAGATGAAACTTTGCCAAGACATATTTATTATTAAAAGCTAAAGCATGAAAATAACATAAAAACCAAACATCCCCCACCAACTATTAAATTAGTTCATGGTGAGGGAGTGAACCAACAATCCACAAACGTTTTCGGAATACATCATCATTAAAAACAACATAGAATAACTTGAGAAAGAGGGAATGGGCTAGAAGGGGTTTCTTAATGAAACCCTTTAAGATCCAGGCTTCTCGTCCAAGTTGGTCATACCACCCTTCCACGGCGCAGCCAGTCGTCAATCGTCACACACACACCAACTCCTCACGATCCAATCTTCTCTCCCCTTTAAAGTCCATCTTGGTTGGTGTTTAAATAGGCGTGCAAAGAAGGGATAGGACTAGCTCTTCAAATTTTAAATTCTAATTGTCCAGAGGATAAGGGATTAACTTCTTATCCATATTTGAATGAGAGCTGATAAGGCTAAGGCTGACATCATCCTGCCGACGCTGCCCTGGCATCCAAGCTTGTCATGAGTCTGCCAACAAGTCTTGGCACCATCTTATCTGCTATGTTTTCGGAGATTGTTCCAATTGCTATTTTTTCGGAGCCTGATAATGTCCTATTTTTTCTGGGTCCAACAGCCTCTTGGCGTGGCATCAAATTCACTTCTCTGCCATCTGGTGCTTGGCATTGTCTGGTCCATCTGTGCTAACAACACTCGGCATTTTCTCTGGCATTCCTTCCTGTGTTGCTTTCCTGGGCCAAATACTATGCCAAACCTGCAAAATTGCCAAAAAAACAACCCTTCACACTGGCATAGACAAAACTCTAAACTCCTTATGCAAATGCATGATTCTAACATCCTAATGCAACTAAATGTACCTAAGAACAAGCAAAAGCATTGTAAGATTAGCATTAAGAACAATACTTTTGGAGAGGTAACACTAACTTCTATAAACAACCACGACTCTATACTTATTTCTTGCATGTTTTGCATTTTAACACAGTTCTTAAGTTAATTTATTCGAGTGTTTTAGAGAAGGGATGTTGTCACATAAATGTTGGTTTTTTCATGTTATGACCAAACATGACAAATATACATATGTAAATATTTTCAATATTTATACATTCTTGTCAAAATAGAAGAATGCACCTTCTTTGCTCGTGATTGATTCAGCATTATTAGCTTTTTGTTATCGAGCAAGCTTTGGTAGTACAACCTATTTTATTCATACACCCCACATGATGAGTCTGTTGTGATAAGGAGAAGTAAGTCTCAAAGTTGACAAACAAAGTTAACTTATTTTTTACTGCTCTTTTTAACTTGTCTATACACTATGATGAACTTTTGTCTTCTTAGAGTCAAGTAGTACAATTCGAACTAACTAAATTCTATGTTTAAAACATCCAACATGTATTTACTAAGAATACATATTCTCAATAGAATATTCTTAAAAAAAATTCTTTCATTCATTTGTCAAAACATACATATAAGATATACATTTCAACTGTCGATACAAAGAAAATATTCATTACTAACTAAACTAATATAACCTAAGGAATAAGCTAATATTACTAACTAAACTTTTTTTTGACAAATCCTAATTCTAATCCTAGTCCTACCTAGAGGGGAGGGGAAGGGGGACTCTAGGGGAAGGAATGGGTGTTCCTAGTGGATCTAGAACTCATGACCTAAGGGAATACAATGGAACAAAGATGAGCAACTTGGCCAACCGGCCAAATGTGCTTGCTCCTAACTAAATTAATATAACCTAAAGACTAAGTTAATATATCATAAGGGACATGCACCCTTAAATCTAGATTGGTGCAACATCTTGATACACAATAATTTTTTTTAAATGTGCTAAATTTAAAAAAAGTTAAAAGTATTATTGCCCTAGTTTTGATCTCGACATTGGTAGTGGTGTCGATCTATTGCTATTGATGTTCTTCTTGTTCTCTCTTTCTCTTTATCTCCCTCTTGAGCCATTTTTGCTCACGATGCTTCCTCTTCTCAGCTTTCATTCATGGTGCTCCCTCTTCTCAGCCTTTTGTTTCCTTTTAGCTGATTCAGGTGAATTAGTACCTCGTGTTGTTGATGCACTATCTCGGGCTAGAAGGGGATATGTTTTATTTTTTAAAGCAGAGGCAAGTCATGTTCTTCTTCTTCTCACAAGTTGAGGAGTTTCATTCTCAACAACATCCAAGTTGTGTAACCCCCTTAACCCAGCCTAGACGCCAGACTAAACCGAGCGAGCTACATTGAGTTTGTCGAGACAAACCCGAGCGATTTACTTAGAAAACTGTCCATTTTTTTCTTTTATCTTGTCTAAATGCATAATTAGGTCCTAAGGTGATCATGCTAACAGCGGTGAAGTTTATAATTAAATCGGGCGTCGAATTGACATCCAATTGGTCGAGATTGCATTTCAGGGACCAAATTGTAATTTTAAAATATTAAGAGGATTTACTTGAATCCGAAGTTACCAAACCTTAATTAATCATATTACATGCAAGTCGGTTAAATTTCAACTTAAAATAATCATCCAAGCTCATTCAATTGCATGATCAAGAAATAGGGACTAAATTGTAATGATTCAAACTTTAGCAAAGCAATATACCAAAAATAAATAACCAGGTATCAATACGCAATGTACCCGTATCTGTACGGGTTTTATTTTACAAAGGGTATCGGTACGGTCCTCAGGCGTATCGATACGAGTAGATTAAATTTGAAACAAGAGATTCTAGTAGCTAAAGGGCATACCGATACGGTTGCCTGTGTATCGATATCTAGTGTATTTCTGAGGGGCGTACCGATATGGTTACTAGGTGTACCGATACCCCTGTACAATTTTGCACAATCTTGAGCTGAGACAAACCCCGTGTACCGATCCTAGAAGACCCGTACCGGTATGACCTGGTCTGTAATCACCTCTTGGTCTAACATATGACACTTTGGCTCACTCTAACATTCTTCAAACATCATATAACATTCTAATTAACATTTCCACAACCAATTAAGCATGATGGAGAATCATTCAACCATAGCAAATCCAATCAAAGATCCTATAGGCATGATTTCTACCCAAGCATGCAAATAATATCCCAACCCCACAAAACAAGTTATAAAACCTCATACAAGTCCAAATCATCAAATATAACATGTCCAAAATAGGGAGTAACCAAAACAACCCTCTTATTTACAACTTGGTCACATTGCCTCTTATTAATACTAAGTATTTATCAAACCGTACTTGAGAAAGCTTAATTCCTTGGATTGCTTCTTTCTTGCTCACTGTCTGAAATGCTCACTTTTCTGCATTGATGAGAAAGAAGAGCGTAAGCATATAAAGTTTAGTGAGAGAATCTCAAAAACACTCATCAATGCGTTTAAAACCTTTTTCTTTCAAACAAGTAGGAAGTCTCATGCCAAAACATCTCATGCTTCTATTACTTTTCCAAAATGTGTACATTTAAACATTTGCAACACATGTATCATGGATTTCTAGCATAAACCTCAATTTAAGCTTTCTCATGCTAAAACATCAAAATAGCAAGCTTAAAGAGCACCACAGGTATAAACCATATTATACAAAACACAATCCATTTCTCATGATACATTAAATCATATATTGGCATTCAAGTGGCCCAAAACCAAAGTCATTCTATTTATAAAAACACATCGGATACACGGATTTCCCAAGCGGTTCTTTCGACCACTTCACATACATCCTCGAATAGGAGCATGGTACTACTACCCCTCAACGGTTATGATGTATAAATCCACAAGCGGGAGAATTGGCACACTATTGACCCCTCGACAGTTGTGGTTCTCATGGTCGAGCAGGGCATACTCTTGACCCCTCGACACACATGAGGCGACTTATTATAGTGCACTTTAAACCCAATGGCATGCCAACTATATTCGATAACATTTAATCATTGCCACTTGCCAATATATTCCATTAACCACATTACCTCACTATTTTACATATGCATCAAACCAAATAAACTTCAATGCTATAAACCATGCATTTCTCATACTAAAATTCCTTTTCATAAATCATTTGTCCAACTCTCATGGCATAAACATATGATCATTTATATCATAATTCAATTCAAAACATGCATATAATAGTAGGTAATCCAAATCATAAACAATTGCATGAGGTTGTATTTGGCAAAACTTAAAATGAGAGCGAGAGCGTCCAATACTTACTTCCGAGCTTAGATCAGCGTTTCAAGCTTAATCTAAACCCCCAAAATCACTTTCAAACCTTTATAAAGCAATAAACCATGTTTCCACTCACAGACAACACAACGCTCCACTTGCTGATATGCAATCAAGCTTCCGAAGCCTCTCTAAAAGATAAAGGATTTGTCTCCCCTATTTTACCCGCACAAAAACAGGGGATTAATGCATTTCCATGGATCTCAAATTCTAGCAACACTCATTCTCAACTTTGCCACACTAAAACCATCAAACGCTTCCTTTAAACAACCGAAAACGTCATCAACCTCAACCTAAGCAAAGCCCAGCCAAAACCTAATGATTTTAACATCTTAACATCATCAATTAACATCCAAAAACATCAATCTAACTACCTTATACCTCCAGTAACCTTCAACACCAAGAACACCCAAAATCTAACTATTTACAACCTAAAAAATTAGCAATTCACTTAGTTTCGAGATTCCTTTCATTAATCTCTTCTTTTAACATTAAAACATATTTCAAATGTGATCTAAATCAATTAGAACCAACACACTTCAGATTCATTATCAAGATCTACCAAATTCTTAATAAAACTCAATTAAAACCTTTTTAATCATGATTTATTCACAAACACATAACAAAAATCAATTGTAAAGGATCAAGAACTTGAGAATTTTAGTAAAGAACCTTTAATTAGATGAGAGAAATGAAAATCACCTCTAATTGCTAACTTCCCCCTTAATCAGCAAGATTTGAGTGAAATCTCCAAGAAAGCAAATAGGATTTGGTGTGGAAATCAAAGGAATCAATTGAGAAATCAAAAGGAAATTTAAAAAGAATGATTTCTGAGCATTCTAGAGGAAGATTGATAGTTTGGCTGCTGAAAAAGTTGGGAGAAAAATTGAGAGTAAAAGTAGTTACGTAAGAAAATGATTTAGTTATTAAATTTTTTTAATCAAATCTATTTTATTTTTATTTAATATCCAATTTAAAATCATTTAAAAATAGCCTAAATTAAGGGTAAAACATGACTAAGAACTTTGGTAAATTATCTCCTTAAAGATTTTAAGTTTTGACCCTTTTATGATTTAGTCACCAAAACAGTTTTGAAAACTTTACATTTTAGTCACCAAACTAAAATGTCCCAAAATCTGGTTTTATTTCTTCAAATTGAGTTTTCCAAAACCCTTAAAATATTAATTAAACATTTTCTAGCATTTTCCATATTTTATTTTAACCAAAAACTAATTATTATGAATTAATTCCCGAAACTAGCTCAAATCGTCTAATCTGGTTCCCCAAACCGTCTACTCGATCTAGCTAACTACTAGGCCCAAATTCTAGGCCTTACAGGTTGACTTGAATTACCCAAAGAGGCATAGATGCTGGGGCAGTCAGATTGGAGGCAGTCATTGTTAAAACAAAAGTTAGTTCATGGCTAGTTACCACCACTTCATTTTCTTCTTCCTTCAAGTCATCGGCAAGTTCCTTAGTTGATCCCCCATTTCTTCTTCGACATGAATGCCTCTAGAAGTTTCACCACCATTAGTAGACGCATAAACTTCTTATGTTCCTTTTTCATTGTTCTTGTTAGAAGCCTCTTTAGAAGAATTTTCCCAATTAAGATTCTTTGAGAAGTTAGGGAACCGTGATGCTTTTGTCGAAACCATTTGAAGGATATCTTTTAGCATAAAATCTCTTCTTCGCGCATACTCCCAGAATTCCAACTACTGAAGAGTCATCTTTGTTTGCTCGCTAATTACACAATAAACCTGGGTGATCAAAGATTTGTATGATTCCTGAAGGCTCATCAATTCCGCTTCTACCTTCTTTAGTGCATCCATGATAGCCTGTCCATAGTGTTCTCCGACGCTTGTGCTCGGTTTTGATGCTTCGATACCAACTTCTTTTGGCGCTTGTCCTTCCACTCTTATTAGCACCATAACTACCTCCTTTCCCTTGTCCACCTCTTTTGGGAGAGCGCGAGAGACTATTGGTCCCTTGTTGTTAACTATCAGGTCATCAGATGTTGTTGGCATGGTGATGTGCACATAATATTTTGATCAACGATGGGAATTGCAGGTCCCGTAGTGTATTTTTGGTGAATTGAAACAGAGCATTGGCTATGATTCGGTCAACATTAATTTTTTTACCAAAGATGATGAATGGACCAAAAAAATCTATCCTTGTGACAGTAGTCAGTGTGCACAGTTGGTAAGAGGCTTGTGCGGTCAAATTGAACCATACCTTTGTTGGTAAGTGCAGCTTGTTTGTATGCACATAGATTGTGCAACAGGCTATTGGTTTTACCCATTTGGCAGTAGGTTCCGCTACTTTATGGAACACCTCGACTAATTGCTCATCAAACAACTTTGACATCCATTGTTCATGTTCGTCTTTCTCCTCACTTGACCCGAACAATGAGTTGATTGTTTACTAATTACAATAGACCAGCGTCCTTCGTGAAGTTATTACTCTAAGTCCTCTTTGAGTAAGGTGGGCATAAAATTCTTTTACCAGTCGGGGGATGACCTTTCCAGGGTGTTTTGCAAATAATTTTCAACCATGATGTGCGATTGCATCATCCACATAATCACATCTCACCAGGTTGGTGGTCTGATCAAGTAAGAATCCGTGTTACAAAGAGAGTGTGTATTGGTTGAAAATTTTATGATACATGTCCTTGACTTTAATGTTTGCAAAGCGATCCAACTGATCAGGCTCAACGAGTCTAGAAATGGAATAACTAGATTTCCCCACCCTGAGTGTTGCTTGTAAGCTTCTTTTTGCCATTAAGATGTTTTCTAAAATGCTCGTGAGATTTTGTTAGAGCTTTGGAGAGAAAATAGCAGAAGAGAATAATGGATTGAAAAGGTAAGAATACGAGGGTAAAAATCTTAATATTTATCAGCTTGATCGATTGATCATTGAAACAACATTCTTTTTCAATTTGCCCGTGTGTCACCAATCACACCCTTCCGTGAAGCATTTCAACGGTCGGATCCCAATGGTAATACATTAATTACAACTTAGAAAAACATATGGTGTACAAAAATTCTAACTACCTTTATTGAAAGCTCTAAAAAAAACATATGGGGCAAGGACAGGAGACGACAAACTTGGTGGATCAAGTATAAGGAATTGTCCAATGGCTCTAGTTCCTAGCATGAGATGCTATCGAACTTTAGGAATACGCAAAGAAAGAGACAAAAAAGAACAAAAGCTGTCTTAGTGTGGGTCATATGTCCAGCGATTTTCTGTCATTGTTGTAATGAAACAATATCTCCATTAATACAAGTTGTTTAACGAGGATGTTTTCCAAATTAGTGTTTTTCTTTGCATTCATGCATGTTTACATTATGTTCCATTTATTTGCAAAATTTGCTAAGTTTTGAAATTGATAAAAGGTTTTCATACGAAAGAACTTTGGTGCTTCATGTTTGCATTCATTTGTGCATTTCTAAGTGTTCTCTTATGATCATTTATTTCTATCATACATAAGATGCATTGTATGCATTAATTCACGAAACAATAAAATTAATTGTGGGGGATCCCTTGTCAGTGATCAAAGATTCTACATTCGCACTTCCACGATACCAAAAAAGGCAAGTAGAAGAAAGATTTGCTAAGATGGAAGCCAATTTGAGAGGAGCGATCACCTCAGGAAATAGAGAAAACAAAGGGAGGACTTCAAGCCAGTACAGCTCTAGAAGTATGAATGACCTAAAAGCTAGGATGGGCAAGCTCGAGGAGCTCCAAAAACTTTTGGTTAGGAATCAAAAGGAGATGATGGCATATATGAAGAGGTTCCAAGATGAAACTATGGGGAAAATCAATGAATTGATGGGTATGATAGCTATCATGACCAAAGGAAAAGGTCTGGATGAAGACTCGTTCGTGCAAAGGGAGATTGGAAAGATAAGTGAGAGTTGGGATTGCGACTTTACAGCAGAAAAGAATTTGTCCAATAAAGACCAAGCCATTGTCAACCGGTATGAAGTAGTCCGTACTGCTTCTGGATGTCCTATCAAATTGGCTTTGAATAAGATTAAAGATTCTCTCTTGAAAATCTGGTCTTCGCCAACAGATAGAGAACCAACTCAAAAGTAAGTGGATCTTGGAAATAACGACACGGGCACCTGCGAGGCCCTTAAGAAGCTGGTGATCCCCTCACCACAGGCTGTATCCCAGTATGTGCAAGGCTCGAATAGAAAGAAGACTAAAAGTCCCAAGTGGGAGAAGAAGAAAATGCTTGTCATCCCTCTGCCGATTTCTTACACCGAGTTGCTCCCAATGCTTGTTGAAAGGAAATTGTTGATTCCTATCCAACCCAAGCCAAAGGGTCCTCCCTATCTCGAGGATTATAATATTAGTTCCATATGTGACTACCATGTGGAAAGTACGGGCCATACTACGGAGGATTGGGGAGCCATGAAAAACAAGGTTCAAAGTCTGATTGAAACGTCCTTTTGAGGTTTTAAGAAGAAAGAATGGTAAACATGACTTTTGGGAGGTGGTGATTCCCCAGTTTTCCTTCATAGGAGTTCATTTCCTTGCATTTTGCATTTTTTTTGAAGTAATATGTGTAGTTAACTTTGCTACGGTTTTCCCAAAAGTAGCAAATACTTTTTAAGGGCTTGTGTTATGTTTTCCTTTTTCATTTCAATGAAGGGATGCATCTTAATTATATATATATATATGTATATTCTTTCTTATCCTCGTGGATCCCCAGATATCACGTGCACGATGTGGCATTTATTCTAATAAAAGATCAATTGAATGTTGTGATCACGATAAAGTATGATTTCCTGCCCAGCCTGCTCTGGTCGGTAAAGCGCGGGACGTAAAATAACTACTCATTCGATAATGTTTGATGATAAAAAAATCTCCTAGAAAAGCCCAATAGAGTTGCTTGAATGTGAGAATTCTTTTAACGTAAAAAAATAGAAGGGTACTCCGGTATAGCAAAAAGGCTAAATATGAATGTTTTGCTCCACTTACTCTAATTGAGTCGAAAACATTGGTTGTATGAGTAAGTGAAAACTTTTAAAATTAATAAATGAATGAACAATTAAATAAGTCTCAGAACATCCTGATGGAGTTGTGAGGAGAGAATAAATCTAATAAGGAGCTATGCTTCACCTGTTCAATACCCTAGCGTCAGAGATGAATCCTTGAAGACACCGATACTATATTAATTATAATCAGAAGCACACACTGGTACTAAGAGTTCTCAGAATGATATTTTCTACACTTCATGGGTTAAAGAAATTCGGAAAACTTGAACATAGTTTGGAGAAACACAATGAGAACCAGAAGGAGTAGTTTTCGAACAGATCCAGAAAATACCATAATCATGAGGATGAACTTAGCAATATTAAGAGGAATTTCACAACTTCAAATATCGCTATAATATTCAAAGGCAAGCTGTTGACCACCGCAAGATTGAATCTAAGACACTTTTGCACTTGATATCCAAGACATTCTATTATTTTTCTATTAATTTTGATTTTTTACATATAAAAATCCAAAAAGCATCCTTTGTTGAAATGTTAATCGACAAACTGACATATAGATGAAAAAAAAGAGAAAAGAAAAAAAAAGAGAAAAATATGAGAAAGAAAAATAAAAAAAGAAAGAGAAGAAAAAAAAAGAGAAAAAATAAGAAGAATATAATTTCTTTGTATTATTTCAAGAATAGAGTTTAGAAGTCAGGGTCGGGAATGTACATCGTCGGCCTAACTTAAAGGAATAATTTATTAGTGATAATGAAAAGATTAACAGCCATATTTTATAGAAAGTTCAAAGTTTTGAAATAAGTTTCTGCCATAATGTTTTGTATGGTTCATAATAAGGAAGATTTGGGACCTTATTGGAAAGAAGGAAATTTGGGGACTTGGGAGCACAGTGTTAGATTCTGTATGACCAGTGTAAGACAACTATGGCCTTTCAGTATGAAACAAAAGTTGAAGATTCAGTAAAGACAAAAGAAATACTTTGTTTGGTTCAGGAAATTGAAAATTGGATCTTATCGAAGTACGAAAAGCTTAGAAATTTGGGGAGCATGGTGCTCACCCCAATTTTGAGAATGAAGAAGACACGTCATGAAGAGTCATTGAAAAGACAACATTTAAGCCCAAGTGAAGTGGGGACAATGGTCTAGAGTTGAACTTCAAAAAAATGATAGATTTTGTTCTGACCAATGCAAGTTAGCAACAAAGGACAGAAGATGAAGATTCTGCAAAGCCAAAGGGCCTATGGAAGTTAAGGGTGATCGACCAAAGAACAAGGGTTTTCCCTAATAGTCTTAAAAATGACTCTACTTATGCATCATTTGTAGTTAGACGTCCTCATGTTAGGAGCATGCTAACTCATACCATCATAGCATTTTGTTTGTTTTAAATAGGTTTTTAAAGATAGATAAAAGATTTGATCTATAGCTTCATCAGAGGAGAAGTAGATCTCGGCAAAGAATCAAGAGTCTTTTGACTTGCGTGATTATGATTTCTAACGGTCTTCTAATTTTTGTTATTTGGGAGCGATAGGCATTTTTTTACACTAAAACGATATGAAGATGGGGGCATCCAGTCGAGGTATTTCAGTAGTCTCAAGGTGATATATCATTCGGTGTTAAGGCGACCATAAATCAGGACATCATCAGTCGAGATCCTCAAGGCAAGGTATCACCCCATGTCAAAGCGATAAAGATCAAGGGCATTCCTGTAGTCTCAAGGCGAAATATCATTCGGTGTCAAGGCGATCAAAAATCGGGACATCATTTGTCGACATCCTCAAGGCAAGGTATCACCCCATGCCAATGCGATAAAGATCAAGGACATTCCAGTAGTCTAAAGGTGATATATAATTAGGTGTCAACGCGACCAGTATGACATCATCAATCAAAATCCTCAAGGCGAGGTACCACCCTATGCCAAGGCGATAAAGAACGAGGGCATTCTAATAATCTCAAGACGAGATATCATTCGGTGTCAAGGCAACCAGGAAACAACATCAATTGAATCCTCAAGGCGAGGTACCATGTAACACCCTCAATCCGGTTTAAAAGAAAACCGAAATCAAAGATGTCAATGCAAACATTTCTAAGAAATGTGTGACCAAAACTAAAACTTTCAAAATAATTCGAGACAGGTTAACAAAAATTTTCTTAAAATAAATCTTTAACCATACAACTTAAACTTGACTTTCTATATACTATCACTAGGTTATTTTGAAGTAGTACGAAACCAATTTCATATATCAAGCATAATATAGTGCTAAGATAAGAACACCAAACAAATAAGGTTAACTTAATCTAATACAAACAAATCCAAATCTTGTAAGGTTTCGGATACACTTAAATCTGTTGTCGTATTTAAAACCATATTAGTTTCATTCATACATATTAGAGTAAAATTAGGACCAACTACTCTTAAGGTTTGAACAAGAGGGGTAAAAAAGCAATTTGGCCAATTTTTGATAACTCGAGTAAGAATTAAATAAGGCTAAACTTTAATGAGCATGATCACTTATTTTAAGTCATATAAGTCTTAAGCAAACCATATAAGTAACTTAACAAATACTTTCAAACTTATAAACATTATATACAAATCAAACGTTGAATTTCTTGCATCATACTTAATCATTGTGTCACCATCTAACAAACACATGGTATATGATCATATACAACCCTATATCAATTTACCGATTTAGCAGAACAACAAGCCATGGTCACAAAAACGTACAAGCAACTTCAAAATATTAAAGAGTCCATTTTACACTTAGTAAAAGATACTTATAAATCCTACATATCCATATAGCAAAAGATATCCTACGTGAATAATAATCACTTAATTACATCATTCTTATAGTTAAGCATGAACTAAATGGAAAATTAACCTTACAATAACCAATCATATCACATTCATTGCCATATGCTTTACAACCAAAAAGATTATCTTAGTGAACATTGGTTACTCAAATGCTAATGAACCTACACGAAAATCATATGCCACCTTTCTAGGAGTTTCTTAAGGAAAACATAAACGATACACACAAATCTTGGAAGGTGGCTTGCAACCTTCAACTGCGATCAAACAACGAGAACTCTCTAACTCCTGAAAATTGAATGAAATGAATGCATTAGGCTTAAATAGCCTAAGTGAGATAGTGAACCATGAAAACATAATAATAAAAAATATCAACATATAGAGGAAAGGTGATAAATCCTAAGTTTATTAGTAACAATAAAATGTTCAAGTTTTAACTTTAATAAGATTAGGGCTTGTCTTATGAAGCTTTATCAGGGTTTATAATTTTTTAAATCTTATTCAAAAAAATTCAAAGTTTTAACTGAATTCGTTTGAATTTCTTTTCGAACTTATCATAGTTCATAACTTACAAAACCGGAGTCTTACCAAGGATTATCAAAAGTTCTTATTAAGCTTTCAGAGATCATAACTGAGCTTATCTGAGTTCATAACATTGCTTATCAAAATTTCATTCGAAGCTTAGTATCTGAGTTCATATCTTTTAGAACATTTGCCTTGGATCACATTTGGACATGGGTAGCATTGGTCCATGTTTGATCGTATTGGTCCGTGTTACATATAGCTCAAAGCACACAGCAATGGCTAGTGTCAAATCATAACAAACCTAACTTCCTATCTATCCAACCAACTGTCACCGATCTTCTTATCATCTCCTTCGTTACCTCCTACTGTCGCCAATATATCACATATATAGGGTCGTCACCCTTCAGTCGTAGCTCATGGACCGTAGTCCCAAATTATACCTTTGCACTATGCCAAAGTGTCCAAGGACTTCCATTGTTTAGGCAACTTAAACTTTTATACTTTATTGTTGAGAGGGGATCTTATGACGCAAGTATCTTGTTTTTTTTCTTAGTATCTTATAACATAAGGTGAGCTTTTAGCCCCTTAGAGTGTGAGTTCTTATAACTTTAAAGCTTGACGTTGTTTCTTGTATTTTATGCTTTCAAAGGATTAAGGTTCGATACCAATTCGAAGCAAAGCTTATACATAAATATACTTCAATTCAATAGTCATTAACCGTCATAATATGGCATGCAATGCATACCTTATCCATGAAACTTCAATGCCATGTATGTAACCCAATCCCAGATGCTATATGTGAGCCTTATGCAAAATGATCATATGTGATCCATACTTGAACATTTAAAACAACAATTCTAATAAAGTAAAGATCGGGGTAACTCCGTGTCACCCGGAACAATTGCAACTACATTCACCTCTTATCCCGAAGTTACAGGATACCTGAATCCACACTTTCACATACTCCCAATTAATTCCCCTTTCTAGCCTTCATGTCATTGTCCACTTCCTAATCACGGTATGTACCTCACACTAAAAGTAAACCATTTTAAGCATTAGAGCTCTTTCAAATTCCTCATATCAAATAAGCTGCCTAACAAACATAAAACTCTCTTCTATAATTCATCTTAAGCTTATTATATTCATATATGTTCAAAACAGCCCACTATTATTCATATACATGCCTAATCAATTCATTGTACTTGCATACATACTACATACATCAAAGCAGTCCTTAATACTTTTATTTTCATGCAGATCTGTCCCTAACTTACATATATCCCCATTTATTTTACAAACAATTCCCATATATGTAAATACATATAACTCAAAACAGTTCACCTACTTTTCTAACATGCCAATACAGTCCACAATTCACATATATATAAACATGTAACTTAAAACAGTCCACATGCTTTCCTAACATGCTAAAACTGTCCACAATTCACATATATATAAACATGTAACATAAAACAATCCACATGCTAGACTTCACTAGATCCTTCGCTCAAAACTGCATTAATTAAACACTCAAAACAACATTAAAACTGCATACATATTCATTCAAACTGCATATAACATTTTGCATATAAACATCATACTGCATGCATTTGTTAAACAATTCTGCACCACTTATAAAACAGCATTAATTAAAATTGTTTTATTGTATTTGAACAAAACTGGTTTACTTTGGTATTCAAAACAGTTTCATAGCATAAATTTTCTACATTCATAGCTACACTGCATTATCTACATATTCTAAACTGTATACATGCATTACTACACTAATTGAAAGTAGTTTTCTGCACTACCCTACCTGTTTTTTTTACAATTAATTCTGCACTGCATCATATATATTTTGTTTTGCACTTAATAAACATATTGTATTGTAATTCAATTCTGTTTTGCACACAAAAATGCTAACTACACTCTCATAGCATTAGTTTATAATTCAAAACTGCATTATAAACACCACACTGGACTGTTTTGCTACACAACACTGCACAGTTTCATAAACACAATCACTGCACTGTTTATATGCATAAATTTACAGTTTTCATGCATATAATCTGTACACATATTACAGCATATAATATACAGCATTTGTAGCATCATTTAGCTAACAAAAATAGCATGACTTAGCTAACAATTCAATTCAAACATATTCATGAACCTATCATGCTTCTTTAACACATATTAGAAGGTTCTTATTACCAAAATTCAGCTTGGAAATTAAGTTCTATCCAGCTTAACTTAACCAAATTCAGTTCAGTTTCATACAGCTAAGCGTATACAAAGATATTAATCAGCTTTTAAACTCATTTCTTAGCTCCCAATTATAGTCAAAGAATTCAATGATCATAAGTCATATTTCATTCGAAAATCCATCTTAATATTCAGAGTTATCCACATCAATAACACGCACAGACAACCTCATGAGATGCATATATCATCAAACATTCAATCTTTCTCATGGTTTCGAAAAGATGATCTAAACAGGGGTAGGCTACACATGGATGAATAATATTACCTTGACGAGAGGATGGAGAAAACTCAGTTCCCATAACTATCTACTAGCCAATCAAACAAGAATACAAGAAGGAATGAAGGCTTTCCTTTCGAGGATGGGAGAAAGAAGATGAAGAAGTCATGAAATGTCTTTCTCTTTTCTCCCAGGGTAAACAATCGACCATTTCGTAACTTTAAGCCTTCAATAACCATTCGAACAACCCCTCCCTCGTGCTGAGTCCAAATCCCTTTTCCCCAGCTATAGACGAATGTGACTAGCGAGTGGTAACGCCCCGGTCTGTGGAGCAACCGTTTTGTGAAGAAATTGGAAGGACCTGAAGTCCTCTCTTACTCCACTTGCTATACTTTCTACGTGCTATGAAGAACAAACCAAGGTGCCATGTTTCTTTCCACGTGTATGGAACAAGGCAAGCCTTCGTGTCCCCTTCAATTTCCCTGCTAACCACGTGGGTTATGGAAATAAAACCTCATGCAATTTGGTTGCTTTCCTAGCCGTGGGGGGTTTCTTCTACTTATCCCGTTTTTTAATAATTATTCTTGTAATTATTATTAATTATGAAATCAGGCACATGGATTATGATTCTCCATTCTAATGGTCTAATTATGGATCCATCCAAAATTAATCAACTTTGTTTGTTCTATTTGCTAGTCGAATCTAACTATCGAAAATAAATTTTCGACTATCAGAGATTGAAATCTTACTAGACTAGTTTTCGGGGTGTTACATACCACCCCATGCCAAGGCGATAAAGATCAATGGTATTCCAATAGTCTCAAGGCGAGATATCATTTGGTGTCAAGGCAACCAGAAATCAGGACATCATCTGTCGTGATCCTCAAGGTGAGGTACCACCCCATGCTAAGGCGATTGATGATCGAGGCATCACTTCAGGGGCTTCTTTTCTTCAAGCCTTACAGGAGAAGAATTCGAAGTTCTAGAATTTCAAGAAGAGAAGGGGCGAATGGTTCTATATAGGAAGGGCTCGCAGCTCAGAATCATCTAACAGGAAAGTCGGATAAAATTAGTGTTTATGGTGTTTGTTTTATTCTAGTTCTACAAGGATAAGCGAAGAGGGGCAGCTGTAATCACCATTTTTATCCAGGGTGTTAACCCATTTTTTGCATTTTTGTTAATATTTGGGATAACGGGCTTTGGCTTATTTTTCTCACCTTTTATTATTGCTTTGTTATTATAATAGGTCATATTATTATTACTTATTGGTAACTATGTTTATTATTAAAACCTTAAAAAAAGTTTGTGATTAGTTTTATTATCTTATTATTATTCATTTATGAAAATCCCAAAATATTACTACTATTATTATTTATTATTTATTTTATTATTAAGTATTGTTGTTCGCGTTTCTAAGTTATTAGCATTTGTTACTATTAATTTGTTATTTTATATTATTATTTATTTTATTATTAAGTTATTATTATTTTTTATTATAATTATTATCATAATTATTAAGTATTAATATTAAAACAAAAAAAACTAAAAACTATTAAGTTAAGTTAAATAAATAAATAAGCCCAAGTTTTTTTAACAGTCCATTACATAATTAAAAACCCAAAATATTGTATACACATCCCGTTAGGGGCCCAAGAAAAAGTTAAACCCTAAGTCTATTTACACATCAAAAAACCTAATATATATGTCTTTATTTGTGCAGTCGCCCCGTTCATAGCCGCTAGATCGTGATTGGATCTAACGGTCCAAAGTTGAAGCCATGAGCTTTTGGAAATGTCATGCGCTCACGCGCCCAGTCTGTTCATCTCCTTCACGCGTGCGTTTGTCGCCCCAACCGACAACCCTTTATTTGCCACGACCAACAACCTCTACTATCCCCCGCATCAAGCCAAAACCACTAGTGGTCCCTCCTCTGACTGCGGCGCATGCAACCAAAATACACAAGTGTTAGAGCCATAACAGATATCAGATGGCAGGTGTTGTACACGAAAACGTACAAAAAATAGGTAACAAGCCGACACTCTCAGAGGGGGTATGCATGCAAACAAAAATTCAAAACGGGTTTCAGGTCTCAGCGAAGCAACCAATAGCAAAACTTAGGGGGTTATTTTTCTTGCACTTTTGTAATATTTCAGCAATAAAAAGTCTGAACAAAACATTGTAAAGGATGAGAGTTTTCTATTATCAATACAGAGAAAGTTGAAGGTACCATCTCGTCTAAAAGTTGCATGCATAAGCAAAAGCTTTGAAAAATCTAGGGTTTACGGAGCCCTTACCTTTTTGACGATTCGGTTTCCCTATCTTTTGTCGGCGATAACCCTAGGGCTTTCGGGCCGTCAACAGTGAGCCGAGTAGAGAAGGGAGAGTAGTTTTCACCAAAGGGTTGGTTTTCAAAAAATAAAGAGGGTTTTGTTTCTTTTTTCAACTATTTTTAGGGTTTCAAAGAAGAGTTATTTTTTCTTTGAAAAAGGGAAACTGATTTGTTTTCCGGTTTGAAACTAAGTAAGGGGGTCAAATTGAAGGTTTTTAGGGTTGCCGGTGCTGATTGGTGGCGGTCGACGAGGTGGTTTCTGGATTGGTACGACGGTGAAAGGCGAAGTTCTTCCGTTTTCTGTGTTCGGGAAAAGCCCCACAGAGGATTTTGAGGTTTTAAAATAAAAGGGCTTCTGAAAATGAGCAAAAGGGGGAGCCAGTTCTCAAAATGAGGGGTTTTATAATTTTCCAAAAACGTAAAATGGTTTTATTACAGTTTAAACCCCTCTGTCCTATCTTATTTACGCTCGCTATCCCAATGTGGAAGGGCTTATATGGTAATGACACCTTTTAGAAACGGGTTTCTTCATTTTTTAAATTTCTAAACCGCACTCTGGATTTTTTTAATCCATTCAGCATATTTTATTCCCTCCCGAGGCTCTTCTCATTTTAGTCACTTTATAGTTTAGTCCTTTTATTTATTTTGAAACCTCAAAATTTTCTGTGGAGCTCTTCCCGAACCCAAAAATCAAAAGAACTCCGTCTTGCACTGTCGTACCAACCCAGAAACCACCTTGTCGGCCTCCGCTAATCGACAACAACAACCCTAAAAACCTTCGATTCGACCCCCTTACATAGTTTTTAACTGAAAAACAAATCAGTTTCCCTTTTTCAAAGAAAAAAATAAATCTTCTTCGAAACCCTAAAAACAGTTAAAAAAAGAAACACCACCCTCTTTATTTTTTGAAAACTAACCCCTTTGGTGAAAACTACTCTCCCTTCTCCACTCGGCTCACTGTTGAAGGCCCGAAAGCCCTAGGGTTATCACCGACAAAAGGTAGGGAAATTGAATCATTGAAAAGGGTAAGGGCTCCCTAAACCCTAGCCTTTTCAAATCTTTTGTTTATGCATGCAACGTTTAGACGAGATGGCACCTTCAACTTTCTCTGGATTGGTGATAGAAAACTATCCTTCTTTACAATGTTTTGTCCGGACTCTTTATAGTTGAAATATTACAAAAGTTTGCAAGAAAAATAAAAAAACCCTAAGTTTTGCTATTGGTTGCTTCACTGAGATCTGAAATCCGTTCTGAATTTTTGTTTGCATGCATACCCACCTTTGAGAATGTCAGTTTGTTACCTTTTTTTTGTTTGATTTCGTGTACAACACCTGTCATTTGATATATGTTATGGCTCTAACACCTGTGTATTTTGGTTGTATGCGTCGCGGTCGGAGGAGGGACCACTGGTACTTTTGGCTTGATGTGGGGGATGGCAGAGGTTGCTGGTCGTGGCAGATGAAGGGTTGTCGGTTGGGGTGACACATGCGCGTGTGAAGGAGCTAGAGGGTCTGGAGATCTAGGCAGTGAAGGGCCGCGCGTGCATTGCACGAGCGCATGAAGGAGCTGAACGGACTGGGCGCGTGAGCGCGTGACATTTCCAGAAGCTCCTCTGCTTCAACTCTGGACCGTTAGATCCAATCACGATCTAGTGGCTATGAACAGGGCATAGATAAAGATAGATATATTAGGATTTCTGATGTGTAAATAGGCTTAGGGTTTAACTTGTTCTTAGGCCCCCTAACGGGCTTTGTATATAATATTTTGGATTTTTAATTATGTAATGGACTGTTAAAAAAACTTGGGCTTATTTATTTATTTAACTTAACTTAATAGTTTTTAATTTTTTTTGTTTTAATATTAATACTTAATAATTATGATAATCATTATAATAAAAATAATAATAACTTAATAATAAAATAAATAATAATATATAATAACGAATTAACAGTAACAAATACTAATAACTTAGAAACGCAAACAACAATACTTAATAATAAAATAAATAATGAATAATAATAGTAGTAATATTTTGGGATTTTCATAAATGAAAGATAATAAGATAATAATCCTGATAACAAACTTTTTTTAAGGTTTTAATAATAAACGTAGTTACCAATAAGTAATAATAATATGACCTGTGATAATAACAAAGCAATAATAAAAGGTAAGACAAATAAGCCAAAGCCCATTATCCCAAATATTAACAAAAATGCAAAAAATGGGTTAACACCCTAAATAAAATTAGTAATTACACTATGAATCATGAAAAAGCATGTAATCTCATGTTATACTATAATACAAGGATGCATATGAAGCAAATCTTATAAGTCATTTGGTTAACTACCTCACTAGGCTATATAGCCTGACATGTTCGTTTCATACATTTTCAGGTCCTAAAGCCTCTTAGTAGATGATCGTGCAATAAAGGTTTCAAGTCGCCTCAACAAACATTTTATGTAATGTTCATAAGCTCTCCTTAACTCCTAGCACAGTGGCATATGGTTAAAACATATTTAAGTATGTTTTGGCATGTATTTTAAGCATGTGATATGTCACATGATGCATGGAACCTATGTTAGATGAATTTGTGCAAATATGTCTTAAAGAAAAAGGACCTAATGATATATATATATATATATGGCTCAATCATGAAAAAATGTGCATGAACATGATGTATGGTTAGTTTAACATGTTTGAAACTTGGTGTATAAATTTAAAATGATTTGAGCATGTTTTGGATAGGTCTTGTATCAAGATCGGTTAAGAAATCTGCAAATTGGTGCAGGGCTTATCGGTAACCTATTCGTTGCATACCGGTATGACAAGGCAAAAAAACACCAATTGGGACAAAATTTATCGGTACGGTCGACCGTATTGGTACAAAAAATGATTACTAGAATTTATTTGTTCATAGCGTAGTAGTTCGGAATCTCAGCCTCATGAGTACAAGCATGGAAGGTAGTTAAAACGGTTATAAGCCTGAAAGAAACTTTCAAACTTTACATTTTATCCCTAAATAATCAATAGGTTAATTACATGAGTTATAGATCTACAAATGGGTTGAAATTTTGCAGATAAGTTTATTAAGACATGAATTTCAAGTATATGGCCTTAAACTCCGGTAATGCCAAGAATTGTTAGAAATTATAAATTAGTCCCTAAAATTTGATTTTCTTACAAAATGACCCCTAAACATGAAGTCAAGACATGTTATGAGCTGGAATGACTAATTGTATGAAATGTATGACAAGAAACATGTGCTTGTTACATGATTTCATGAATGATGTGTGAATTATGAACTGGCATGTTCCGATTCAAGTTTTCAATAACGTTTCAGACTTGGTTTTCTTTCGGACCGGGTAGGGCGTGTTAAATGGCACCAAACTTTCTATGTAATCTATTTTTGACTCGTGACTTATAGAAAATAACAATTGACCTCAATCTTGATAAACAATTTACAAAAGTAACCACAAGTTTCAAAAAATTTCAAAGAATAGTCCTTGAAACTTCTAATTCTTAAAAATCGACTAGAAATCAAATTTTTAGTTTTAGTAGTCATTGGAACTTCTAATTATTTTCTTGACTGATGTTTCATTATGTCTGTAATACCCGAATGTTACCCGGGTGTACCTATATATTATATTTTCTATAAATAAAATACAAAATAAATAAATAATAAACCCAAATGTCCAATGTTCATAAATTGTCCAATTTCATTAAACATACCAGAAGGCCCAATTCTTAAATGTTTCCCGCTCATTTTACAACTTATATATGATAATACCAACCCATTACAGCCCAAACAAACACAAATTCAAATTTGATAATCCTTTCCCCGCTCAAACTGCCACGTGGCAGCCCTCTATTGGCCTAAAGGAGTAGCCACGAATTATGGTTTTCTCTCCTCATTAGCTGGATCCAGCTGACCTCACTGATGTCAACAATGGTGTCATCTTGGTCATACCTATAAATAGGAGAGTTTTTTTAGATCATTAATCACCAATAATTAATTAACCATTATTAAACTAATAATAATATTAGATAATAATGGGGAGAGAGAATTACTTGGATGCTGAACCGTTTGAGAGCCAAAGGGCCGTCGCCATGGAAGCTCAGTCATTCCTAGAAATCGAAGAGTCATCGGAGCTATAGAATGTGGCAGGCCAGGAGGATTGGACTGCCATTTCCACGGCCGTAGAGGTAAAACCCTTTTATTCATTTCGAATCCCTGCAAAACAAAGAAAGCGTTAGTTTGCAAAGAAAAAATAGTGATGAAAATAGAAAAAAGGGACCGAAAACTTATCTCTTACACGGAGTGAGTTTAGGATTCGAATAGAGTCGAAGAGGGGCGGTTCACGGGTAGATTTAGGTTTAGGACGACGAAGATGGAAGGCTCTATCTAGCCAGGAATATAATTAGTGGATTTAGGCTTGAAAATGGGGTTTTCTGAAAATTTTGGGAAATTAGAGTTTCAACGAACGACGATCGAAAATCTCCTTGCGACAGTCGGCGAACAGGCCAGGTGGTGACCTGATGAGGCAGGTTGGATCAAAAGGCAGGGCTAGCGGAGGAGTTTGCCAGAAAAGATGGTGTTCATTGAGTTCTTGAGGAACTCGGATGAACACCCATCCAAAACTCCTTAGTTTTGATAAAAAAAATGGATGAGGTTTTGGATTTTGTTGGTGTTAGTTGCAGAGCATTTAGGAGGTGTGAGAGAGAGGGGGACCAGGTGAAATGGTCGAGTCTAACTTGGTTTGGGGGTTTTATACATGAGTCAAACCGGGATCTACATGTTTTTATCCTGGTTAAGCCAAGATCCGCGTGTTTTCCTTAAAATAGGGTTAATTGTTCTTTTGGCCAGTGAAATTTTAAAGTGTAATGCAATCTGGTCACTATGTTCAATAAAAATCAATTTAATGTTTTAATTTCTTTCAATTTAGCCCTTTAAATTGTTTAATTATTCAATTAAATTATATGTTCGGTGCATTTTTTAAATTGAGCATGTAGTTTTAATTGTTAGACAATTTAATCACCTACCTTAATTGTTTAGAGCCTTAGTCTTCTAGGTTCTTTAATTAGGATTTAATAATTAAATTAGGAAGACAATTGTAGCAATTTAATGTGTATTAAGTAGGAAACTTTGGAGTCCAAATTTGGGTGATGTCCCGTTGCAATGGGGTTGTCCAACATTGACTTTAAAGTAGAATACTTAGTATTCATTACAACTTAGAATTGGATAATCAATTTAGTTAATTAATTAGAGCTTTAATTAGGTCTATAACTTTAAATAATTGGAATAACAAATTGATCAGTGAATATTATCTAAAATTTATGGGGTTTAATATGGATGGTACTCAAGCAATTGTGTGTTATCTCATAAAAGCCTTTAAATTTAATAATATTCATAGTCTTAAACAATTTAATTAATTAGAGCCTTTTAAGTTAGAACTTTAAAATAAACAAGACAATAAGTAATCATGGATTAAACCTTTTATATTCGAAATATATTTTTTGGAATATAAATAGAGGTTCCCTGAACGTAAAAGGGTGTTTTCAATCTTATATTCGATACAAAAAAATATTTCTTTATAAAAGGAATATTTTCATTCGAAATACGGATTCAGTTAATAATTAAGGAATTAATTAAATTTAAATTATTATTCTCGAAATGCCAATATACCACGCAAAATTAAAAGGTACCAATAACGGGCATATGTGGGGGTGTTAATCCTTCCCCGACACGTAATCGACTCCTAAACCCTAATTTTAAAAAAACGAATCTCTAGTTGTTTTTATGGTGTCCGGTCTACTGAAGTGAATGGTGACGACTCCAAAAAATGTTTTTTAATTAAATAAAAGGACAAAATCTAAATTTTTGAGATTGATTAATTCAGTTTTAAAAAGAAAAACCTAATTTTCAAGATTAGTTATCTTCAAAATCAAATTATAATGGAAAAGTCCTAATTTCAAAGATTAATTGTCAAGCTATTTTCACCCGTTAAAAATGGTTTCGACAAATGTCAAGTCAGCGTCATTGTCTATATGACACTGTTACGTTAGCATGCATTGCCATGTATGTTGGTCACGTCATTTCAAGTCATTTATTGTTAGTTGACTAACAGTTTTCATCCACAGAATGACCATTTTGGCAAAAAATGAAACACTTAGGGTTAAAGTATTTCAAAAAAAGAATAAGGGGAAAAAATGACTATTCAATTAAACGTTAAGAAATTTTTTTAACATTATGCAATAAGGTTAAATACTGAAGCAAAAGTCGTGTAATCAGGGGAGAAGCCGTGAATAAAGATTAGAGGCGAAGCATAATTAACCATATAAATGAGGGATAAAGTACAAAAGAATTAAAATCTGAAGTCTAAATAGATAAAATTTTCATTATATTTTTTAGTCTAAATGTTTTTGAGGGGAGCAAAGCCTCCAATCCATGGAGTAGCTTTGTCCCTCCGCGTCACACACATTATTATATAAGCTTTCTTACATGGATTTAGTTATTTAGTTAATGAAATTTCACTGTCTTTTATCTTTTATTTAATTATTCCAAGTTGAAATTAATTTTAAATTCAAAATAAAAATATATACATAAAAAAACAAGTATTCCGATTTGTACCGAGGCTAGGAGGTTGTTGGAGCAGGGAACAGCAAAGCCAGATACACCGGAATATGCTGAAACGAGAGCTCTTCAAACTGCAGCATCTCATCTTCAGATTACATCTTCAACAGTAAACTTGATTTTGAAAATCTTAAAATATTGTGAACTTTAATCTATCACTCTTTATTTTTAAATTTTAGTTTTAAAAATATTTTTTATAATTTTAAAATTAAATTATAGAGTTTTTTTGTATATATTTAAAATTTTCTGATTTTTTTATATTTTGAAATTACTACTTAAAAATATTAAAAATTTTAAAATAAAATTTTTGTTACACATTTGAGAGACCAAATGAGATATTACCTATTAATTTAGTTTGTATTTTATCTGATTAACAACGGTTAACAACAAATAGTGGCACAATGCTTATTTTATAAAAAAACAAAAGTTTAATGTTCATTTTATAATTTTTTTTAAAAATATTGATTTAAAAGTTTGTTTTTATATAATTTAATAATCATTTATATACGTTACCGATATTTTTTTCATTTTGAGTAAATTTTAGAAAAGTAATTGTAGTTTGTCAAAAAAAATAAAAGAAAAGAATTGTATTTCTAACAATTGGTTGGTCTAACATGATAAGACGTTAGGTCCCTTAACAATGTCAGAGATTCAAATTTTATCGTATTGTGCGGAAAAAACTAAATTGAGAATGTCACGTTATATTAATTCTCTACAAAACACGATACAAATTAATTGATCAATGAGTCAAATATCGGTTCAACTCTTTTCTTATATTTATATGCACTGTATATATAAGTGGTACAACCACTTTAAATGTTGAATTTGTCAACATGAGTAGACGTTTTAAAGAAATAACTCTCCCCATACTTTTTTGCTTGCCTCCAGGAAATTTCCAACAAAGACTAATTGCATCCAACTTGTTTGCTTTGTCATTGAATTAACACCATTAATAGCAAGTGGAGTGCCGAGGGCCTCTTTCTCCACCAAAACCATCGCAGTCCAATCCGATCAAAGCTGCCTTCGGCTTTAGTTCGGAAATTAGTTTCTCATCAACCAAACATGGCCTGTAAGATAACAACAATGCTTTCAATACTTGTTCTACTGTTATCACTTTCACTACTCGAGATTCCTTCTTCAACCGCAACAAGAACTCACTTTACTGGTATGTTCAATTAAAGCTATATGTAAAACGTTTAATTAATTGGATCCTGTTTTACCCAGAATGTTGCTTTATGTTTTTTGGATAATGTTTTAGGGAGGAAGGTCAACCAAAAGATTGGTATTTCACCCCCATGTCATGGACATGCAGGGAGTGGTTTTATCTGTCATCCTCCCCATCCTCTTGCAACCCAGACCCAGGTTCATAATTAATGGCTTTGCTAGATCTGGTATTATCTGTAACCCTCCCTATGTTGTTGCAACCAAGGATCATTAAATAAATCAAGATTTGTATTGTATGATTTATTTTAATTATATTTCCATGGCTTTCCTTCACATATGCCTCTCTAATTATGTATGTGCCATTATTTTTCATATTTATTAGGAATAATGCCATAAAGCCCCTAATGTTTAACTGGATTGTCACTTTGGCCCCTATTCTTTTTCTGAAATATTTTAACCCTCAACGTTTCATTTTAAACCAAAACCACCTTTCTGTGGATGAAAACTGTTACTCAACTAACGGTAAATAACTTGAAATGAGGTGACAAACCTACATGGTAGTGCACGCTAATATAGCAGTGTTATATAGACAACGGTGCTGACTTTCCAGAATGACACATTGGTAAAAAAATAATGTTATAAAATATAACTTTTTATGACGTGTCATTCTATCAATTCATTTCAAATTGTATATCGTCAATTGACTAACGTTGGGTGTTAAACTGCTTCGAAAGAAAGAATATGAACTAAAGTGACTATCATGTCAAACATTAGAGATATTTTTTGACATTATACCTATTTATTAAATATTTTATTATTTTGAGAATATTTTTTAAAATTTCATGTGAATTTTCACATTTTTGTTCATGATTCAATTTGATATCCCTAAATCAAAGAATTGTTAATCACATCAAACATAATCTTCTATAAACACATACCACGATAGACTATAGCTAAGGGGTAAAGATAATAAAGAAGAAAGATATATGTTTTAGTTAATCATATGCTCCAATTCTCATTTAAATGGAAGCAGTCGAACTAGGTGGAGTAGGAAGCAATATCTTTAACAAGCTCATGAATCAAATCTCTGCAAATATTTTGCTGCAACGCCAAGCCTATAATGCCAATCTCCCGCCTTTCACCCCATGCAATATCCTTGCACACTTCATCCACGCTGTATATCATGGATAATGTGTTGCTTCTTCCTATGCCTGAAACTGAATCATTTTCCTCATTATTATTGCTTTTCGCATAAGCAACGGGTTCCTTAGTAAATCGATCGAGGAAGCTGCAGACCCCAGTGGTAGTGGTGTACTCTTCCTCTGCCTTCTTAACCTGTTGGTGCTTCTGTTGGGGGCTTCGTCTTCGTCCTACGTTCAAGCAATACAAATACAATCTATACATCAAACTGAGGAATGTCCAGACCATTGGCGAAGTTTTAATATATTAGTATATTTAAAATACAATTATAAATAATTTAAAATGTATCTTAATATCATACAATTAACTACGGTTTAACATACATAGTAAACTATTGAAAGAATGTATCTTAATATTTTTTGAGTTCCAAATGTATCTTAATTTCATACAATTATTAATAATTTTTAAACAAAGATTTACTTTAGCTTAGTGGTTAGGCATGTTCCATCCCCTATTCACTCTTTTCTTGTCATTTGTAACCAAATATAGGCTTTGGCCTAATGGTTATACGCATTACATTTTCCCTTCCACACCCAAGTTTGATCCCCTTTATCCCCAAACTCCTTCCAGAGAAAATTGAAAGAATGTGTAAATAATGAGAGCCAAAGTTATTGAATTTTTTCGAATTAGGACTAAATTGGTTGAATGTGAAAATATGAAGGTTTAAATGTGCTATTATACAAAATTTTCTATCTGTCACGTCATCCCTTTTACGAGAATTAAGGGCTCAATGATCATTTTGTAACAAAAACCAAAGTTTAACGCCCATTACGTAACTTTTGAAAGTTTGATGACTATTTTGTAATATTTAGGATAATTTAATGAACATTAGTGAATTTTACCCAATTAAAAATTAAATTAAGGCTTAATATACAAATAAGTGCCTAAACTATATATCATTTCAACTTTAGTTGTCTAAACTATTTTCAATAAAAATAGGTGTATAACGTTTTTTTTTTTGTTAATTTTAGGTGTCTGGCTGTTAGTTACTGTTAATTAAAAAAACTAAATTTCTATTTTCTTTTTTAATTTTTTTATTTTAAAAAACCCTAAATTTCTCCAAATTCAAAAACCCTAACACTAAAAAACTCAAATCTCAAATCCAGCCATTACTGTCGCCGATTGTCACGCCGCCGCCCACCACTCCCGTCAATAGACCCACGCGATCATTTACCTCATTCTTCAGTTTCTAAAATCGATCGACGCCATGCGAAACGTCAGACGAATGCTGAACTCTTCAAAAGGTTCATTTGAACGATTCACAACGAACGACAAACGATATGTGGGTCTATTGGCGTAGGAGGACGCTTCATTCTGTCGCCGACAGCATGACCAATGATGGCAAAAGTGGCTGGATTAGGGGATTTGAGTTTTTTTTTTGGAATTTCAGGATTTTTTGGGGTATTTTTAAAAATTCTGTTTTTATTTTTTAAAAATTTAATTAAAACAAATTAAAAATTAAAACATGACATGTGTCATATTTTAATTGATTAACGATTTTTTTAAACGGTAGTTAACGCCATACATCTAAAATTAAAAAATAAAGCGTTAACCACCTATTTTACCAAAAAATAATTTGAACACCTAAAGTTAAAAAGATATATAATTTTGACATTTTTTATAATGAGTCTAAAATTACTTTAGTTGTATTTTAATTAATGATCATTTAAATATAACGCTTGAATATTTAACTAATATAAATAATTAAATAAACTTCAAATCAAATTAATCAATTAAAATATTGTCATTGCAACCCACTCCCACTTTGCTAAACGTGCGAAATTCAATTTGAGAATTCAAATTGAATTGGCAAAGCAATGAAATGGGCAGGGGAATTAGGGATTAGCGTTTGATCGAATCAAGTAAAAAGAATTTGAGTTAGTCGAGTTTACGAATTATATTTTATGATTCGAATTTTATTTGAAATTTTATCGATTCGGATCGAATTTATAGAATTTGATTCAAGTCAAGTGTTTGAGTTTCTGTACAAATTTAATTGTATTGTTTATAAAATTATAATACATATTGATTCCAATTTAAATGATTTTCTATATCCAGATACGATATATATATATATATATATATATATATATATATATTTCTTAATACTTTCATATGTGATCAACATAATATATCGGAAAGAATTGAGAGACTCGACTCGAACTTGAAAACTAATCAGCTAATTTATAAAAGTTTCGGGTTATACGGATTTTTATTTTATAACTTAAACTTTATTTGAAATTTTTTCAATCAAGTCGAGTTTATGAAATTACGAATCGAGTCAGAACGAGTCAAATTTTTTCGTTTCGAGTCGAATAATTTAATTTTTTCAAGTTGAATTGTGTCCGCTCCCTATGCATCCCAATTTAAAATGCACGACAAAAAGATGAACAATTAATTAAAACAAGATGTTTTTATTTTTAAGAAAAGTATTTGAGCTTTAATTGAATTTGAACTCCTAATATTCCATAACTCTTGATTTATCCTATAACTAGATAGTTAAGCTATTGTTCATCGCACCCCGCAACCAATTCTCAAAAGCCTAAAGCAAAAGGTAGGAATGGTATACTTGTATGAAAATTATTAGAAAATAATATTTTGGGTTATTTAAAAATCTTTCGAGTTTAAGAAAATTTTGAAAATAATTTTAAGAAGTATTCAAAATTTATTGGATAAAAAATTAATTTATAATTGCTTTATTTTACTGGTAGCTAGGTCGTGTTGAGTTCAAGTCAGGATACCAACATCATTTAGG
Organism: Hibiscus mutabilis; assembly: GCA_019671005.1. Lineage (NCBI taxonomy): Eukaryota > Viridiplantae > Streptophyta > Magnoliopsida > Malvales > Malvaceae > Hibiscus > Hibiscus mutabilis. Next base: position 14,398,562 of record CM033746.1, on the reverse strand, counting down.
AGTTTCAACAATATCTGTATTAGAGTATAGTACTATATCACTCTTAATTTAATTAGATTCGAGTTTTAAAGTCAAAAATTTTATTGAGTTATTCTAGTGACCCGAATGTAGCCCCTCTATATCCCCAAATCATTCCGATCAATTTTGAGTGTTATAGTTGCAATTTGTTTAGGTCAATATCAGTTTTTTTTTTTACAATAGGTCAGTATCGGTTATTTACCACTTTGTATCAGTCTATATCAATTGGTACAATAATTTAATATTTTTAATTATAACTTGTATTTTTTTACAATTATATTAAACATAAGTAGACTTATTAAATTAAATTATTAAATGGTATTTCCTGTGGTTTTGGTTGGTTTGATTTTATTGGTTGTAAGTTTATTTTTATCGTTGTATTTATTCTTATGAGTATTCTTTTTCTTCATTTAGGCTTAGGGATGTTTTTAATGAGGTTCATGGGGATAACCTTTTTCTAATAAAAAATTATTAAACATAATTAATATTTGAAAATTTTAGATGAGCATACCAAGACTCAAGATATTTATATGTATTCGAGGTGTATTTGCATGTACTATATTTTTATTAAGAAATTAAATAGTATACTATCAATATAAAAAATATTTTAAAAAATTGATAAATCGGAAATCGTGTATTAATGCTGAGAAAACTGTTATAACTTTTAGAAAGTAAGTGATCTTTTGAAACTTAGACTAATAATTGAGTGATTTGGGATATAGTTTACCCATATATATATACATGTATTTAAGGTATATTTGCATGTGCATGTAATACAAATTTTATTAAGAAATTAAATATTTTACCATGAATAAGAAAAGGGTAAAGTACACGAATGATCATTAAATTATCTCAATAAATATAAAATGGTCATTAAACTTTCAAAAGTTACATAATGAGCATTAAACTTTAGCTTCTATTATAAAATGGTCACTGAGCCATTAACTGTCGTTAATTGAATGAACGAAATTTTGAATAAAAATAAATTTAATCTTCTATATTTACACATTTAATCAATTTAGTCCTAACTTAACCCTCACTATTGATGTCAAAATTGATTGAATTTGTAAATGGTTATATTTTGATACACAATAGTGTACTAAAAAATTACACAATCCTTCTATAAAATTTAAAATATAAATCTCGAACCCTAGTACCCTAAAACCTAAACCTTAAACCCTAAGCCCTAAACTCTAAATTCTAACCATAAACCTTAAATTCTACGCCCTACACACTACCCCTAAACTAAAATTCTAAACCCTAAAATTAAAAGGCTTGTGTAAAGTATCAAAGTATTTTTCAGTTGTAAATATTAAAAATTAAATGTACTATTATACAAATTTTCGTAATTGTCTGGCACCCAATTAGTCACAATTAACGACTCAGTGATTATTTTGTAATAAAAATTAAAATTTAATGCTCATTGTAACTTTTAAAAATTTTATAATTATTTATATTTTTTAAAATAATTTAATGACCGTTTATGTACTTTACCCAATATCTATAAACCCGAAACCGCCTATTGACTAAGAAAAATGGTGGCCACTGGCCATACTATGATTGCATATAGCAATAAAGAGGTTACTTTTGTCTCCCACTACTGCACTGCTTATAATTTATAATGATGATTTATTATGAACTTGGATTACAACTAAAGCAAAAGCTCTTACCGCTGTCTGATTGATTGGAAAATATTTATTTTTAATCTTCGGGTATCATTTTTTTGTGTCCTTCACAGATTAAGTTTGTTTCTCTTCCTTGTATCTTGTAATTCTATATTCTTTTCGGAATTGTTTTGGTCTGTTTTCGGACAACTACATGCCATGCATTAAACAAAATTGAATAATCAATTTTGCAGTTACCGTAACGTATGTGATTAATAAATATAAAATGAAGAAGACGACTTACTCAGCTCGTAGTTTTTCCCAAGTCCAACGCTGATGCTTGTCTTCACAACTTCAATAATCCTTTGAAGGGCCTTCAATTCCTCATCACACTTCTCCACTGCTCCTACCTGCTGCAACATCTCTCTCTTGTCGGCACCGGCACTCAATTCTGGTGACGGGGGAAACTTATCAAATTCTAGCCCCATCAACCTCGCCACTAATGCATGACGACGGTTCTCCACCCGCATCTCTACCAGCAGCGTTGGACTCCTAATTGGAAACTTTGCATCTTTTAGTCTTTGTTCGTCGTGGGCTGCCTCCTTACGCTGCTCCCTCCCTGAAAGTTACAACCAGAACGGAATAATTTAGTCAACTAATTAAGAGTAGTCGGGGTAAAGAAAAAAATTATACTACAAAACTAGAGAGAAGCCATATGTGGAGGGAACGAACCACAACTGATAAACTTGGAGCGTTTGTGGTGTTTGGAAAAGAGGCTGAAAATGGCAGACATGCAACCCATGGAATTTCGCCTGCGCCTAGTAGACGATGACTTCCTCTCCATCTAAATTGTGACATCTAACATGGAAAAATAATCTGAAAGGTGAAAGGGAGTAGGACAACGGGCTTATATTTCTTTTTAGGATAAACTATGCAAGATGTCACTAAACTATAGATGAACTTTCAAAATGTTTAAATCTAATTCTAAAGTTTATTTTATGTCTCGTTTATATTACTTCGTCGTAAACTCCTTAACGGGATGTTGACGTGGCTAACGATGGCCACGTGGAGGATGCACCAAAACAATGTGTTTTGGTACGGCTGTTTTGATGCCTAACATGGGTTAAAACGATGTCGTTTTGCTGGAATAAAAATAATAAAAAGTGCATTGGATAGGGTTTGAACCCAAGTCCATCGGAATAAAAAGCTAGAGTTTAACAACTAAACCAATTTAATTTTACCATAAATAATATATATGTCAAACTTCACTCGAGAATAACTCAATTTATTTTATGAAACAAAAATACTATAAATACTATAAATGATATATATATATTAAATATATAAAAATAAAAATATATTGTTTTTATATATTAATATTGTTTATAAATATAAATGTATTATTTTTTAGAACCACCAAAATTCTCAAAATTTACAAAGAAACCCCAAATCCCAAAGGCATAAAGTTTAACAAATGCTCTAACGTTTGACTGAATAGTCACTTTGGCCTTTATTCTTTTTTGAAGCAATTTAACCCTCAACGTTTCATTTTGCTCAAAATGGCCCCTATGCAGATGGAAACTGTTAGCTAACTAAAAGTAAATGGCTTAAAATGACGTGGCAAACATACATGGTAGGTGCACCCTGACATGACAGTGTCATATAGACAAAGGTGTTGACTAACAGTTTTTATCCGCATAGGGGGCATTTTGACCCAAAATGAAACGTTGAGGGTTAAATTGCTTAAAAATAATATGGGCCAAAGTGACTATTCAATCAAACGTTAGGGGAATTTTTTGGCATTATACCAATCTCAAATCCCTAAATCTACCCATCGATCGTCACCACTCTGTCGACCCCTTTTTTGTTGGACCCTCACAATCGATTGCCCAATTCCCCGTCCCCGAAAATCAAAGAATAGTGTGTCAATCGACAGTCAAACTCCAAACGTAAAAGTTTCAATCGAACGACGAAATTGTGAGACGAACGATGAACGGTGGCTGATAAACCACGGACGACGTGCGCAACGAGAAGACATGACTTCAGTATGACAATGTCCACATAAAGATCTTCGGTGGTTGTTGATGGATTTGAGATTTATGGATTAGGGTTATGGGGGTTTGATTTTTTTAAAAATTATCTTTTAGTTTTTTTAATAATATTATATATTATTTAAAATATAAAAGTATATTTTTTATTTATATACATTATATATTATACAATATTATTTATATTAATATTATCTAGAATATAACAATATTTGTTATGTATAAATATTTTATTTATATTATTTATATATATTGTTTGTGTTAGAACTAAATTAAAAATGTTAAGTTGGTTTAGTGGTTACCTGTTTACTTTAAATTCTAATGGTTTTTGGTTCAAAACCCTATGAGTGAAATTTTTCATATTTTTCTCTGTCAAAACGATGTTGTTTTGGGATTTTAGGCATCAAAATAACTGCACCAAAATGACGTCGTTTTAGTACAACAATCATTTCATCGAACTGTTAGCCTCGTCACCGTCCCTGTTAAGAATTTGGTATGTGGCAAATAACCAAAACGCTAACAACATAGACCAATACATGCAAAGGAGACAAGTTTTAACGTGATTCATAATAGCCTACCTATACAGACGAGAGAAACGAACATCCACTATCAACGTAGAGAACACGAAGAGTACAAATACATGATAACCCATGTAATCCCAAAATCCGGTGTACATATCCCATGACCCGGTGGAACCTAAACACTCTTCCAACATCCCTACAAAACCCATCTCTACAACATAGTCACAATAGTTGTAGAGATCTAAAGTGATTACATATCTCCAAAGAATAATTCTCTCATATCTCTAAAAGTTGAACCTAGTCTATATTAATAAAACCAAATACTTGGTCACCAAGAAACCCTATTCAATAAGATCTCCTACCTAAAATAGATATTTACTCATTAAAGTAAATCCTAATTACCAAGTAATCATCAACCACTAGAATTACAATAAAATCCAACTTAATTACCAATTAAAATTTCAGTCAAAATATAACAAATCTCCCACTTGACACAAATTTCATCCGAGCGTTGGTCTTCAAATCTTCAACAACTTTAATTCTTGTGTAAGCCAAATATTTGTTGAACCATCGTTGTATCGATTGAGAATTACTCTCCTTGGAATTGAAAACTCGTTGCAACAATACTCATCTTGCATGTCTCCAATATTGCACCACAAATTCCGCAGCAAAAATTCCTTCAAAAAAGCGCAGCTCGAACCATAGCTCTGATATCATTTGTTAGGAATTTGGTATGCGGCAAAATAACTAAAGCGATAACAACATAGACCAATACATGCATAGAAGACAAGACTTAACGTGGTTCAGCATAGCCTACCTCTACGGATGAGAGAAATGAACAATTCACTATCAACATAGAGAACACGAAGAGTACAAATACATGATAACCCATGTAATCCCAAAGCCCGATGTACAAATCCCATGACCCGGTGGAACCTAAACACTCTTCCAACATCCCTACAATACTCATCTCTACAACGTAGTCACAATAGTTGTAGGGATCTAAAAGTGGTTACATCTCTCCAAAGAATAATTCTCTCATATCTCTCATAATTCAAAAAGTTAAACCTAGTCTATATTTATAGACTCAAATACTTGGTCACCAAGAAACCTTATTCAATAAGATATCCTATCTAAAATAGATATATACTCATTAAAGTAAATCATAATTACCAATTAATCTTTAACCACTAGAATTACAATAAAATCCAACTTAATTATCAATTAAAATTTGAGTCAAAATACAACAGTCTCGTTAAGGTGTTAAAGGTGGTGTGACATAAATCAGTCGAAAAGTAAAGTTTAGCGTTAGATTTGAACATTTTATTCAATGGCAAAAATGAGCCAGGTAACACCCCTTCCCGGTCTGGTAGGATTTTGGGTCGGAAGACGTTACTAGTGAACAATACGGTGATCAAATCATTATCCATGGTGAATTATACCATAAAAGATGAACCAATGATTTACAATTCAATATAATAACTTCTAATAATCAGTAAAGTTAGTCTAAATTGTGATTAGGGACCATTTGGTAGCTTATTCTAACTTAGGACTAAATTGTAAAACTAGTGAATTACAGGGTCTTGTTAACACTTAAGGTCAATATTATGAAATTAAATACTTGAATGTCTTACATACAAATTTTCAATACAATCAGAGTTTATTTGAATCTCCAATTAAGCCTTATAAAATTCAGTGACCATTACGTAAGATTTTAAAACCCTTTTATCATCTTTTAGCAAACTTACACACCTCGATACACTTGAGGAGTCTGTATTGGTACGCTTATGCCAGTGTCATTAAAGCCATTATAAAATATTAAGAATCGTACCGGTATGGGTACATTCGTATCGGTACACCAGGTTTCCCTTAATTAACCTCGGATTCCAGTGACAAAGGTCGTACCGATACGCTTAAGGCTGTATCGGTAGGCCTAAAAACAATTAGGTTCTTAGTGCTCTTAACGATCAGTATCAATACGCGTGGTCAAAGCCCTAAAAGGTCAACTTCGGGGATCAGTACGGTGTCGGTACAGTACTACAGTAACTTTTTAGTATTTAAGACCCGTACCGATACGTCTAAGTGCGTATCGATACCCAGTTACGAAAAAGTCCAGTGACTAAACTTCGTACCGATACGCCTCAAAGCGTATCAATACCCCAACATTGATTAACCAAATATGCAAGGCCATACCGATACGCCACCACCCGTATCGATACAACATGGCCTGTAATGACAGATTTTATATGGTTTGTAATCAATTTAAAGGCCTTAACCTTGTCCAATTGTTACCAAATTTCACAAGCAAGTTTATAAACACCATACCTACCTACATGTCAAATTTCATAGCCTTTAGAATCTATTTACCATGATTTCACTTATTAGTGCATTTTAGGCCATTTTACCAATTTCACCAAAACACTAACATGCCATATTTTATATTTTAGTCCATTCAACCTAGTGAACCATATGTACAAACAAAATGGGGCTAAACTAGCATGTCTAGACCCTATGCGACCATACTAGGAAATCAAAGGTTAGGTTTACATTACATATAGCTTGTGTGACTTGCTTCAAAACTCGCCTAGCTCCGATCCTTGATCTGACACACTTTTAACCTGAAAATGCATGGAAAAGAGATGCGTTAGGCTTATATAGCCTAGTGAGGTAGTCAACAACAATAACATAAATGCCAATAATATCAATAACATGTATATCGATGTAAATGCATCTCAAATCCTATTTTAAAAATGATTTCAATGTCTTAATTCCTTGGATCGACATGTAAATGTGGATACGCAAATTCCCAACCAACATCGCCAATAATAAATGGTCAATATCCTCTAACATCGCCAATAAGACCAAAACCAACACATCCTGCCAACATTGCCAAATAGAGCCTTAGCTTAAGGCCCGTAGTCCACTCATTACCAATGAGCTCATGAATTCTATGGCTTGCCAAATTTATCCCATGTCCATTTGTATCCAAGGATTTAATACTTAGGCTAATAGCAACAACAATAGAAATAACGGCAGCGATAACAATAACAATATATCAATAACAATATACAATGATCTATATAGTATTTTTCAATATTTCAATGATATCAATGACAATGTAACGATTCAATAATCCTTATATCAATGAAATAAACTTACCCAAGCTTACCAATGGTACCTCATATGAGGCTTCGATGTAACCATGCCTTGAAATCATTGATGGAAATGCAATAATCAATATTAATGAAATCAAGAAGGATACATAGCCAATCCTGAGACTCCGATTACACTCATCGATACTTCTAAGGCTTTCAAGGCTCCCGAATGACAATTCCCTTGTTCTTAAACTTGTTAAAATTAGAGGGATTTAGTGATTATTCACCTTGATTCTCTTGAGCTACATAATATAAAAATTACAAGGATTTCAATATCAATAGTTGGATTCATAGCAATATATTAGCTATGAAAAACAATAAAGATCAAACTTGATATCCTTAGGAAATTCTAGGGTTTATAACATTCTTGAGCTTGGATTTAAACATGGTTTAGCTATGGGATCGAGAAATCACTTAAGGAATATTGCTTACCCGATCAATAGCTATAATTTGAGAGTGATAACTTGAAGAAAACAAAGCTTAATCTAGCCCTCCAATAGAGGTGCATGCTTGCTTAAAACTAGATGAAGAAGATAAAGATGGTGTGGTGCTTGCTTAGAGATTTTAACCGGGTAAGTCTCTTCCTTCTTTCATCTATCTTATTTGTTTAGCTTTCTTTAGGTGAAGAAACTTCACCCTAATTGTCCACTTTAGTGGTGATTAATATTGATGAGGGGCTAATCACAAGTTTAATCCCTCAACTCTTTACTTTCTATACTTTTGCCCCCAACTTTTAATTTTCACAATTTGGTCACTAGGATAAGTTTCAATGCTTACAAAGGGATTCTTAAACAATATCAATACTTAATTAGGGTTTAATAATCCAAAAATTAACTGCTTGGTCTTTGGTCGATTTTATAATTTGACTTTTTGATGCAAAATTTTTTATTGCCAAAATCGAGTTTCAACTAGGCCCGGTTTTGGGTGTTACAACTCTCCCCCCTTAAGAAAAAAATGTCCTCGAATTTATCTGAACCGAAGAAATGTGGGTATTGGTTTCTCATGGTCTCTTTCGGTTCCCAAATAGCTTTTTCGATCTTATAACTTCTCCAAAGCACCTTGACTAAAGGAATGTTCTTGTTTCAAAGTCTCTTAACTTCTCTTGCCAATATCTGTACATATTTTTCCTCGTGGGTCAGGCTAGGTTGAAGTTCTACCTATTTGGGCTCAATAACATGTGATAGATCAGATCTATACTTGCGGAGAATCGATACGTGGAATATATCATGAATTTTGCTTAGTTCTTGAGGAAAAGCTAGTCGATAAGCCATATGACCAATTCTTTCAATTACCTCAAAAGTTCCAATGAATCTGGGATTTAGCTTCCCTTTTTACCAAAACGAAGAATCTTCTTCCATTGAGAAACTTTCAAGAACACTTTTCACCAACCTCATATTGTATATCCCTTATCTTGAGATCAACATAGTCATTCTTTCAGTTGAAGACGACCTTTAAACGGTCATGAATGATGATAACTCGTTCTTTAATTTCCCGAAGTAAGTCAGGGTCCAACATCTTGCCTTTACCGAGTTTAGACCAACATAATGGTGTTTTACATTTCCTGCCATACAATGCTTTATACGGTATCATTTGATAGATGATTTGTGACTATTATTGTAAGAAAAATCGATAAGAGGTAGGGACCTCTCTTAAGTTTCTTCAAAATCAATGACACATGCACGAAGCATGTCTTCTAATATCTGAATTACCCTTTCTGATTGACCATCGGACTGCGGATGAAAAGTTTTACTGAGATTAACTCAAGTGCCCAAAGCTCCTTGTAGTGCCATCCAAAAGCGCGAAGCAAAACATGGATCTCGATCGAAGATGATTGACTTGAGTACTCCGTGAGTCTAACTGCTTCCTTGATGTATAAGTCAGCTAACTTGGGAAGACCGTAGTCCATTCTAGCAGGTAAGAAATGAGCTGACTTAGTAAAATAGTCAACGGTGACCCATATGGCATCATGCTTAGCTGGAGTCAACGATAACCCACTGACAAAGTCCATGGTTATTCTTTCCCACTTCTATTGGGGAAGTTCAATAGGTTGTAATAATCTCGTAGGGACACGGTGTTCAGCCCTAACTCATTGACACATTAGGCACTTAGATACAAATTCATGATGGTTTTCTTTATCTCAGGACACCAATACAATTCTCGAAGGTTCTTGAACATTTCACCGATCCTAGGTAAATCGAGAAAGGGGAATAATGAGCTTCCTTGAGAATGTCATCACGAAGGGATTCATCATTCGGTATATAGATTCTATCACGGAAACGCAAGAGTCCTTCAAAGTTAACTTTCAATTTAGGATCTGGATTACTCTGGAACTTAGAAATAATAGTTTGTAATTTAGGATCTTGATTCTACAATGACTTGATTCTCAACATAATGGTAGACTGAACTTGAAATTCAGCCACTAAAGGTCGGTGCCTCTGTAACTTGAAAAGACCATTGATACCTCAAGGAGCTACAATGTAATATTGATACTTACCACGCAAAAGTTTGCGGGTGATAATCAATAACAAGGTCATAGTCCTTGAGAAGTTCCATCCATCTCCTTTGATGAAGATTAAGCTCTTTCTATGTCAACAGGTATTTGAGGCTCTTGTGATTGGTATATAGGTAGCATTTTTCTCCATAGAGATAGAGCCTCTAGATCTTTAAGGCAAAGATAACCGTAGCCAATTCAAGATCGTGGGTAGGATAATTTATTTCATGTAGCTTAAGTTGTCTTGAAGCATATGCAACAACATTTCCTTCTTGCATTAATACACATCCTAAGCCCTGATGCGATACATCAATATATACGGTATAGTCTTTACCAGACTCAGGTTAGGTTAGGATCGGTGCATGAGTCAATACTTGCTTAAGCTGATCAAAACTGCGTTGTTGCTTCTCAATCCATTCAAAAAGAACATCCTTCCGTAGAAGTTTGTTTAATGGTAATGCTAGTATAGGAAATCCTTTAACGAATCTTTTGTAATAACCCACAAGATCAAGAAAACTACGAACTTCACCTAAATTCTTCGGTGGCCTCCAATCAACTATAGCTTGAAGTTTTTTCGGGTTCACTTAGATACCCTCAGCAGAAACTACATGTCCCAAAAATAAAACTTCCTTAAGCTAGAACTCACACTTATTGAACTTGGCATATAACTGCATCTCTCGAAGTGTTTGGAGTACAACAAGAAGATGGTCGCGATGCTCAGCTTGATTCTTGGAATAAATCAATATGTCATCTATAAACACCACTACAAACTTATCAAGGTAGGGTTTAAAAACCCGATTCAAGAGATCCATAAAGACAGCCAGTGCAATGGTTAACCCAATGGTTAACTCAGGTTGCACTTCAATCCCAAATTCAACTTCACGGGCGGGTGGTAAACCCAAAAGTTCATAGGGAAACACATCAGAGAATTCTTGCACAATATCTATATCTTGCAACTAAGGTTCTTCCCTACTTGGAGTAGCATATAATAATGATATTTTACTATTAGAGTCCATAAGAGTTACATCTTCTTGCCAAGACCTCGAAGATACAATTTTTTCTTCGAACAATCCACCCAAGCTTGATACTCTCTGAGCCAGTCAAGCCCCAAAATAATGTCAAACTCATGAACAAGGAGGGCTATGGGATTGGCCGAAAAAGGTATCACTTGTATCAAGAGGGGACAATTTTTACATACTAGCCTAATTACAACACTATTGCCTAAGGGATTGGTTACGGTGATTTTGGAGGCTATGGGCTCAAATGTTAACTTAGATCTTTTAATCAATACAATACTAATAAAGGAATGAGTAGATCCAGGATCAACCAATGCATAGACAGGGTAAGTGTACAATTCAATAGTTCCTACTACAATGCCTGGATCTTCCTCATCCTCCCTTCTCCTCACATGATAAACTTGTGTTAAAGCCTTTGACACTTGATGGCTTGAAGTTCTTGTAGAACCACCAGGTCTTCCAGAAGCTCCTACTATAACTTGTTTCTTTCCTTTGCCCTTGAAGGACTGAGCATGGGATATTGGATTTGTCGGTCTAGTGACTTGGAGGTGTTCATAGGACAATCTTTGATATAATGGCCCTGTTCACTGCAGAAGAAACATGCTTCAGATTATCTACGACATTGTCCTGTAGGATGCCTCATTTGACAGAAATTACAGATGGGATATTGAAACTCCTGACCCGAACCTTCAGTACTCTCGATGGAGGTTGTTCTTGCAACAGATTGAGACATGATTTGTGGCTTGGCAAAGTTACCTGATCGAGAAGGTTTTTGGTGATATTGTTGCTTAAATTCTTGTTGTTTACCCTTCTGATATGGCAAAGGTGGGCGAGAATCATCTCGAGGCCTCTTCTCAGATTATGTTAGCCCACTAAACCTTTGTAACCTTTGAGCAGCTTCGGTAGAGATTGCTCGATTTATGAGCTCTTGGAAATCTATGATCTTCAAAGCAAGAAACAAAGGCTAAAGCTCATCACTCAAGCCTTCAACGAACATTCTGCACTTCTCTTCTTCCTTTTTTATATACTCATCTCCATACTTGCAATACTTACAAAAGTCATGGATATATTGCTCCACTGGTATTTTGCCTTGCTTAAGATGCAGAAACATATCCCTCATTTTAGCCAAATAATACCCACTGATATATTTCTTTCTGAACTCACGCGGAAAGAAATCCCAAGTCACTGCTTCTTAGGGAACAATAAGTATAGTGGTTTTCCACCAATGCAGAGCCTCGTCTGCCAACAAGGCTAGAGCGCATTCGAGCTTATGCTCATCTAAACACTATAACTGTTTATTCAATATCCTCAAGGTGTTATCCAACCAATATTTCACCGTTTCAAGGTCCTCACTAGCCCTACCTGTAAAGTTAGTAGCTCGGTGTTGAGCCAACTTATCAATAAGAGCCCAACTTGTAGAGGTAGCAGTTACAGAAGATTGTGCAGACTGCTCAGGCTTAAGGGTAGACATAAACTGTTTAAATATCTCAGTCATGTTTCGGTAACATTCAAATTGAGCTGTCTGCAATATAGGTTCGGGGTTATAGGGTTCTTCTTGGGGAACTTGTAAATTCAAAAGGTCTCTCCCTTTTTTCTCCTCGCCATGAGTTGAGGAGCCGGTAGTATGCTCAACTTCTTCGTAAGCTTTCTCGGAGTCAAACATCTTATACTATAAAAGGAAAAAATATCATATTAATCACAAGTCACAGTATACACAAAAATAACTCATAGGTGGCATATGCAATGAAATAACAATACAATAGAATTTGGTTTAGTCCTAGAATGGGCTAAACTTTAGCTCTGATACCATAAATGTAACACCCCATTCCCAGTCTGGTAGGATCCTGGTCGAAAAGCGTTACCGATGAATAATACGGTGATCGAATCAATGTCCACGATGACTTATACCATAAAAAATGAAACAATGATTTACAGTTCAATATAATAATTTATAACAATCAGTAAAGTTAGTCCAAATTGTAATTAGAGACCATTTGGTAGCTTATTCTAATTTAGGGACTAAATTATAAAACTAGTGAATTACAAAGTCTTGTTAATACTTAAGGTCAATATTATGAAATTCAATACTTGAATGTCTTGCATACAAATTTTCAATACAATTAGAGTTTATTTGAATCTCCAATTAAGCCTTATAAAATTCAGTGACCATTTCGTAAGATTTTAAAACCCTTTTGGATCATCTTTTAACAAACTTACTTACCTCGGTACCGATACTCAAGGAGTCTGTATCGGTACGCTTATGCCAGAGTCTCTAAAGCCATTATAAAATATTAGGTGTCGTACTGATACGGGTACATCCGTATCGGTACACTAGGTTTGCCTTAATTAACTTCGGATTCAATTGACAAAGGGTTGTACTGATACGCTTAAGGCTGTATCGGTACAACTAACATGATCATTAAAAACGGTTAGGTTCTTCGAGCTCATACTGATACTAAGTATCAGTACGCGTGGTCAACTTCTACAATCGGTACGGTGTCAGTACAGTGCTATAGTAACTTTTCAATATTTAAGACTCGTACCGATACACCTAGGTGCGTATCAATACCCAGCTACGAAAAAATTCCAGTAACTAAAATCAGTACCGATACTCCTCAAAGCGTATCGATACCCCAACGTTGATTAACCAAATATGCAAGGCTGCACTGATACGCCACCACCCGTATCGATACGATAGGGCCCGTAATGATATATTTTATCTGGTTTTTAATCAATTTAGGGCCTTAACCTTGTCCAATTGTTACCAAATTTTACAAGCAAGTTTATAAACTTCATACCTAACTACATGTCAAATTTTACCAATTTCACCAAAACACTAACATGTTATATTTTATATTTATTCCATTCAACCTAGTGAACCATATGTACAAACAAAATAGGGCTAAACTAACATGTCTAGACCCTATGCCACTATACTAGGAGTTCAAAGCCTAGGTTTACATTACATATAGCTTGTGTGACTTGCTTCAAAACTCGTCTAGCTCTGATCCTTGATCTGACACTTTTAACCTGAAAATGCATGGAAATGAGATGCGTTCGGCTTATATAGCCTAGTGAGGTAGTCAACAACAATAACATAAATGCCAATAATATCAATAACATGTATATTGATGTAAATGCATCTTAAATCATATTTTAACAATGATTCCAATGTCTTAATTCCTTGGATCGAAATGTAAATGTGGATACACGAAATCCCAACCAACATCGCCAAAAATAAATGGTCAATATCTTCCAACATCGCCTATAAGACCAAAACCATCACATCTTGCCAACATCGCCAAATAGAGCCTTAGCTTAAGGACTGTAGTCCACTCTATACCATTGAGCTCATGAATTCTATGGCATGCCTATTGTATACAATGTCCATTCGTATCCAAGGATTCAATACTTAGGCCAATAGCAACAACAATAGCAATAACAGTAGCGATGACAATAACATTATATCAATAACAATCTACAATGATCAATATGGCCTTTTTCAATATTTCAATGATATCAATGACAATGTAACAATTCAATAATCCTTATATCAGTGCAATAAGCTTACCAATGGTACCTCTTATGAGGTTTCGATGTAACCATACCTTGAAATCATTGATGTAAATGCAATAATCAATATTAATAAAATTGAGAAGGGTACCTAGCTAATCTCGAGACTCTGACTACACTCACTGATACTTCCAAGGTTTTCAAGGCTCTTGATGACAATTCCCTTATTCTTGAACTTGTTGGAATTAGAGGGATTTGGTGATTCCTCACCTTGATTCTCTTGAGCTACATAAGATAGAAATTGCAAGGATTTCAATATTAATAATTGGATTCATAGCAATCTATTAGCTATGAAAAACAATAGAGACCAAACTTGATATCCCTAGGAAATTCTAGGGTTCATAACATTCTTGAGCTTGGATTTAAACATGATTTAGCTATAGGATTGAGAAATCACTTAAGGAATATTGCTTACCCGATCAATAGCTATAATTTGAGAGTGATAACTTGAAGAAAACAAAGATTAATCTAGGCCTCCAATGGAGGTGCTTGCTTGCTTAAAGCTAGATGAAGAAGATAAATGAGGTGTGGTGCTTGCTTAGAGATTAATCAGGTAAGTCTCTTTCTTCTTTCATCTATCTTATTTTTTTAGCTTTCCTTTAGGTGAAGAAACTTCACCCCAATTGTCATCATAAGTGGTGATTAATAATGAGGAGTTAAAGGTGGTGTGACATAAATCAGTCGAAAAGTAAAGTTTAGTGTTAGATTTGAACATTTATTTCTATGTCAAAAACGAGCCAACAAATGTAGTTTAATGACATATGGTGTAATTACACTTCTTTTTATCAATTATTATATTTTCTCCTAGTGGTCTTCCTAAAGATTTGTATTTAAGTTTTTGCTAAAATTTGTAAATTGTTGTTTGATTGTAGGAAGCTTTTTGTTGAATTCACTGATTATTAAGTTATAAAACGATATTCCACAAAAAATGATTAAGTACAAAGTTAAGAATAAATCTTAGAAGGGGGCAAAGACAATATTTGAGTAATGGTTAAACTATAAAGAATTCAAAATGTTATTTACTAGAAAATTTAGGGAGAACATTAACCCTTCCCATCTATTAATGGCTCCATCCTTGAAGATGGTAGTTTTTCTTCCAAAAAATTGATCGAAGTTTCTTCATAGTTAATAGAAGGGTAAACAACACCATTGGTCACTAGTCTATTTTCGTTTTTCTATTTTGATTACTGAACTATTTTTTGGGCAAAACTGTCACTAACATTATGTTTCGTTATCACTTTTGTCATAGGCCATTAAAACATTAATGGTGATGATGATGTGAATTTTTTTAATATTCTTTATTTTATTTTTTAACAATTTTGTCTCCTCTATACGCGATTGTTTTTTTATTTTATTCAAGCAATCAGGTGGTGACACGTGTCACCACTTGGTTGAATGAAGAAAATCAAAGGAAAATGAGAAAAATACAAAGCCGCACCTTGAATAAGGGAGCCAAGCACAAACCAACTGCGCTAGACCTGCAGCATAATTTATTTTAACTAAAATATTTATTTAACGTATATTAAGTTATCAACAACACAAAATAAAATGTTAAAGTTAGGGAATAGATTTGAACATAGTACCTCTAGGACAAAAATTAAAATACTTAACAACTAAGTAAACTAAAAAGTTGTAATAATTTTAACTAAATTTATAACAAATTTGAATTATGGTTAAAATTTAAAATCAAACTGGATTTTTTTCACTTTGTTCGATAATAAAAATCTAATTACATATTTATTTATTTATTTATTAATATTAAATTATTTTTAAAATTAGATTTCAAGTTTCCAAGCTACACGAGTATTCACCGCAGCTTCGATGAATGCAAGTCGTCCGATGATCGTGCCTTCTTTTTATCATAGGCTCGTCTCGCTACGTTATTTATGATTTCAACCAATAAAAATTACTTAGGCCTATGATATAATTTCTTCCAAGCATCTGAGTGTGGGTAGCATTTCTCCAGAACTTGTTTAGCATAATCAAAAGCATCAACATTGCTTTGCAATCGAAATCTTATCAATCTTTAGTTTTGGTTTATTTCTTCATTTTCTTCTCCAACCAATCGTAGTGCTCAAACTTTGCATCCGTTTTAAAAGCTAAAAGTAATTTTATCATCTTAAAGTTTATTAAGAAACTCAAAGAAAAAGAAAAGGAATTAATTGTTCAATATTGAATTAGGTTTAAGCTAAACATCAAGAAATGCAAACAACTTTCATTTGCTTCTATTTTCCGTTTCCTTGGTTTTCTAAGTAACCGTACAAACAATTAATGACTAAGGAACAATAATGAACCAACAACAAGAAATGTTATAAAATTTAGAAACTCACAATTATACAAGTAAACAAGTAAACTTTCATTGAGCTTTATAACATACTAACAGTAAAAAAATACTGTGAAAATTCAACATGTTTCTCATTCCCGTCAAATACAGCACACTGAGAAACGAGTCCAATCCCACTGTCTAGTCATAACACTCAAGTATTTCAGCCACCAATAGTAATAGTAGGGGTCAGCCTAAGAGGCATATATACACAGAACCACGATAAATAGAGGAGGGGGAGTCACCATCTTCCCAACCCCAACTCTTACTCTGTCAAACTTCCCAACCACCACCTACCACGACTCTCTGTCTAAATCAGAAGGGATAAACCATTTGAAACTATCGCAACAACCCTAGTCCACGACCTTGTTTGGTGTTGACTTGATTTTGGCATAGAAAATTAGTGCGGAGAGTACGGACCACTTTGGGCCTACCAAGAATCAACTTTGGTGAACCCCTTTGGAGCAACCCTTTCAGAACAATTCAACATGTTTCTCATTCCCGTAGTGCAGTTTGCTTAACGAGTCTAACCTTCGTAATCAATATCAACACACGATTCATAACTAGGCAC
This sequence comes from Hibiscus mutabilis, assembly GCA_019671005.1. NCBI lineage: Eukaryota > Viridiplantae > Streptophyta > Magnoliopsida > Malvales > Malvaceae > Hibiscus > Hibiscus mutabilis. The sequence continues at coordinate 14,381,242 of CM033746.1, read as the reverse complement.
ACCTCGAATGCCATCAAACCAATAACGCATCCAACGCTCCATCTAATCAACATTCATTTCTCAATTTATGTAGATTCAGTAATTAGTATAATTAAGAGAGAATTTACCGGAAAGAGGGACGAAAGCGTTGACATGTGTAATTACTCATTTTTATCCGGTTTGTAAATATTGTTAATAAATTAGTATAATAATTAATGAAGTATTATTATTGCATGTATACATGTTATTTTATATGTTTACTATATATATGTGATTAATGTGTGTAAAATATGTTTGTGATGTGTAAGCGCATGAGTATTATACATATTATGTATGCGTATGTGTGTAGGAGTTGGTATATGTGTACCATATGTATGTTTATATTTTGTACATGCATTGTTTGCACATGTATAATATATATGAACAAATGTATATGCTTGTGTTTAAACGCATATAATATATATATATGATAATGTTGCATGTTGTGTGTATGTAGGTTTTGTAAATATTATGCGTATGTGTGTATATGTAGGCATACGAGTAGGTGTTTGCATGTGTATAGATTAATTTGTATGTACGTATATTATATGTGTGTGTACGCATGTATGGTTATTATTGTTACTATTACTATTATTATTGTTATTAATACTATTGGGCTAAATTTAAATAAAATAAAAAAGGTATATTAAAGCCCAAATTAAATGTCCAATCTAAATTACAAGGCCAAAAATTAAATACATAAAGGCCCAACCGGTCAGCCCAATCCCTTTAATATCTAAAAACCCTAGAATTTAATCTACCACCCCATCTTTATCTTGCAGCCGCCATCATCTTGGCCGTTGGATCAAGTCTTGATCCAACGGTCTAGATTAGTCCAAGATGATCCATCTGGCACGCGTGATGTCACTCTCGGGGCTGCTCGTCTCCCACTCGCGCGTGCAACGCACACGCGAGACCGTTTGAATTGCCATCGCCACGTGACATTATCATGTGCAAGCCTGTCCATTCAAGCATGCATCTTAGTCGTCCAAGCTTCAAGAAATCCTAGCGTTGGATCAGATCTGATCCAATAGCCAGAAATGGATCTGAGCGGATGGACACCTCCACCATACCTCCACCATGCCGGCCTCCAACCACCGCACTCAGGGTGCCAGATGCATCAGAAAAATCACTAAAAGAGGCTATGTTATCATTTCAGATCTAAAAAAAATATGTACTCTTATAGTACTTTCTACCAAAACAATTAGAGTAGGATATATGTATGAAAAAGTTGTAAGAAAAGGGGGGTTATCAAGTTATCAGTTTCATCAGTCTCCAGAAATAAACAAGAAAATTTTCAGTGGTAAAAATTCTTGTCCTTCTTTCTCAAATACATGCATGTAAAAAAAATAATACCAAGGAGGTAAAGCTTTACCATAGTTAGGAAACCCTTCTGGCCGGCGACAAGCTCTCAGGAGTGAGCCATTTAAGAGAGGGGTTTTCTTTTTTTTTTTTCATTTCGAAAGTCAAGGGTTTTTTATGGTTTCATACTTTCTTTGTTTTAAAAAAGAGTTTTGAGGGGAATCATTTTAGATCTAGAGGGAACATGTTTAGTTATTAAGATTCAGAAGTCGAATTTGGGTTTTGAAGGCAAAAAGGAGTTGTTTTTTAGGTCCGCCGCCGCCGCCGGTGGTTGGTGGCAAGCGATACGGCAGCCGGCGGCCGGATTCTGGGTTCGAACACAGTGAAAGGCTCCATATAGGAAGAGCCCTAACTCCAGGATTTCGAAGAAAAAACCAAAGGTGAAGAAGCTATATATAGGAAGAACTTACGAGCCTGAAGATTCGGCCGAGGAAAAGCGGAGAGTTCTAGAAGAACACGTGATTCTAAAGCCACCAACAGGGAAGTCGGATAAAAATGAGTGCTTTTTGGTCTTTGCTTTATTCTCGTTTCACAAGAACAAGCAAAGAGGGGCAACTGTAATCACTCATTTTTATCCGGTTTGTAAATGTTGTTAATATATTAGTATAATAATTAATGAGGTATTATTATTGCATGTATACATGTTATATTATATGTTTACTATATATATGTGATTAATGCGTGTAAAATATGTGTGTGATGTGTAAGCGCATGCGTATTATACATATTATGTATGTGTATGTGTGTATGTGTTGGTATATGTGTACCATATGTATGTTTATATTTTGTACATGCATTGTTTGCACATGTATAATATATATGAACAAATGTATATGCTTGTGTTTAAACGCATATAATATATATATGATAATGTTGCATGTTGTGTGTATGTAGGTTTTGTAAATATTATGCGTATGTGTGTATATGTAGGCATACGTGTAGGTGTTTGCATGTGTATATATTAATTTGTATGTATGTATATTATATGTGTGTACGCATGTATTGTTATTATTGTTACTATTACTATTATTATTGTTATTAATACTATTGGGCTAAATTAAAATAAAATAAAAAAGGTATATTAAAGCCCAAATTAAATGTCCAGTCCAAATTACAAGGCCAAAAATTAAATACATAAAGGCCCAACCGGCCAGCCCAATCCCTTTAATATCCAAAAACCCTAGAATTTAATCTACCACCCCATATTTATCTTGCAGCCACCGTCATCCTGGCCGTTGGATCAAGTCTTGATCCAACGGTCCAGATCAATCTAAGATGATCCATCTGGCGCACGTGATGTCACTCTCGGGGCTGCTAGTCTCCCACTCGCGCGTGACCGTTCGTCTTGCCATCGCCATGCGGCATTATCCTATGCAAGCCCGCCCGTTCAAGCATGCATCTCGGCCGTCCAAGCTTCAAGAAATCCTAGCTGTTGGATCAGATCTGATCCAACGACCAGAAATGGATCTGTGCTGATGGACACCTCCACCATCCACCGCACTCAGGGTGCCAGATGCATCAGAAAAATCACCAAAAGAGGCTATGTGAGTATCATTTCAGATCTAAAAAAATGTGTACTTTTATAGTACTTTCTACCAAAATGATCAGAGTAGGATATATGTATGAAAAAGTTGTAAGAACAGGAGGGGTTATCAAGTTATCAGTTTCATCAGTCTCCAGAAATAAACAAGAAAATTTTCAGTGGTAAAAATTCTTGTCATTCTTTCTCAAATACATGCATGTAAAAAAATAATACAAAGGGGTAGAGCTTTACCATAGTTAGGAAACCTTTCTGGCCGGCGACAAGCTCTCAGGAGTGTGCCATTTAAGAGAAGGGTTTTCTTTTTTTTTTTTCATTTCGTAAGTCAAGGGTTTTTTTTATGGTTTCATACTTTCTTTGTTTTAAAAAAAAGTTTTGAGGGGAATCATTTTAGATCTAGAGGGAACAAGTTTAGGTATTAAGATTCGGAAGTCAGATTTGGGTTTTGAAGGTAAAAATGAGTTGGTTTTTAGGTCCGCCACCGCTGGTGAGCGACGGCTAGTGGTGGTCGGTGGCAGCCGATACGGCAGCCGGCAGCCATATTCTGAGTTCGAACCCATATGGCCCTCTTCAGTGGAACATTTCAGGGAATGGGGGAAAAGAGTTTATTAAAGGTAAAAAAATGATAAAGGGTATGAAAATTTTCTTTTAGGTGTGATTTATAGAGTCGTCCCAAAAACAAAATGGTATAATTGCCTACTAAAATCCCCCGCGTTTGTCAATTTTTCAAACCGAGTCTACCCCTTGGGTTAATCACAACCTCAGTCCTCCCTGGTTTGCCGAAATTTCCAATTCAACCCCTAAATTAAACTGAAATCAATTTTCAAATGGTCAATTTACACCCTTAGTCATCCCGTGTTTTGGATATTTTCAGTTTGAATCTACCCCTTGGTAATATTACACATCTAGTCCTTTAAAGTTTCGTTTGGCTTGCAATCTCGCCCCTAAATATGCTTTTTATTTGTTTAATATTTGTCTGCTAATTTTATTTGTATTTCATTTCAACCCTTTTCCAGTTTTTAAATATTTTTATCATTTGTTTTTAAGTATATTTATTTTATTTGTTCTTTGCGTATACATATGTTTCATATATTATGTTTTAGGTTTTTATGTGTGCATTAATACGGGTTATACCATGCTTTTAGTTTATTAATTCATGTTGTGCATGTGCTTGATCTTTTAATTATGTTTTAGTTTTAGTTAGTATCGTGTTTATATGTTTACATGGTTTTTATGATCCTTTTGCATTGTAGGTCGCATATTAGTCGTGGATAATACGTTTATTATGTGGCATGTTATGCCTTTTGTAGCCTTGTTAAAACATGTTATGTTTAGGCTTTTTTGTTAAATCCATTAGCTTATGCATGCTACCTTTTTATTTAAATGGTATGTAGGTATTTACAAATAATTTACATGTTTATGTATCTTTGGTCTATATATAATTCTTACCATGATCATGTTAACATTTGGAAACATTTTGATATAGACATTTAGATGTGTTGTTTTAGTGTAATATTTTAGTATTTTGTTTTACTTGCCTAGTATCATATATATATATATATGTATCATGTATATTGCATTTGTTTTTCTTATATATGTGATAAAGCATGTTATGTCTAGTTAATTCAATCTCGAAACATGTTTTTCCACTTTCTTTTACAGTGATGGTGCGTATATGTTTCATTTATAGTCTTAATCCTTGTATATGTCATTTATATCTATGCTCATGCATTTTATTATTTTTGTTTAATATTATGATATTCCCTTTTTATGATTTAGTATTATGTCATGTATGTATTGAAGTATGTTAGGACTAATTAATTTAGTTTTTAAAGAATGTTTTGTCTTGTTCATGTCTTTATTTTGCCTTTTTATTATTATGATGTGTCGTTTTTGTTCATTTGTTTTATTATTTTCTTGTTTAATTTTGTAGTATTCCCCTTTTTATGTTTTTTTTACATACCATCTCCGTGAGAATGTTTTATATATTTATTTAATTAGCTCAAGGTTGCATAATAGAATATAAATTGTCAATGTGGTGCCCTTTTATCCGAGTGTAAACGTGGCCAGTATCAGGTGTAGTGATGGTGGTTGGGCGTTTACTCTCGGATAACAGGGCTTTTAAAATTTACTCGCACATATAACTAAATGTTAATTAAATCGTCACTTTAATCCGGAAATTTTAATATTAATAAAGCGGTAATTATTAAAGTACCAATTTTGGGCGGTGTGGGGGTGCTAATCCTTTCCCATCCGTAACCGACTCCCGAACCTAACTATTTTTAAATATCTAGTTTTACGGTGTCCGGCCTACCTATGTGGCCGGTGGCGACTCCAGTTTTTAAATAAAATGCGGTTTCTTTAAAAACCCACGGAAGACATTATTTTCAAAACAAAACAATAGATAAAACCAATCCCATTTTTTAGCGATATCCTAGTAAAGTACGCACGCCTGGGTGTGGTTGTAGGCGTAGACTACCGAGGACAGGTGCAAGCATTGAGTTGCAACGCAGCTGCAATCTTCGCATATCTTGCGAAAGAGACTTGAAAATTTTTTCCATTGCCAGAAACTGCTTCTTATAACGCCCATCTTCCCTTTCATGTTCCTTGAGCTCACGTTGCCATTCTTGGGAGGTTTTTCATGAATAAGCAATTTTTAACTTTCATACGCAGCTTGGAAACCCATCAAGTCTTCATTTAATTGATCTTTCTCCTTTTCCAACTTGCTTGACTATTTTTTTTTATAGCAAGAGGCATCCAACTCAACATCACAATTTTTTGCTTTTAGCTCCGTAATCCTCTTTTACAACTCAGATTTTTCAGCCTCACACTTGTGGCATAGTATTTCAGCTTTAGATGGAGCTACCTTCAAATGCTCTTTAAAGGATAGAAAATTCCCTTCGTTAGGTAATGTGATATTATAATCTTCACGTCTAGTCCTTCAAGCCTCATAATATAGAGAGGATGGGTCGAGCACTCTTTATTTCCATTTGGGGAGGTTGGGTCCAAGCCTTTTGAATGTGTTTGACTCGCCTCCAGAAGTCAATTGTGTAACAGAAATCAGCCAGAGCTAAACTCGCAGTTACTAGGATAAATTGCATCGATCCATTTTTTTGTTGAACCATTAAAAGGGCATAACCATTACCACATCAAATTCCATACAAAGACACCCAATCGAATTCATTGCACTTGTATAGTATATCCAAACGAGACAGCCAACGAACGGGCCACTCTACATCTTCATCTCTAGATTACGAAGAATCAGAATCCATTTTTCTTTAGAGAAGATAGACAATTTTCTTTTTAATAAATCCTTAAGCAGCGAATACTCAACTATGAATGCATGGAGAGTGGGCTTTGGCTTCTCCTCATAGTGGCTATGAAATCATACTGTGAAAAGTTGAACACAACTGATAAAGTGTCCTCCATTTCTTCGACAAGCACTTACGGACTTGATACTCTTTACCAAAATAGCTAGTGTTGGATTAACTTCCTCAACTCACCAAACAAGTCGCCAACATTTGTTTTGATATAACCAAGAAATTTCGAAAAAATCACTAACCCACATATGCCAATAACAAGAATGTCTAAACTCTTATCTGCATTCGGATGAGACCGAAGTATACTACGAAGACTATTCTAAGTGACACCCTCATCATTTCCTCTTTTTGTATTTGCTTTCTAGCCTATGATATACCGATACCGGTGAGCTTCATGAGCTTGTCCAAGAATGCATCTGTTTATGAGGCTACATATACAGCCGATCAAATTTGACTCCATTCACATGAAGCAAAGCAGTGTACTCTTCGACAGTAGGAGTCATGTCCTCTTGGTTGAAAGTGAACTAATAGTATGATGAACATCAGGACTGTGCAAGAGCTCGAATCAACATCAGATCTACTTCTACACTCAATGGGTATGTTATATCACCATACACTTTTTGGAATTTCAATTTTATATCTGCCTCAAATTGGTCTCAAGTCTTTCAACTCTTGTAGGTTGTTCTTCTAAAAAATGACATGGACATCATCACTTAAATCTGATATGTGACCCATAGCTATATTGTCTCCCCTTTCCCTTTGGGTGTCCTCAGACCATTTTCGGAACTCCAGGTTATCTTCAGCCTTGATAATGGACCTCTTTGTTATTATGGAAACCTTTTACTTCTATGAACAGTTTGTTTAGACCAAAACCTGTTACAATAATGATTCATATGCATGTTATAGATGCCCATTTTTGTCCGGGCCCACACATAAAACCCAATACAAATTAAACTTAACAACTCATTACACAAATCTGTCTAAAGCCCAATACATATTAACCCAGACCCAATTAAACTCAAATTTGGTAACCAATTAAAAAAATCCAAAATAACCATTAACCCTAAAAAAACCCTAAAATAATAAAGCTAAGAACCCTAAAGTGCTGCAGCTGCCACCGCCCATCCGACTATTCAGCTTCCCCCTTGTGCGTGGCCGGCACGCGCGGCTCTTCCCTTGCCACGTAGCCACCACGCGTCAACCGCCGGTACCGTGTCATCCCAAGCTGCACTGTGCCACCGCTCACCGCCCAAACCAGAAAAGCAGATCTAAAAAATCAGAAATCGAGTTTTATATTTTATATTTTCAGGTATAAATACCCATGTAAACCGTATGTAAAAGGGGAGGATCCCGAGTTTGATTAATAAAAAAGTAAGAGGATTTTAGAAATAAAAAAAGTGTTCAGATTTGGGGATAAAAAAAGAGATTCGGTTAGAAAATAATAAAATACGAATTTTGGAACAAAAAATAGAAAGCAGTATGAAACGAGTTTTTGATCCATATTCTGTCCAAAAATTCGACCGAGGAAAAAAACTTCTTTTTCATTTTTTCTGTTTTAAAAATAATAATAATAAATAAAGTAAAAGCTTTCGGATTATCCTAGATCTACAAATATTGAAAGATTTTTTTAAAAAAACTAACCACAATTATAAAATCAGGGTAAAAAACTCACATCGGGAGCTCTTTTGGCATCTCCGGCCACCTTGTGTGGCGGCTCTTCGCCGCTGGCAGGCGGCGATCCACGGCGACTGACCGGTTGGTTCCCGTGCCGGCCGAGGAAACTTGAGAGCATATATAAGAGGTTTTTTTAGAACTGGGGCAAAATGAATATTTTTGGGATAAAAGGGTACTTAAAAGCTCACCAACACGACGTTGTTTTGGTGTCGGCCCTCAAGGCCTAAAACGACGTCGTTTTGACTTTCGACCCGCACATCAACCCAACCCGGGTATAGAATCCACGCATTTTTAAGGAATGGGGAAATTATTTTTCAGTCCTTCCGCATGGTATAATTACATCCTCAGTCCCTTTAAGTTATTAATGCTTTGCAATTTGGTCCTAAAGTTAGATTTAATCAATATTAAATGGGATATTCGCACTTTTGGTCCCCTAAAATTTTGGCGCCTTTCAATTTCATCCCAGTCCAGTGGTAAAATTGTAGATTTAGTCCTTAGTTATTGTAAATTATTTAATTCTGGCCCTCTATATTACTTTTAATTATTTTTTGCACTGTATTTTTTGTTTCTTTCAATTTTAGTGATTTTTTATGTATTTATATTATATATATATATATTATTTTAATTATATATAATTTGTATATCGTATGTATAATATGTGTATAGTATGTATGTATAAATTAATATGTTTATTATTATTTTTATAATCATTTTTATTAATATATATTATATTAGTATATTTACTATATTATGTATATTACTTTATACTTAGTATATCATGAAACACACATTATTATTATTATCATTATCATTATTCTATTTCCATATTATTTTTATATATTATTATATTATTATTATCACTATTATCATATTATTTACAGTATATATAGTTTTCATGTTACTACTACTATATGTATAATATGCATATGTTATATTTACATATCATTATTATATTATTATTAATATTAACATTATTATTATTGTTTATGTAATATTTATAATCTAACACACACACATATATATATATATCCGTATATATATTTTGTACATTGTTTTAATTGAATTTTAAATTTGAAACATTTTATTAGGGATTCTCGTGAAAAACTACCTCGAACATAAGGGGTGCCACTTTCCGTTAGTCCCTATCGCAAAATACCATTTTCTAAATTTTAAATTATAATTTTCAAAATAGATTCCCTTTATTCGGGAATCTAATGGAAATCATGCCCCGGGTGTAGGGGTGTAAATTCCTTTCATACAAAAATATTCTTTTAAAGTATGTTAAGGGATCACAAATTTTAAATTAAATTTGAATTCTTAATTTCCCTCGTTTAGACAATAAATAATCGACTAGGTACCAATTTTGTGCATTGTGGGGGTGTTTACTCTTCCCCACACGTAACTGACTCCAGAACCTATTTTTCTGGTTTTACAGACCAAAACTCGTTGTTTTTAATAAAATCACAAAAACATGTTTTATTAAAATGAACGGGTTTTCAAGTGATCCAATCTCACCTAAATAAAAAAGATTGGTGGCGAATCCATTCCATCCAAAATATTTTTCGTAAAAACGTGTCAAGCACCGTCGCGGTACGGGGCTGTTGTTATAGCTTGGCGACTCCGCTGGGGACCCTTTTTATTTAGAGAGTCGAGCTACAAGTCGATTACTTTTTGTATTAACGAGTGGAAACTATAAATTCGGTTTAATTTATTTTGTGATCCCTTTTCCTATTGAATTTTTTTACAAAAAAGGTTTTTTTTTTAATTTCTTCCCCTGATTTTTTGCATATCATGAGCTCTACACCCGGGTTCCATCCCTTTTAAGTGGGAGTGAGAAGCTACGCCTTCTTGAGGTATCACCTTCGTGCAGGATAGTGGATCACTTTCAGGATACATATGTACCTTTTTCTCCGTGAGATCTTCATTTTCACACAGACCTAGGGAAATGCATCCTCCCGAATCGATGTCCTAGCGACAGTTTAGAGAGTCGCCCCATGAGTGCATAGTAGAGAATGTTAGGGGGTTTAATTTCTTTCAATCATGCCCTCTAATTTCACTATTTATTTATTTGTTTATTTATTTATTTCCTTTACGTAATAAAGTATGTTAGATACCATGCCTATATTTATGCAACAAAGTATGCGGGTAGAAAGCATGTTTGGGGTAGGGTCCTTTTATTTTAAAAAAACATGTACGAGTAGAAAAATATGCTCGAATAGGTTGTATAGGCTTACTTTTAAGTAATTATCGCTTATATTTTCAGTTTGATCATTCTACGCATACTAACTAATTTTTGTTGTTGTCTATGTTTTTTCTTTGCATTGCATATTCATGACATAAATAAAAGGTGTTGATTCACGAGCGATCATCAATCTAGAAAACTTTCATAATGGATAAAGGGTCACATGATCAAATAAAAAGTAATGCAGATATGAGGCAGTCCCTTGAAGTGATACCAAAAGAAGCAATAAGCCTTTCTTTCGAAGGTTACGCGTCAGAAATATATGTCGAAACTCACGTCAATACCAAGATGAATGAAATCGAAGAGCTAAAAAGACAAATGAACGAGATGATGAGTATGGTGTCCGCCATGGCCAAGGAGAAAGAGCCCAATATACAAAGAGAGAAAGATAAACTGAATGGAAGCCATGCTATGATGCCTAGTATCCAGGATTCTACTTCTGAACACGTTGAATCTAGTAAGCCCAAGGGATTATGCTCTCTCAAGTTCAGCATCAATAAGACACTTGAAGATGCAAAGGTGGCAACATCAAAGAAAATAGCGACGAGCCAAAGAAAAGCCCGAAAGGAAAAAGCTAGAGAGGAACCCACGTTTCATATTTCAATATAATATGCATAGTTACTTTCGATACTAATCAAGGAAGGTCTTGTGACTCCAGTTCAGTCAAAGCCAAAACAGTCCCCTTATCCTAAAGGTTACGACGTCCAAGCCATATGTAACTATCATCTAGGAGGTACCAGCATACTACTGAGAATTGCGGAGCCCTGAAGAATAAATTCAGAGACCTAATTGAAGAAGGGTTACTAAGTTTTAAGGAAAACCCTAAAACTTTTAAAAGTCCAGGCAATAGTGGAGCACCGAAGTATGCAGAGAGGAGTCAATATCCAACGCTCATAATCCAGAGCCAATACCAGAGTTTAAATTTCATTGTCCAGTCTTCGGAATCGTCTTCGACCGGTGGCCAAAAGTCAAAAACCAATGGTCTTTTCGATCCCATACCTATTTCTTATGGAAAACTATATATACAGTTACTAGAGGCACGATTGGTGGCCCCGTACCCTGTCATGCCTATACAACCTCCATACCCTAAATGGTACGACGTCGAAGCTCATTGTGATTATCATGCTGGCATTAAGGGGCATTCTATTGAAAATTGCACTGCCTTCAAACGTCGAGTTCAGAACCTCCTAGAATGTAAAATGTGGGAGTTCAAAAAGGAGCATCAACATGATTCATCTACTGTTCACGCAACCGGAGCGAAGCCGAAAGAATTAGAAGTTAAAGAAAACAAAAAGAATAATTTGAAACATGACACCAATGTCAAAATTTTAAGGAAAGAAAGAGAGGTTCTGAAAAATAAACTAAAAAGCTTGCGAAGTAACTACCAAGAGCTTTGCTTAGCATTCAGAGACGCCGATTTGGGAGATACTATAGATCAATAGAAGAAAAGAGTCATCCAATTGAAAAATAAACCAATGGAAGTTGAAACTCATGCATCTGACTTTGCCATAGGGGGGTACTCATGCAGGGTGGTCACCCTGTGGCCTTTGAGAGTCGGAAGTTGAGTGGTGCCGAGACGAGATATGCAACCCAGGAAAAGGAACTTCTAGCCGTGATCCATTGTCTCAGGGCTTGGAGGCATTATTTGTTGGGCTCAAAGTTTGTTGTTAAAACAGACAACACAGCTGCTAGTTATATCCTGACACAACCAAAACTATCGGCAAGGCAAGCAAGATGGCAAGAGCGCTTAGCGGAGTTTGATTTCAATTTTGAGCATAAAGCTGGGAAGAAAAATCAGGTAGCTGATGCATTGAGTCGAAGTGCTGATCTGGCGACCCTTAGATTGATTGCTCCTATGTCAGCTAGTAGGGTGACGAATGACATCCAGAAACTCATAATGAAGAATATAGGAAAGGATCCGCAGATGATGGCAATATTGAGGATGGTGGAAAATGGCCAATCGAAGACCTTTTGGGTAGAGAATAGGATCCTAATGACGAAAGGTCCGCGTATGTATGTCCCGAGAGTGGGAGAACTTAGACAGAAACTACTGCGTGAATGCCATGACACTCCCTGGGCAGGTCACCAAGGTTGGCGGCGTACTCTGGCCCTGTTGGAACAAGGATATTATTGGCCACACATACGACAGGATATTATGGAGTATACCAAGACTTGCCTTATTTTCCAGCAAGACAAAGTGGATCGACAAAAGACTGCAGGATTGTTGGAGCCATTGTCAGTGCCAGCACGGCCTTATGAGAGCATTTCACTCGACTTCATAGTGAGCTTACCTCGGGTGGGGGATCTTGGAGCTGTCATTATGGTGGTGGATCAATTCTCAAAATATGCTACATTTATCCCTGCCCCCAAATATTGTTCGGCGGAGGAGACAGCTCGGTTAGTCTTCAAACATTTGGTGAAGTATTGGGGTGTCCTACAAGATATTGTTAGTGACAGGGATGGTCGGTTCACTGGAAATTTATGGAGAGAGTTATTCAAGATGTTGGGATCCAAACTGAATTTGTCATCAAGTTATCATCTCCAGACGGATGGGCAGAGCGCTTTAATGGGTTGTTAGAATAGTACTTAAGGCATTTTATCCAGGCCAACTAGAAAAATTGGCCTTCTTTGTTGGATGTGGCACAACTTTGTTTTAATTCACAAAAGAGTTCTGCTACTAATAAAAAACCCCTTTGAAATTGTGACAGGTCAGCAGCCGCGGCTTCCACACAACACTCTAGAGTCATACAACGGAAAGTGTCCCCGAGCTTTTAATTTCTCAAAGGAGTGGCGCCAAAATACAGAGATTGTTCGGGCTTATCTAGTGAAAACTGCAAAACATATGAAGAAGTGGGCGGATCGTGGACAAAGGGACCAGCAGTTCAAAGTTGGCGATCTAGTGCTTGTGAAGCTAATGGCAGAACAATTGCGGTTCTTACGGAATAAAGATCAGCGGTTGGTGCAAAAGTATGAAGGACCAGTACCGATTGTGGCCAAAGTTGGGAATAACTCATACAAGATCAAGCTGCCCTCATGGATGAAAGTTCACCCTGTGTTCCATGTGAGCAACTTGAAGCCTTTTCATGCGAGCCCCTCAGATGTTAGCCGATGACAGAGTGATCGGGCCCCCCCATCTGTACCAAACCCCCATCAAAACGTCGAGTTGAGGATATCCTTGTTGATAGGTTTGTTACGGTGTCCAAGAAGAAGCCTGTTCGTGAGTACCTGGTCAAGTGGGAAGGTCTCGGAGCCGAAGAGATAAGTTGGGAGAGAGATCATGACCTAAAGGCGTTCAAGCAGAAAATCGAGGAGTTCCTAACAGCTCAGTCGACGAGGGCGTTGAAAAGTTAGGTGGGGGAGGATGTTGTGGCCATCCCCTCACATGGTGTCACAACCGAGTCACTTCTACCATGCCCCATTTTCAAGCACATCAATGTTTTAGGAAGAAGAGTCTTTGTTTTCAATTATTTCTTTAGTTAGGAAAAAGTGTCCTCATTTCAAACAATAGAATGTTTACTCGGGTCATTTCTATAATGTTTTTTCGCATATATGTAGGGGGTGAACAGTCGGCAGAGTTTGGGCTGATCCACTGGTAAATGTATGTATCCTACACACCATCGAGGCGGCCCCTACCGCCTAAGTCGATGGTGTGGGTGAGTTTTTCTAATGTAACTCGATGCTTTCTTTTTTTTCTAATAAAATAAAAACCGTTTTTCTTTCCTACGGGGAAGCTGGGGGTCGACCGTGTGCATCTGCTATGCCCCACGGTTTCGACCATGGCTTGAAGAATGGTTTTGTGGCGCGGGACTAATGTGTTGCTTGCTTATTTTGAGCAGATCAATTGAGAGAAAAGGCTGACTTGATCGGGAAGAGTCATTTTCAAGTGCCGCATGGCTTAGCGATCGAGTGAACTAAAGGCTAAGGCCGTGACACTAGGCAATGAGCTTTTTGCTTGTGTAGCGGCATGATGTTGATTGAAGGAGTTGCTGCTGATAATGGTGGGATGCAAACGTGCGAGTTTGTGACTGTGTATTGGGGTAAAATGATGTATTGGTTCTGTGGTGGGGGGTCGACTGTAGATGCAGGGTATCGCTATTTGGGTGATTCTGCTTGGTTTTGGTGAATGAAGTTTTTGCAAGACAATTAGAATCGAGTATAAGGGTATCTTTTATAAGGTATGACCACGTTTTGTGACTGATACGAGGTTGGTATTATTTCTAGAGGTTAGGAGAATGTTCTTTATTTTTGTGTGGTGTTTGCTTATGTCTGATGTTTATAATTTAGTATATATGGATTAGTATAAGTATTCTTTTCTCAATTTATGTTTAGAAGTGTTTTTAAAGAGCCTTGTACCACTAATTCTCGTTTGTATGATTTTCCATGAATAAAGTCATACAATTTTTATCATATATATATATATATATCCAGAGAAATAATTGATTGACAATGGCATAAAAATTTAAAAATTCTCATTTTTTTTTCATTTTCTCTCTATTTCCTTTATTTTAAAAATATTAAAAAATTGTCTTCAAAACTTCATTCTCGTCGCTTCCCTTGCTCTTACTCCTCATCCCGCTCCACCGTTCAATTTCCCTTTCGTTGTCAATCTTGATCCTTTTTTCCTCATCGCTCAATTCACTGTCAAATTCGACTGTTGTTGCGATGAAATATTCGGCAGAAACAGCGACGAAGGAGAAGGGAAGGAACTGGATTTGAACTGGGTGGACTTGTCGACGACGACAAGTGCGTTACAGTTGTCGAGGGGTGGTTTACCGGGGTAAGCGGCCGGTGAAACATGAGGGGAGGGTGTCTTTTTGGGCTCCGACTCCAAATCCAATGCACTTCGATTTGAAGACATCACACCAGTTGCATAATCGTGTACAGTGTTCACCGACTCCAAATTTTCCTTCTACCTTTTTATTTTTGTAGAATCTTTGTTTCTTTTTTCTGACTCCTTCCATTCACAAGTTTTCAATTTGATGTTTGTGTAAAATTTTTCTTGGAAAAAAGTTGGTGTTGGAACGGATCAAAATTAAGTTTTATCTCGTAAGAACAAAGTTGGTGTTGTGATAAATCAGAATTGAGTTTTTATCTCGAGACGGATAAAACATCAGAATGGGTCGAGATTAGATAAAAATATAGGATTTTTAGGTCAGGATCAAGACAATTAATATATCAACGCGCCCTACCCTATGTCAATTAATCTTTGTTTCTTGTTGCGTGTTAATGTCAATTTGTCGTTTTAGTGTTGTTAAATTCCAGATCCCAACATTGTCATTTTTTTCTTGTCAATTAACCCTTCATTTATTGAAAATTGGTTTAATACGAATTATCCTTCCCTTAGATTTTATATCATTTCAGGTACAATTATAACATTAAAAAAGTATTAAATAACGATATAAATCTACGAGTTTTATGTCAATTTGAATGAGTGATTGTGATAAAACCTTGGGTACATTCTAAGGAACGGTGTAATGTCAGAATTTTTTCCTAACGTTTGATTGGATAATTATTTTGATTTCTATTGTATTTTTAAGCACTTTAATTCTCAATGTTTCATGTTGGATCAAAATAATCTCCCGTAGTTAAAATGCAAGCACCCAAATATTGGGTTAGTGAATCGGGCCTTGGATTCGGTGGAGAGAGAAATGGGAAAAAGAGAGAAAAAAATGAAGAGGGAAGCTTTAAAACTCGATTTGCCGCCGTCAGAGCCACTGTGGGATACACGACCACCACTATCGTCTCCAAGTCGTCGAGACGAGTCGGTCGACAGTCTCCCCGTCGCTGTCGCCACTCGTTAGGGTAAGGGAGAAGAAAACTTGAAGTGTTCAAATAGAGTTGTTCCACCAGTGATCGTCGAAAACCGCCATCACAACCGTGCATAGTAGCCAAAAGTAGTCAAATTGGAGCTTTGCCGCCACCGTCTGGCCATTAGAGGCCGCCACAGGCACCGCCGCCTGTGCGTGGGTGTACGCCAGCCGCAGGCCGGCTGTATAGCTCTCCTATGCTCCTACGCCACACCAGATTGTGCTGCTCGGGTACACGTACACCACACTGCACCAGATTTTGGCCCATAGGTGCACCAAAACTCTCGTACACCTGCACCACAGTAGAACTCGTTGGCCAGGTGCAACCTTGCTGTCATGCACCCTACAGCACCGGAACATCCAGCGCCCTTTGACCGCCATTGTTGGCGTTGACCTGTCGTTGTTCGGTGTACCCTTGGATATGTTCTCCTTTCTCCACCTAAATGGTGTCTTCGTTGTGTGTTACAGTCGTTTCAAAGTCTTCGAATACGTTATGAGAACTTGCGGTAGAGAATCTTTATCGTTATGCATGATTAACGTATGTGATACGGGTATGGATAACCTGCTCTCGAAGTTGATCAGAGGATACACGTTAGTTGAAGGACCCTTTGTTCGCTTAAAAGGAGTCTTGTTGATACTTGGGAAGTATCATCACCTTTGAGACGTTTTTGCAAGTCTGATAGAGATACCTTCTTAAGAGTTGTTATACCTTAGACATTGATTTGGTTAATCAAACGTGACGATAGCTTGTGATTGTAATCACTAATTTTATCGGAGTCTCTTGACCCAATTTTATTTATTATTATTAGTATATTATTATTATTATTATAAAAAAACAATCGATGCATAGATTTCCCACATACCCCAAGGATTGCACTATCCATTGCCATGCCCTGGCACCATTCCTAGCCCTGCCATCAACCAACCCCTCAACCCTACATTCATCCACTTACTCAACCCCCACCCATCACAAAAACCACTCACCGGCCATCAACAATTCCCCCACCATATTTGCTTTTTTTCACCAGAAAAAACACACCACCATTTCCCCCTTGTTTTTCATCACCAAAAACCAAAGAAAATTGGAAAACCGTCACCCATATTCGATCACCACTCAAGCAACCAAACCAACTCCTTTACTGAGCCACTCTCTCGGCACCAACATCACTAAGCCCGATCCAGCTTCTCGACCCAACAACAATCCGTGGAATTTGGTTGATCGAGCATAAACACTTGGGTTTTGGGTATATTTTTCATTTTTTATTTGTTGTATAATCTATTATTATGGTTTAATGAAAATGTTGATGGGTTTATTGGTAATCCTTTTTGTTTATTTTATTTCAATCTCTATTGTTATGTTTGTATTTGTTTTTTTATATTCGATGGGTTGTTCGAGTGTATATTTGTTTTTTTTAATGCTGTAACATATTGTTCGGTTTTGATTTTGTTTATGTGCTTGAAAATATGTGTATAGCTTTTATTTGCTTGTTTTCTTTTTTTTTTCGTATATGTTTTGTATGCGTATACATGTGATCTAATGCATGGTATGTTAAATGGTATATATACATATGTGAATGGCTTTTTTTATCATATGCTGTTGTATGTTTGTTTTACTTTAAAAAGATGTTGCATGCATGTATATATGTTTACTTGCAATGTATAGTTTGTTATGATAATGTTTATGGGCTTTGTTTTTTAATAATATTATACGTTCGTGGTATGAAATGTATGTGCAGTTTATTTGTCCTTTGTTCGTGTCGCGCATGTCTGTAGGGATATGGTATCGGTATATGATGTATTGGTTTGGGTACCTTGGTATGTTTTTGAGCATAAGTTTGGTTCTTGTGTGGTATTGTAATTCGAGTTTATTTCTATGCTTCAATTCATGTCTTCATCCGTATATGTGTATCTAGAATATAAATTGTCAATGCGGTTTTCCATTTTTCGAGGATAAATGTGGCTAGTATCTAAGAAGTAGGTGGTGGTCTTTCGTTTATTCCTCGAACACCAGAGCCCTTTAAAATGAACTCGCATGTATAACCAAATTTTAATTTAAATGTCACTTTAACTCACAAAATCCGATATTAATAAAATGATAATTGATTTGGTACCTAGTTTGGGCGTGGTGGGGGTGCGAACCCTTCCTCATACGTAACCGACTCCCGAACCCAAAAAGTGAATCTCTGGTTTATTTTTTGGTGTCTGGTCTACCTAACCCAAGTGATCGGTGGAGACTCTAGTTTTATTTCTTTCAAAAATACGATTTTTCTAAAAATCCTCAAAATCTCATTTTTTATAAAATGTAGGAAACTTTGAAATCTTTAGTCACTACAGTGATGTCGAGAGTTCTTGGAACTTTGAGGTTCCAATGGAACTGAACTTTTTCTAATAAAAATGTTGAACCAGTGTTTTACTCGTGATTTTTGCAGCAGCCATTTTGAGAATGGCACAACGGGGTTGTGAAACATGGTTGACCCGTGCGATAGGTGCCAATGTAGAGAGTTTGACACTTGAGAGCTTTCGAACCGTCAGAGTATTCATTTATGCTTCATGGATAAATCGTCGAGATTTTCTCCTTTCAAGGACACGGGTAGATGTTAAAATAAGACCGAGTTTAGCATCGGTGCCCATAGCTCGAATCGAAGGACACCGACCTAATTGAGAAAGTCGAAGGTTCAGTTGTTAGGGTGCAACTCGAGCGGGGCTTCTTTTGTCTGAGTATTTAGCCAGGGTGAACCAGACTTGTGCGCTAGTAAGAAGTTGGTTCGTTGAGATGGTGCTTAAACCGTCGACAATTTGCTAAGTGACAATGAAATATCATTATCTACCACCTAAGGTTGATGACTCGTTAACTGATTTTTAGAGTGCATGTGTGTTTTTCGAGGTTAGTTTGAGTTTGAAATGCTTAAGGCTAAAGTGTTGAAGGCTAGAAATTTTGAAATGATTTTCGGAATGAGGTTTTCTCTCTTTAAGATGTGTTGGGGGTAATAAATGATGTTTGACTGGTCTTGCAGGATGTTTCAGTAATGTTAGGGTGGGAGCCGCCAGATTGTATCACGAATATCATTTTTGACATTTTGTGGGACACATGTAAATGTATGAGGATTATGGAAATATAAGCGATAGAAAGATAATTACCTAAATACCCTTATGTGTGAAAGAGAGTAATTACGTTGTGATTAATTAAAGAGTCAAAATGTTTGAGACTTTGTAAAAGCTTTTGATTTTGATCGCAGTTTCCTTTGAAAAGGGCCGAGGAAACAAGAGTTCTGCTATGAGTTACTCGAGACTATTTTGTTGTGGCAGTGGTGCTAACTCGATTGGGATCGAGTAAGATTTTGAAATCTTCGAGTATATTTTGTTGTGGTAGTAAGGAAGTATCTTTGTGCAAGAAGGGGGAAGTTTGTGCCTACATTAACAGCGAGAAATTTTGAGTACTTGTTCTTCAATGGAAATGGAGATTTGGGGCAACGACGTAGGCCGACGTAATTGAGAGTCGATGATCCTGTGATTACTTTCCACTTAAATGAAGTGAACTTGATAAGTGATAGGTTGAACGGAGTTTGATTCAATTTAGAGTATAATGATACTCAAGAGAATTGATCTAGGATTGCAAGCGATTTTCGTGTGAAGGAGTATCGATACTAGCTCAATGTAGTGTCGATACTCGATTCATCTAGTATCGGTACTGACCGATCAGTACCGATACCTTGTGTGTTTTAATTTGTTAAGCTTTGTTTTGAGGATTGGTTAGCTCTGGAAGTTGCGAGAAGTAACATCTGACTATAATTAAGTGGGTACAATGTTATGGTTGAAATTAGGTTCGAGGGTTATGGAGGTACCTTGAGATCTTGTTAGGTGTGCTTTAGAGAAAGATATACCGAGGCAATAGATTCTTCTTGTATAGTATAATGGGTTGTACATGGTATATCCCGAGAGTGTTAGTTTGTACCAAAACTCTCACCGTGTGTATGAAGAGATAGTAACGAGATGTGCATTTGACTTCGTTGATAAGTGTTTGACTTGCCCCCGGTTGGGAGTCAACCATTGAGTTCTCTAGAGTTAATAGGGATGCTTCGAGATTTCCTCGGTGGGAATTAAATAGAATAACCATGGATTTTGTAAAGGATTTGCGAGTGCATTGTTTTGAATGGATCACATTTTGAATAATGGTATATTTCTTGGTAAGTATCATTCGCTTATTTTCGGCAAGGGCAAAATCCAAATAGAAATTCTACTTGGATTGATTGTAGTTTGGGTCGTACAACACTATGGCGTGTGCATTCTATCTTTTGATATGAGATTTGAGGTTTGTAATGGAACCTTATCCCTTGGTGGGATTTCACGCGATGATAGATCCTAGCGAGTGTACAGATGACATGTTTCCAGACACGATATAGGTTTGAGTAAGAGACTCCATTACGTTAACTGAGTTAATGGGAGTTGTAATAATTGCTGATGCTAGTTATCATGCCGAGTTTATGGTCACTGCTTGAGACAATTTGAGACGACTTTTGCTTTCAAAAGTCTTATACCGGGCAAGAAATAATATTGGTAAAGGATGCCATCAGAGATTGAGTCACCTATGGGGAGTCACTGTAGCGATATCCTTTTCTTTCGCTAAAAAAATGGGTTTTGAGGTATTTAGGGGTCTTTCAAGTATTAAAAATGTCTTCCGTGTTTTATTAAAATACGGAGTCGCCACCGGCCACTAAGGTAGGCCGAACACCATAAAAACTAGATATTTAAAAACTGTTGGGTTCGGGAGTCGGTTACGGATGGGGAAGGATTAGCACCCCACACCGCCCAAAATTGGTACTTTAATAATTACTGCTTTATTATTATTGAACTTTCTAGATTAAAGTGACAATTAAATTAAAATTCGATTATAAGTGAGAGTAGATTTTAAGGGCCCCGTTATTCGAGAGTAAACTGATAGACCACCATCATTGCGTTTGATACTGGCCACGTTTACGCTCGAATAAAAGGGCACCGCATTGACACTAATATCTCGTTATGCAATCTTAGCAAATAATTAAACAAACAAATAAAAAAACATTCCTATTGACATGGTATTAAAACATAAAAACATGAATATTACAATATTAAGCAAAGATAGTAAAATGCATGAGCATTATTAATGTAACATATTATAGTAATAAAAGTAAAACATAAACAAGTGAGAAAAAACATACTTCAAAATTAAAAGAAAAGAAAACATGCTTCAAAAAAAGGAAATTAATAAATCAAATATATACATGTTAAAATCCATATAAAAATGCAAAATATGCATGACACATATATGTAATATGATATTGAAATGACAAAACACCACCACCACGATATTATACATAAAGTTTATCATCTGAGATAGAAAAACATGCACACATACTATAAACATATCGTGATATTAATGTGTAACAAAATTATTACCCGTTTCTAACATGAACCTAAGATGCAAAATAATAAATAAAAATAAAACACACACACACACATATATATATATATACATCTTAAAATATAAAAACATGATACAACATATGCATGGCATATATGTAACATGGTATTAAACTAACAAATCAAAGCAAAAAGCGAATATATGCTTAATACTTAACATGTGACATAATTTACATGCATAAATAAAAAACATGGCATTATATGTGACAAAAAAAACACACTAACATGTAACCTAAAAACAAAGCAAACATGAAAAAAGTTAACATTGATTTATAGTGACCAAACAAAGCCAAACATATTTAGCACGATAATACATACAAAAGAAAACATACATAAAATAAAGAACATAACAAAGGCAAAAAGAACATAAAGGCAAAAAGAACATAATACATATTTAAACAATGCTAAAAAACATACCCCATGCTAAACAAATTACCCAAAAACTCACGTATAACCAAATATGCAAAAATGATCATAAAAACGTAAATGTGTAAACACGTTGCCAACTAGAATAAAACAAAACGCATAAAACAAATATGTACATAACAAGACCAAATAACCAAAACATAAAAGCATAGTATAATACATTTTAAAAAAGGTATAAATAAACATGATGTAGAAACATATAAAAACATACACTGAGCATAATAAACAAAATAAACATGGTAAAAACACATAATAAAAATAAAGTGACATAAATATTAAAAAAGGGATTGAAATGAAAATAAAATAAAAAACAGAAATTAAAAAGATAATAAAATACAATTTAGGGACTTATTTAAAAACTAAAATAAACTTGTAGGGACCATATGTGTAATATAACCAAGGGGCAAACCCAAAATGCAAATACCCAAAATGCGGGATGACTAGGGCAGTAATTTTACCATTTGAAAACTGGATTCGGTTAATTTTGGGGTGAAATTGAAAATTCTGGAAAACAAGAAAGGACTGGGGTTGTGATTAAACCAAGGGGCATGCTCAATTCGAAAAAACCAGAAACACGAGGGGATTTATGAGTTAATTACACCATTTTAAAATGTTTTTGGTCTATAAGATACAACAACCGACCCCTCTTTATTTCTTTTCTCATTTTTAAAGAACCCTTTAGGAATAGTTCTCTCAACCCTCTGTTTCCCATAAACCCTTAGAATCCAAACCCCATCGCCGCCACGCTCAGCCGTACCCTGGCGGTCTCAGGCGAGGCTCGGCCGCCTCTAGCCCTCCCTAACTAGAGCCCCGGTAACCTTGAACCGAAAAACAGAAACCCTTAACCCTATTTAAACCAAAGAAAACCTAGAACATTTAGTTTTTGTGTTTTAAAAAAATGAAAGAAGAACCCCTTTCTCAAATGGCTCACCACCAGGTTCCTTGTCGACCGACAAAAAGCCGACAGACTCAGGTAAAACCCTCGTTATTTATGTTTTTTTAATTCATGCATGCAAAGAGAAAAGAAAAAAAGATTACCCTCTGGAAACTTTGGTATTTTCCTTTTTTTGTTATTCCTCTTGGCTCGAAAACTGATAACTGGTCTTTTACATATTACTTATCTGATACATATATTCTGATTTTTTTTGTTGGTAAAAACAAAAATAAAATACATGTTTTGCTTGATTTGGTACTAACAAAGGCCATTCTTTTGTGTGTTTTCTCTGTCTTCACACGTCCTCGAGCATGGCGATGGTTAGAGATCTAGTGGAGGAGGCATGGTGGAGGTGACCATTCGGCCAGACTGATCCTTGGCCATTGGATCAGATCTGATACAACGGCTGAGGCTGCTTGGAAAATAGATGGCTCAGATGTGCTCTAGGAACAGGGAGGATTGCACCAGATCGTGCCATGTGGTGTTTTGGCAGCTGAAGGGTCTGATGCGTGGGATGCACGAGCGCGTGGGAGGCTGAACAGTTCATGAGACCAGCTAGATGATCTCTCTCCTTCAATCGTGGCTATTGGATTAAGATCTGATCCAGCGGTCCAAGGACGGCTGCGCAATAAGAGAAATGTAATTAGGGTTTTATTATCTTGTATGGATTAGGGTTTTTAGGATATTGGATCTGGGTTTGGGCCGATTAGGCCATGTAATATTTAATCTAGGGCCTGTAATTTGTATTGGATTTGGACATTTATAATATGGGTTTCATTCTTTTATATCTACTTAGATATATAATAATAATAATAATAATAATAATAATAATAATAATAATAATAATAATAATAATAATAATAATAATAATAATAATAATAATACGACAATACGTATATACATACATACGCGCACACATATACATATAACATGCAAACATTAATATATATAACACGTACTTAATTAGTATAATATACAAACATACATGTACATAACCATACACATAATTAACATTAATACTCACACATACACAATGCACACATAAAATATAAACACACATATGATATCCTTATACTATAATAAATATTAACACATACATAATACGTATAATATGCATGCACTTACATATGTCACACATACCTTACACACATTAATCAAACATATATAGTAAACATAATAATAATACTATATATGTATACATGCAATAATAATATCTATTAATTATTATACTAACACAATATTTACAAACCGGATAAAAATGAGTGATTACAGTTGCCCCTCTTTGCTTGTTCTTGTGAAACGAGAATAAAGCAAAAACCAAAAGCACTCATTTTTATCTGACTTCCCTGTTTGTAGCTTCAGAATCACGTGTTCTTCTGGAACTCTCTGCTTTTCCTCGACCACCTCTTCAAGCTTTATTCCCTTCTATGCCCCGATTCATACTCGTCTCGATATTCAAAAAGAAGCTTGACATCATGCCCAAAGGTCTTACTGACGACCCGAAGGTCTTATCACCATGCCCAAAGGACTTACTGGTGGCTCAAAGGACTTATCATCATTCCTGAAGGTCTTACTGATGGCTTGAAGGACTTAATATCCATCATTAAGATACTATGGCTACCGCCATCTAGCCTCACGCTACTATATCTGCCAATATCTGGCCTCGCGCTACTATGGCTGTCGCATCATGCTTGAAGGACTTATTAATGGCCCGAAGGACTTATCACCATGCTCGAAAGACTTACTGGTGGCCTAAAGGACTTATCATCATGCCCGAAGGTCTTACTGATGGCCCGAAGGACTTAATATCCAATTTTACGCTACTAAGGCTACCTTCATCTGGCCTCACTCTACTATGGCTGGCGCATCATGCCCGAAGGACTTATTGAAGGCCCGAATGACTTATCACCATGCCTGAAAGACTTACTGGTGGCCCGAAGGACTTACCATCATGCCCGAAGGTCTTACTAATGGCCCGAAGGACTTAATACCTGGCTTCACGCTGCTATGGCTATCGTCATCTGGCCTCACGCTACTATGGCTGCCTCATAATGCCTAAAGGTCTTATTGATGGCCCGAATGACTTATCACCATGCTCGAAAGACTTACTGGTGGCCCAAAGGTCTTATCATCATGCCCGAAGGTCTTACTAATGGCCTGAAGGACTTAATATCTGGCTTCACGCTACTATGGCTACCGTCATATGGCCCCACACTACTATGGCTACCTCATCATGCCCGAAGGTCTTATTGATGTCCTGAAAGACTTATCACCATGCTCGAAAGACTTATTAGTGGCCCGAAGGTCTTATCATCATGCCCAAAGGTCTTATGATGGCCCGAAGGACTTAATATCTGGCTTCACGCTACTATGGCTACCGTCATCTGGCCTCACGCTACTATGGCTGCCATTATCTTTCTTTAATAAAATCTACTTCTTAAAACTCTTTGATAATTCTTCGAGTACCTATCTAAAACAAGCAAAAATTGACACGCCTCTATCTATATGATGCATGCAATGTAAAGCTTTCTTTTTCTTCTTCTTCTTCTTCTTCTTATGCTTTTTCTTTTTTCTCTTATTCTTCTTTTTTTTTCTTTCTTTTTCTCTTCTCTTCTTCTTTTTTCTTCTTCTCTTATTTCTCTTTTCTTCTTTCTTTTTTTATCCTACGTCCTAAAAAGTCATCTTTTGAATTTCATCATTTCTCTTCTTTTCGCAATATGCTGAGTTTTGATCTTCATCTTAATTGAATACCTACTTTTGCTCTATTGTACAAGCAACTATTTTTCTTCTTTGGGGTCTCCACCCATTTCATGAATAAGCTCAATCTAATCTCTATATCATTCTTGTGTAGGGATTCTTACCATTCTTCATGTTTTGCATTGCCTCACTGTTATCCCCTTGGAGTGCACTGGTCTCATTTGTCAAGAAGAATGATGGTTCAATGAGCATGTGCATTGACTATCGTCAGCTTAACAAGTAACGGTGAAGAACTGTTATCCCCTACCAAGGATATATAACCTGTTTGACCAGTTGATAGGTGCTTGTGTGTTCTCACAGATCAATTTGAGGTTGGGATATTACCAGTTAAAGGTGGTAGAAGATACTGTTCAAAAAATAGCATACAAGACGCGGTACAGTCATTATGAGTTCTTGGTAATGCCTTTTGGGCTTACCAATGCACCTGCGGCTTTTATGGACCTAATGAACCAGATCATTTAGCCCTATCTTGATCAAGTTGTGGTGGTCTTCATTGATGATATCTTGGTTTAGTCGAGCTTGGAGGATGACCACGACTATCACCTTCGTGTTGTCCTTCATACCTTGAGAGAAAGACAACTTTACGCCAAATTCAGTAAGTGTGATTTTTGGATTTTTGAGGTGGCATTCTTGGGCCACATTGTTGTAGCGAATGGGATATGTTCCAATTCGTAAAAGATTTAGGCAATGGTAGAGTAGAAACCACCTAGGAATATCTCAGAGGTTCGAAGTTTCATTGGACTTGTTGGACATTACTATCTTTTTGTCAAGGGCTTTTCTATCATAGCGACACCTATGACCAAGTTGTTACAGAAAATAGTTTCATTTTAGTGGTGTAAACTCTAATTTTATCCGAGTCTGTTGACCCGAGCTTTTATTATTGTTATTGTTTTATTATTATTATTATTATTATTATTATTATTATTAATATTATTATTAATTTTGTTATTATTACTAATATTATTGATGTTATAAACATATTAATATATAAACCCATTTAATAACAATCCAATCCATTTCATAATTTAAAACCCATTAAATTTACAGAGCTCGTTAGGCCCAACTGAAACAAAACCCTAAAGCCTTTGATTATGCTATCTAATTTGATAGCCCCTTTTTTTGCTCAACCAAAGGAGAGTCGTTGGATCAAGCTAGATCCAATAGCCATGATCAAGCCCGAGAGCTGCATGAGATACATGCCCGCCCGTCTATCTCCCTATGCGCACGTACAATGGATGCCCGAGACTGCTGGACTCATGCACACCATGTGTCTTCATCTGATGCTGCCACATCATCCTTCAAAAGCCATATGGGTCGTCCACTCCAAGAGAGATCTCTGCATTGGATCAGATCTAATCCAACGGCTTACATAAAATCTGACCATGAGACTCTATACCTTCTTTCATTAAATGGCCGCCATGTGGCATGATCGATGGTGGCCCTTTTATCGTGGGCTGAGAAACATCATATCGCTTCCCTTTTGCCAGCTTTTCAGCTACCGTACCAGACAAAAAATGATAAAAAATATGGTGATGTCATAGCCATAATTACTAACAGTAGAGCAATTCAATATAAAGCAAATGAATCAGATATAAAAGATGTAAAAATCCATTATTGCAATCATTTTTTTGGAATCAATACAAAATCTTTTCAGAAAGTTATTCTCTCAATCTTTTTTCTCTCTTTGCATATCAAACATAAAAAAGCAATATATAGAGTGAGGGTTTTACCTTTATGTTGTTTAGGCTTTCTGCCATCCTAAGGTCACCAATGATGGACGAGTCCTCCTCTGATGATAAGCCCTCAACCTTTAGGGTCGATAAGGGTGAATCAAAGGGTTAAAGTTTCAAAGAGGGGTTATGTTTTTTTAAAAGGAAGGGTTTGGGGGTTTGATTTTAAAAAATAGTGGTCAGATATGATTTTAAAAAGGAAGAAGGGTTCTTTTTGGGTTTTTAGGTCACTAGCACCGAAGAACAACGGTCGGTACTGACTCGCGACGACCTACACAGCCAGGCCTCATCGATTTTTGAGTTCATTCCCAAATATAGATGAACACGCGGTAGCGTTACTCCCCTTTTAGAGAGGATGATGGTTTTTTTTTTGGAAAGTTAAAAAATGGAAAGATCTGATTTTTGACCTAAAGGGTGTGTTTTATACCCTTTAGAATTTTTAAAACAGGTTAATACCCTCATAAAACCCTACCCCCCGCCCTTTCTAAATCCTTCAGCCAATCCTTCCGCCTTTTAAATTTCATTCTGTGGTCCATGATTTTTTTCCAAGGTTTTCAATTCTGTCCCTATATTGGATTTAAATTCAGATTTGAATGGATGAATATCCTATTTAGTCCCCTAAATATGATTTATGTTTTAATTTAGTCCCAAAAATTGTGGTTAAACACCCTTTGGATCCCCTTTATTTCCTATTTCCTCTAATTTGGTCATTTCCAGTGGGTTATTTCATCTTTTAATCCCTATTTTAACATGCATATTTAATTTTAGCCTTGTATTTTATTTTTAATTTAATTTTAGTCCTTAATTGTTAATTTTAGGTGTTGTATGCTTTGTATAATGGCATGTGTATATTATTTTAATACAACATACAATTTATAATATGTGTCTAAATACATATATATATAGTGTTTTTTAGAAACTTTGTGATGTTATGTATATAATTTTTAATATAGTATATCATTATAACATGTAGTACAAATATATAGTTTTTTAGAAACCATATTATGTATGTATATCTTACTTTGTTTTTTTGTGTATATATGTATTTATATGTAAGTATACTTATTATACGCTATACTATTTTTTATTTACTTATTATTTTTATACTTTTAATATATGTGATTGGTGAAATAACATCACACGATTTGTGTAAGCGTACATACGTTGTTGCAAGTATAATTGACAGGTAGTTCTTGTCGAATATCGATCTCATGAGGACAATTGTTCGGATGTCTACCAATGTCAGTGCAATAAGTACGAAAAATAAGGTAAATGCAATGAGTAATGTCAAAGCAATGAAAGGTAAATGATATAGGTAATGTCGTAGCAATGTACTGAAATTTAAACAAAAACAATATAATGATGGCAGTGGGGTTCCCTTGGTGATTCATCAACAGAATAACGAATGCTGGCAAGAAACAAATGAAAAGATGATTGTTGATGCAATAAAGCACTTGAATATCTTACTAATCTCAAATTCTACCCTTAATCAAATACTTATATGAGCTCACTCGCCACACCTCTCAGTGATAGCTAATAAGCAAATACAAGAACAATTGAGTCAACTTTTGTTGTACTCTTATGCAACTCCCGTTGTAATGGCTTGTTAATCTAAACTGTCACTGCAACTCCATTGACATTGGATGCAATAAACACTTTTGTGCATAAAGACATTCAAACCCAAAGATCAAAAGATATAGGAAAAGCTTAATAAGATAAACATTCAGTCAACATTCATAAAGTAATTTCATACAAAATGAAATTAAACTATAATCATCAACGTTTAAATAAAAGAAACATTAAGAACCGAATGAGGAAATATGTTTCTAGTTAACTCAATTGCTCCTTGATGCTTCTCTTGCCTCGCACCCTTCATGGCTACTTAATTCTACATCGAATTCACCTCGGTTTCCCCTTGGAAGCTTTAGGCCGCCATAGACATCAAGAGAGAGAGCTCCAAAACCAAAGAAAAAGTTGATAAGATATGAGCCTCCCTTTTATATGATAAGAATATAGGTATATATATCATTTTCATCTTCCAATTGGGTGTCTACAAATGTCCTTTATAGATTTACAGTTGTGAATTTCGTGCAAGATAGCTTTATTAATGGACAGCTCATCGTCCTTTTGATCTTATCTTGACAGCTGTCATTACAACAACAACTGCGCCCACATCAGGTCCTAAGAAAGTTGTTGTAACTAACTTCCAGCTCATTGTCCTTTGATCGTATCTTCTTGCTGACGTTATTTGATCTTATCTTTTTTACAGTTGTCACTGCGGCGACAATCCTAGACGTAATATAAACAAAGCCTATACAACGATATCAATATTGCAGTGACATTCCAATGCGGCGACAGCCTTGGCTGCAATTCTGGAAAAACTCATGTAGCGACATTAGCAGCAAAATATGATAAAATTCAAGGATAATTCAAGAAAGAGCCAATGAGTTAAGAAAATGCAAATAAAAAGATAAAAATGCTAAAATGTATGTAAAAGATAACATGATGGGGACAAATTAATCAATAAATAAGGAGAATTTAAGTACCATCAATATGCTATGTATTATATTTGTTATATCTCATATATGTGTAATATATGTTTATATATTCGTAATATATGTGTATATTTTATTATACCTATACTGTTTGTCATATATATATATATATATATTATAACTTTATATTTATATATATGCTTGTCCTTAATTTATATTATTCTGTTTATGCTTGCCTTTTGTTTATGCTAGCATATTTAAGTTATTGATGCATATTAATTGTTCATACATATATTTGTCGCATACAGTTTTAGGCCTCATTGTTCCGGTATTCTAGTGGAAGGGTCATTTCGGCCTCCAGGTGTCATCTCCTTTGGTACTGTGAATACCGAAGCAATTTTATTTATGTTATCATGCATGCATACATTTTAGGGATCATATTTTAAATTAAATCAGTTTTTTATATTTTTCTTAGTGAAATACAATACGAACCATTATGTACCAATTTTCAGACGTGGCAGTGGTGCGAAACCTTCCCCACTCGTAACTGACTCTCGAACCCAATTTTTCTCTGGTTTGCTTTTTGGTGTCCGGTTTACCTTATCCAAGTGACCGGTGGCGACTCCTTTGTTTTCATTAAAACCCGAACTTTTTCAAAATTCACAATCAATTTTTTTAAAAAAGCTAGAGAAAATTCATAATTTTAAAATTAGTCTCTACAGCATGGCGACTCCACTGGGGACCAATTTTTGTTTTAAAAGAAAAAAATGAGTCAAGCCTTAGTTCGGTTCGTATCGAATTTACTAAGAAAAAATTTAATTTAATTTAATTTTTAATCTCTAACCTTGTTTGTTTATTGCTTTATTTTGCACGATGTCTGAGATAAATATCATTCATGCATGAGCTTTATTCCCGAGCCTTGTCTTTGTTAAGTGGGAGTGGTTACTTTGCCTCGTGGGGTATTTTGTAACACCCATTTCTCATATTTGTACACCAGGTACTAGTCGGAAATATTACAACTTCTTTAAACAAAAAATCAGTAATTTTAAATTTTTCAGAAAACTTCCCGATGGTCACCCATCTTAAAATTTCTCTAGTCCAATCACGCTTAACTTTATTTAAAATTGACTTGAATTATTTGTTTGAGTTCCGATCATAAATCAATTATCTTAGCATGCTACTCATCACTTAAGGTTATTCTTAACCTTGAATCTTTCTAGAAACGCCAATTATCTTGAAACCATAACGAACTTAAAGGCCAATCACTCTTAAATAGGTTTAGCAAATATACATGCCACTATAATAATCAAACCTTAATTAGGATGTCATTACTGTGATTACCTGTTGAGCTTTCCCAATGTTGATGCAATTCTTTTCTCCTTCTCATCTTGATTTACCTATGTGTGTACAATCAAACACACGCTAAGTACGAAATTAGTGAGGCAATAAAGGAAATTAATAACAATAATTTAGAATTTATTCAACTTCATGGCTATATTCATATAGCATGATATATGCCAATGCATCAACTTTCACATTGCATTAGTAATTATTTACTATATGCCAACGTCATAAAATTTTCATGCTGGTCCGTTTATCATAATACGCCTCATATGCATACATGCATCATGATCACTAGAAAAGTATATCATCATACTAATCATGTATCAACATAATATAAACCGAATATAAATTTCTTACCGATATACTTGCCATTTGCCCCGAGTATTCATATACTCCCTGTAACACCCTTAACGTATACTCGTAAATCGAATATACATTAAAGATGTTACGAGGTCGTTTAAAGAAATCTCAACTTATAAATTTATTCTTATAGGTATTTACAATTTTTAGTTTGTAAATCTAACCCTTTCTCAATTTTCTTGAAAACACAACTTATGTGCAGTTAGCTAGTTTCAACCCTAAACTAATTATTTTAAAATATATTTGGCAATTATTAAAAACAATAGTTCAATTCAGGGTGAAAACTAGGTTCGCTATCTAGGCCCATTCTTAACATTAAAATATTTACGCGATTACCAATTATTCTTATTATCATAGTAACTATCTTTCTACCTTAGCTTTATTCTGTTACAATGCTAATGCCTTATTTTGCTTTATCCATATACGATTCATCATCAAAACTGATTACTTATCTATCCTTTAGTCTAATTTAATGCATCATACTCTACTAGCAATTAAATAATTACATGCCCACTAGAGATTATCATAAGCTAGAATATCTTACTGATGTTGTGCATATTGAAGCTTGATCAGCATGCTCGACTCCTCTTTAGATACTCCATCTTAATCTACGTGTGAAATAAACACACGCTAAGTACGAACTTAGTGAGACAAAACTTATAAATCAAAGTAAAGCACTTTAATTTTAATAAAAATTGCATAATAAATAAAATACTGAATATAACATATAAAAATTTAGAATCGTATAGAATGAGTTATCGAAGTCGTTCCTCCGTCATGTAACCTGTAAAATCAACATCTCGTACATATATATATATATATATATATATATATATATATATATAAGGCAATGTTATGCCAAATCAGTTATTCAATAAATCACTTGTTTTCATTTGCACTTTTCACTGTCATTTAAAATCATAGCACAATGTAAGATAGATGAGAATGTATGGTATGCGAGTCACTATTGAGTATGCACATGTGCGGCAATAGCTAATTTGTTGTGCCAAAATAAACAATGTACCACTTTATCACTGAATAACCGATGTAAATTTATACAATGTCACTGTATCACTAGGTCATAACTGTAGAACACAACGTCACTGTTTCACTTTATAATTGTAGTACATTTGTACAACATCACTGTATCATTATACTCCCACCTCATTGGCTTGCCAATTATACCAAGAAATCTCATAATACATACAATGGGCTTTAAACATTCATTGTTATGTATCATTCACTTATTTAAAATATCAAAAGATATTAACATCTCACAATATCATATAAAAGTGCATTGGGCAGTTCATACCCGAAAATCATTCATAGTTCATTTCAAAAATCATTGAAAAGATATCATTTGAGAATCAACAGTTGAGATAGACTCGTCGTAAGTTTTTCTCATATTAAAATAAAATAGCAGAGATGAACTCACCAGGGCCATTTATTAGCTTGGCTCACTAAGATTTACTCGATCCTTTCCTTCATAATGCCTCAACCCTTCATTTGATCCAAATCAAACTTCATTGATCATATAAATAAGAATAACATTCGTTAGATTCAAATCTAACAATACTTTAAACATGCTATCGAATCTAGTCATTCGAATATACAAAATTTCCAAAAGTTTTCCTTTCTTCCTTGTATTGTTCAAAAACTCATTATGGTCCTTAGTGACCAATTTAAACTTCTATTAACCCTTTTCAAGCCTACTAATCAACCTTAGATACAAAGTGTATCAATTCTCATTTTCTGGCAGTTTGCAGTACCTCCAAAGAAATATTTCTATAAAATAATATAAAAATCAGAATTTGATTCCGTTTGTTATGAAAGAAACTAGATTCAATAAGCTTTTCACCCATATAAATTAATAACCCATATTCAACTTGTAAGATTTATGACGAATTTTAAAAGTCAATTTCTAGTGCTAATTTCGGAACACACTGCATACTGTTTTTCTGACCTTTCATCACTTAAAAATTCATATCTTTTGACTCGGAACTCGAAATCAGTTTTCCGTTTGTTGGAGGAAAAACTAGACGAACAAATATTTACATCAGTATAAAATTCACCTTCTAAACATTTTTGTAGAATTTATGGTAAATTTTCAAAATTACTGCCAAATCCAGTTTTCCTACACAACTCCCATAAATAACTTCAAACTTTATACTAATTTATCCTTACATTGCTACTTGTCAATTTAGTCCCATTATTTACTTTAAATCATCAACTTATCACCTTCTTCATCAAATAACTATTCACAATAGTTTCCCTTAATTTTCCTTCTTAACCGAAATAGCCATTAAAATGCAAAGATATGGATTCTAGCTTCTTAACTTTGCAATTTAGTCCTCAAATCAACATTACTATCTTAATTCCATCATTATAACTAAAAATCATATTTAATCCTTCTCTAAAACCTCATTTCCAAATTGGTCACTTAACTTTGACAATTTGTCAAAATGGTCACTAACTAGATTTAACATCGATTTTGCATTCTAACTTCAATTTCATATCTTCAACATCCCCAATAACATAAATACACACCAATTCCATAAAAATAAGATTTAGTCCTTCAACTTTTAAACTTGCTAAATTGGTCCCTAAACATTTAAATTAGGGTTTTGCTTCCAAACAATAAATCAAGCTTATTAGATCATTTATCCAACATCACAAACCCTAAATCAAACTTGAATCCAAAAACCCTAATCATATTAATAATAATCAAAACATGTAGAGTTTAAATCCCAACTCAATAACATGATTTTAACATCACAAAAGCTTGATTTCAACTTGAATTTCAACATGGAATCATAAAATCTCAAAACCCCCAATTGAGTCCATAAACCCTAATTTCTTCTCATACAAAATTCTCATCAATCAAGCATGTTTTCCACAAATTATTTACACCAAAAGATAGAGCTTGATGAGTATAACAACTTTGTAGTTCGAAAGATTACTTGAAAATCGAGTTTCGGGGCTTGAATCGAACTTGGAAAATTTTTCTCCATTTTTCATTCTTTCTCCCCCTCATATTTCGAAATTTGAAGATGAGGAATGGTCTTCATCTTTTTATTTTCATCCACTTTAGCCACTTGTCTTATATAAATGAATTTTAAATTCATTTAAATAATGAAATTACTAAAATGCCCTTTTCATTGAATGACCAAGATTTAATCTCATCAAAACTCAATGGCCAAGATCAAATCCATGTGTAATTGGCATTTCAAATTGCCCTTAAAGTTTCAAAATATTTCAAAAATACCATCCATGGAAAATGTCCAATTTGCCCTCCAACTAGTCTTTATTTGCAACAAGTCTTGAAAATTGCCATTCCATGAAAATTGAACCAAATTGGTTCCAATCCAACCGGCCATGTCCCAAAATATCTTATATTTTTATTTATGGCATTTATGCGATCCAAACATTCGAATTTCACTCAATACGATTTCCAAATTTTCTTCCTACAAACTTTAAAGCTTTATAACCATTAATATAAGCTTCGTACGAAAAAATCAGGTAACAAGAAAGTGTCACTCTTGGGGGTGAACTATTAATTTGCAGGGTTAACTTACATAACTTTTGGAAATTACACTTTGATCCTTGAACTTTCCCAAAGTTTATACTTTGGCTCAAAACTTTCAAAATTTTCATTTTGGTCACTCAACTTCAAATCCCATTTCAATTTTCCTCAAATTTTTACCAAATATGAATGTACCCAATACAACTCACTATCTATCACATGATACTTTTAAACCTTAAAAATTTCCTTTCATAAAGACTTAGACTGAATTTTTCTTAACTCAGTCTATTATTCCGATAATTATTGAAAATCTTCATAGCACAAGGTTTCTCTAGAAATCCTTTATTTGAAATCCATACAAATATTTTCTACTTTTACTGAGTCCAAAATATCGATCAGAAACACTTTTATGGGACCTTCCCAAAGGTCACCCATCATTGTATTTCCCTGGCCTAAGCATGCTTAACAATTTCATTCGATCCAAATTTGGTACATTTTTTTGCATCTTAATTCTTAAAACCGATATCAAGGTAACTATTTTAATCCAATTTACTCTTATATTGAATAAAATTACTTGATGGGGAAATTTACACTTTAGTCCCTAAACTTTTCCAAAGTTTATACTTTAACCCTAAAACTTTCAAAATTTACATTTTGGTCACTAGCAAAAATTTGGGATATTACACTCCCTATTCTGTTTACCCTTTTATTTCCATTAATTTATAGACCAAATTAAACCTTGAGGACCCTCGATACACGGCTCAAATATGCACCGAAGTGCTTCCCGCACATTTATAAGGTTGTGCTAACCATACACTAAGTGACCTTTAAGTACACTATAGTGTTATCTCGAATTCCTGATTATGCAGCGTGCTGCTGGACTCTATGGCATGCCAACTATATCCTGTCCCTCAATGACTTATTTGGGCATAATTCTCGTATTTATTCCATCCATGGCAATGTATATCAATATAATTTAACCTTGGGCAATTCATACCCGAAATAACATTCATAGCATACCATCATCAATAACTAGTGATCAATGCATTGTTTTAAACCTTTAACATATTTAAAATATGTCAAATATATGATCAATGACATAAATATCATGTCAATATCTAAACCATGTATCATGTTATGTATGCATTGCACTCACCTAGGCCATTTATTAACATGCCTCACTAAATTCTACTCGATCCTTTCCTTTATAGAACCTCAAACCTTCTTTCAAAGAAGGTTTGAGGTTCTATAAAGGAAAGAATTGAGTAGAATTTAGTGAGACGTGTTAATAAATGGCCAAGGTGAGTGCAATGCATACATAACATGATACATGGATGTTTTATACATCATTGGTAAGACTTGCGATAAGTCTACCTGGTTTATATATTGGCATGATATTTATGTCATTGATCATATATTTGACATATTTTAAATTTGTCAAAGGTTGAAAACAAATGCATTGATCACTAGTTATTGATGATGGTATGTTATGAATGTTATTTCAAGTATGAACTGCCCAAGGTTAAATTAAATTGATATACATTGCCATGGATGGAATGAATATGGGAATTATGCCCAAATAAGTCATTGAGGGACAGGATATAGTTGGCATGCCATAGAGTCAAGCAACACGCTGCATAATCGGGAATTCGGGATAGCACTATAGTGTACCTAAAGGTCACTTAATGTATGGTTAGCACAGCCTTATAAATGTGCGGGAAGCACTTCGGTGCATATTTGACTCGTGTATCCAGGGTCCTCAAGGTTTAATTTGGCTATAAATTAATGGAAATAAAAGGGTAAACAGAATAGGGAGTATATGAATTCTCAGGGCAAATGGCAAGTATATCGGTAAGAAATTTATACCCGATTTATATTATGTTGATACATGATTAGTATGATGGTATAGTTTTCTAGTGATCATGATGCATGTATGCATATAAGGCATATTATGATAAACGGACCAGCATAAAAATTTTATGAGATTGGCAAAAAGTCTAAATAATTACTAATGCAATGTGAAAGTTGATGCATTGGCATATATCATGCTATATGAATATATCATGCTATATCATGCATTGGCATAAAAATTTCAGGGTAAGATCGTGAAAAAAGGGAAAGATCGACTTCATAGCTTGGGTGCATTTTCGAGACTTGATCCATCTGCATCCTGACCCACCAAATAAGAGATACTTGTTTGCTTTGTGCATCTATGGGCTGGTTGTCTTCCCTAAGGTCTTGGGACACATAGACTATGATGTGGAAGTTTTATTTGAAAAGCTCAAAAAAGGGATTAATCCGGGGCCAGCCATCCTAGCAGAAACATTTCGATCACTGAGTACATGTTGGAAAATAGGGGAGGTAGATCTTAGGTTGTGTCCCATTATTGGAGATTTGGATTCATAGTTACTTTTGGGATTTGAAGTTCTCACATCGGATATTTCTTACCACCTTTTCTTTCGTAAATGTGTTTTTGGAAGAATACCAAGCCGAAACAATGACCGAGGACCAGTGGATAGCCAGCTTTTGAGACCATCATGATGAAACCGTCATGTGGAAGGTACCATGGTTAATTTAAAGTGAATTTCTATACCGTTGCAGAGAGTACGATTGGGTACCCTTGCCCGAGATTTGGGGTGGAGTTGGATATTATCCTTTGCTCATGTCGCGTTGGTATGGTTCGATGCAATTCATTCCTACCACTCACGATTTGGATACATCTGGTTTTGAACACCAAGGTAATGGTTATAAAGAAAAAGTCCAGAAAATGAACTGTTCTTGGAAGAATATGCACAAGGTTGAGGTTTATGAAGATGATTCGCCATTCACTCCGGGTTACGAGTAGTGGAGACTTAGTCAGGTTAACGATCCCATTCTTCCTGTAAATCAAGAGAATGTTCGACCCATAGAAGAACATATGAGGAATGCTCCCTCAGATCTAGAAAAGGCTAGAAGGGCCTATAGGAAAAAAGTACGTGCTTTGGAAAAATATGTCTCCGACCTTGAAGCTGGTTGACGTGGACAAATATAAGCGTTGAGAGAAAGATATCTTCAAATGGAAAAAGGTAATTGAAGTTGACCATGAATACTTAAGGAAAGATTGGGTGGAATTAAAACAAAATTTGCAGAGGAACAGTTTGGTTACCACTGCCAGAGAATTGACAACTAAGCTCGTAAAAGCAAGGAAAATGACTGATAGCTACGTTCGGCAGTATGAAGCCAGCCAAAAGTAAGTCAAGAAAAAGACTAAGGAATTAGAAGTTGTTTTTCAAGAGTTTAACCCTTAGTCAGGTTTAGAATCAAGATTTGATAGCTCAATTAGCGTAGTTGGGGTTAACTCATCAAGCCAGATAGAGTCTAGTTGAACAGAAGATGAAAGAAATGAAAGAAATTACTTAAGAATTAGCTATTAGTCAAGCTCGAAACCGAGGATTAAAAGTTCAGAATGTTGTTAAAGGCAAGGGTAACTGAATTAGAAGTCGTTCTCAAAGACTGTAGAGAAAGACTCACCTCTTTCGAAAGAGCCATACAAGCAAACAACCGTAGGATAGTGGAGAGAACTCCCAGAAACACTACAAGAAGAAAGACAATGAGGTGAACACCACAAAAACCTACAATATCCTGAAGAACATCACCATTTCATAGCCATATGCTTTGACTGGAAATGTTAAAAACTCAAAAGAAGATAGAGCTCATAAGAAAGAAAAGGGAGAAGATATATTTCACTCTTTTACCGGTGTCATATGTTGAGTTGTACTCTCAATTCTTGTAAGGCTGATTTGGTCTGGCCCTATCATGTTACTCTATTCAAACCCCCATTCCCTTTTGCGGCATAATGAAAGTGCACATTGTGACTACCACGCCGATGTCCCGAGTTCCTCAATAGAGAACTAGATTCCATTTAAGAAGTTTTTCCAGAACTTGATAAATATTTGGGTTTTCAAGTTTGATGAACCAAACGTGGCTGCTAACCCGTCACCAAATCATGGAGGTTATAGTGTGAACACCATTAAAGATGAAGGTAATAGAAGATCTAAAGGGAACATGTCTAAAATCAGGTTCCCTTTTAAATGGGTGTACCAGTAGTAATGCTTAACACGTCTAATCAAGCGAGGTATGGAGATAGTACAAGAAGGATATGGGCCCTACTGTGAGTTTCACCTAGAAAAGAGAGTACGAGATCCAACATTGTGAAGAGTTTAAACAGTTTATCTAGATAATGATGGACAATAAAGAAATTGAGTTTTTTGATAAGGTTGAAGGAAAAAAAGAGTTAGATGTATGCATGTTAGACAACCCCAATGTCAAATACGGGGTGGATAGGTCGTTCGTCGTCTCATTAAAGCCGAGG
Organism: Hibiscus mutabilis; assembly: GCA_019671005.1. Taxonomy (NCBI): domain Eukaryota; kingdom Viridiplantae; phylum Streptophyta; class Magnoliopsida; order Malvales; family Malvaceae; genus Hibiscus; species Hibiscus mutabilis. The sequence continues at coordinate 14,341,902 of CM033746.1, read as the reverse complement.
GAAGATAGCTTGTCCTAATGAGAGAACTCAAAGGTGGCACCTAATCTTATCATCTCAGCTCTGGCTTCTTTCTTGTTCAAAGACACACGAAAGGTTATTTGGAATTATACCGCCAATGTTTTTGTGACAAAAGGTTTAGAATCGTAAAAATATAACGAGTCGCCTGGAAAAGCAAAACCCGCACAAGAGGAAGAACTGATAGAGTCAAAAACTAAAGCTATCAATGAAGTGGGACATGTAACGCGTTGAAAATGGGCCTAGATGTGGACTGGATGGAGTTGGTGGTTCAAGAGAACCAGTTTAGGCAATTCGAATAGTTTTGGGAAAATAAATTTATAAAATTGATTTTGGGGTAAAATAAAATATGGGAAAATGTTTTAAATTACTTAATTAATATTTTGAGTAAATTGGTGAAGTCAATTTGAGGTAACTAAATCTGATTTTAAGACATTTTGGTCTAGTGACTAAATTGAAAGTTTTCAAAACTGTTTTGGTGACTAAATCATAAAAGGATCAAAACTTAGAATCTTTAAGGAGATATTTGACCAATTTTTTCAACATATTTCTCTCTTAATTTAGGCTATTTTAAATTATTTTTAAATGGTTTAATAATTAGTTAAATGAGGATTTATTAAAAAGATCTTTTATTTGCCAAAAACACTTTCTTACGTAACTACTTTTCTACTAACATTTTCTCTCAACTTTCTCAGCAACCGAACTAAGATTTCTACTTCAAAATCTCTAGGAATCAATCTCCATTGATTTTCTTTTTTATTTCTAATTGATTATTTCAAATTCCTTTGCAAAATCTCTTTGGATTTCATCAAAGCTTGGCAAATTAAGGGAGAAATCAACAATTCGAGGTGATTTTCATTTTTCTCCTCTAATTAAAGGTTCTTTAATGAAATTCCCAAGTTCTTGATTCTTTGTTGTTGATTTATATTATGGAATTATGATTTAAACAATGAATTGATAGTTAAATTGAGTTTTCTTAAAAAATTGTTGGAAATTGAATTGGATCTATTTTGGTGATGGATTTAATTGATTTATATCCCAATTTGAATGTCGTTTAATGTTGAAAGGATTGATTAATCAATGGAATTCGAAACTATATGGATTGCTAGTATCAAGGTTGTTTATAGTTGGTTTTTTGTATGATCTAGTTCATATGGTGTTGATGGAGATATAAGGATGCGATTAGGTTGTTTTTGGATGTTAATTGATGTTGTTAATGTGTTAGAATAGTTAGATGTTGGTTGGGATTTATTTGAGTAAGGCTTGATGGTGTTCTTGATAGTTTTAGGAATGTGTTTGGTGGATTCTTGGGAGGTGAGGTTGTGTTTGTATGTTGCTTGAGGTTTGTGATACAGAGATGTGTTTTAATCTTCTGTTTTGAATGGGTAAAGTAGGAGAGCTGAATCCTTTACCTTTCGAAGAAGGCGTGGGAGTTGCAGAAGCTTGATTCGCGCATTGGCAGGTAAGCACTAGATTGTTGGTGAGTGGAAAAGTGTTTTACTGCTATTAAAAGGTGTTAAAATGAGTTGTGGGAGTTTAGATAAAGTTTGATACACTTATCTAAGCTCAGAAGTAAGTATCAGTTGAGCTTTCTCTCGATTTCGGTTTTGCAAAATGAAATCTCATGCACATGTTTAGGGATTTTATTACTCAGAGTATTATGCATGTTTTAAAAGTGAAAGATGTTGAAAATGATTATTGATGATTACTTTTGAGATTGGCATATGTTTATGCAAGTATTTTTAAGAATATGAAAATACATGGTTTAATGTATTTGTGTTGGATTGTTTTGATGCATATGTAAAACAGTGAGGTAATGATGGTTTATTGAATATATTGGCAATTGGCTGTGTTTAAAATGTTATCGGATATAGTTGGCCGATAATACGATTGAAAGCGCACTATAAAAAGTTGTCTCATGTGTGTCGATGGGTGTTAAGTGTCCGTAATATCCACCATGAGAACCGCAGCGGTTGAGGTGGGTAAATGTTCCATTTTCTCCCGCTGGTGGAATTATACATCCAAACCGTAGAGATGGGTAAATGTTTTGTTACTCTGGTTTGAACCGTTGAGGTGGGCAAATATGTCGTTACACTAGTTGAGGTATGCATGTGAAGTGGTTGTGAGAACCACTTGAGAAATATGTGTATTCGATGTGCTTTATGAAATGTAAGGTTGCTAGTTTTGAGTCACTTGAAAGCCAATATATGAGATAATGTATCATGAGAAATGAATTATGTTTGTATAATGTGATTTATACATGTGTTACTCTTTAAGCTTGTTATAAGGGAGTTGTGAAGCTTAAATTGAGGTAGAGGTTGAATCCATGATACATGTGTTGAAAATGATTTAGATGTGCATTTTTTAGATGACATGAGAAGCATGAGATTTTTTTTCCATGAGACAATTGCATCTGATTTGAATTAAATGGTTTTAAATACATTAATGATTGTTTTTGTTAATCTGTCACTCAGCTTATAGCTTACACTCTCTTTTCCTCATTAATGCAGCGAAGTAGCTTTCTCAGACAACATGTGAGCAAGGGAGAATCCAAAGATCGTTGCATTTCAAAGTATGGTTTTATGTGTTCTAAGTAGTAATAAGAAGGCAATGTGACCGGGTTGTTTTGGGAGATGCGCTTTGAGCTACTCCCTATTTTTATAATATTGGACTATTGTTTTGGACTTGTATGAGGTTTTATACTAGTTTTTGAGGGGTTAGGAGACATTAAGCATGCTTGGGTAAAAATCATGCTCTTAGGTGAATGTTTGATTATGCGATGCTTGGTGTAACCTCTTGACATGTTGCCATGCTTGATGATGGAATGTTTGTGTTGCCAAATGATGATCAGGGGTTGAGTTAAGGGTGTTAGATTGAGCCAAAGTGTCATATGTTGGACCCAAAGGTCAATACAAGTTTCATCATACCAGTACGGCTCCTCAGGGTGTCGGTATGCGGGGACTTATCTCAGCTGGGATTTTTCAAATTTGCCTAGCCGTACTGATACACCTGGTAATCGTATCGGTACGCATAGTAGAGGAATAGTGAAGGTGTTGGTACAAGAGTTACCGTTTCGATACAGTCAATAGCTAATGGAATTTGGATTTTCAAAATACACAAGCCCATACCGATACGCTTAAGGACCGTATCAGTACGCCTTTGTAATTTAGCACCGTTTCAATACAAAAACTCACTATATCGGTACGCTGGTCGTTAATTCAATTGATGTGCTGCCTTATGTTTGAAATCTTTGCATTTTGGTCCCTATTTCTTAATTATACAATTAAATGAGTTTGAATGATCATTTTGAGTTGTGATTTAACATAAAGGCATGAAATATGACTAATTGAGGATTGGTAGCCTTCATTTGGTAAAAGTCTTTAAAAATTTTGGAAATTACATTTTAGTCCCTAGAATGCAAATTCGAGTAATTGGATATCGATATGACACCCGGTTGATTTGTAAGTTTAACAATAATTTGTATAATCACCTTAGGACCTAAAAATGGATTTAGAGAAGATAAAAGGAAAAATGGGCTATTTCTAATGTTTCTCTTTAGGGTTTATTTCGCTAAACCCTAATATTATTAGATCGGTTCGGTCTTGCGACTAGATCGGGTCAAAGAGGTTACATTTGGTGGTATCAAAGCCAGGTTATGATTGTTGGGAGGTAGGTTATGGTTGATTGAATAGTTAATGTTATATGCATATGTTGTTTGACATGTAGTGTTTGAATTTACGAAATCTTGTTAAGATGTGGTATGTTTGGAAGTTAAACCTTGGGATACGTTGCCTTATTACTACTTGAGTTAAATGTTTTGTTTTTAAACAAGAGTGACTTGGATTCTTGCTGTGAGCTGGCCTAATTGTTTTGTTTTGTTGCATTATCATGTTTAGACTCATATTATCGAGTATGGGACCGAGATGAGATACTAGAGCTCACATGGGTAGTGTTGTGGACACACACAATGATGAGTTGCCTCCTCCTCGGCCGATTCCTCCTACTGGTGTTGGAGTCGAGGGAGGTGTACCATAGGCACCATAAGGACATGTTTTCGGTGATATGGCACTGTTGGTTCAAGTGATGACAGGAGCTTTATAGGTAGCGATGACTAGAGTGCATGTACCTGCACTGGTGCCTGCAACTGTTAATACTGGGTTACCTTTGGAGCATCTGCGTAGCCTAGGTGGTGTTGAGTTTTGAGGTTTAGCTCCTAAACCAGTCGAGGAATTGTTTGGTAGTACTAAAAAATCCTTGGCCAAATGGAGTGCACAGATGTACGTAAGTTAGGGCGTATTGTGTCATTTCTGCAAGGTGATGCTTACAATTGGTGGACAACTGTGATGCTGGCATGGAACATGCCAATGTTACCTGGGAATTCTTTTACGAGGCTTTCAAGAAGAAGTATTTGGGAACTTAGTACAAGGATGCAAAGAAGAGAGAGTTCATGGCTCTAGAGCAAGAAAACATGTCTATTTTCGAGTATGAGATCCAATTTGTTCGGCTGAGTAAGTATGCTCCTGAGTTGGTTTTAGACGAGCGAGAGAGGTGTGATCAATTTCGTTATGGGTTGATCAAAGAAGTGAAGACGTGCATGCTGGCTACGGACTACACAGAGTTTGATGTCCTAGTGTCTCAAGCAAAGGACATAGAATATAATTCGGGGTTGTTTGTTTGTTCTAGGGGTTCCTCGTCAAGAAAGAGAAGTGCGGAGTTTAATGTTGGTAAGGATCGTATTAAGAGGCGTAGAGACAGAAGGTACCATCCAAATCAGAGTCGTGGAGGATATGGTTCTGGGTCTGGTTTCCAGGGTCAAAATACCTATGCTGGAGCTCTTGAGTGTAGAAAGTGTGGTAGGAGGCATTCAGGGGAATGTTGGGGTGCTGTGGGCACTTGTTGTACCTTTGGATCGATGGATCATCCTCAGAGGGATTGTCTGCAGTTAGCTAGAGAAGGTTAGGCTAATGCACCTATTGCGGGGGCGCAGAAAGGTCATGGGCTCGGCCGTGTACATTTCTAGCGCAAGGATGATAGACAGAAAGTGGTAGCACATATCGTAGCAGTTCATCCAGAACATAGTGGACCGAAGATGGTTTTTGCTCAATACCGACGTGATCGTAGGTACCTTTACCTTGTAGTCTATACCTTTGTTATCTTTGATTTATTTTGATTCTATGCATTCCTACATTTTGCACAAGCATGCATGCTTGTTGGATTTACCTGTTGAGTTGTTAGATGTTGGAATACAGGTAACCAGTTCCTTTTGTGAGACAGTTGTAGCTAGGAAGTTGTATAGGAGTTGTCCCTTGATGGTTAAAGGGCATGTATTTGAAGCAGACCTGATGGAGTTATCGTTTCACGGTTTTGATGTGATTTTGGGTATGGATTGGTTGTTTCAACATAAGGCTGTGGTGGATTTTGAGTCTAAGCGGGTTTATTTGAAACTTGCCGAAGATTATGAAGTTGTAGTTGTGGGTGAGAATGTCAAGGTTGTTAGACTTCGGCGGTCAAGCATACCTAGCCTATGTTATGAACCCCAAATATGTAGGAAGCGCGCGCCCAGAATATTCACACCGTTTGCGATGTTCTAGGAGTGATTCTAAAATAGTTGCATGGTTTACCGCCAGATAGGAAGTTAGAGTTTTACATTGAGACATATGCGAATATGGCTCCGGTTTTAATTGCTCCATATCGTATGGCACCAAAGGAGTTAAAAGAGTTAAAGATGTAGTTGCAAGAGTTGCTTGATCGTGGGTTCATTCGGCTAAGTATGTCACCATAGGGTGCACCGGTTTTCTTTTTGAAGAAGAAATATGGCACGATGAGAATGTACATTGATTATCGACGTCTGAACAAATTGACAATTAAGAAAAAGTATCCTTTGCATAGGATTGATGATCTGTTTGATCAGTTTTGGGGTGCTACAGTGTTTTCTAAGATTGATCTGCGGTCGTGGTGCTACCAGTTGAAGGTGAAGGATAGGGATGTGCCGAAGATAGCTTTTCGTACAAGCTATGGGTATTACGATTTTCTAGTGATGCCGTTTGGTTTGACAAATACACCAGAAGCGTTCATGGATATGATGAATAGGGTGTTCCATGATTTCTAGGACAGAAAAAAGGATATCTTGAGGCAGTTCCTCATCTTTTTCTGCCAGGTAAATTTCGAGGATGAAATTTATTAAGAGGGGGAGAGTTGTAACGCCCTGAAAATGGGCCTAGATGTGGATCAGATCGGGTTGGTGCTTCAAGAGAACTGATTTAGGCAATTCGAATAGTTTCGGGAAAATAAATTTATAAAATTGATTTTAGGTTAAAATAAAATATGGGGAATGTTTTAAATTAATTAATGTTTTGAGTAATTTGGTGAAGCCAATTTGAGGTAATTAAATCTGATTTTAAGACATTTTGGTCTAGTGACGAAATTGAAAGTTTTCAAAACTATTTTGGTGACTAAATCGTAAAAGGATCAAAACTTAGAATCTTTAAGGAGCTATTTGACCAATCTTTTTCAACAGATTTCTCTCTTAATTTAGGCTATTTTTAAATGGTTTAATAATTAGTTAAATGGGGATTTATTAAAAAGATCTTTTATTTGCCAAAAACATTTTCTTACGTAATTACTTTTCTCTTAACCTTTTTCTCTCAACTTTCTCAGCAACCAAACTAATATTTCTACTTCAAAATCTCCAGGAATCAATCTCCATTGATTTCCTTTTTTATTTCCAATTGATTACTTCAAAATCCTTTGCAAAATCTCTTTGAATTTCATCAAAGCTTGGCCAATTAAGGGAAAAATCAGCAATTAGAGGTGATTTTCATTTCTCTCCTCTAATTAAAGGTTCTTTAATGAAATTCCCAAGTTCTTGATCCTCTGTTGTTGATTTATATTATGGATATATTATTTAAACAATGATTTGATAGTTAAATTGAGTTTTCTTGGAAAATTGTTGGAAATTGAATTGGATCTGTTTTGGTGATGGATTTAATTGATTTATATCCAAATTTGGATGTGTTTTAATGTTGAAAGGATTGATTAATCAATGGAATCCCGAAACTATATGGATTGCTAGTTTCTAGGTTGTTTATAGTTGGTTTTTGGTGTGATCTAGTGGATGTGGTGTTGCTGGAGATATAAGGACGTGATTAGGTTGTTTTTGGATGTTGTTAATGTGTTAGAATTGTTAGATGTTGATTGGGCTTTGTTTGAACAAGGGTTGGTGGTGTTTTTGATAGTTTTAGGAAGGTGCTTGGTGGATTCTTGGGAGGTAAGGTTGTGTTTGTTGGTTGCTGGAGGTTTGAGATACAGAGATGTGTTTTAATCCTTTGCTTTGACTGGGTAAAGCAGGGGAGCTAAATCCTTTACCTTTCGAAGAAGGCGCCGGAGTTGCGGAAGCTTGATTCGTTCATCAGCAAGCAAGCGTTGGGTTGTTAGTGAGTGGGAAAATGTTTTACTGTTGTTAAAAGGTTTGAAAAGGAGTTGTGGGAGTTTAGATAAAGTTTGACACGCTTATATAAGCTTGGAAGTAAGTATCGGTTGAGCTTTCTCTCGATTTCGATTTTGCAAAATGAAATCTGATGCACATGTTTATGGCTTTTATTACTCACTGTATTATGCATGTTTTTAAAGTGAAAGATGTTGAAAATGATTATTGATGATTACCTTTGAAATTGGCATATGATTTATGCAAATATTTTTGAGAATATGAAAATACATGGTTTAATGTATTTGTGTTGGATTATTTTGATGCATATGTAAAACAATGAGGAAATGTTGGTTTATTGAATATATTAGCAAGTGGTTGTGTTTAAAATGTTATCGAATACAGTTGGCTGGCCATAGGATTGAAAGTGAACTATAAAAAGTTGCCTTATGTGTGTCGAGGGGTGTTAAGTGTTCGTAATCTCCACCATGAGAATCGTAGCGGTTGAGGTGGGTAAATGTTCCGTTTTCTCCTGCTAGTGGAATTATACATCCAAACCGTAGAAATGGGTAAATGTGTTGTTACTCTGGTTTGAACCGTTGAGGTGGGCAAGTGTGTCGCTACTCTGATTGAGGTATGTATGTTAAGTGGTTGTGAGAACCACTTGAGAAATCCGTGTATCCGATGTGCTTTATGAAATGTAAGGTTGCTGGTTTTGAGTCACTTGAAAGCTAATATATGAGATAATGTATCATGAGAAATGGATTATGTTTGTATAATGTGATTTATACATGTTTACTCTTTAAGCTTGTTATAAGGGATATGTGTTGTAAAGCTTAAATTGAGGTTGAGCTTGAATCCATGATACATGTGTTGAAAATGATTTAAATGTGCATTTTTGAGATGACATGAGAAGCATGAGATGTTTTTCCATGAAACAGTTGCATGTGATTTGAATTAAATGGTTTTAAATGCATTGGTGAGTGTTTATGCGAATTCCTCACTAAGCTTATAGATTACGCTCTTTTTTCCTCATCAATGCAGAGAAGTAGCTTTCTCGGACAGCACGTGAGCAAGAGAGAATCCAAAGATCATTGCATTTCAAATTATGGTTTTATATGTTCTAAGTAGTAATAAGAAGGCAATGTGACCAGCTTGTTTTGGGAGATGTGTTTTGAGCTACTCCTTATTTGTATAAGATTGTATTATTGTTTTGGACTTGTATGAGGTTTTATACTTGTTTTTGAGGGGTTGTGAGACATTAAGCATGCTTGGGTAGAAATCATGTTGTTAGATGAATGTTTGATTATGCCATGCTTGGTGTGACTTCTTGACATGTTGCCATGCTTGATGTTGGGATGTTTGTGTTGCCATATGATGATCAGGGGTTGAGTTAAGGGTGTTAGATTGAGCTAAAGTGTCATATGTTGGACCTAGAGGTCAATACAAGTCCCACCGTACCGGTATGGCTCCTCAGGGTATCGGCACACGAGGACTTGTCTCGACTTAGATTGTTTAAATTTGCCTAGCCGTACCGATACGCTTGGTAACCATATCGGTACACATAGTAGAGAAATAGTGAAGGTGTCGGTACAGGGGTTACCATTTCGATACGGTCAATTGCTACTGGAATCTGAATTTTCCAAATACACAAGCCTGTACCGATACGCTTGAGGACCCTATCGGTACGCCTTTACACTTTAGCACCATTTCGATACGAAAAGTCACTGTACTAGTACGCTGGCCGTTAATTCAGTTGATATGTTGTCTGATGTTTGAAATCTTTGCATTTTGGTCCTTGTTTCTTAATTATGCAATTAAATGAGTTTGAATGATCATTTTGAGTTGTGATTTAACATGAAGGCATGAAATATGACTAATTGAGGATTTGTAACCTTAATTTGGTAAAAGTATTTATAAATTTGGGAAATTACATTTTAGTCCCCATAATGCAAATTCGAGTAATTGGATGTCGAAATGACGCCCGATTGAGTTATAAGTTTAACAATAATTTGTATAATCACCTTCGGACCTAAAAATGCATTGAGAGAAGATAGAAGGAAAAAATGGACCGTTTCTAATGTTCCTCTTCGGGGTTTATTTTGGTAAACCCTAATGTAGCTCACTTGATTTGGTCTTACGACTAGACCAGGTCAGGGAGGTTATATGACACTTCACAAGAAACGACATGTGTTATTCGTCAAAAACCTTGAAGACAGTAGAATCAGTAAAGGACAAAGACAAGGATGCGACGATTGGGCCTGAAAAGATATTTGGTAAGGAGCCTCTTTGAAAAATCAAAGAGCCGGTGACCGAAGCACAAGCACTAGAATTTTTGAGGTTTTTAATGCACAATGAGTATAGTGTTGTCGAACAACTTAATAAAAAACAACTAATGATTACGGTACTTGAGCTGCTATTGAGCTCAGAAAAGCACCCTAATGCATTATTAAAAGTGTTAAATCAAATGTTTTTTCTAGATGACATCTATGTGGCCAATTTGGACCAGATAGTAGGCCATATTGCTGCGAATAATTATATCACGTTCAATGATGATTAGATTCTGAAAGATGGTATGAGGTCTACCAAGGATTTGAACATCATCACCCACTACAAGGGACACGTCTTGCCTGGGGTACTCATTGACAATAGGTCTGCACTGAATGTATTGCAGATGGTAACTCTACAAATGTTACCCATAGATAGTTCCCATATGAAACCATGTTAGAATTCTATAAGAGCCTTCAATGGAACTCAAAGAAAGGTGGTGGGGAAGATTGAAATACCCCTGTTGATTGGACCAACAAAGTACACTATTGAATTTGTGGTGATGGATATTAAGCCAACTTATAACTGCTTACTAGGGAGACCATGGATTCATTCTACCGGTGTTGTTCCTTCATCGTTGCATTAGAAGTTGAAGTTTATAATCGAATGAAAATTGTTGAGTGTTGAAGCAGAGCAAGACATCAGTGCTTTAGTGACATCCGATGCTTCCTATATCCAACCTTATGAAGACGCCTATAGTGTTCCTTTCGGGCTCTAGAATTTGTAAATACGACATTTGTCATAGAAGAAAGTAAGATCTCATGCCTCAAGTTATCCAATTGTACCAAGATGATTGTTTGGGAGACCCTAGGATGAGAAGCTAAAACTGGAAAAAGTTTAAGAAAAAACTTATAGGAAAGCTTATGTGCAAGAAATGTAATCATCAAGAAAGACCGATTTAGGCTTGGTCATAAGCCTAATATGCTACAAAGAGAAGAGGAGTACAAAAAGAAGGAAAATGAAGGAAATCCAGATTCAAGTGAGAAGATATCGCATGGAAATTGTTGACTTTTCCTCACCTAAGAGATATCTTCTTCTTCAGTGGGATCATCAATACCGAACGGAAGGTACATGAAGCAAACCAAGAGAATGACAAGCTTAATGATGATGAGATGTTTGGTTAATCACTTGAATAGATGCTCTACAACATGATATCTGAAGGTGGAAATGACAATAGGTTTTTAACCAAAATTTGCCCTTGCCTTCCTGGGGAGACGCTTAATAATATGAGCAGCATTGACCTACCTATAGTTTTTAGGTCAGAATCAGAGTAATGCTCTTAACTAGCCCTTTTGTTGTTTGCCTGCGAGCATTAGGGATCTTTCGTAAAAGGGTTGCTATGATCTACTTGTTTGTAATGCAATGAAAATGATGTTTTCCACGTTTTCTCAAATGGAAAAGATTTCATTTATTACATATATTTATTTTTTATTTTTTATTCATTCATTTCATACAAATATTTATTCTTCTTCCAAATACATATTTGTTTCTTTAATTCTTGCAAGTCCCTACGATTAACTATATGAATGATTATAAATCTGATCTTGAGATAGACTTCGAGTAACCTATGTACTTGGAAGAAATCAATGAGGGGGAAGATGAGATAGAAGACGAGGTCCCCGATAAACTGCTAAGGTTGATAGCAAGTGAGGAAAAGAAAATCCTACTTCACCAAGAAGAAGTGGGGATTCTTAATTTGGGAACTGATGAAGAGAAAAGGGAAGTGAAAATTGGCACCACCCTCTCCTCAAAGACCAGACACGACTTGATAAATTTGCTTAAAGAGTTCAAAGTCATATTTGCTTGGACTCATCAAGATATGCCAGGGTTGAATACGAATATTGTGGTGCATAAGTTTCCAATGAGGCCTAAATGCAAGCTAATTCAACAGAAGCTCGGGAGAATAAGGACCGATATGCTATTAAAAATTAGAGAAGAAGTGAGGAAGCAATTTGATTTTGGTTTTCTAAAAGTCGTCAAATACCCAAAATGGGTCACGAATATAGTCCCAATACCAAAAAAAGATGAGATGGTTCGCATATGTGTAGATTATAGAGATCTCAATAGAGCGAGCCCTAAGGATAATTTTCTTTTACCCCATATTGACACTTTGGTTGACCATACAACGGGGTATTCATGGTTCTTTTTCATGGATGACTTTTCAGGATACAATCAAATAAAGATGCACCCAGAAAAATGGAAAAGACTATAATTATAACCATGTGGGGGAAGTTCTGTTACAAAGTGATGCCTTTCAGACTCAAAAATGTCGATGCAACTTATCAAAGAGCCATGGTGACTCTCTTGCATGATATGATGCATAAAGAGATTGAGGTATACATTGATGATATGATTTTTAAGTCTCAAACTGAGGAAGGACACATTCTGAACCTGAGAAAGTTGTTCCAAAGATTAAGAAAGTATCAGCTTAAGCTCAACCAGCTAAATGCACCTTCACAGTCATGTCTGGAAAGCTATTAGGATTCATGGTTAGTAGAAGAGGTATTGAAATTGATCTGGACAAAGTAAAAGCCATTCAGAATCTTCCACCACCTCGTACGCAAAAAGAAGTCTGAGGCTTTTTGGGAAGATTAAACTATATGTCTCGATTTATTTCTCAGTTAACCGACAAATACGATCGTGTTTTTAGGTTACTTAGGGAAAAAACCAAGAATATAGGATGTAGAGTGTTAAGAAACTTTGCAAAATATCAAGAAGTACTTGACAAATGCTCTAATTCTAGTGGTGTCGGTTCCTGATAGACCATTGATCTTGTACTTGACGGTCTACGAGAATTCAATAGGTTGCGTACTGGGGCAGCATGATGAGTCCAGAAAGAAAGAAAGAAAGAGCCATTTACTATTTGAGAAAGAAGTTCACCGATTGCAAAACACGATATTCGCCTATTCAAAAACTGTATTGTTCTCTAGTTTTGGCTACTAAAAGGCTCAGGCAATTCATTTTGTATTACACCACTTGGTTGATATCTAGGTTGGACCCATTAAAATTCTTGATGGAAGCACCAACACTAACCGGGAAGATGGCCTATTGGTAAATGATATTGTTCGAGTTTGACATCATGTATGTGAGCCAAAAAAGTAATGAAATTGAGTGCTATAGAGAATTTCTTAGCAAGCCATGCTTCGGATGATTATGAATCACTAAACTTTAATTTTCTAGATGAAGACCTGATGTGCATCACGGCTAAAGAAGAGATTGCTTTAGAAGATAAGTCATGGAAGCTTTATTTTGATGGAGCGTCCAATGCCCTAGGTCATGGAATAGAGGCAGTGTTAATTTCTCCAGAGAATGTCTACTCCCTTTCACAAGTAGATTGAAATTCATTTTTACAAACAATATAGCCGAGTATGAGGCATGTTTCATGGGATTGTATGTGGCCATTGAGAGAAAGATCAAGGTGCTTCGAGCCTTCGGAGATTCATCTTTGGTAATCTATCAACTTCGAGGAGAATAGGAAACAAGAGACCCAAATCTAGTCAAGTATTATGATTTGATCCAAGAGCTAATTAAAGAATTCAAGAAAGTCAGTTTTACCTACCTTCTAAGAAAGGACAATTAGATGGTGAATGCTTTAGCGACCTTGTTCGCATTGTTTAAGGCAAGTACAAAAGCATAAATGAAACTGGTTGAAATGCAAATCTTTGAAATGTCGGTTCACTGTTGTAGCTTGGAAGATGAAGTGGATGGTAACCCTTGGCACCATGATATGTAGCATATCAAGTTCCAAGCCTACCCTAAGGAAGCAAATAAGAATGATAAGAAAACTATTAGAAGAATAGTAGTTGCATATGTCCTAGACGGTGAGATCTTATACAAAAGGGGTAAAGACCAAGTATTGTTGAGGTGTGTTGGTGCTCGAGAGGCTAAAATATTCTCGTAGAAGTACATGATGGGTTGTGTGGGACACATGTTAATGGCTTCTCAATGACCTGAAAGATTATAAGATATGGCTATTTCTGGTCAACAATAGAGGGGGATTGTATCGACTACGCCAAGAAATACCTCAAATGCCAGATATATGCCGACAATATTCATTCTCCGCCGCTACCTTTGCACACCATGAATTCACCATGTCTTTTCATAGTATGGGCATGGATTTTATCAGACATAATCATCCGAAGGCTTCCAATGGGCATCATTTTATTCTAGTCGTCATCGACTACTTCACTAAATGGGTAGAAGCAACTTTCTATGCCAACATCACAAGGGCTACAGTTTGCAAGTTCTTGAAGAAAGAGATTATTTGCCAATATGGGTTGCCAGAAAGGATCATCACTGTTCATGCTTTCAATTTTAACAATAAAATAATAACTGAGGTATGTGACCAATTCAAAATAAGGCACAATAATTCCACTACCTATCGACCTAAGATGAATGGGGCAATGGAAGCAGCAAACAAGAACATCAAGAAGATCATAGTGAAAACAATAGACACCTTTAAGGATTGGCATGTGAAACTATCGTTTGCTTTGTTTGCCTACTGGACATACGTGCGTACATCTACAGGGGTAACACCACACTCTTTGGTATATGGCACGAAGAGAGTACTACCTATTGAAGTAGAGATCCCATCACTTTGAATTTTGAACGAAGTAAAGTTAGACGAAGCTGAATGGATACAAGTTAGGTTTGATCAGTTGAATCTCATCGAGGAAAAGTGGTTGAAAGCTATCTGCCATGGTCAGATGTATCAGAAGAGAATGATGCGAGCCTATGACAAGAAGGTTCATCCAAGATAATTCTGAGAGGGGGATCTAGTGCTTAAAAAGATCTTTGCAATTCAAAGAGATTTCTGTGAAAAATGGATTCCTAATTAGGAATGGTCGTATGTCATCAAGAAGGCCTTTTTTGGAGGGTTGTTGATCTTAACAAAGATGGACAGGGATGAGTTGAGCAATCTAGTTAACTTTGACTCTATCAAAAGTACTACAATTGAAGAAATAAAAAAATAAAAAATAAAAATAGGAGAAAAAGAAAAAAAAGAAAGGGGTTCGAGGTGAAAACCCAAAAAGGGCGTCTTGAAACCAATGGGGATTTGGGTTGAAAACCCGTAAAGGGTGGCTCAAATAAAAACCCAAAAATTCAGACATCTTAGTGAAGAGCTTTAGGCAACGATTCTACCTCGGTCAATGGGCTTACGCATCATTCATGTAGTGGATGTCTAGGACAATGCATCATGTTTTATTTTCTTTTTCTCGTGTTTGCCATGACCTTTTTAAATTATTCCAAAATTTCTCAACCAGTAATGAAATACTATTTTGTGCCTTCTATTATCGTTTCTCTAAGTATCCTGCAAGTAGGTTAATATAGATTCATGATAAGCAAAAGATTTCTTTCTATTATTGTGTTCTAGCCTTCAAAATGCAGGTGAGTCAAAGACAAAAATTGACCTCGGCATTCAAGCATCATGTTAAAAGAGATATACTGAGGTTTAATCAAAGAAAAGACCTCAGGCGCCAACATATGAGAGTGCCCAAAGTAATACAGCGAGTGTCATCAAAAATCAATCTTGTGAGAGAAAAGCAAGAGGATAACGAAGACACAAGGATTTCAAGGTGAAAACCCGAGAGGGCACTGAAAAAGAGAGGAAGAAAAAAATACAAAAGAAAAAAAAAAGAAGAAAAAGAAACCGAAGTGAAAACCAGAAAGGGCGCTTTGAGAAAAGTAAATCTAAAGTAAAAACCTTAAAAGGCGCTTTAAAGCAAAGATTCAAAAGTTCGAAAGGAAAATGGATAAAATGGTTGAACCCGAATGTGAGATGAGGTTTCGTCACTACAAAGATCAAGAAGAAGAAAGCAAGGAAAGGTCAAGATCGACCAACATAAAAGTGAAAGTATCTAAGGAAATTTAAAATTATTGCTATTCATGCATCATATGTAGTTAGGAGTCCCTAAGTTAGGAGCATGCTAACTCATACCATCATATGTAGTCTTCGAACTCACCCAACTATGATTTTCAAGAATCTTCTTACCTTCAGCTTTTAGAGCAATGAACATCTTTCCATGCCAACACGACAAAAAATTGGGGCATTATCTCAAAGATTTCCAATGTTCAGCCTTTTGGGAAATGGTGGAATTTATCTGGTACTCATGCCATGAGAAAATAGGGTGTCATTTTAAAGCGAAAAGGTTCTATATAGGAAGAACCCTTAGCTCCAAGGCTTCAAAGAGAAAAGTTTTGTATAGAAAGGACTCAAAGCTTTAGGATTCCAAGGCAAAAAGTTTTGTATAATTAGAACTCGTAGCTCAAAGATTCCTTCTAGAGAAAGTGAAAGGTTCTATATAGGAAGAATTTGTAGCTCCAAGATTTGAAGGTGAAAAAGTTCTACACAAGAAGAACTTGCAGCCTAAAGATATATCGCTAAGGACAAGCTAAAGGTTTTATATAGGAAGAACTTGCAGCTCCAAGGCTTCAGACGAAGGAAGAGTGGACCAGTTCCATATAAGAGGGACTCGTGGCTCCGCATCTCCGAACAGGGAAGTAGGATAAAATTGGTGCTTATGATATTTGCTCTATTCTTGCTTCACAAGAATGAGCAAAGAGGGGCAGCTGTAAACACTAATTTTATCTAGGTTCATTGACTCGGGCTTTTATTATCATTATTATTATTATTATTTATTAATATTATTATTATTATTTTTTGTTATTATTATTAATGTTATTATTATTGTTGATATTTTAAATAGATTAATATATAATGAATAAACCTATTTACTAATAGTCCAGTCTATTATATAATTTAAAACCCATTAAATTTACATGACTCGTTAGGCCCAATTGAAACAAAACCCTAAACCCTAAAGCCATTTACTAAGAGTTGTTGGATCAAGACAGATTCAACGGCCATGATCAAGCCCGAGAGCTACGTGTGATTCACGCCTGCCCGTCTATCTCCCCACGCGCGGGTACAATGAAAGCCCGAGACTGCTAGACTCCCACGTCCCACATGTCTTCATTTGATGCTGCCTAGCATCCTCTAAGAGCCATCTAGGATGTCAACTCTAGGCGAGATCTCAACCGTTGGATCAAACTTGATCCAACAGCCCAAATCAAATCTGACCATGAGACTCTCTGCCTCCCTTCATCCGATGGTTGTCACGTGGCATGATCGATGGTAGCCCTTTCACCGCTGATCGAGGAACGTCACGTTACCGCCATCTCGTTGGCTCTTCAGCCACCGTACCAGACAGAAAATGATAAAAAAGATAGGGATATCAGAGCCATAATTACCAACAGTAGAGCAATTTAATGAAAGTAACTGAATCATATATAAAAAGATGTAGAAATTCGTTATTGTAATCAATTTTTTGGAATCAATACAAAAAAATTCAGAAAGGTATACTCTCAATCTTTTTTTTTGTCTTTGCATATCAAACATAAAAAGCAACATATGGAGTGAGGGGTTTACCTTTAAGCTTTTTAGGCTTCCGGTCGTTCTAGGGTCTTCGATGATGGACGAGCCCTCCTCTAATGACAAGCCATCGACCTTTAGGGTCGATAAAGGTGAATCAGAGGGTTAGAGTTTCAAATAGGGGTTATGATTTTTTTAAAAGGAAGGGTTTGGGGTTTGATTTAAAAAATGGTTGTCGGATCTAATTTTAAAAGGGAAGAAGATTTTTTTTGGTTTTTAAAGGTCATCGACGTCGATAAACGGTGGTCTGTGATGGGTCACAGCAATCGACACAGCCAAGCCTTGCCAATTTTTGAGTTCATTCTCAGTTATAGATGAACATGCGATGGCGTTCATCCCCTTTTAGAAAGGATGATGGCTTTTTTTGGGAAAGTTAAAAAAATGAGAAATATCTGATTTTTGGCCTAAAGGGTATGTTTTATACTGTTTAGAAATTTTAAAATGGGTTAATACCCTCATAAAACCCTCCACCCTGCGTAAATCCTTTAGCCAGTCCTTCTGCCTTTCAAATTTTGTTCTGCGGTCCCTGGGTTTTTTCCAAGGTTTCAATTTCATCCCCATATTGGATTTAAATTCAGATTTGAATGGATGAATGTCCAATTTAGTCCCCTGAATCTGATTTATGTTTTAATTTAGTCGCAAAACTTGTGGTTAAAACCCCTTTCGATCACCTGTATTTCTGATTTCTTCTAATTTGGTCTCATTTCCAGTGGGTTATTTCCTCTTTTAATCCCTATTTTGTCATGCATATTTAATTTCAGCCTTTTGTTTTACTTTTAGTTTAATTTCAGTCCTTAATTGTTAATTTTAGGTGATGTATGCTTTGTATGATGGCATGAGTTTATTATTTAAATACAGCATATAGTTTATAATATGTAGTATAAATACATATATATGTAGTTTTTTAGAAACTGTATGATGTTATGTATATACTTTTTTAATATAGTATACCGTTTATAACATCTAGTATAAATATATAGCTTTTTTAGAAACCATATTATGTATGTATATCTTACTTTGTTTTTATGTGTATATATATTTATATGTACGTCTACTTCTTATATGCTATACTGTTTTTACATACGCTACTATTTTTATACTTTTAATATATGCTATGTATTATATTTATTATATCTCATATATGTGTAATATATGTTTATATATTCGTAATATATGTGTATATTTTGTTATACCTATATTGTTGTCATATATATTATTACTATATCTTTTTATTTATATATAGGCATAAAATTAAAAAATACCCCTAATATTTGTCTGAATAACAACATTTCATTTTGGGTCAAAATGGCCCCTCTGAGGATGAAAATTGTTAGAAAACTGATTGTAAACAGTTTGAAATGACTTGACAGAATAATAAGTCAGCAGAAAAAATTACTTTATATTTTATATAATTTTATAAAATTATATTTTGACTGATGTAACATTTTTCAAGTCAACACATTTGTCTATATAATATTGTCGTGTCAACGTGCATTGCCATATAGGTTTGTCCCGTCATTTCAAGATATTTATCGTTAGTTAACTGACAGTTTTAATCCGCAGAGGGCCTATTTTGACCCAAAATGAAATGTTGTGGGTTGAATTGCTCCAAAAAATAAATAGGGGTCAAAATGACTATTCAGTCAAACGTTTGGGGCATTTTTTAACTTTATGCCTGATATATATGGTTGTCCTTTATTTATATTATTATGTTTATGCTTACCTTTTGTTTATGCTGGCATATTAAGTTATTTATGCATATTAATTGTTCATACATATATTTGTCGCATATAGTTTTAGGCCTCATTGTTTAGGTATTCTTGTGGGAGTGTCATCTCGGCCTTTGGGTTTCATCTCCATTGGTAACGTGAATACCGAGGCAATTTCATTTATGTTATTATGCATGCATACATTTTAGGGATCATATTTTAAATTGAATTAGAATTTTATATTTTTCTTAGTGAAATACAACCATTCGGTACCGATTTTTTAGTGTGGCAGGGGTGCGAAACCTTCCCCAAATTTTTCTCTGGTTTGCTTTTTGGTGTCCGGTCTACCTTATCTAAGTGACTGGAGGCGACTCTTTTGTTTTCATTAAAACACAAACTTTTTCAAAATTCCTAATCAATTTTTTTAAAAAAAGTGAGAGAAAATTTGAAAATTTAAAATTAATCGCTACAAGTGGAATGAGAAAAGACAGCAACACTTTCAGCATTTGAAGGCTTATCTGATATAGGCTCCAGTTTTGATGCAACCCAAACCAGGAAAGGATTATGTGGTGTTCAGCGATACATCGTTGAACGGGGCTGGTTCTGTTCTTAGGCAAGAGGGTAAGGTGGTTGCTTACGCCTCAAAACAACTTAAGCCTCATGAACGGAATTACCCTACGCATGATTTGGAGCTTGCAACAATCATCTTCATGTTGAAGATTTGGAGGCACTATCTGTATGGAGAAAAATGATATATCTACACTGGCCATAAGAGTTTAAAATATATTTTCTCCTAGAAAGAGTTAAATTTGAGGCAAAGATGATGGATTGAGATGCTAAAGGATTATGATTGCATCATAGAGTATCACCTTGGTAAAGCTAATGTTGTGGCCGACGCGTTGAGTCAGAAGTCTATGTCAGACTTGAAGATGATGTTTACCCATTTGAGGATGACCGAAGATGGTGGGTTATTAGCTGAGCTTCGTGTAGAGCCTATCTTAGTTAATGAGATCAAGAGAACGCAAGTGTAGGATCAAGAGTTAGTGGCAAAGATGGAATTGGTTTAGTGAGGCGAGACATCTAGTTTTAAGGTGCGAGATGGTGGGATCTTGTACTTTAGAGGATAGTTGTGTGTTCCAGCTTTGGAAGATTTGCGAGACCGTATTCTTTAAGAGGCGCACCATAGTCTGTTTGCTATGCATCCGGGCAGCAATAAGATGTACCAAGATCTCCGTCCTCTTTTTTGGTAGCCTAGTATGAAAAGACATGTGTCGGAGTTCATGACCAGATGCTTAGCTTGTCAACAAGTTAAGGATGAACATCAAGTTCCTTCAGGTTTGCTTTATCCCATTTAGATTCCACAGTGAAAGTAGGATCGTGTGACAATGGATTTTGTGACTGTTGACCTAATGGAAGCATGATGCTATTTGGGTGATAGTAGATCGTTTGACCAAGTCTTCTCATTTCTTGTCAGTGCGTATGGATTTTATGCTTGAGAGGTTGGCACGGTTGTACATTCAAGAGATAGTGAGATTGTATAGAGTTCTGTTGTTTATCATTTCGGATAGGGAACTTCGATTCAAAGCAAGACTGTAGAATAAAATTCATGAAGCTTTGGACACAAGGTTGCATTTCAGTACTGAGTTTTATCCTCAGACTGATGGTCAGTCCGAGCGAGTCATTCAAATTTTGGAGGACATGCTTTGGTCTTGTGTCATTGACTTCGAGGGGAGATGGGAAGAGCAATTACCGATTTTTGAAATTGCCTATAACAATAGCTTCCAATCGAGCATTAACATGGCTTCGTTTGAAGCGTTTTATAGGTGTAAGTGTAGAACACCGTTTTTTTGGACCGAGCTCAATGAGAGGAGGACTGTTGGATCAAATTTGATTACGCGAAGTGTTAACTCCTCAAAAGTTCTACTTTTGAGGTATATATTGCCATGCTATTGCTTATTTTGAGTACATATTTGTCTAGTTAGCTTGTCAATTCATGTGTTGGCATCTAGGAGTTAAGGAATGCAGGGTTTTCTTTGCTACATTAAAGGGGTATTTCCTTACTATGATTGGCAGGTTAGGAGCAGGTTTGGTAGAGCAGGACAGGAGGAGGAAGAGCATAAGAAAAATGTTGAGTTCAGTTAGCAAAAGTAGGAAGAAGATTTCCAAGCTCGTTTGGCAAAATAAGGAGGACTGATGCCCGGTCAGTTAGTCGTTAGTCAGAGCCAGGTCAGCACTAATTCAAAAAGAGGATAAGAAGATAATGCGCCTACTTTGATGCATAACAAACTTTCAAAAAAATCAAACCCAAACTAGGGTTTCCATGAGCGTCTATATAAAGAAAGCTCATTGATGAGCCAATGAGACTGTGCAATGGTGAAGAAAGAGAGTAGAGGGCAAACTGTGGTTCGACCAGGCCGTGAACGAGAGCTCTGGATCCATTGAAGGGCTGCATTGAAAAATCTCTTTCTTTGTCCATTTCTCTTAGTTTTAATTCTATTATGATGGTGATGTTTAAAAATGATATTTTGTTGATGGTTTCCCTAGCCATGAACTAATTCTTTAAGTTGTATTGGGGTGTTTGCGATAAACGCTAGATTTTAGGCTTTTAATAATTGAATGCCTTGACATTTTTGTCTATTTTTCTAGTTTTTATATTTATTATATTTTATGCCATACGACAGTTGGCATTGAATGTTCATTATCCCCTAATATCTTAATAGACTCAAGAGATAAGGATTAATTGTCAAACACTAAGGATAGAACCTTCGACAAAAGATGTTTAATTAGATAAGCTTACTTCGAAAGTGATTCTACCCTTTAGGAGTAAAGATTAAAACTTTGTCAAGTTAATTGTTTGAAAACTCACTATAGACATATAGGTGTCAAAGGTAATTAACCTAGGGTATTACCATCGACATAGGCAATACTAACTTAAAATTTTCTCCGCAATAAACCAGGGTTGAAAGTTATTAATTATCGTCTTCACTAGTGTGAAATCCAAGAATCCCTTGCCAACGTCAATCTATCATCTTGACTTATTTGTTTGCCAATATGCCTAAATTTTATCTTTGCTTTCTCTTAGTCATTTTCTTAATTACAATTCGATCCAATTACCAACCTATTTATTCCATTTCAAAAGTAATTATCGTGGCATTTAATTCCTGGACAATCCCTATAAATATGATACTCAACTTACTGTTGTATTACTTCTTGACCGTGTATACTTGCATACAAAAATACTTATTCTTGGCATTATTTCCCTATATATTTGTGTTAATTCATCAATTGTTTGCCAAGTGTTAGTCAGTCAACAAGTTTTTGGCACCGTTACCGGGGATTGCAACAGAATTGGTTGTTTTGATTTTTTTGTTTATTTTACTTATTTTGTTTTATTTGGTATATGACCTATAGCCGCACTGTGAAGGAAGATTTATTATACGATCCAGAGATTGAAATAACCCTACACAGGATAAAGAGAGAACATCAAAAAATGGCTCAGAATGGAAATGGTGGAGTAGATGGTGTCCTAAATAATGCCAACAATCAAGAAAATTCGACAATACATGATGAGATACCACCTGCGCCCGATGTTGCTGCTGAGAATCTTGAAGAACAACATATCAGAGAACACTTAGCACCAACCATGGATAATTTGATGTCAGGGCTAGTTGGCCCAGAGGTAAATATAGCTAATTTTAACTTAAAATATGGTAATGATTTAGACGTTCTTGAATGTAGGTCAAATTGATGTATCACCTAATGGAGACCCAAGGCAACACTTGAAGCAATTCATGGAGGTGTGCCAACTATTTCAGCAATTTGGTGTAGCTGAAGAAACAGTGAGGTTGAGACTATTCTTATTTTCTATGAGAGATAGAGCAAAAACATGGCTATGTTCTTTGTCACCTAGTTCAATCACTTCATGGGTAGATTTATGCAGAAGTTCCTTCTAAGATTCCAGCCACCTAAACTTAATGCCAAGCTACAGAGTGAAATCATTACTTTTAGGCAGGCTGATGATGAGACTTTGTATGATGCCTGGGAGTGTTTCAAGGACATATTGAGAATGTGCCCCATACATGGATTTCCTACTTAGAACCAGATAGAGACCTTTTATAATGGACTCATTGCTTACGCCAAGACTGTGGTTGATGCTTCAACGAATGGTTCATTGCTTGACAAGAATTATATGGGGACGTTTAACATCCTTGAAAGGACTGCCACTAATGACCTCTCATGAAGTCGCTGGGAAATTAGAGCTTGATGCACTATCATCTATCAACGCTCAAATTGCCAACCTCTCTAATATAGTGATGGCGATGCAAAAGCCTATTGAAATCTGACAAGTGAAGTCACTAGAACCATTTTGCACTCTTTGTGGAGAGGATATAATGTGGATGAATGTCCATCAAACCCAGCATCGGTAAATTTTTTGGGAATTACAATCGTAATACTAACCCACATTCCAATACTTATAATGTAGATTGGAAGCAGCACCTAAACTTTTCTTGGGCAAATCAAGGAGGTAACCAATGTAATGCCCAACGTCAAAAAAATAATGCACCACAAGGTTTCAACCAGAATGCGATGCCACAGAGAGCACAAAATAGTTTCCATCTAGGGTAGAGATCTACTCCAAGTGAACACTTTAGCAAAGTGCATAGAGAGAAATGATGCCACTATCCATAGTTTAGCAGCATCTATGTGAAACTTGGAGGTTCAGCTATGACAGATTGCCAATGCACTCAGTAACAGACCCTAAGGAACTTAGCCAAGTGATACAAAAGATGCTCGACAAAAAGAGAATGCACAATGCAAAGCAGTCACTCTCTAGAGCGAAAAACAATGCGAGAATGAAACACCAGTCAAACAGCCAATCATTTGCGAAGATGAGAAGATGGTGCCAGTAGATGAGCCTAAGAAAGCAGGGAAAAAGAAGGCAAGCACTAACAATGCCAAATCTCAATCTGATGCCAACAACTCTTTGGCAAAAATAGCAAAGACAACATTTGTTTATCTCCCACCACCTTTTTTGCAAAGTCTCTAGAAACACAAGCAGGATCAATAATTTAAGCATTTCTTGGAAGTCCTTAAACAACTACAAATCAACATACCATTAGTGGAAGCTCTTAAACAAATGCCTAACTACGTTAAATTCATGAAGGACGTTTTGTCCAAAAAGAGGAAGCTGGGTGATTTCGAGACTGTTGCTCTTACTGAAGGATGCAGCGCAATGATAACCAATAGATTGCCACCAAAATTGAAAGATCTAGGAAGTTTTACTATTCCCTGTACGATTGGCAATAAATTCATGGGTAAAGTGTAGTGTGACCTGGGAGCCAGCGTCAATTTGATTCCAATGTCAGTTTTAAAGAAGCTTGGTATTGAAGCAAGGCCTACCATAGTAACATTCCAGCTGGCAGATCTATCTTATGCACATCTCAAGGGTAAGATTGAGGATGTATTGGTAAAGGTAGATAAATTTATATTCCCAACTGATTTCATCATTTTAGAGTATGAAGCTGATGTTGATGTCCCAATAATATTGGGAAGACCATTTCTTGCCATGGGTTAGACCCTAATTGATGTACATAAAGGTGAGCTTAATATGCATATGAATGACCAACAGGATACGTTTAACGTATTTCAAGCTCTTAAGTGTGCAGATGAACCTGAGGAATGTCAAGATATTAAGCTGATGGAGTTTAATTTCAACGTGGACATAGCAGAGATTTGTCAAGGTTCGGATGTGGATGCCTGGGAACTAGATGATGAAGCTATGATAAGTGAAGAATCTGAAGAACCAACCATGTTGAATGTGGTCATGAGTTAATTCAGAAGATCTGAGCCACTCGTGTTGGCTGGCAAAGAAATCAAGGCACCTAAGCCTTCTATTGAGGAGCAACCAGAATTGAAGCTTAAGCCTTTGCCAAGCCACCTCAAGTATGCTTACCTAGGAGATAACTCCACTTTGCTAGTGATCATTGCTGCTGATTTGACTGATAACCAGAAGGAAACATTGCTGGAAATACTGGGCAATTATAAGCAAGCCCTGGATAGACCTTATCTGATGTCCGAGGGATAAACCCAATAATTTGCATGCACAAAATTATTCTGGAGGATTATCATGGAAAAACAATCGAGGCGTAGAGGAGACTGAATCCAAGCATGAAGGAGGTAGTCAAGAAAGAAGTCATAAAGAGGCTGGATGTCGGGATAATTTATCCTATTTTTAATAGCTCGTGGGTTAGCCTGGTGTAGTGTGTGCTAAAAAAGGTTAGAATAACCGTGGTTCAGAATAATAAAAAAATGAATTAACCCCCTCAAGAACCGTGATGGGCTGGAGGGTGCTCATGGATTACAGAAAGCTAAATAATGCCACTCGTAAGTATCAGTTCCCACTACCTTTCATTGACTAGATGTTGGACAAATTGGCAGGGAAGGTATTTTATTGCTTCCTAGAAAATTACTCGGGCTATAATCAGATTGTCATCGCTCTAGAAGATTAGGAGAAGAACATGTTCAATTGTCCATATAGGATATTCGCCTTTAGAATGATGCCCTTTGGATTGTGTAATGCCCAACAACGTTTCAGCGTTGCATGTTGTCAATTTTCTTGGATATGATCGAGAATAATTTAGAAGTCTTTATGGATGACCTCTCCATCTTCGGCAAAGCTTTTGAGGAATGCATTCATAGTTTGGAGCTTGTTCTACAATGATGCATAGAAACAAACCTAGTCTTAAATTGGGAAAATGCTACTTCATGGTAAAGGAGGGCATAGTTCTCGGACACAAAATGACCAAGAAGGGACTAGAAGTAGACAAAGAAAAAGTAGAGGTAATCAAACAATTGCCACCACCTACAAGTGTTAAAGGTATTAGAAGTTTCTTGGGACATGTAGGTTTTTATTGTCGCTTTATTAAAGATTTCTCGAAAATTTCTAAACCTTTATGCTCACTTCTGGAACAGAATACCACTTTTGCATTTGATGATTCTTGTTTGAAAGCTTTTTAGGAATTGAAAGACATGTTAATTAATGCCCCCATAGTCGTGGTACCAGATTGGAATGAGACATTTAAGCTCATGTGTGATGCCAGTGGCTACGCTGTTGAAGCTGTGTTAGGACAAAGGCATGGCAAAATTTTCTATACCATCTATTTTGCCAGCTGAACATTGAAAAAAGCTCAGCTTAACTACACAACAACTAAGAAGGAATTTCTTATAGTTGTCTTTGCAATCAAGAAATTCAGGTCTTACCTGGTGGGTAATAAAGTTGTGGCATACACAGACCACTTGGCAATCAAGTACCTTCTAGAAAAGAAAGATACCAAGCCCATACTGATCCGATGGACACTTTTGCTACAAGAGTTTGATCTTGAGATACGAGATAAGGATTGAAAACCTGGTGGCTAATCATATGTCTCATTTAGAGCTCCACTATAAGAATGACGACACCGTTGCCATTCAAGATAATTTCTCTGATGAACAATTGCTTGTAACCATTAGTGTTCTATGGTATGTTGACATAGTCAATTACTTGATCAGTAACATAATGCCACCAAATTTATCAAGTAATGCCAAGAAACAATTTTCTAGAGATATTCGACAATATTATTGGGATGAGCCATTTTTGTTCATACAATGTGCTGACCAAATCATTCGTCGTTGTGTGCCAGAGGATGAACAACGAAATATTCTTCATCTTTTCCATGCAATACCATATGGAGGACACTTTGCTGGAATAAAGACAGCAGCCAATGTACTACAATCAGGATTTTTCTAGCTAACATTGTTCAAGGATGCCTATTATTTTACCAAGGCATGCGATAGATGTCAGCGTACTAGAAATGTTTCCAGTAGACATCAATTGCCATTTCAGAAAATTATGCTTGTTGAGCTGTTTGATGTAGGGGATAGACTTTAAGGGTCATTTTCTCTTGTCGTTTGGCAATTTATATATACTTGTGGCAGTAAATTATGTCTCCAAGTGGGTTGAGGTTGTTGTTCTCCCAACAAATGATGTTAAGGAAGTTTCCAAGTTCCTACACAATTACATCTTTACTAGATTCAGTGCCCTCAGAGCCATCATTCATGATGAAGGTACTCATTTTAAATGTCATTTAATCACTAAAGCTTTGTGCAGGTACGGAATCCAGCAAAGAATTGACATTGCCTACCATCCTCAAACAAATGGTCAGGCAAAAATTTCAAACAAGGAGATCAAGAATATCTTGGAAAAAACTGTGAACCCAACTAGGAAGGATTTGTCCTTGAGGCTAGATGATTCCTTATGGGCATACATAATAGCTTTCAAATGCCATTAGGGACTTCCCTATACAAGCTTGTATTTGGGAAGTCATGTCATTTTCCAGTAGAGTTAGAACATCGAGCTTATTGGGAAACCAAACAATTAAACATAGAATGGAGGGCTATAGGTGAGAAGCGTTTGTTGGATTTGAATGAGTTGGAGGAGCTTAGAGTAAAAGCCTATGAAAATGCCAAGCTTTATAAAGAAATAACAAAGATGTGGCATGACAACAGAATATTGCCAAGACAGTTTGAAGTTGGGCAAAAAGTTATGTTGTTCAATTTAACGCTTAAGTTATTTCCAGGTAAACTCAAATCCAGATGGTGAGGACCGTTTGAAGTTGTCAAGACTTATGCTCATGGATTAGTAGACATAAAAGACTTGAAAATAAAGACAACGTTCAAAGTGAATGGCCACATATTGAAGCATTATTGGGAAGAAAGCTAGAGAAATGCCAAGGAAATTATTCTCTTGGCAAAGATTCAGTAATTTTTGCTATCTCAATTTGATCATTCTAAATAGTTGGGACAGTTATTTTCTTTCTAGAATTTATTTTAATTATTTTAGTTTTACTTTTTCTATTTTGAAAGGTTTTGTGGTGCACGATATTTTGCCAAGACAGTATGGCAGGGCAGGCCGGCATTCAGATACCCATTTTCACAATGAGTGATAACACGTGGACATATTAAAAGCTCCAAACCAAGGGAAGGTAAATCACTGCTAAGCGGGAAACCCTAGATGTCTAGGTTAAAAATTTTCAAACTATGAAATTTTACCCTACTTTACCCAAGCTCTATTTCCCACGTCGTCAACTGCCATTACCTAAAACCCATCATTATCCCATTCTCCCATACACGTATAACGGCCACACCATAATTATCTCCACTAACCTCACCATTAAACCATCCCAACCATCTTCCTTGCCGTTATTTAACTCTTATTGTTCTCTTAAGCAATAACCTTTACTCTTTTCATTCTCTCGCATAACAAGAAAAGCAAGAACCAAACTTTCCTTCATCTTTTTTGATCCTCACCAATTCCTCCCAATTTATTCGAATGGCATCCTCATCAGAACAATTTCAAATCTTTTTCAACGACTACATAAAGAAGAAGTATGAAGAAAACTATGTTGCACGAACCTTTTGCTATGATAAATGATTTGAATTCAAAAATGAACCCAACTTAGGGTTTTTGCCAAAAGTGGTTGTCATTGTTAAGAAACACAAATGGGAAACATTTTGCCAACAGCTCGGGGAGGTCTAGTCCACCATTGTTCGAGAATTCTATGCCCACCTAACCATCAATGCTCCATCTTTTCTATTTATATGAGGTACGTGTGTTCAATTTGATGAGGGTATATTAATTGCTTGTTTAAGTTGGATGGTGTAGGAGAAGAGCATTCAACATTCGCCGACTCCCTGGATGCTACCAAGAGATAACTTCTTTTGAAGGATTTGTACGAAGATGGGACGAAGTGGAATGTTTCTTCAAAGGGCAAGAGGACAGTGAAGAGGCTTGCATTGAAACCACAACCACAATGATGAAACCATTTCTTGAAGGCAAATCTTATGCCTACTACACACAATGATACAGTTTTAGAGGAATGGATAGCTTTGCTGCACTCAATCATGATTGGAAGAAAGATCAACGTAGGTCGTCTGATAATCGATGAGACCTACAAATGTGCTGGTAAGAGTTGTGATAGTTTGATTTTTCCTTTGCTAATCTCCAAAATTTGCATGAAGTATAAGGTGCCACAGCTCGACTCCAACAATGTCCAAAAAATGCAAGGGAACAATCACTCATGCTCTGTGAAGCCAATTAACTGCCAGGAAGGCTAAAAAGAGGGGTAAGGAAGAAGTTACTGAACAGGTGTCTGCTTCAAAGACACCCAAGGCAAAACCTTTCATGCCCATGCGAGCTGACACAATGGCACTACTTTCCCAGGTCTATCAACGCCAGAATCTCATCTTGCAAAAGCTAGAAAAGACAGAGAAACAAAATTTGGAGCTTTGCAATATGATAGAGCCAGGGACCAAGCCCTAAAGACAAATCTCGAGGGCATGTCCAACAATCCTTTGTCACCATATCTAGCGTTCCCACATGAACTTCATGTGCTAGAAGGAATGCCAGTCAACACCTATTCTATTCACACTCTAACCCAACAATCCGATGCCACAGTACATATCTCTTATGTCCAAGTATAATCTACCAAAATTGAGAATTCGCAACAGTATAATGATGAAGCGTCTGCCAAGACTGACGTGCCACCAGTTGCTCCAGCTTCTTCCACTACCCCTGTAGCTCTTGCTACATCTGAGCTAGAAATGGTGATTGATGAGGTCCTGAAAGACGTGAAGGCCGCCACTACTGCTTCCAAGCCATAGTTAAAGAGGAAGAAGCACATGGAACCAAGTCATGGGAGATTTGTCAAGAGAAAGACCCGCGTCACTCATGTTGAACATTCTGAAGGGGAGTCTTCTTCGCCTTAACTCCTTCGTTTCAAATGTCATTTTTGTATCATTTATTACATTTCTATATATGTGTTTTCATGCATTAAGGACAATGCACACCTTTGGTTTTGGGGTGTTGCCTCACATTTGTTGCCAGTACATTCATCCATCTCTATGTTTCTGTTTGCATTAAGTTATTTCCATATAGATTAGGTATAACCATGCATACCAAACCATTAAAAAATTGCCACGGCTTCATTTTGGACTGATAATTTTGCCAACACATTTGCTAGCATTGTTATAATTTGCACTAGTATGACATGTTCGATGATGAAATTAGAATCTTTAGTTAGCATGAGCCAGCGGATTTAGTAATGCCAGGTTGCTTGTCAATTGATCTCTAGCTTAGGGAACTTTAGTCTCACTTATACACATAGTATGTATCTAGTTCCAAAGACGAACTTAGGATTCTTGAAATTGAACTAAAACAAAAACTTTGCCAAGGTAAAAATAAAGAATAAGGCAACAATGTTTTGCAAAAGGCGAAAAAAATTTAGAACACTTGTTTTCCTTAGAGGCAATAAGTAAATTGGGGCTTCGTGGTTTTCTCCCTCTTAGTTTTAAAGCCAACAAGACTTTAGGGTATAAGTGTAATGGGTTGGCTTAGTTATGAAGTCTAGATTAACATAGGGGTTCATGGTATGCTCCCTCTTACTTCTCACGCCAAATAGTAGTGTGACGCGAACCCAAATTTAATGCCAGCAAAAAAACCCATGGCATAGTATAAATAAAAAATATTCTGATTTTGGGTAGTAAAATTGACTAAGGGATTTAATGGATACATGATGAAAACTTCCCGCACTCTATGCATGCTTTATGACCCTAGGTTAGAGTTATTTTGTTGCACTTGAATTTGCTAATCTATTAATATTATTGCTCTAGGACATCTGAGGGCAGAACTAGGGCCAGATTTTGCTTGCTAGCACGTGTTGTTAATTAGAATAGTTTTGTTGCGGTACTCTATTTAATTTGTTGTTTTATATTTTTTAGTTGTATTACTTGAGGACAAGCAATGAGCTAGGTTTGGGGGAGTGTTAACTCCTTAAAGTTCTACTTTTCAGATATATATTGCCATGATATTTCTTGACTTTGAGTGCATATTTGTGCATTTAGCTTGTAGATTCATGCATTTGCATCTATGAGTTAAAGAATGTAGGGTTTTCTTTGCCAGAGTAAAAGGGTATTTCCTTGCTGTGATAGGCTGATCAAGAGCAGGTTTTGCAGAGCAGGACAAGAGCAAGAAGAGCATAAGAGAAATACCGAGTTTAATTGGCAAAGGTAGGATGAAGATTGTGAAGCTCGGTTGGCAAAAGAAGGACAACCGATGCCGGGTCAGTTAGCCGTTAGTTAGAGCCAGGTCAGCCATAATTCAAAAAGAGGATAAGAAGATAACGAGTCTACTTTGGTGCGTAACAAACTTTCAAAAAAATCAAACCCAAACTAGGGTTTCCACGAGTGCCTATATGAAGGAAACCCATCGATAAGACAAGGAGGTTGCGTTGTGGTAAAGAAAACGAGTAGAGGGCAAATCATAGTTTGACCAGACTGTGACTGAGAGCTCTATATTCATTGAAGGGTTGCATCAACGGATCTCATTCTTTGTCCAATTCTCTTAGTTTTAATTCTGTTATGATGGTGATGTTTAAAAATGATATTGTGGCGATGTCTTCCCCAGCCATGAACTAATTCTTTAAGTTAGCTTGGGGTGTTTGCAATGAATGCTTGATTTTACGCTTTTAATAATTGAATGGCTTGGCATTTTTGTCTATTTTGCTAGTGCTTATCTTTATTATATTTTATGCCATGCGACGGTTGGCATTGAATGCTCATTATCCATTAATATATTAACAAACTCATGAGATAAAGATTAATTGCCAAATACTAAGGAGAGAACCTTCGACAGAAGATTTTCGAGTAGATGGGCTTACTTCGAAAGTGATTCTACCCTTTAGGAGTAAATATTAAAACTTTGTCAAGTTAATTGTTTGAAAACTCACTATAGAAATATAGGTGTTAAAGGTAATTAAATTAGGGTATTACCATCGACATAGGCAATACTAACTTAAAATCTTCTCGGCAATAAACCAGGGTTGAAAGTTATTAATCGTTGCCTTCACTAGTGTGAAATCCAAGCATCCCTTGCCAAATCCAATCTATCATCTCAACTTATCTGTTTGACAATCTGCCTGAATTTTATCTTTTCTTTCTCTTAGTCATTTCCAATTCACAAGTAATTATCGTGGCATTTAATTCCTGGACAATCCATATGGTTACGATAATTAGCTTATTGTTGTTGTACTTGCTGACCGTGTATACTTGCACATAAAAGACCTATTAATGGCATTATTTCCCTATATATTTTACGTTAATTCATCATTTTTTCCAAGTGTTAGTCAGTCGACACAAACTGAAGAGAAAGTTTATACTATCAAAGAAAGATTGCAAACAGCCTTTGATCGTCAGAAGGTTTATGCAGACCAGAAGCGTAAGCACATTGAGTATGAGGCTGGTGACAAGTTGTTTCTCAAGGTGTCACCGTAGAAAAGAGTAATATGTTTTCGACGGAAGGACAAGTTGAGCCAGAGGTTTATCGGACCATATAAAATCTTAGAGATGATTGGACCCGTGGCTTACCAGTTAGCCTTGCCTCTGGAGATGGCATGCATTCATAATGTTTTTCATGTTTCCATGTTGAGACGTTACCATTATGATCCATCATATGTTATCCCACTTAAAAATATTGAGATCAATACCGATTTGACCTACGAAGAAGAACCGATAAGAGTTTTAGATAAGGGAGTTAAGGAGCTTCGTAACAAGTACATTCCTTTAGTAAAGATGTTGTGGGGGACCACAGAGTTGAAGAGGCTACGTGGGAGATTGAGGAGGACATGAGGTTGCTTTATCCATATCTTTTTCCATTAGGTAAATTTCGAGGATGAAATTTTCTTAAGGAGGAGAGAGTTGTAATAACCCAGATTTTAGAATCCGAGGGTCGAGTTAACCCAAAATATGGGCTTTGTATTTAGGCTGAGTGTTTGGCCTTTAGAAAGACTTTGTGGGCTTGTATATTGTTGTTGGGCTTGAGTTTTTAGGTTGGTTATGAGTTAGGAGGATGTTGGAAGGGTAATAGAGTAATTTCCTTTTTTTTTTAAAAAATGTGGCTCTTTAATTTCTCTGCAGAAAAGCAAGAGAGTGAGCTCCCCATTGTCCCCATGTCTTCTTCCCTCATCCATTTCTCATCTCCTAACCCCACACAAAAGAGATGTTGAATCTTGGTTGTTTTGAGTTGGAATTTTGGATTTCAAGCTAAGGGTTCTGCTACCAGCAATCAAGGATCTATATTTTGAGGTAAGTTTCATCAAGAATGGTGGAGAGACAAGTTTATGGGTTTTGTGGGATTTTTTGAAGAAGTGGGTTGAATATGAGTAATTACTCTTTTCTAGCCTTCTAATGTAAGTTAGTTACCTCCTTTCATCTCCCAAAAGTTGTAATCTGAATTTACAACTTCTTGTGTAGTGAAAGAGGTGAGAGAATCTTCCGAGGAGCTTGGGAAGAGGAAGGCTTGAGGAGCTGGCTAGAGGCTTCTTTTCCAGCTTTTGTAATGCCCCAAATTTGGGCCTAGGAGTTAGCTAGGGTGGTTATACGGTTCGAGTGAACCAGGTTAGTGTTCGAGTTAGTTCTGGGGAATTTAATCAGATAAAATAGTTTTGGGCTAAAATAAAATATGAAAAATTATCTAAAATGTTTAATTAATATATTGAACATATGTGAGCTGCCAATTTTATGAAATTAATTCGTATTAAAAGACATTTTGGGTTGGAGATCAAAATTAAAGTTTTCAAAATTGTTTTGGTGACTAAATCGTAAAAGAGTCAAAACTTAAAATTTTTAAGGAGCTATTAAACCCAATTGTTTTATCAGAGTTTTTCCTTAATTTTTGCTATTTTTAAAATGGTTTTAAGGAATTAATAAATGGTATAAAAGGAGTATATTTGGCTTTAATTACAACTAATCCAAATAGTTTTCTCACGTAACTAACTTTCTCCAAACTTTTTCTCTCAATTTCTCAGCAACCAAACTACTATTTTCTCTCCAAATATTCAATGGATTCATCTTTTTAATTCTACATTTGATTTCAACAATGGTTCTTCATCAAACTTCCATTTCTGCACTGGATTTCCCTTCAAATCAAGCCAATTACAGAATGAGTCAATTATTAGAGGTGATTTTTGTTTATCTCCTCTAATCAAAGCTTTTTTGCTGAAATTCCCAAGTTCTTGATCCTTTACAATCGATTTTTGTTATGTGTTGATTATTTAATCAAGAAATTAAGGTTTCATATTGATTTTGTTACGGAATTTGATTGGGCTTGTTATGGATCTGATTTGTTGTGATCTTGACTGAGTTAGATCATATTTAAAGTGTATATTAATATTATGAGATGTGATTTGCAAAAGAAATCTTGAAACTAACAGATTTGCTAAATTCCTAGGTTGATTGAAGTTAGTTTTTGGGTTGTTTATGGTGTTAAATGATTGCTGGAGGTATAGGGATGTTTAAAAAGTATTTTTGGCTGGGTTTCAATAAGAATAAGATGTTAGATTTGTAAGTTTGTTGATTAGTGTTGGGTAGATGATGTTTGAGATGGATTTTGGTAGTTTCGGCTTGGTTTCGGAAGGTTTATGTTAAGGATGGATTGTGTTTGGCAGTGAGTTTGAATGCATATTAATTCATTTTTCCTCTGGTTTTATGTGTTTAAAATAGGGGGAAATCGAGGCAAGGTTGCCTAGTAGTGTACGTCGCGTTCTGGAGGCTTAATTTTCTTTGGCGAGCAATACAAAGTGTATCGGTGAGTGAGTATTCGCGTTAAGCTCTTTAACAGTTTGGTCAATGGATCATGTGAGTTTAGTTTAAGACTAAAAAGCTTAACAAAGCTCAAGCGTAATTGGTTATTACTTCGCTTGATTAATGGTTTTATTATGAGCGTGCAGATTCATGTTGGTTTAAAACATGGTTTGGTTTTCATGACTTGGTTTAAAGCATGAAATGATTTACTTATTGTAAATGCATGATTTTGAGAGTAATATGCAATGTATATTGAGGTAAATGAATGCCAATGAGCATTCAGTTTTATTCCTAAAAGGAATGAGAGGTTGTTTAAGGCAATGTGGTTTTGCATATGAAATGGTTTTGAGAGTTGCAGTGAAAATAGTAAGTAAATGTGTTTAAAAGTGGTATATTGGCTACGTGACATAATGAGAAATTATCGAATATAATTGGCATTCCATAGGGTTAAAGTGCACTATAATATAAACAAGTCAATCGCACTATAGTCTTTGAGAAAAAGCGGTTTAACTAGGCTACTCGGACTATTGGGCTGTCACTTTGGGTATGTCGTTTAACCTTAACCAGGCAGCCCAAGTGATGGTACCTTGCGATTTAACTAGGCAAGGTATGAGATTTGGTGGACGTAACACCCCCTTCCTGTATCCATTGTTGTATACAGGTCAGAGATGTCACTAAGCATTTACAATTGACTATATACATGAAATTAATATAAACTTGTTTTTTTCACATAAATATAACCTTTTAAAACTAGTCATTTATCTAATCGAGTAAAATTTAAAAACTTAATTATTCCAAGTTCAGTTCAAACCTAAATCAAGCAGCAACTAGGCAGTTTACTTAGTAGCTATTTAAATAATAAAACTGCTTAAAAACTGCCTAATTTAAAAATCATTTAGATAGTAAATAAGATACGATTAATCTAACTCGTTTCTAAATATATATATATATATATATATATATATCAGAGCAGCCAAAAACATTTATATTATACATGCCAACTAGAAATATCAAAATACAACATTAAAGATATCATACTGATCACTGATGCTCAATTCTCAAAATATGATGAAGTCTACAGTTGCTCCTTACTCCTTACTTTCCTTCTTACCTACGCGTGAAACAATCACACGCTAAGTATATACTTAGTGAGGCAATGTAAAAATAATTAGAACATTCCATAGTAAAATAATGATAAGAACAATTAGAGTGTAAAATTATAAATATCAAAAAGGATTTGAAAATCATAAAACTAACTTGTCAAAACCATTCCCTTTTTCGTAACCTGTAACAATCTCAATATTCATATATAATACAATTCAGGTTATATCAATTTGATCCATTATACTTCACTTTCCATATCAATATAGCCCAATGTAATATGGATGAGAATACATGGTATGTGAGTCAATGATGAGTATGCACATGTGCCCGACAACAACTATTTAGTTCTGCCATTAATAAAACAATGTATCGATGTATTGATATCAATGTATTAATACCAATGTATCAATGTAAGTGTAACACTGTAAACACTACCGTAACTTAACAGCATCAATAATAATAATAATAATAATAGGTCATTGTTGTAGAACACAACTCACTATATCACTGCCGTAACTTAGTAGCAGTATTAACCAATAGGTCATAGCGTAGAACACAGCTCACTGTCTCATTACTGTACTTGACAGTAATATCGTATTAATATACTCCACCTCTTTGGCATGCCAATATACCAAGACTCTCAATAATTATACAATGGGCTTTCAAATAATTTACTACTATGAACATTTCATTCATTTTCGATAATATCAATGGATCAAGATAATCACTTCAATATGTAAAAATATGCATAGGTCAGTTCATACCCGAAAATCATTCATAAAGCATTTCAAAATCATTTAATGAAATTCAAATCATTTTCTTTCAATAATCGAGAATAACTTATCACCAGTCTTTCTCATTTCATAAATAGAGTAAGTAGAATGCACTCACCTTTGCCTCACTGGTAACTTAGCAAGTTGTACAATCACCTTCGACCTTATTCTTGAACTTTTTCCTTATCAACTGCTTTATTCAAATCACGAGTCTGATCACGATTATGATCTACACAACATTACAACAACGTATACCATTCAAAATACATGTTAGTATCTTACTAACATTAATACACATTAGGAAGAATATTTCTAATGATTCTTCAAAATTCCCAAAATATTCATTTCAGTCCTAAAGACTCTTTTTAAGCTTCCAACCATTATTTCCAACTCTAAACCTCACATTCTTCATTCATTACACTTGA
This sequence comes from Hibiscus mutabilis, assembly GCA_019671005.1. Lineage (NCBI taxonomy): Eukaryota > Viridiplantae > Streptophyta > Magnoliopsida > Malvales > Malvaceae > Hibiscus > Hibiscus mutabilis. The sequence goes on along the minus strand of CM033746.1, from coordinate 14,305,021 downwards.
GGACCCAAACTTTAAAAATTTACATTTAATCCTTCAATTTGCCGAATTCACAATTTGGTCCCCAAATTCTATCTAAACATCATAGTCAACCTTTTAATCACTAAACTTGATTTTCCATCACAATACACTTCAACAACAAGTTTAACAACTAAGTCCTTAAACTTTTCAAAATTTACAACTTAGTCCTTATTACTTCACAACCTTTCATATTAGTCCAAATGACTTTCCAAAGCTTACAAAATCATCCTTACATCATTTCCAAGCTTAGGAAAATTTTCCATAATTTCCCCCAAATTTCTTCACATAGTCGAATACAAATGGTCACTTTGACCTAAATTTCCAACTTGATCAAGCATGTTTTTAACTTGTAAACAACATATTCAAGCTTCTAAACATTATTTCCTCTTCAAATAAAAATTTTGCAAGAGTTTCTCCTAATTTTTCAATTTTCCCAAAAATCACCTAACAACCAAAACATAGAAATTTCACTATTTTCATGCTTGAAACAACATCACAACACCATATTTAATCAAAACAATCCATAAAACTCAATATATCAACTTGTCCTTCATAAATCCTAACTCCCAAACTCAACATATAAACATGAAAATTCCACAAAAATTATACCAAATGAAAGAGAATTTGATGGTGATCAATTCTCTATTTCACATCATAAGCCGAAAACCAACTCAATCTTAATAAAAATTGAATCAAAAAAATTATCTCTTACCTTTCTTGAACTCTCGGCTTGGACAAGGAAGAAGAGAAAATATGATAACTTTTTCTTCATTTAATTTGTGTACAAATGACATTTTTAAGGCTTAATTCTAATATAAAAATCTTTCTTACTAGTGTAAAGACCAAATTGCCTATTAGTTATAACCAATAGGGTCAAGCCACTTGTATTATTTTATCCATAATAATCACTTTAAAATAAAAAGTAAGGGCAAAAGGACTAAAATGCCATTAATGAACCTTGATATTTTCAAAATGCCATTATCCCCTATTTAATCCAATATTGCATAGAATCGAATCCAAATCGAATCAAAACGATTCCAAAACTTAACACCATCTTTATTTAGTCTGTCTAAGACTCCCATCAAATTTTCATAATTTTCTGAGCTCGAATGATCATCTGAATTAATTTCTGAAACTTATCCCCTTTATAGCTTTTTACACAATTCCCGTGCCAAAAATCCGATTCCTACCAAAATTCTTGTACCGGGATAAACTATTCATTTTTACCATGAAAATATTTATTGGGAAAATTATCATGTTGGTCCCTATACTTTTCCCAACTTTTCACTTTTGTCACCAAACTTTGAATTTTTACATTTTAGTCACTGAACTTAAACCACCAACTTTTAAAATTTTGCATTTTAGCCACTACTCAAATATTGGGGTATTACAATTCTCCCCTTTAAGAAAATTCATCCTCAAATTTTCAAAACATACCTGATTTAAATAGATGAGGAAACTGTTTTTCCAAATCTTCTTCTCTTTCCCACGTTGCTTCCTCCACTTTGTGATTCCTCCAAAGAACCTTTACAAGTGGGATCGTCTTGTTCCTTAGCTTCTTGACATCACGAGCTAAGATTCTGACAAGTTTTTCCTCGTATGTCAAATCTGGTTGAATATCTATTTCTTCTGGAAAAATGACATAGGAAGAATCTGATTGATACTTTCTGAGCATCAACACGTGAAATACATTATGAATCTTTTCCATTTCTGGAGGTAAAACAAGTCGATAAGCCACACGACCAACTCTTTGCAATATCTCATATGGTCCGATAAACCTTGGACTTAATTTTCCTTCCCTTCCAAAATGCAACATTTTCTTCCAATGTGATACCTTAAGAAACACTTTATCTCCCACTTGAAACTCAATTTCTTTCCTGTTTAGATCTGCATAGGATTTTTGTCGATCTGCAGTTATCTTTAGATTATCTTGTATAATCTTCACTTTTTCTTCAGCTTCTCTGACAATATCAGGACCAACTATGTCTCGATCCTTTAACTCGTACCAATTCAAAGGAGTCCTGCACTTTCTTCCATATAAGGCTTCATATGGTGTCATTCTGATACTTGCCAGATAGCTATTATTATAAGCAAATTCAGCTAACGGAAAATATTTTTCCTAAGATCCTTTGAATTCAATCACACATGCTCTTAACATATCCTCCAAAATTTGAATAATTCTCTCTGATTGTCCGTCGGTTTGAGGATGAAAAGCTTTGCTAAAATTAAGTCGAGTATCCAAAGCTTCATGAAATGATTTCCAAAATCTGGAAGTAAACTTTGGATCTCTATCCGAGACAATCGAAACTGGTACTCCATAGATCCGAACTATTTCTCTGATATATAACTCAGCATATTTGTCCATAGAGTAATCTGTTCGCACTGGGATGAAGTGTGCTGACTTGGTCAATCTGTCAACAATTACCCAAATGGAATCCTTTTTGCTTGGAGTCAAAGGTAACCCTGTTACAAATTCCATGGTTATTCGTTCCCACTTCCATTGAGGAATGGAAATCGCTTGCAACAACCCAGAAGGTACCTAATGTTCTGCTTTGACTTGCTGACACGTTAAACATTTCGAGAAAAACATAGTTATAGTCCTTTTCATCCCTAACCACCAATATCGACTTTTTAGATCTTGATACATCTTATTTCCACCTGGATGCATGGTCAAAGGACTATAATGTGCTTTAGAGAGAAGTTCTTTCTTCAATTCTTCATTATCGGGAATAACAATTCTTCCTCGATAGTACAAGCATCCATCAGACATAATTTCATAATCTTTGGTTTCACTCTTTTCAACCTGCTTGATTTTAGACAAACATTCCACATCTCTTTTCTGAAGCTCTTTTATCCGATCTACCAAAGTAGGTCTTATATTCAATTTAGCAATCAAAGTACAATTTTCTTGTAACGCCAGCCTTGCATTCATAGCTCTTAAAGCATCAAAAGTCTTTCTACTGAGGGCATCAGCTACCACATTCACTTTCCCTGGATGGTAGTCAATAACCACATCATAATCCTTTAAAAGCTCAATCCATCTTTGCTGCCTCAAGTTTAACTCCTTTTGAGTCAGTGGATACTTTAAACTTTTATGGTCTGTATAGATGTAGCATCGTTCACCATAGAGATAATGACGCCAAATCTTTAAAGCAAACACAATCGCTGCCAACTCTAAATCATGGGTAGGATAATTCCTCTCGTGCGTTTTAAGCTGTCGGGAAGCATAAGCCACTACATTTCCATTCTGCATGAGTACGCAACCCAATCCATTATGAGAAGCATCACTGTACACTACGAAATCCTTACCTGATTCAGGTTGCACTAATACCAGAGCTTCAGTCAAAATCTTCTTTAATGTTTCAAAACTTTCTTGGCATTTATCCATCCATACGAATGGCACATCCTTCCTTAATAACTTGGTTAGCGGGGAGGCTATCATTGAGAAATTCTTTACAAATCTTCGATAATAACCAGCCAATCCCAAGAAACTTCAAACCTTTGAAATATTCTTTAGAGCTTTCCATTCAACTATAGCTTGTACTTTCTTGGGATCCACTCTCATCCCCTCTGCTGAAACTACGTGGCCGAGAAAAGTAACTTCTAATAACCAAAATTTGCATTTTGATAACTTGGCACAAAGTTTCTTTTCTTGGAGGATCTGAAGAACAACTCGAAGATGAGCATCATGTTCCTCCTTTGTCTTTGAATACACCAAAATATCATCAATAAATACTACCAAAAATTGATCTAAATATGGCTCAAATATTTGGTCCATCATATCCATAAATGCTACTGGTGCATTGGTCAATCTGAATGGCATCACTATAAACTCATAGTATCCATACCGAGTTCGGAAAGCCATCTTTGGAATATCTTCTTTCTAAATCTTTAACTGATGATATCCAGATCGAAGATCAATTTTGGAAAACACAGTTGCACCTTTTAGCTGATCAAAAATATCATCAATCCTCGGAAGAGAGTACTTATTTTTCACGATCTCCTTATTCAACTAACGGTAATCTATGCATAATCTCATTGATCCATCTTTTTTTCACAAATAACATTGGTGCGCCCCAAGGTGACACACTTCGCCTTATGAACCCTCGATCCAACAATTCTTGCAACTGCGCTTTTAGCTCTTGAAGCTCTATCGGAGCCATCCTATATAGAGTCATCAATATAGGTACAATACCCGATAATACCTCTATTTTAAACTCTACCTCTCGATCTTGAGGTAATCACAGTAACTCATTCAAAAATACATCTGAATATTCTCGAACTATAGAAATATCTTCCAACTTAGTTCCAGAAGTTCGAGTATCCACCATATTAGCTAGGAAGGCTTGACAACCCTCTAACAGCAGCTTTTTTGCAGAAACAACTGAGATTACATTAGATAGTGAATTTATTCTTTCTCCCACTACCATTACTTCATTACCTTTCGAATCTCTTAATATTAATTGTTTCAAACGACAATATACCATTGCATGATAAAAATATAACTAATCCATTCCCAGAATTATCTCAAATTCTTCGAAAGGTAGCTCCATTAAATTTGCTAGAAATTCTATTCCCTGCACCTTTATCGGACAGTTTTTGTATATGCGAATCACTTTTACACTCTGACCCAATAGATTAGTTGCTATTATATCAATGGAGATAGACCCTAGTGGTATGCTCCTTTCTTCAATCAACTTAGTACTAATATACGAATGCGTAGAACCAGGATCAATCAGAACAAATACAGGCTTATCATAAAGATAGAATGTACCTGTAACAACTTCCAGATCATCACGATCCCTATTTGTTCTGATGTTAAAGACTCAGGCTGGTGCTCGGATCTACTACTGTTAAATAGACTCGGATGGCCTTCCCGTTCTGCCTCTGTCTCTACCTCTCTTTAGAACTACAGCAAATCTCTCTGTCTATACAGATTTCTCTCCAAATGTCTGAGGATAGTCTCTGATAAAATGACCCATCTTTCTACAATGTAAGCATGCTCCCGTCATCATCCAACATGTGCCTGAATGAAGTTTACCACAAACATCACACGGTTGAATTCTGAATTGGAATGATGAACCAGAACCAGAATTAACTGTCTGAGCCTGCTTATTTCCTCTAGTATTGCCTTCTTTCCGAGAAGATCCGGATTTATTCTTATACCAAGAACCACCTTTATTCCTCTTCGATGAGAAAAGAGCTGAAGATGTTCCTGGTCTTTTATTAGATTGCGAAGTCTACTCTGTCGTGTCCTTCGAATAGACACATTCCATTGCTTTAGCTCGATTCACCACCTCTTGAAAAGTAGGCAGGTTCAATGCCACCAACATTTCCTTTGGTCTCCTATTCAGGCCTTCAATAAAATAATCACATCGATCCTTTTCGGTAGGGATCAATTCTACTGCAAACTGGCTCAACTTGTTAAACTCGCACTCGTACTCGTAGATGGTCCAGTTTCCTTGCTTCAGGTCAAGCAATCGTTGTTTCATCTCCCGGATAAACTGATCTCCAATATAATCGTAGATGGCTTGACCTCGAAGTAACGTGACAGCTCCGTCCAACTTATCTGACTCTGAGCAGTGAAATCCCTCTAACATGATCTTTAGATCATTGAGCCACATGTCGGCATCCACGGGACCTTCATCTACTTCTCCTTTAAATTCAGGCGCTCCTAAACTTTTTAATTCTTTAGCAATTGTCATTCGAGGAGCAGGGGGAGCTTGTGGCTGAAAACGTGTCAGAACCGTTTCCAAAGTCGGAAAAAAAAAGTCCCTTGATCTTGCACAGGCAATTACTGCTGTGCTGGTGCTCTTCCCTGTTCGGGTTGAGCCGAAGGGTTATTATTAACCTCGTTATTGCCACTACCGGCTTCTTCCGAAACCTCTTGATCCACCGCTCATCTAGAACCTTTTGATTCATACATCTATAAACACATAACTACTACATTAGTAAAGAGGGACTTTCATCAATAATATAAACATCATATCAGTAATTTTGACATCCTAGTGGCATGAACATATTTTTCAACAAAAAAAAACTTTCATTCCAGCCGAGAACTGACTAAACCTATAGCTCTGATACCAATAAATATAACACCCACTTCCTATACCCATTGCTGAATACAGGTCAGAGATGTCACTAAGCATTTACAATTGACCATATACATGAAATTAATATAAACTTGTTTTTTTTATTTTTTTCACATAAATTTAACCTTTTAAAACTAGTCATTTGGCTAATCGAGTAAAATTTAAAAACTTAATTTTTCTAAGTTCAATTCAAACCTAAATTCAAGCAGCAACTAGGCAGTTTACTTAGTAGCTATTTAAATAATAAAACTGCGTAAAAACTGCCTAATTTAAAATCATTTAGATAGTAAATAAGATACGATTAATCTAACTCGGTTCTAAATATATATATATATATATATCAGAGCAGCCAAAAACATTTACATTATACATGCCAACTAGAAATATCAAAAGACAACATTAAAGATGTCATACTGATCACTGATGCTCAATTCTAAAAATGTGATGAAGTCTGCAGCTGCTCCTTACTCCTTACTTTCCTTCTTACCTACGCGTAAAACAATCACACGCTAAGTATATACTTAGTGAGGCAATGTAAAAATATTTAAAACTTTCCATAGTAAAATAATTATAAGAACAATTAGAGTGCAAAATTATAAATGTCAAAAAAGATCTGAAAATCATAAAACTAACTTGTCAAAACCATTACCTTTTTTGTAACCTGTAACAATCTCAATATTCATATATAATACAATTCGGGTTATATCAATTTGATCCATTATACTTCACTTTCCATATCAATATAGCCCAATGTAATATGGATGAGAATACATGGTATGCGAGTCAATGATGAGTATGCACATGTGCCCGACAACAACTATTTAGTTGTGCCATTAATAAAACAATGTATCGATGTATTGATATCAATGTATCAATACCAAAGTATCAATGTCAGTGTAACACTGTAAACACTACTGTAACTTAACGGTATCAATAATAATAATAGGTCATTGTTGTAGAACACAACTCACTATATCACTGCCGTAACTTAACAGCAGTATTAACTAATAGGTCATAGCCGTAGAACACAACTCACTCTCTCATTACCGTACTTGACAGTAATATCATATTAATATACTCCACCTCTTTGGCATGCCAATATACCACGACTCTCAACAATTATACAATGGGCTTTCAAATAATTTACTACTATGAACATTTCATTCATTTTCGATAATATCAATGGATCAAGATAATCACTTCAATATGTAAAAATATGCATTGGGCAGTTCATACCCAAAAATCATTCGTAAAGCATTTCAAAATCATTTAATAAAATTCAAATCCTTTTCTTTCAATAATCGAGAATAACTTATCATCAGTCTTTCTCATTTCATAAATAGAGTAAGTAGAATGCACTCACCTTTGCCTCACTAGTAACTTAGCAAGTTGTACAATCACCTTCGACCTTATTCTTGAACTTCTTCCTTATCAACTGCTTTATTCAAATCATGAGTCCGATCACGATTATGATCTACACAGCATTACAACAACACATACCATTAAAAATACATGTTAGTATCTTACTAACATTAATACACATTAGGACAAATATTTCTAATAATTCTTCAAAATTCCCAAAATATTCATTTCAGTCCTAAAGACTCTTTTTAAGCTTCCAACAATTATTTCCAACTCTAAACCTCACATTCTTCATTCTTTACACTTTAGGACCCAAACTTTAAAAATTTACATTTAATCCTTAAAATTGTTGAAATCACAATTTGGTCCCCAAATTCTATATAAACTTTATAGTCAACCTTTTAATCACTAAACTTGATTTTCCATCACAATACACTTCAACAACAAGTTTAACAACTAAGTTCTTAAACTTTCCAAAATTTACAACTTATTCCTTATTACTTCACAACCTTCCATATTAGTCCAAATTATTTTCCAAAGCTTACAAAATCATCCTTGCATCATTTCCAAGCTTAGGAAAATTTTCCATAATTTTCCCCCAAATTTCTTCGCTTAGCCGAATACAAATGGTCACTTTGACCTAACTTTCCAACTTGATTCAAGCATGTTTTTAACTTCTAAACAACATATTCAAGCTTCTAACATTATTTCCTCTTCAAATAAAAATTTTGCAAGAGTTTCTCCTAATTTTTCAATTCTCCCAAAAATCACCTAACAACCAAAACATAGAAATTTCACTATTTTCCTGCTTGAAACAACATCACAACACCATATTTAATCAAAACAATCCATAAAACTCAATATATCAACTTTTCCTTCATAAACCCTAACTCCCAAACTCAACATATAAACATGAAAATTCCACAAAAATTATACCAAATGAAAGAGAATTTGATGGTGATCAATTCTCTATTTCACATCATAATCCAAAAACCAACTCAATCTTAATAAAAAATGAATCAAAAAAATTCTCTCTTACCTTTGCTTGAACTCTCGGCTTGGACAAGGAAGAAGAGAAAATATGATAACTTTTTCTTCATTTAATTTGTATACAAATGGCATTTTTAAGGCTTAATTTTAATATAAAATTTTTTCTTACTAGTGTAAAGACCAAATTGCCCATTAGTTATAACCAATAGGGTCAAGACACTTGTATTATTTTATCCATAATAATCATTTTAAAATAAAAGTAAGGGCAAAAGGACTAAAATGCCATTAATGAACCTTGATATTTTCAAAATGCCATTATCCCTTATTTAATCCAATACTACATAGAATCGAATCAAAACGATTCCAAAACTTAACACCATCTTTCTTTAGTCTTTCTAAGACTCCCATCAAATTTTCATAATTTTCTGAGCTCGAATGATCATCCGAATTAAGGGAGAAATCCTCAGAATCCAATTGGTAAAATAGCTCATTAAAGATTCTAAGTATTTGACCCTTTTCATTTTAGTCACTAGAAAATCACAATTTTCAAAACTTTCATTTTTGTCATTAACCAAAATGTCCATCTTCCAAAACTTATTTTTCAAAATTGATTCCACCATTATTAAATACATAATTAATAATGATTTTTGAGCATTTTTCTTTAATTTTTTCAACACCAAAAATATTCAATCCCGAACTAACTCGAATCTCTACTTCGGTCTACCAGATCGTCTAATAAACCACCAAACCACTAAGCCCTAAAACCGGGGCGTTACAGCTCTCCCCCACTTAAGAAATTTTGTCCCCAAAATTTACCTGGAGGAAATAGGTGTGAAAACTGTTTCAACATGTCCGACTTGCGGTCCCACGTGGCCTCCTCAACCCTCGGTGCTTCCACAACACCTTAACCAGCTCGACTGTTTTGCCACGGAGCACCTTACTGCTGGTATCAAGAATCTCTACTGGTTATTCATCATAAGATAGATCCAGCCTCAACTCAATCCCTTCTACCGGCGTAACATGCGATGGATCTGACCTATACCTTCGCACACTTAAACATGGAACACATCATGAATCTTTCCCAACTCTGGAGGTAACCTCAATCGATACGCAACAGGACCCACACGCTCAATAACCTCGTAAGGCCCAATAAACCTCGGGCTAAGCTTCCCTTTCCGCCCAAACCGCAACACCTTTTTCCAATGCGACACTTTCAAAAACACTTTATCACCCACAGCGTACTATATATCCCTACGCTTCAAATCCACATAGGATTTCTAGCAATCTGCAGCTGCTTTTAAGCGCTCACATATCAACTTTACCTTTTCGGTTGTGCCTTCCAAAGCATTGGGCATCGACACAAACTTTTCCCCCAGTTCTGCCCAACACACGGGCGTACGGCACTTTCTACCGTACAACGCCTCATAAGGTGTCATCTGTATGCTCGCATAATAAATATTGTTGTAAGAAAACTCTACCAACGGAAAATGTTTCTCCCACGTTGCCTGGTACTCAATAACACAACACCTCATCATATCCTCGAGAACCTGAATCACACGCTCCAACTGGCCATCCGTCTGAGGATGATTCGAGGTACTAATACTCAACCGAGTTCCCAAAGCACGATGCAAACTCACCCAAAACCTTGCGGTAAACTATGGATCCCTATCTGAAACTATAGATTTGGGCACCCCGTGCAGACGTACTATCTTAGAGATGTACAATTCAGCCAACTTGTCCAAGGTATACGTAGTATGCACTGGCACAAAATGCCCGCACTTCGTAAATCGATCCACAATCACCCAAATAGAATCATTTTTGGTCGGCGTCAAAGGCAACCCAAACACAAAATCCATGGTGATTCTATCCCATTTCCATTCTATTATCCTCAACGGTTGCAACAACCCATAAGGGAACTGATGCTCGGCCTTCACTCGCTGACAAACCACACACCGAGCAACGAAATCAGCCACGTCCATTTTCAGTCCAACCCACTAGTACTTCTCCTTCAACCCTCGATACATTTTAGTACTACCAGGATGCATAATAAGAGGACTAGCATGGGCCTTAGTCAAAATAGTACTCCCCAACTCTTTATCCTCAGGCACCACTATTCGACCTTTGAAACACAACACCTCATCATCGTTGAAATAAAATTTCGTAGGATTTCCATCCCTGATATCTTCCACATGAGGTACCAAACCACCTTAATCATCTGCGACAAGGACGGCTTCACATGCAACTCAGCCAACAAACCCCCGTCACTCGTCACACTCAACCGAGCAAAAATGGCTCTCAGCTCCACAGCCAATTTCCTACTCAAAGCATCCGCCACAACATTGGCTTTCCTCGGATGATATTCAATGGTCAGATCATAATCTTTCAACAACTCCAACCATCTACGTTGCCTAAAATTCAGCTTCTTCTGTGACATCAGATATTTCAAACTCTTATGATCCGTATAAACCACATATTTCTCACCATAAAGATAATGCCCCCAGATCTTCAAGGCAAACATAACCGCTGCATGCTCAAGATCGTGAGTAGGGTAGTTACGTTCATGCACCTTCAACTGCCTAGATGCATATGCTGCAACCTTACCCCCTGCATCAACACACAACCAAGCCCAACATACGACGTATCACTATAAACAACGAACTTCTTTCCCGATTCTGGTTGAACCAAGACTGGAGCTCGCGTCAAGGCTTCCTTTAACCTTTCAAAAGCTCGATGTCTATCATCTGTCCACTCAAATCGAACATTCTTTTGTAGCAACTTTGTTAACGGGGCTGCCAAACTAGGAACCCTTCCACAAACCTTCGGTAATAACCCGCCAAACTAAGGAAACTCCTAACCTCCGTCACAGATTTGGGTTCCTTCCAACTCATTACAGCCTCAACCTTATGCGGATCAACACGAAATACCTCGGCTGACATAACATGCCTAAGAAACACAACTTTCCTAAGCCATAACTCATATTTGATTAACTTAGCATAAAGATGATTAGCCAACAGCGTTTGAAGCACAATTCTCAAATGTCTATCATGATCCTCCTCGTTAAGGGAGTACACAAGGATATCATCGATAAACACTACCACAAACTAATCCAAAAACTCATGAAACACTCGATTCATCATATCTATGAAAGCAGTTGGTGCATTGGTCAAACCAAACGGCATCACAAGACACTCGTAATGCCCGTACCTCGAACGAAAAGCTATTTTGGGCACATCAACCTCCTTCACCTTTAACTGGTAGTACCACGACCTCAAATCTATCTTGGAAAACACTAAATACCCCTGAACTGATCAAACAGATCATCTATCCGTGGTAAGGGATACTTATTCAGCTGCCGGTAATCTATACACATCCACAACGTACCATCTTTTTTTAGCAAACAGCACCGGCGCTCCCCATGGTGAAGTACTGGGTCTAATGAACCCACGATCCAACAACTCTTGCAACTGCGTTTTCAACTCCTTCAATTCCTTCGGAGCCATACAGTACGGAGCAATGGATAGAGGTACCGTACTCGCAAAGACCTCGATGCCAAACTCTACATCACGGTCAGGTGGCAACCCTGACAATTCTTCTGGAAAAAACTCAAAAACTCACATACGGTGCGAACATCCTGCACCCTCAACTCCTTTGATCCAGGATTCATAACATAGACCAAATAAGCCAGACATCTCGAATCCAACATTCGACTTGCTTCCAAAGCTGAAACAATATTAGACAAAAACTTGGCATTCTCACCAACAACCACCACCTCATAATCCTCCGACAGCCTCAAAGATATCCGTTTGATCTCAAAGTCTACCATAGCCCGATGTTCGGTCAACAAGTCCATACCCAAAATCACATCAAAACAATGGAACGGTAACTCCATCAAGTCCACGATAAACATATGTCCCTAAACCATCAGTGGACACCTACGATACAACCTCCTAACCACAACTGTCTCCTTAAGAGACCTTGTCACTCTAACACCCACATTAAGAATTTCAACAGATATATCAAGCAGCTCAGCATGCTCACTCAAAATGTATGAATGAGTAGAACTAGAATCAACCAACGAATACAACAATAAACATTGTATGGTAAAAGTACCTGCAATCACATCGGTGTCATTGTGACCCTCACGGTGCGCATACACCGCAGTCGGTCCACCACTCTCAGGCTAGATAGTAACAGTATGAGCCATGGTCCTCTGTCCCACATCTCAAAGCTAAAACGATCAGCGACCATGACCACGACCCACAACACCTCTGCCATGCCTCGGCTCTGGGCAAAATCTCTTGTCATGGTGTCTTTTGGCTTGACCACCGCTATAACTCGAATCAATAATTCTCTTAGCCGAGCTAGAACTTCGCAATCCGAATGCCAAACCCAAATTCTACTCCACATCCTTGGCTCGTGGAACCAGCACATCAAAGTCGGTGTAATCAGCAACAAGCATATATGTCTTAACATCATGTACTAGCCCATAGAGGAATCGATCACATCGTGTACGCTCACCAGGAACCAACTCAGGTGTATACTGACTCAACCTCACGAATTGTACCTCATACTTTGTAATAGACATATTGTCTTGCACAAGAGCCATGAACTCGCGCTTCCTATCATCCTAATATTAGACTCCCAAAAACTTCTTCCGAAAAGCTTCAGAGAATAACTCCCAGGTCACATCATCCATCACCATACCGGATATCGTAGTAATCCATCATGCATAAGCATCACCCTACATCAGGGAAACAACACAACCCAGTTTACAAGCATCGGTGCACCCTATCTGGCCCAATGTCCTCTTAGTATTGGCCAACCTGCCCTCAAAAGCCTCGGGTGATAACCCTCGAAACTCAACTCCACCCAAACTGAGAAGACACTCAAGCGGCAAACCTTGCCCCTCAACCAGTGGTGTTGGCACATGAACACCCGCAACTGCTGTCTGAAAAGCATCGGCCATGGCTTGTATTAACGGTGCCATATTACCTATCCCTGGCCCAGCCGGCGCAGGTGGTACTTGTTCCACTCCATCGGGTGGAATAGGTGAGGGTGATGGCAACCCTCTAGGAGGCACAACATCTCCTTCAATACCCTGTCCAATGGCAGCAGCAATCGTACCCGATTGCAACTCTCTCCTCGGTCCCATTGTGCTAAAATATATCTAAGGCATGATAATCATTTTAAAACAAAACAGTCAGGCCAGCCTCAACCAAGGATCCAAGACTTTGATTTCAAAAATCAAAACCTTCCACACTATAATAATAAGGCAATGGGTACCCCAAAACTTCCCCAACATAGCATACAACAACCAACATTCATATATCAATACCAAGGATCCAAGACTTTGATTTCAAAAATCAAAACCTTCCACACTATAATTATAAGGCAATGGGTACCCCAAAACTTCCCCAACATAGCATGCAACAGCCAACATTCATATATCAATCATCGTGCATATCAACCAGCATACATACAACAATCACTGTGCATATCAAACCCGACAACAACACTACAACCTCTCAAATGAACCAAACGTGACTCTAATACCACCAAATGTAACCCCTTGACCCGGCCCAAATGCCCAACCGAACCAAGAAGGCTATATTAGGTTTGCCGTAGCAAATCGAAGAGATTTAACAAAACCCAGTCCATTGTTTTCCTTTTTATCTTATCTAGATGCCAATTATTAACCCTACATGTTCTTGCAGACATTAGGTGTAACCCCAACTCAATCGAGCATCAATTTGACATCTAATTGATCATATTTATAATTTAGGTACCATAATGAAAATATAAATAATTTTAGGGTTAAAGCTCACTTTTAGGTTACCAACCTTTGATTAGTCAGGTTTCAATCTTTCATTTCAAATTTCAGCTCAATCCGATCATTCTAACACATACAATTGCATTGGCAAGCTACAGTAACTAAAATGTAAAGAAAGCAAAACTGCCCAAAAGTGACATTAACAGAATAAAGGGTCCTCCGTACCGATACAGATAAGCCCATATCAATACAGTTTGAAACACCCCGTTTCGATACACCACCAAGTCGTATTAATACGCCTAACTGAAATACCAAACTTTTAAACTATTTTAAACCGTACCAATACTATATCTCTGGTGTTTCGATACGTGGGTTCATGTTGAAAAAGTGAATTCTAGAGACTAAAACCCGTACCGAAACGCACATACTTGTATCGGTACGCCAAGCCAAATTTGCCTGGGCGTATCAAAACGCACAATACTCGTACCGATCCCACAAGCCAGAAATTATCTAGCCGTAGCGATACGGCCCCCCGCGTATCGGTACGCCTGGGCCTGTAATGTCACATTTGGCTGGTTTTTCAACCCAAAAGCCTACCTAAATCAATCCAAGATGCATAAAAAACAATACCAGTATGCCAAACATATCACAATCCAACTAGCATCACAACATGGCTTCATGCATCAAAAGAAAATATATAGGCATGCTTCCTACTTTTGCATCCAAGCAACATACCAAAAGACAAACCAGCACCAAAATCAATCCTTAAAGGAATTTACAATCCAATAGCAACTAAAGAAACATGCTCAAATAGGGAGTTTCACAAAACATCTCCCAAAACACAACAAGTACCCCATTGCCCTTATTTATTATAGTCTAGTCTCTAACATACTTTGGAAACAAGTTTACCAAGATCCCCTTGCTTCTTGTTGCCTTCCAAGACCTCAATTATCTACATTGATGGAAAATGAGAGCGTAAACACACAAGGCATAGTGAGGAATACTCAAAAACAAACACCATCAATGCATTTAAAACCGTTTACTTAACATCATCCTTTAAAATGTCATCATGCCCCTTTTTAAACATGAACTTTACATCATTTAAACCAGCATATTAAACCATATGCTACATGTATCATTAATCAACAGCAAGTCACATTGCTAACCTTCTACTTAAGCCTTCCCGTGCATTACTACCAAATGCAAAGCTTAAGGAGAAACATGTATAAATCACATTATACAACATAAAACATTTCAATGATACATTAACAATTATATTGGCTTTCAAGTGATCATTAAACAAGTTCAATATCAAAAGAATTCATCGGATACAAAGATTCAACAAGTGTTAACCCAACACTTCAAGCCATCTCAACCGGAATAGCGATACAATCACAATCGCGGTACAATAACAATCGGGTACACTTTCAACCCACAGGGACACCCACCCCAATCATCGGCTAGACGCTTAATCCACTGACAGGAGTTTTCGGTACTATTTAAACCCTCTACCGTTAGGGTACTTGGATGGAGTATTCGGTATGAATATAAACCCCTCAACATCCAATGCGACTTATTTACAGTGCACTCAATCCTATGGTCAGCCAACTATATCCGATAACAATTTTAAAAGCACATCACTTACCAATAAAATTAACCAAATAACATTTACCTCATTGTTTTTAACAAGCATTAAACCATGCCCTTTCCAAAGCAACAACCATGCTTTAAAACACAAGTATAAACCATACTTACAAGGATCACTTACCATGTGCATCCTTCAGCAAAACATGCTTAAAAACATTATATCAAATACTTTGAAACATGATTAAACAGTAGGTAACATGTAAATCAAAACAAGTGCATAAAACCATTTTAAACTAGCACGACCGAGAGAGAAAATCACTTTATACTTACTTTCGAGTCTAGGTAAGTGTATCAAGCTCTACCTTAACTCCAAAACTCTATTCTTATAACATCAAAATGCTTTAAACCACGTTTTCACTCACCGATACACAAAACCTCGATTCACCGACGCAAAAACAAGTATCCAAGCCTCCTACGCTTCTCCAATCATATCCGGATCAACCTCCCCTATTTTTACCACAAAACTACAGAGGATTAATTCATCATAATGCATTCTAAACACAGCAACTACAATCCTTCTCGGATTTCCACAACTCCTTCACAATTAACCCTTCACAACAACCGAAAAAATAACCAAAACACTTCGATTCACAACCCAGCCAACATCTATCAACCTAGCATCACTTTCAACATCAAAACACATCTAAAAACAGATCCAAATCAACCTACCACCTCCAGCAACCTTACAACCAAAGAAACATCACAAAACCTCAAAACTAACAACCTTAACAAATAGAGATTCTTAAGTTTCGGGATTCCATTGATAAAAATCACTTATCAACATTATTAAACATCCAAAATATAGATCAAAGAATCATTACTTACTGGAAAACAAATCCAATTCACGAATCAACTCATTTTCCCCAAATAACTCAATTAAACATTAGAAATTCATCAAAATCAAATTAGAAACACAAAAACAAGGATCAAATGCTTGGGAATTTCAGTAAAGAACCATACAATAGAGGAGATCTCGGACCTTACCTCTATTGTGAAGTTTCTCCCCCAATTGATTTGTGAAAAACTAAGAAAACACAAGATTATTGTAAGATTTTGTATAAACAACCTTTATAAAATAATTTGAAACAATAAAATCAAGTTAGAAACCACCTTACCTCTGGAAATTTGATGAAAACGTGAGTGTTTGGCTGAGGAGAGAATGGAGAGAAAAAGTTGAGAGAAATTGACGTGATTTTTGTTTTAGAAAAGATAACTAACTTTTTTAACAAAATCCTCTTTAATTACAAATTGAAACACATATTAAAATCAGTTTAATTAAGGGAGAAATCCTCAGAAACCAATTGGTAAAATAGATCCTTAAAGATTCTAAGTATTTGACCCTTTTCATTTTAGTCACTCAAAAATCTCAGTTTTCAAAACTTTCATTTTGGTCACTAACCAAAATGTCCATCTTCCAAAACTCATTTTTCAAAACTGATTCCACCATTATTAAATGCATAATTAATAATGATTTTGAGCATTTTTCCATAATTTTTCCAACACCAAAAATATTTGATCCCGAAAACGACTTTAATCTTTACTCCGATCCACCAGACCGTCTAATAAACCACCAAACCACTAAGCCCTAAAATTAGGGCGTTACAATGTAACTCTCTTGGTTCGGCTTAGCATTAGGTCGGGTCAAGGGGTTATATTTGGTGGTATTAGAGTCAGGTTTGTAAAAGGTTAGAATGGTTGTTAAACGTTATGATTGTTTTTGAATTGTTTTCTTAATGCTAGTTGCCCATAAGCATGGCTTTTGACTATTGTGATGTTATTTTTCTATGATACGGGTTAAATGGGGACACATTGCCTATTACCATTGTTTTCAAACAATTTTTACAGGTTTTATTGGATTCTATGCTAAATGCAAGCCTAATTAAAATTGCTTTTGCATGTCTTAACTGTTAGTGAGTATGCCTCTAAGATGTGAGACTCGATTTAGCATGAGTAATGTTCAAAACGACCAAAATCCTGAGGATGGCATGATTCCTCGTACTTAGTTGCCTCCTCATCCACCTATTCCACCAACTAGAGCAGGTAGGGGAAGTGTACCCCAAACTCCGCAAGGACCTACCTTTGGGGATATGGCGCTATTGATTCAGGCATTGATCGGTGCTTTTCAAGTAGCTTTTATTGGAGTTTATACACAGGAACTAGCTCTTGTAATTGTTGCTAATCCTAGACTGTCATTAGAATGTCTGCGTAGCTTGGAAGGTGTTGAGTTTAGATGGTTAAACCCTGAAGTTGCATGAGTGGCTTGAAAGCACTGAGTGTATTCTTATTCAGATGGAGTGCACGGGGGCATGAAATATTGGTTGCATTATGTCTTTGCTACATGGTGATGCATATCATTGGTGGACAACCACCATAGCTGGAGTAGCTGATGCTGATGTTAATTGAGAGTTCTTCTGAAGGGCATTCAAGAGAAAGTACCTTGGTCCGCAGTATCAGGATGTGAAAAATAGAGAGTTTATATCTTTACTGTAAAACCGAATATTGGTAGCCGAGTATAAGGTAAACTTTATCTCTCTAAGCCAGTCTACCCCTAAACTGGTTTTAGATGATCGCCAATATTGTGGCAAGTTCTGTTACAGTCTTATGAAGGACATTAAGACGTATTTGTTGGCATCAGATTATATTAATTTTGATGTGTTGGTCAATAGGGCTAAGGATATTAAGCATTCCTTAGCTCCAGCTTCCTAGTTAGTGAATGTTAACTCGGAAAAGAGAGCTGTAGAGTCTGAATATTTTGGGGGTCAGAATAAGAGATCGCAAGATAGACGTTTCACGTTGGATCGCAAACGAGGTGGTGGTAGTGGTACAAATGGTCAAAATGCTTAGACTATTGTTGTTGTTTCAACCGATTATGAGCATTATGGGAGGCGCCACCTAGGGAAGTGTTGGGGAACACCTAGAGCTTACCGGGTTTATGGTTCGAAAGAACACCTAGAGCTTACCGGGTAATTTTTAGAGGTGTGATAAGGGTCAGAGGACTGTTGCTCATATCGTGGCTATTAAAAAAAGAATAAAGGGCAAGTAAGGGTGTACACCCATCGCGAGGGTCGTAATGACACCGATATGATCACATGTACTTTTACCTTGCAATCTTTGTCATTATTTTACTTAGTTAATTCCGGTTCCACTCATTCATACATTCTAAGTGAGCATGCATAGTTATTGGATATTTCTGTTAAGAATTTGAATGTGGGTGTCATAGTAACTAGTTCTCTTAGGGAGACCGTTACTGTTTGGAAGATATATAGGAGATGTTCATTGATTGTTCAAGGCCATGTTTTTGCCGTTAATTTAATGGAGTTGTCATTTCATGGTTTCGATGTCAATTTGGGTATGGATTGGTTAAGCGAGCATAGAGTTGTTGTTAATTTCAAAACCAAAAGGATTTCTTTCAAGCTTGCCAACGAATATGTTGTTGTTGGAGGCGAGAATGCTAAATTCCTATATAACGTCATTTCAGCATTACAAGCTGAGAGGATGATAAAGTGGGTTGTCAAGTCTACATGGCTTTTGTGATGAATTCGGGTACCAAGAGAGTTCGAGTACAAGATATTCTGACAGTATATGATTTTCAGGAAGTTTTTCTGGCAAAATTCCCTGCATTGCCACCAGATAGAAAAGTTGAGTTCTGTATCCAGATGTACTCTGGTACAAATTCGGTGTCCATTGTTGCGCGTAATAAGTGCTACGCAATTGTGCAAGTATACACGTCGCAAGTTATAGTATAAAAGATATCGTCTCCACAGGGATTGGTGCTACTTCAAGAATCTAGTCTCTTGCACTGTAAAAAGTAAAAACACAAGTAAAGGATTATAGAAGTTTTAACTAATAACTAAACTAGAAAGCAATTAAGTAAATGAAAAGATGAGATCGAATGAGAGAGATAGGCCAGGTTATCGTGAGTTGAGGTGTGATAGCCGATTGGATTGTCTTGGTAAAAGAGTGCACGGGCAACTCAGTTGCCGTGGCAACTTGCACAACGGGGTTGCCTTGGCAACTAATCGATGGTTGCCTGGGCAACTACTTGGGTGTCTGGGCAGCAACTTCAAGGTTCGGCGTAGCGTTCTTCAATGGTTTCTTCTTATCCCTAAGTCGAAACTCTAGCTACTTGTGCATGCCTTGATAATACATCCCTGCGTGAATCAAGGGTGAACAACAACCAATCTTGCGCTCCTCTTAGCCGTTGAAATCCTTAACTTATTCCTAAGCCGGATTAATCTTCACCATCATTGGATTGAATAAAGATCATATTTATTCGTTTCTTGAATCTAACTCTCCCGATATTAGATAAATGGATGAAATCACGAGATCCTCCCCCAATTCACTCGCAAACAATAATAAGAACCAAGAATGAATAAACCTTGAAATAAAAAAGTGCAAACTCTTATTACCTAAACAAAAACCAATAGTTTCTCACAACCACAAAACACAATAACCATAGCCAAGTAAATTTAGTTCATGGCTAGGTTCCAAAGAAACACAAGATAAACAATCCCTAGCATGAACCCAATCGAACAAGGAAGAAAAGATGAAGCTTGTCGAAAATTCCCCTTTGCTTCCTCTCTTGGTCTTGTCGAAATTCCCTCTTGCTCTCTCTATTCCTCTTGTCGAAATCTCCTTGATATTTATAGGGCTAGGCCAAAGTCCTTCTTTGAGGAGGAGTTTGAGTTGGAATTAAATTATCTTTAAAGAATATAATTCTTTATTATAATTTTATTCCTATTAGAACTTCTCCTATCTTCTTGGAATTTAATTCTTCTTTAATCTCTTCATGGCAATCAAATTCCTTTGGGCTTGGGCCTTGCTCCATGTCATCTTGGGCTTGTAAAGTCATGAATTTCGACATCCCTATTGCATTTTGTCTTTGTCGACAAATGCCATGGCAACTAGCTCGGCATATCCTTCATGCATTGCCCTGGCAACTAGCTCGGCATTGCTTTGGCAAGTGATCCTGCACATACACACACAAAAACATACCAAAGTAGCATCTATTTCCACAAAAATCACCAAGTTATGTAATCAAGCTCAACGATTGAAGGAAACATGGATTAATGCATGAATGGCTAACTATGCAACTAATATGAGCCTAAGTCTAACAATAATATGAGTAAAAAGGGTAAGAAAAATAGTACTTTTGAACACTTATGACACCCCCAAACTCGAACTATTGCTTGTCCTCAAGCAATGCAAACTCATAATTACCTGCCAAGACTTCAATTTTCACAAACTTAGCTTTGAACTTGATTTCAATTCTCTGAACCGGGGCACAAAGTATGATTGGCTTTTTATTTTTGAAAAAAGCGATGAGTTACTCGGAATCAAACTATAATGCTTGTGAGTGTGTGCGGAGTTGTGTGCAAGTTGATTTTTCGGATTCTATGCAAACAATAGGTTTTCAAATTACTTCATTGGGTTCTTTTTAACATGTTTTAACTAGAGCCAATTTCGGGCACCTCTAGTGTTTTATTTTTAGTTTTCTTAAGTTAATTTAATCGACTAGAGCCGGTTTCGGGCACCTCTAGTTAAAAAAATTTTAACGCCTCCTAGAGCCAGTTTCGGGCACCTCTAGTGATCAATTTTTTAGCATATGCTAGAGCCAATTTCGGGCACCTCTAGCATTCATCCAATTTTTATTCTAATCCCCTAATTAGTTAATTATCAACCTAAGTTTACTAGAACTCCTTAAATCAATCAAACAACAACAGTGTTTCATCAAATTTAGCATCATAGTAAAATTCTAAGTTTTTCCATGGTTATCCTAGAATAAAAATTCTATCAATTAAGTGCATTGGCAAAGTCATCATTGAATATTCATCAAATCTAAGCAATTCTTGTTCTAATTAAAGGCATGGCAAGCAGTTTATGTATCCTAAATGTAATACTTAAGATTAATGTAACTAAACATGGTAATTACTAATAACAATCCCCCCCAAACTCGAGTTAGGCATTGTCCTCAATGCATGCGAAAAATAAAAAATAAAAATGCATACGAGGACTTACTCCGAGAGTTCGTCATCGTAGATGATTAGTTTCCTTCTTGTCGGTGTCTTGATTCTCTTGCTTGAACGCGATGGTTGTTTTCTTGTTGCCGGTGGTGGAATCGATCCTCGTACGGGGTTGTCCTCATCGTCCTCTTCATCAATATCAATGGCTTTTCGCTTGGAGGATTCAATTGGTGCGGTCTTTATTGGTTCAATGGAGGACTCGTCCGAATCTAAAAAATCAGAAAATGATTCCGTAGGAGTTGATTCGGGCATAGGTGCTTTACCTTTGGCTTTTGCAGTGATTGTCGGGGAATCGTCAGGGTTGGTTGCCGTGGCTTCAGCTTCCTTGGTTGCCGTGGCAAGGATATCGGCGGGAAAGATTGGGAACGGCACGCGATTGTCCGGGTACTTTTCTAGGATGACTTGGGTGATGGCATTGTTGTGCTCCTTCATGTACCGCATGAACATTAGTTGCCGATCTTCAATTTGCCTTAGGCGGGTTGTCAATGGGTTCAAAAGTGCTTCAAAGTGTCCCGGGATTAATGGCCGAGTTGCCCTAGCGTTAGGTGCTTGGGTATTAGGGATTTCCGCGGCGGCAGGAGTTGCCGTGGCAATTGGAGGCCTTGAAGAATCTTCTGGTGCCTCTCCCATTAGCTTCCGGATTAGTGCTTGATTCCAACCAGACTTGGGTAGGGCCTTTTCATCGGTAGACTCACTCGGGACATGCATCTCCTTGCAAAGATTAGAAATTAAGCAAGGGAAGAAAAGATAACCCTTATCTTTTGAGCTGCATACAAAAATCTCATCACAAATAATTTTTCCAATGTTAATGATGCGATTATGCAAAATAGAATGTATGAGCAAAAGACGTGGTATATCAACGGTAGTATTGTGTGTGGAGGGCATTAAAGAAGTTTTAACAAACTTATTCCATAGTTTTGCCTCGGGTTTAAGCCGAAGGCGATTTACCGTGCCCTTGTATTTACCGTCGTTCCAATGAGTTCCCGGTTGAGTGAGTTCTTGAAGCACCTTGTCGAGTTGCTTGGGATTGATTTGGTCAACGAAGGCTTGATGCTCGTCCTTCTCAATGTAAAGTCCGTAAAAGGTGTTGATGCTTTGGGACTTATAAGTATGGCCTTGTCACGAACAAAAACATAAGGATTATCCGGGTTAGGTGAGTGAGCATAGAATTCTCTTACCCATGAGATGTTACCGGTTCGGTTGATGGCAAAAGATTTGCCACTTTTGATGTGCAATCCTCTTGAAGATGAATGGTTCAAGGCCGAAATCTTGATGAGAGTTGGAGTATTCAAAGCCTTGTTCTTCATGAATCTTCCGGCTTTCAAACTTGGATTGAAATCTTTCTTGAACGCGGTGTAGCAAACTTCTTGTATCTTGGTTCTTTGGAGGAACTTGGATGAACTAAAAGTTTAATCTTGGATGCCATGTATGATCTTGGTTGTGAGTAAAAACAAAGAAAAGAAAAGAAAAGA
This sequence comes from Hibiscus mutabilis, assembly GCA_019671005.1. Lineage (NCBI taxonomy): Eukaryota > Viridiplantae > Streptophyta > Magnoliopsida > Malvales > Malvaceae > Hibiscus > Hibiscus mutabilis. The sequence continues at coordinate 14,281,647 of CM033746.1, read as the reverse complement.
AACTAAAAAGTTGCAAGATAGAAAGTAGGAATAGGTTAAGGGTGATGGGTTTTATAGAAAAGATAGGGGGTTGGGATTAGGGGAAATTGAAAAAAGGGTTTAGGGTTTGGTAGGGATTTTCGACAAAGGGGTTTTGGTTAGGATGAATTGGAGGCTTTATATAATCCTTAGATTCAGCCCATTAGTTTCCTTGTTGAAGATGTTTTCCTACTTGGTTTAGAATTCCTTTTTTCTCTTGAACTTCCTTTCCTACAATTCAAAAACAAATCAAATAAGGATTAAAATTAAAGATAAACTAATAAAGAAAATAAATAAAGATGTGTAATAGGATTCTTAGACTTGAATAAAAAAATCTATCCTAAAACTACTAATAATCGGCAAAATAATAAAATAAAAAAAAATAATCGGAAAAAAAATGAAAAATAAATAATTAAATAATCGACAAAAACAAAAATAAAAAATAAATAAAAATAAAAATATCAAAAGGGAGAGCATGCTCATGCATCTCCAAAATTGACCACTTCCTTGTTACGTTCCACATGGGCACCATTGTAGTGCTTCAATCTTTGTCCATTAACTTTGAATTCATGGTTGTCAGAGATGGACTTGATTATCACGGCACCATGAGAGAATGGTTTGACGACTTCGAATGGTCCCGACCATCTTGATTTCAACTTTCTCGGGAAAAGTTTTAGCCGAGAATTGAATAGGAGAACTAGTTGCCCTGGCGTGAATTGCCGTGGCAATAGTTTCTTGTCGTTCCATCGCTTTGTTTTCTCCTTGTAGATTCGTGCATTGTTATAGGCGAGTGCACGAAATTCTTCTATCTCATTGAGATCCATCAAGCGCTTTTGTCTGGCACTTTCCCAATCCATATTCACGGTCTTGATTGCCCAGTACGCCTTGTGCTCGATTTCCACCGGTAGATGACATGTTTTACCATAGACAAGTCGGAAGGGGGACATACCTAAGGGTGTTTTGAATGCAGTGCGATATGCCCAAAGTGCGTCATCTAGTCTTAATGACCAATCCTTCCTTGAGGGATTTACAACTTTCTCGAGTATTCCCTTCAACTCCCGGTTGGAAATTTCTGCTTGTCCATTGGTTTGTGGGTGATATGCCGTTGCGATCTTGTGTGATATGCCGGAGCGTTGCAACATCTTGGCAATTAGTCTGTTGTCAAAATGCTTTCCCTCGTCGCTGATAATTGCTCTCAGCATCCCAAACCGTGTAAATATATTTTTCTGCAGGAATCGTTGCACGGTCTTGGAATCGTCGTTGGGAACTGCAGCTGCCTCTACCCATTTAGACACATAGTCGACGGCGAGTAAGATGTAGAGGTTGCCGAATGAAGATGGGAAAGGTCCCATAAAATCGATCCCCCATACATCGAACAGTTCCACCTCGATGATGTTCTGGAGCGGCATCTCATGTCGTCTAGAGATATTGCCCGTCCTCTGGCAACGATCACATTGCTTGTAAAAGTATTGGGCATCTTTGTACAATGTTGGCCAATACAAACCGGATTGCAAGACTTTGGGCGTGTACGAGTTCCTCCAAAATGTCCTCCATAGGGTGAAGAATGGCATTGCGAGTACATTCTGTTGCTCTTCTTGAGGACACATCGGCGTATAACTGATCTGCACATTGTTTAAACAAAAGAGGCTCGTCCCAAAAGTAATGCTTAGCATCATGGCGGAATCGCTTCTTCCCTTGGTGAGTAATGCCATAAGGAAAATACCACAAACAAGGAAGTTAACTAAATCCAGCGTGCGGGGTATTGTCGAGGCATGTGCCGCCGTGGCGACTGCTCCCAAGATTGCCGAGGCGTGCGCGTCAAGGACTGCTGCGGCGTCGAGAGTTGCCGAAGCGTGTGCGTCCATGGTTGCCGAGGCAACTAAAATTTGTTCATCCGGGAATGCATCACATATCTCTAGATCCGCGTCCTCCTCCCTATTGTGTTCCAAACGTGATAAGTGATCGCCACTTGATTTTTGTTCCTTTTCGTCCTTAATTTCAATATCAAATTCTTGTAAAAGTAATATCCAACAAATCAAACGAGGTTTAGCATCCTTTTTAGCAAATAAGTATTTGATTGCCGAATGGTCCGTATGAACAATTACCTTTGTACCAATTAAATAGGATCGGAACTTGTCAAATGCGAAAACTACAGACTAGTAACTCTTTCTCCGTTGTTGTGTAATTCACTTGAGCACCATTAAGAGTTTTACTAGCGTAGTATATCACATGGAAGGTCTTACTGTGCGTTGGCCCTAGGATGCTCCTACCGCGAAATCGCTTGCATCACACATGAGCTCAAAAGGTAGCGCCCAAACTGGGTGGAGCGACAATGGGTGCCGAGGCAAGCTTTTTCTTTAGGGTTTCAATGCTTGGGTGCAAGAATCATCAAAATCGAAGACTTTATCCTGTTCAAGCAGATTACACAAGGGTTTAGTGATTTTAGAAAAATTATGAATGAACCTCCTGTAAAAACTCGCATGTCCGAGAAAACTTGAATTCCTTTAACCGAATTTGGTGGGGTAATCTCTCGATCACGTCCACCTTGGCTTTGTCTACTTCAATTCCCTTGGATGAAATCTTGTGGCCGAGCACTATTCCTTCATCTACCATAAAGTGGCATTTCTCCCAATTGAGGACTAAGTTCGTTTCTTCGCATCTTGCCAACACCCTCTCTAAATTGCCGAGACAGCCGTCGAAGTCATTACCAAAAACCAAAAAATCATCCATGAAGATCTCAAGGAAGTCTTCGACCATGTCTGAAAAGAGCGCCATCATGCATCTTTGGAAGGTTGTCGGGGCGTTACACAATCTGAACGGCATCCTTCGGAAGGCATAAGTACCGTATGGGCATGTGAAGGTTGTCTTTTCTTGATCTTACGGTGCTATGGCAATCTGATTGTAACCTGAATAACCATCAAGAAAACAATAAAAGGGTTTTACGCAAGACGATCAAGCATTTGATCAATAAAGGGTAATGGGAAGTGATCTTTCCTAGTGGCTTTGTTTAGCTTTCTATAGTCCATACAAACCCTCCAACCGGTCACATCTGGTTGGGATAAGTTCATTATTTTCATTGCATACCATTTGTTATACCTCCCTTTTTCGGTACACATTGTACCGGACTTACCCACGTACTATCGGAGATAGGGTATATAATGCCGGCGTCAAGCCACTTGATGATTTCTTTCATTACAACCCCTTTCATGGCATGATTCAGTCTCCTCTGGGCCTCAATTGAAGGTTTGTGATCATCTTCCAACAAGATCTTGTGCATGCACATCGCCGGGCTAATTCCCTTTAAGTCGGCAATTGTCCACCCTATTGCCTTTTTGTGTAGCTTCAACATCTTGATCAGCTTCTTTTCCTGCTCAGGCTGTAACTTAGAAGAAATAATTACAGACAATGTATTATCGGTCCCTAAGTATACATATTTTAGTTGCTCTGGCAATTGTTTCAGCTTAAGAATTGGTGGATGTTCAATAGAAGGTTTTTCGAGCTTACCTTCCTTACCTGAGTAGTCCAGTGGTTCAAAGTATGTACCTGGTCGGTTGACTAGCCAATTTGCCTCTTCTGGTTGTTCCTCATCGACCGGTTCTTCATACTCCTCATGTTCCTCTTGGTCGGTAATGTAGTTGCCGAGGCAACTAAATTCCTCATCGAAGTTAAACTCTGCCGTGGCATGAAGTAGTTGGCATTCTTCTGGATCATCGGCATGCCTTAGTGTTTGGAACACATTTAGTTTAACTTGCTGGTCATTCACCACCCTCATTGTGAGTTCTCCTTTTCAACATCAATCAAGGTTCTCCTGTTGCTAGGAATGGTCTCCCGAGAATGATGGGTGCATGCTCATCCGCTTCACAATCCAAAACAATAAAGTCAGCGGGAAAAATAAATTTATCGACTTTTACCAGTATGTCTTCTATTTTTCCCTCTGGATGCACATAGGATCTGTCGGCTAGCTGCAGCATGACTGTTGTAGGTTTTGCCTTCCCGATTCCTAGTTTTTGGAAAACCGATTTAGGCATCAAGTTTATGCTAGCCCCAAGGTCGCATAATGCTTTCCCGACATAGTGATTTCCAATGGAACAGGGTATTGTGAAACTTCTGGGATCCTTCAACTTAGGTGGCATACGATTGTGCAACATTGCCATGCATCCCTCTGTCGCGGCAACTGTTTCAAACTCTCCTAACCTTGTTTTCTTAGACACAATGTCTTTAAGAAACTTGGCATAGTTTGGCATTTGTTCAATTGCTTCCACCAATGGCAAGTTGATGTGGACTTGCTTTAGGATATCAAGAAACTTCTTGAATTGGTATTCTTGCTTTTGTCGCTTCAACCTTTGTGGGAATGGTGGTGGAAGTCGGATATCTTCGATCCTTTCATTGGTTTGAAACCTGATTGATGGCATTGCCGAGACATCTGGAGTTGCCGAGGCATTATCAACTGGGGTTGCCGAGGCATGCTTATCGCAAGTTGTCGTGGCATCGTCGGTTGCCGAGGCATGCTTATTGCCGGTTGCCGCGGCAATTTTTGGTTCAGCATCTGAGGCTTTGCCGCTAGGTTCATCTTGATCTTTTTGTGGAGTTTTGTTTGACGAGCGGGTTTGAACCTCTTTAAGTTGTTGGCCACTTCTGGTGGTGATTGCCTTACATTGCTCATGGCCAGTTCCTCTTGCGACTTCAGTATCGCTAGGTAAACCTCCTTGTGGTCTAGTGTTCAGATTTTGAGCAAACTGCCCGACTTGATTTTCCAATGATTTGATTGCCGCCTCTTGGTTTTGCAATCTCATCTCGGTCCTGTTAATAAAAGCATCAGTTCTTTTTATGAAATTACTATTCTCAGCCATATAAGATTCAGTTTTCATCATAAAAGCATTTAGAGAATTTTCCAAAGAACTAGATGTCGTCGGTTGTTGCTGCAGCATCTGTTGCTATGGCATATTCTGCTGGAATCCCGATGCTTGTGCATTCTGATTGTTCTGGTTTAGAGCATTGTTGGGATTACTCCATGAAAAATTTGGGTGCTTCTTCCAAGCTGGATTGTATGTATTTGACATCATGTTGTTGCTCCGATTGTAATTCCCCACATAGAAGCTAGATTCCGGATTCAGCATACATTCAGAAGAATTATGGTTATCGCCACATAACTCACAAAAAGAATCCATTACCTTGACTTCATGTGTGTTGTTTGGTTTTTACATGTTCTGGACCATCTTGGTTAAAGCGGCCAATTGTGCCGAAATTGAATCTGATGATCCTAGTTCATGTATTGTGGCTTGGCGTCTAACTCCTCCTCTTCTAGTAGATGGGAATTGATAGTCATTCTTGGCCAGCCTGTTTAAGATTTGCATTGCTTCTTCCGGCGACTTATCTAGGAGTATGCCGTTTACCGAGGCATCTAGCATCATCCTTGTTGGTGTATTCACGGCGTTGTAAAACATTGTTACTTGAGTCCACACCGGGAATCCGTGTAAAGGGAATTTGTGTAGAAGTTCTCTATATCGCTCCCAAGCCTCGTACATGGATTCATCATCTGCCTGCCGAAAAGAAGTAATGTCGTTACGAAGCTTATCAATCAAATTTGTAGGATTAAATCTAGCAAGGAAATCACGACAAAGATCAGTCCAAGATGCTATTGATCCGGCATGAATGCTATTCAGCCATGCTTTCGCCCTATCCCTCAGTGAATAGGGGAATAATCTTAATCATAGGACATCGGGGGTGACTCCGTGTATCTTGAACGAGTTGCAAATCTCGAGGAAAGATTTCAGATGTTGTCGTGCATCTTCAGTTGCTGAGCCGCCAAATTGACCAATTGTGTTGATCATATTAAACATTACCGGTTTCAACTCAAAGTGGTCGGCTTCAATTTCAGGTGCGACAACTCCTGGGTTAAGTCCATCAAGATCTTCTTCAAGATAGTCTCGAATAGTTCTGTTTCGTGCAAGAATCACTCCTCCTCCTGCTCGAACATCTTGATTCATATTGCCATCTTGATTTGCCATTGCTTCTCTTATCCTTCGTCTAAGTCTTTGTAAGGTTCGTTCGATTTCTGGATCAAAGGGATATTCTGGTGAAGTCGGTCTCGCCCTGGTCATATACCAATGCAAAACCAAAGTTTGTTAGCCCTTTGAATTTTAAACAAGAAAAATAAAAAAGAAAGTGCAAGAAAGTAAAAACAAAGTCGCTATTGCCAATCCCCGGCAACGGCGCCAAAAACTTGTTGCGCGTAATAAGTGCTACGCAATTGTGCAAGTATACACGTCGCAAGTTATAGTATAAAAGATATCGTCTCCACAGGGATTGGTGCTACTTCAAGAATCTAGTCTCTTGCACTGTAAAAAGTAAAAACACAAGTAAAGGATTATAGAAGTTTTAACTAATAACTAAACTAGAAAGCAATTAAGTAAATGAAAAGATGAGATCGAATGAGAGAGATAGGCCAGGTTATCGTGAGTTGAGGTGTGATAGCCGATTGGATTGTCTTGGTAAAAGAATGCACGGGCAACTCAGTTGCCATGGCAACTTGCACAACGGGGTTGCCTTGGCAACTAATTGATGGTTGCCTGGGCAACTACTTGGGCGTCTGGGCAGCAAGTTCAAGGTTCGGTGGAGCGTTCTTCAATGGTTTCTTCTTATCCCTAAGTTGAAACTCTAGCTACTTGTGCATGCCTTGATAATACATCCCTGCGTGAATCAAGGGTGAACAACAACCAATCTTGCGCTCCTCTTAGCCGTTGAAATCCTTAACTTATTCCTAAGCCGGATTAATCTTCACCATCATTGGATTGAATAAAGATCATATTCATTCGTTTCTTGAATCTAACTCTTCCGATATTAGATAAATGGATGAAATCACGAGATCCTCTCCCAATTCACTCGCAAACAATAATAAGAACCAAGAATGAATAAACCTTGAAATAAAAAAGTGCAAACTCTTATTACCTAAACAAAAACCAATAGTTTCTCACAACCACAAAACACAATAACCATAGCTAAGTAAATTTAGTTCATGGCTAGGTTTCAAAGAAACACAAGATAAACAATCCCTAGCATGAACCCAATCGAACAAGGAAGAAAAGATAAAGCTTGTCGAAAATTCCCCTTTGCTTCCTCTCTTGGTCTTGTCGAAATTCCCTCTTGCTCTCTCTATTCCTCTTGTCGAAATCTCCTTGATATTTATAGGGCTAGGCCAAAGTCCTTCTTTGAGGAGGAGTTTGAGTTGGAATTAAATTATCTTTAAAGAATATAATTCTTTATTATAATTTTATTCCTATTAGAACTTCTCCTATCTTCTTGGAATTTAATTCTTCTTTAATCTCTTCATGGCAATCAAATTCCTTTGGGCTTGGGCCTTGCTCCATGTCATCTTGGGCTTGTAAAGTCATGAATTTCGGCATCCCTATTGCATTTTGTCTTTGTCGACAAATGCCATGGCAACTAGCTCGGCATATCCTTCATGCATTGCCCTGGAAACTAGCTCGGCATTGCTTTGGCAAGTGATCCTGCACATACACACACAAAAACATACCAAAGCAGCATCTATTTCCACAAAAATCACCAAGTTATGTAATCAAGCTCAACGATTGAAGGAAACATGGATTAATGCATGAATGGCTAACTATGCAACTAATATGAGCCTAAGTCTAACAATAATATGAGTAAAAAGGGTAAGAAAAATAGTACTTTTGAACACTTATCCTCCATTGCTCACTAGCGCATGGCAAATAAGGAGTTAAAAGAGTTAAAGACTCAACTTCAGAAGTTATTGGATCATGGTTTTATTCGTCCTAGTGTTTCACCTTAGGGTGCATCAGTGTTGCTTGCGAAGAAGAAAGATAGAACCATGCGAATGTGTATTAATTATTGAATAAGTTGACGATTAAGAACAAGCCCCCATTAACACGAATTGATGTTTTGTTTGATCAATTCCGTGGTAAAATAGTGTTTTCAAAGATTGATTTGATCAATGTTGTTTAGATTAACTAATGCCCTAGCTACTTTCATAGATATGATGAATAGGGTGTTCATACTGGCAGTGGTTAAATTCACATCTGAATTGGACATCGAATCAATGTCAAATTGTACAAATATGCAATTTAAGGACCAAATTGAAAATTTGGAAAATTACAAGGACTTACTTAGACTTAAGGTTACCAATCCTTAAGTAGTCAGGTTTCATGCATACATGTTAAATTTCATCTAAAACAGTCATCCAAACACCTCCAATTAGCATCCAATCGAAATAAGGACTAAAATGAAAGAATCTAAAAACACAAAATCACATCAACTAACATAACAGTTTGGTTATCGGTACACGGGATTCTATACCGATACCAGGATTTATACAAAAGGGTCGTACCGATACCAAAACCCTTGTACTGGTACGCAAGCTACAAAATATGAGGCCCGTATTGATACAACCAAGGGGTGTATCGGTACCCAGGCTTGATTGGCCAAAATCCCAATTTCCAGTAACCAAAAAGTGTACCAATATGCATGGCTCGTACCGATACCCCAACCAATTTTCCACTTTTTAGACCTGATCCAGACCCCGCGACCGATATAGAGGGGCATCGTATCGATACTAGAAGACCTATACTACCCAAATTATCTGGTTTTACACCTCTAAACCAACTCAAACTTGCCTCAAACATCTTAGCATGCATACTAATCACCTTTAGAGTAATTGGAAACCATCCACAATAAACCAAACCATCCATCATGCATTCTCGGATACAAAAGCATAAACTATAGGCATGCTCCCTAAGCATATGAATCAACATACTCGGAAAGCAACCCAATGAGCGAATTAATCCCAACATATCATCTATCATTCAAATAGGCAATTCAAAACTTGTTTGAGCATCCAACATAGGCATATGTAAATCTACAAGTTATTCTTTTCAAGGCATAGCAAAATGTAAAGCATAGAAACCAAAACATAAGTCCTTCAACATACTTCAAAAATCCAAACAACAAACCAACAATCAATAAGATACAATCCATGGTAACCAAAATAAAAAATCCTCAAGCTTTGGACAACACATTGCCTTAATAACAAAAGTTCAAAACCAAACAATACTTGATAACAACGATGTTTTAGGATCTCCCCGTTCCAAATGCTCCCTCAATCCTCAATTTTCTGCAAGGAAGAATGAGAGCGTAAGTAAACATATGCTTAGTGATGTCGCTCTACCAACATTCATCAATGCACTAACACGCTTGTCAAAACCATGACATCATAGCAATAAGATATGAATGTAAAACCCAATGCACTTTATTTCTTTCTTTCCGAAACATGAAAAGCATAACAATCATATGCAAAATAAAGCTTTCCACTTTTTTCTCATATATTGGCGAATAGAGTGACTCTCAATAAATCAATGTTACTTTATAGAACAACATCGGATACACAAATTTCTTGGTAGACTCACCTCTACCAAATACCATACCTTAACCCAGATAGTCTCACCTCTACCCTAAGCAAAGTACTCCACCAACTTGGGTAACCTCATTGCATACCACAAGTGATAATCCATTAGCCCGAGTAGCCTCACTACATACTCGTGGGCTGCGGGGCGATCGACTTATATTATAGTGCACTTTAAACCCTATGGCATGCTAACTATATCTGATACTTGATTTTTGTGAAAGTCGCATAGCCAATATACTCATTTTTACACATTTACTTACTATTTTTTCCTTATGCATTTAACAAACCATTTTCCATATGCAAAACACATTGCCCAAGGCAACAACACATTCCACTTAGGAACCATTTACAATGCTCTTAGGCATCCACATACTTGATAAATCATTGCATATATTTTAAATGATACATAAAATAGTGAGTAAACTAATTCATGCTTTCAAACCAAAACATGTAAGTCAAGTCTCATATCAATCCAATATTCGAAAGAAGAAATGGGGAAAACTTACTTCCAAGCTTAGTTAAGCTTGCTAGGCTTAATCTAAACTCCCAAATCCTTTATTCAAACCTTTAAGAGTGTCCAAACACATTTACACTCACTGATACACAATGCCCTGCTTGCCGTTGCGTTCCAAACTTCCAAAATATACCATTTTCCACAAAATAAGATAGGCTTGATTCTCCCCTATTTTGGCAACACAAAACTAGAGGCAAAATGCATTCTAACATCAGCCCACAATCATCCCCTACAACCTCTCAAAATTACAACAAAAAACATTCAAAAATATCGAAAACTACTTCTATCAACAACTAAACGATCTCCAGCCACAACCTAACATTTATAGCATCTTAACATCACCAAAGAACATCAAAAAAACATAATTAAAACACTCTTATACCTCCATCAACTAAGATTCACCCAAAATAGCCCCTAAACCACCTTAAACTACCTTAGAAAATAGGCAATTAATTAGTTTCGAGATTGTTTACAAAAACCTCAACTCGCATTGATTTTAAAAAACCAAAATGTGATTTAACCCATTAGACATCTCCATCAATTAACTCACCAATCAAGATTTTAGGCAAAATATCAAAAACACCAATTAAGATCATTTCCACGAATTAAATAGCAAAACTATGATATTAAATATCAATTAAGAGCCAATTACTAGGGAATATCAATAAAGAACCTTAGTTTTAAGAGAGGAAAAAATCACCTTTGGAATCTTTCCACCACAATTTGACATAAACTTTCTTTGTTGAATAAAATGGAATTTAAGGAAATCTTTTAGGAATTTATACCAAGGTTTTGCAAAGCAAAAAGAGAGGAATCTAATGGCATAATCCTCATTGAAAACAATCAAAAATTCAGAAATCTAGTGGAGAGAAAATGGTGAGAAAATGAGATAAAGTTTTGAAGGAAAATCTTGAGAAAATAGAAAATGAGGGAAAATGCTTTTGGCAAAATAAATTACCGTCAATTTCTTTTGTTAATTATGGTAGAAACCCCAATTAATATTTTTAGGAAAATTATCTCTCTAAGAATTCTTAGTATTGGCCCCTATTTCAATTTAGTCATTAAAAATAGTTTTGCATTTATTACATTTTGGTCACTAATCCAAAATGTCATCTTAATCATTTAAATTGATTTCCGATTTCAACCCCAAAACGCTTAACATAATTATTAAAAAAATAAAAGCTTTAACCATATTTTATCCCTTTCAAAATTCCCATTTCAAAATATTTATTTTCTCAAAACGTATTTTAACCGTTAAACCTAGTTCACCGGATTCGAACCTAAACTCGACTAAACTGCCAAAACTCCTAAGACCATTTTCAAGGTGTTACATGATACATTCGTATCAGGATAGTACTTTGGGTATCAGTACGAAGGCTTCTGTGTCGGTACACAAAGTGCTCTCTAGAAAATTTAAACCAAAAGCGTATCGGTATATGGCAAAGACGTACTAGTACGGGCATCTTCGTATCGGTACTTGAGTAACATACCGGTATTGAATGCCTATTTTTGACTTTTAATGCCTTTGAAAATATTTATTTGAGTCAAAAACACTTCAAAACAATTTCAAATATATTTTTCAAGTTTGTTGGACGTTGAATTATTTTTGCAAATATGTTTAAGTTCAAAAACATTTTTCATTTAAGTTATATCAAAATTAATATCCCAACAGGTTTTAACTTGGTACAAATAAACATCAGGTCGTGTCATATCAAGTATCGGATTAAGTTCAGGTCATTCTAGATATCAAGTTAAGTTATTCTATTACAATTTGCACTATATGTGCCATTTTTTATGCGAGCACGTATGACACCAAAACTCATAGAGCATTGTACGCATCAATAGATCTACCAAAGGAGCCAACTAATTGTTCACAAACCAAGAGGCTTAAGGATTCTATCACAAGTTAGATTGTTCATGCTTTGGAACCTAATATTGAGTCTTGTTCTTCAATGAAGCCATGCAACGTTCTTCATGAGGAAAATTAATGCTTGCATATTAGATGTAGTGTTAGTTAAAATAGTTGTGATGCATTCATGCATGTTTAATTATGTTTTCTTACATATTCATTAGTTCAAATGATGCAAGCTCGTTTGCGGAAGAATTCGAGTCGTTTGTTTGCCCGATCGTGAATGAAATAGTATCGAAGATGATGGGAATGAGTGAATTCAAATATTAAAGGTTATGATAAAATGGATAAAATGCGGAAGATGATAAAAAACTTTATAGTGTAGGTGGCCTGAATGTCGAAAATGGTGAAATAGTGATGATGGTAAATTGAATGATAGGCTTGAAATCTGAATTAAAGGGCCAATAACGAACCAACACTATAAAGAAGTGTAGACCTAATTTATATAAGGTTTTTAAATCAGAATATCAATAAAGAATTGTGACATTCTATCTATAAAGAGATAGGAACCAATCGGTATCAAAAATAGTTTTGAACGTCACACTTTATAGTGATAAGTTTGAAAAGAGGTTGACGCAACAAGAAAACTAAGTCATGTAAGTTCAATTAAGAACAAAAGGAGTGAAACACTCACAAAATACTATCTTTCAAAGATGAAAGTTGTGTCTGACTAATGTGAAATAAGCCTCTATTTATAGACTTTACAAGGTAGGAAACGAAAGGTCTTAAAGAATTCTAAAGGGTTCATTCTCTAAATGCAAGTATATTAAAGAATGTATATAGCCACACATTTGGATATATTCATTTGTCCCATCGGTTACCTCTTTAATTTCATTCATGAATGTGCTTGGTTTCTGGTGTCTTGAATACTGACACGTAATAAGTGCAAGCATACATTGTCGACACAAGTAATTAAGTAGACACAAACAAGGTGTGTGTGTCGGGTTATCGAATCCCACGAGTATTGTTAAATGCACCTACCACACAAACATACATATATGCAGTAGTAAATAAGAACATAGCCATTAACAAAGACCATCAAACCAAGGGTTACTATATTAAGTAAGGAGTGGAACTCTACATAGATAAAGAAATATAAGTTTAGAAAACACCAATAATTCTCAAATCACGTGGGATCAACGCATGGCGGAACTTGGTGATAGAGTTTGAGGGAGCTAACTTAAAACTTTAAAAAAAGTAGAGGTTTAAATTCAAAATTTTCAAATTTTTTGAAGGGGTCAATTTACATTTTTTCAGAAAAAAAAAGGGGTCTAACTAAATTTTTTAAAATTTTGAGAGAATTAATGAGAAAGTTTAGAAAATATGGGAGGGATTTAATTAAGAACATTAAAAAATTTTGAAACTCAATCTAATTTTTAAAAATTTTGTGAAGGCCAAATTAATTTTTTTGAAAATTTTAAGGGTCTATATTATAATTTTTCAAAATGGGGGGTTGTGTCCCCCACAGGTCCCTATTGTCTTCCACCCTTGGATCCATGGCAAGTAACACAACCCGTATTAGGTACATGAGCTTGATCGGCAAGCCCGGTGACCATTGTTGTAACTCGTCGATCTAAAGAGCCTCTCGGCCTCTTTGTTGCTTCCTTCAGCACTAGGAACTTCAAGCTTTCTAAGTTTCTGTGGCCATAGTCATTGTCTCGAGAGAAGAAAAAAACTCTCTAAAAAACCTCTCCAAACAAACTTTCTTTGCTTGCAAGATGGGGGCTTCTATATATAGGCAGGGGAGAGAGAAATGACACAACAATAAAAGAAGGGAATACTTGTTGGCTCTTTCCTGTGGTCCGTCCCAACAAGTCCTTTTGTCTTGATGCAGCGGACAGATTGCGGCTTCTAATGTTGTATGGTACCTCATCTTTAAGATTTGTCGTGATGTAGCGGGAAAACTGCGGCCTCAACCACCTCGTGGTCCCGGCTCATATATTTACCATATGGCTCTTATATTAGTTGTATTAGGGCACCTGTGAAGGCAAACTATCTTTATGGTCCCGAGTGATCTCAAGTTCTCTCATCTGAACAATTGTGTTGTGACTCTTGTATAATAAAAATAGCTCTTTTATTTTTTTTTTATCTTTTCTGCATACAGTAGCACACAAGTCAGGTAACTATGTATTGACAGAATTATGTCAAGTACCGACAAAAAGGCATAACATACTAACTAAATAAAATGTATAAGAAAAACTACATAAAAATAAAAATATATACAAATAAGATAAAATCTTAAATAAAAGTGGTGCGAAAATATATGTAAATTCGAGAGTTATTAATGTGAGACATTGCTACGAAAACATTTACTCATAAAAAGGAAATCTTTTATATGGAGACAAATGAGCAGGAATGCTTTGTTCATGTCGGAAGAAGTTGTCTGGATCAATCCTTGTTTTAACCTCAACTAATTTATCAAAATTATTTTTAAAATATTTTCGACCCAAACACTCGCTTCTTCATAACTTGTATTACTGTTTGTGTTGCTGTTGGTTCCGATATCATTATCTCTATAGTTAACGTACGCTTGTCGTGGAGATTGGGAAACAAACGAGCTCATAAACCTGTAAAGCTTTCTTATCCAATTCATATATCTTTGCAACACCATGTTTTCTTCTCCATTCCACCCCACTGTGTAGGCAATTTTGTACAAGTTTCCAACTCTGTGCGGAAATGGAATTGCAGATTCCGGAATTTCAGCCATTTTCCCTCCATAAGCAATGAAATCTATCATTGTTGTTTCTGCGTCATGTTCGTAAAGTTTAGACCAAATTTCTTCTAATGAAGACTTTGGGATTGGATTCTTAACATAATCTGATTTCCTTTTGAATGATGGATGAGTGAGAGTTGTTTTGTAACTTCTGTCGAGCAAAACATCTATGGATTTGTTTTGGATGTCGCCAAAGTAAAGAATCGATTCGATCCTACTCATTCCAATGCAGTCTTCCTCCTTGAGTCCCAGTTCTGGGAATCGAGCTTTCATCAATGGGATTAGTTCATTAGCTTTGCCAAGAAAAAAGGAACTGAAAGAAGCTTGGATCGTTGGTTTGCCGTTTCGATTCACCTTTGTCAATTGTCATGCCTGAGAAGGGGCGGAATTATTAATCCTACGTCGAAAAAAAAAAGGAGGTCTTGAAATATAAATACGGTAGTGTTGCACATCCTATTAGACATATCTTTTGAGAAGAGGATAATGACCCGTGACACAATGCAGCTGAGAATACGTCACCTGGAAGCGTGGGGGCTATCGACTGCCATTGATGAACCAGTTCCGTCGCGTTTTCTTCCAGGGTTTTATCAATGGTGAAAACTGTGACAGTTTCTGGAACTGAAACAAGCTTTACTTTCCATGAAAGGACGACTCCAAAGCTTCCTCCTCCTCCACCTCGAATGGCCCAAAACAAATCTTCCCCCATTGATTTTCTGTCCAGAACCCTTCCATTAACATCAATAAATATAGCGTCGATTATGTTATCCGCTGCAAGACCATATTTTCGAAACAATAAACCGTATCCTCCTCCACTTATGTACCCACCAATCCCCACAGTGTGGCAAATACCAGCAGGGAAGCCAAGTGTTGTACTCTTTTTAGCAATTTCATAGTAAAATTCGCCAAGAATTGCACCAGATTCAACCCATGCAACCTTGTTTTCTACATCAATATTAACTGATCGAAAATTAATCAAATCAAGAACAACAAATGGAACTTGAGAGACATAAGAAAGGCCTTCGAAATCATGGCCACCGCTGCGAATTCGAAGCTGGAGGCCATGTTTTCTTGAACAACGGATCGTTGCTTGAATATGACAAGTATTCAATGGTGTTACAATGACTAAAGGTTTTGGTGTTGAAGGAGTTGAGAATCTGAGATTTTGAATAGTAGAGTACAACACCGATGAATACGAAGCATTATTTTGGGTGTAAACCACCTTGGAGATGGAAACCATGTCTATGGAATGAAAAGAATGAAGGCAATCAAGAAAATTACTGACATGGGAATTTGCTGAAATAGGCCAAGGAAAAGAGACAAGGCCAATTAATAGAAATAGAGACATTGAAAAGTAATGCGAAGCCTCCACGTCTAGAAAAAAAAAAACTGATCTTTTACCCTTATTTTTGTTTCAAGACGTCCCTCGTCTTATAGAAGAAGTGATGCTTTGCGGACAACTAAAATAAATATATATGGATATCTTAACTTAAACAAAAAAAAATACTGAATTTTTTCCTCAGCTTTACTAGTTTAGGCTTTCTTTTTAATTTTTACCGTGATTTATTTGGCCTTTGATATTTCATATATTATAAAACTGACTTAAATGGGACGGAACAGGAAATTAACGTTAAACTAACAAAGTTTATTTTATTAGTATCTTTTACTACGCCACAAAAATTTTTAAAAAAATACCTATTTATATTTACTAAAACGTTGAAATTAAAAATTTATTATTTAACCAAATAATTAAAAATATTTAAATTATTTTATTTTAAATGAGTTCAAATTTTAATATTTTCTTTATAAATTTTTGTATTTAATAAAAAAGTTGAAATCAACTACTTTTTGTAATTTTTATTTCTTTTGATTTTTTATTATGTGATAAAATAATAAAATAATTGGCATTAATATATCAATAAGGATAAAGTAGCTGACATCGATTTGACAACTCTTTATTAGTTTTTATCACTTTTAAGTCAGTTTAAAGAAAAATTAAAATATACAATAAATAAATATACCAGCACTTTCTTTGCTACTATTACTTTATTATTTAAGATTCTAATACGGATGAATAGAGCTTCAAATCTCGAGGATTAAAATATGTAAACATTTCTGGTTCATTGACGTTTTATTCGATCTGATTCATTTATTATCCATATGAAAGATTCTAAAACGATTATGATTAAATTTCTAATTTAGGTTAGTTTGGATGAAGGATGAAAATTGGGTAAATTAGTAAATAATCATTCAACTTTACTCTCAAACTTATTTTGGTCACTTAAGTTTCAAAACGTTCAATTTACTCACTGAAATTTAGACATTGAATATTTTTTTGTTATTCTCTCGTTAACTTTTTAAAGACGTTCATTTATCAGCAAAAAGAGTAACTTCTCCAATATTCGAACGGTAGAAAGCTCATCAACACGACGGAAGTAATGTATTGAGAAACGAGCTCCGTCTAACAGCGAAAGATGAAGATCGACAAGACAAAAACCAAAAAGATTTTGCCTAATTCGTGAATTTTGGGGCACTTTCTGACGAAATGGAAGTCGATTTCAGACTCATAGGGCGAGATGAAATGACTGGTGAAATTTGTTGTCGAACGACCACCATATACAGTGCGTGTTCGATGACAGTGAACAGTGGAGTGATAAAAATGTTCAATGTCTATACTTTAGTGACAAAAAGTTCAATGTCTAAATTTCAGTGAGTAAATTGAGCGTTGTGAAACTTTAATGACCAAAATAGGTTTTGGAGTAAAATTCAGTGATGATTTACGTAACTTATCTTGAGAAATTTGTTAATCAAATGGAGAAGATTTATAACCACTTTCTTACTTTAAATCTTAACTATTTAATTAACAATTTTTTATTCTTACATATTTTCATCATTCATACTAAGCAAAACTTTATATTATATTATTTTCTAAACTAAAAAGAAATAAAATAAAATAAAGTCGTCAATAGACAACGAGTCTAGAAATCTAGTAGATTCCATCGGTCTATTTCAATTTCTGCTTCACTTGTGAAGATAAACTATCTAAATCTCCACTCGGGATGAGTTTAGAATTTTTCATTCGTTGAACTTTTAAAGTGCTAATATTTTTTAAAAAAGAAATTAATTTAATCTTCATCGTTAAAGAAAATTATCATAATACTTACTTAAATATTAATTTTTTAATTAAGATAATGTTTTGGTAACAAAATTTTTAAGTGCTAATATTTTGGTCACATAAACATTTTTAATAGTTCAGTCATTTAATCATTAATTTTTTAATATATACTAACGTGATTAGTTTAGGGATTAGGAGATTAGGCTTGCAAGTAGCAATTATTAGTGATTGTAAGATTTAGGGGTTGAGGTTTGGGATTTAGGGGTAAATGTGTCAAGTTGAGTGTTTGTGGTTATGGGATTAGGGGATTAGGCTTGCAAGTAGCAATTATTAGTGAATGTATAATTTAGGGGTTGATGTTTGGGGTTTAAGGGTAAATGTGTCAAATTGAGTGTTTGGGGTTATGGGATTAGTTTAGGGATTAGGCTTCCAAGTAGCAATTATTAGTGATTGTAAAATTTAGGGGTTGAGGTTTGGGGTTTAATACATGTTTCAAGTTAAGTATTTGGGGTTATGAGATTAGTTTATGGATTAGGAGATTCGGGGATTATGCTTGCACTTTAATTATTAGTGATTACAAGATTTAGGGGTTGAGATTTGGGGTTTAGGGGTAAACATGTCAAGTTGAGTGCCTGGGGTTATGAGATTAGTTTAGGGATTAGGAATTAGGCTTGCACTTTAATTATTAGTGATTGTAATATTTAGGGGTTGAGGTATGGGGTTTAGGGGTAAATGTGTTCATTTTAGTATTTGGGGTTATGGGATTAGTTCAGGGAATAGAGGATTAGGCTTTCAAGTAGCAATTATTAGTGATTGTAAGATTTAGGGGTTGTTGTTTTCTAAACTAAAAAAAGTTAAAATAAAGTTGTCAATTAGACAACGAGTCTAGAAATCTAGCAGATTTCTTCGCTCTATTTCAATTTCTGCTTCACTTGTGAAGATAAACTATCTAAATCTCCACGCGGGATGAGTTTAGAAATTTTCATTCGTTGAACTTTTAAAGTGCTAATATTTTTTTAAAAGAAATATTTTTAATTTAATCTTCATCGTTAAAGAAAATTATCATAATATTCACTTAAATATTAATTTTTTAATTAAGATAATGTTTTGGTCACAAAACTTTTAAGTGCTAATATTTTGGTCACATAAACTGTAACACCCCTTTCCCGTATTCATACACCGAATACGAGTCGGAAATGTTATGACTTTTTTTATTCAAAGATCAGGGTAATTTAAAATTTTTATAAAACTTCTACATGGTCACCCATCCTAAAATTTCTCTAGCCTAAGCACACTTAACTTCATTTAAAATCGACATAAACTATTTATTCGGGTTCCAAATCATAAATCAATTATCTTAGCAAAACTCATCACATGAGTTTGCTCTTATTTTGAATCTTTCCAGAAATGTCAATTATCATGAAAACCATAGCAGCTTTAAAGGTCAATCAGAACTCTATTGTGTGTAGTAAGTATACATGCCACTATAAAAACCAACTCTTAATTAGGATGTCATTACTGTGATTACATGTTGAGCTTTCCAATATTGATGCAATGCCCCTCTCACACCCAGCTTGATTTACCTACGTGTGCACAATCAGCACACGCTAAGTTTGAGCTTAGTGAGGCAATATAGAAAGTAATAACAATTATTTAAACTTTATTTAACTTCATGGCTACATTTATATAGCATGATATATGCCAATGCATTCACTTTCACATTGCATTAGTAAATATTTACTATATGCCAATGTCATAAGATTTTCATGCTTGTCCGTTTATCATAATATGCCTTATATGCATCATGATCACTAGATAAGTATTACCATCATATAAATCATATATCAACATAATATAAACCAGATATAAATTTTTTACCGATATACTTGCCATAAGTCCCGAGAGTTCATATCCTCTCTAACCTGTTTCCCGATTTATTATCCCTTTATTTATAGCCCGATTATCAATGGTTTCCTGATTTCATAGCCCAAATGTAACCTTGAGGACCCTGGGTACGCGAGTCAAATATGCACCGAAGTGCTAACCCGCACGTTTATAAGGTCGTGCTAACCATTATCCTGCATGTTTACAAGGTCGTGCTAACCATTATCCCGCACGTTTATAAGGCTGTGCTTACCATACACTAAGTGTACTTTTAACACTATAGTGATATCTCGAATTCCCGATTATGCATTGTGTTGCTGGACTCTATGGCATGCCAACTATTCCATGTCCCTCAATGACATATTTGGGCATAATTTCTGTATTTACTCCATCCATGGCAATGTATATCAATTTAAATTTACATTGGGCAGTTCATACCCGAAATAACATTCATAGTATACCATCATCAATAACTAGTGATCAATGCATTTATTTTCAACCTTTGACATATTTAAAATATGTCAAATATATGATCAATGACATAAATATCATGACAATATATAAACTAGGTAGACTCATCGCAAGTCCTACCGGTGATGTATAAAACATCCATGTATCATGTTATGTATGCATTGCACTAACCTGGCCATTTATTAGTATGCGTCACTAAATTCTACTCGATCATTTCCTTTATAGAACCTCAAACCTTCTTTGATTCGAACTTGACTTAAAACTGAGATTCGGGGCTTAAATCGAGCTTGGAAATTTCTCTCTTCTTTCTCCTCTTTTTCCATGGTTTATGGCCGGAAAAGATGAACATTTTCTTCATCTTTTCACTATCAATTTACACTTGTAACTTTTAAATGAATTTTAAATTCATTTAAATAGTGAAATTACCAATTTAGCCTTTAAATCCAATGGCTAATTTAATCTTATCCAAAATCAAGGGCCAAGATTAAATCCATGTATATTTCATCTTCCAAAAACGTCTTCAACATTTCAAAAATATTTCAAAATTGCCATCATTGCCAAATAACCAATTTGCCCTTCAACTAGTCTTTATTTACTAGTTGGTTTCAAAATTGTCATTCCATAAAAATCTAACTAACTTAGTTCCTTCTCAACTGTCCACATGTCAATTTATTCATCCAATGGTAAAAAATAAACCAATAAGTTAGTAGTACTAACTTTACCCTTGTAATTTTTCCAAAATTACGATCTTGCCATTTTTCATCCAACGGCTCATATTTAGCATGGAAATCAACTTAAATCCAAGGGTTCATATTCTTCCAACACGAATAAAATATCTTAGACATATAAAATGACATAATCAACCATGCCTTATCATCCTTCAAAATATCCTGGATATTGGATTCAATTCGATTATCCGAATATTCTTCCAAACTTTATCGCTTTATAGCCAAAAATACAAGCTCCGTACGAAAAATCCGAGTAACACAAAAACGACTTTCTTAGGGGCAAACTATTCATTTACGGGGTCAAAATACATAACTTTTGAAAATTACACTTTGTCCCTAAACTTTTCCAAAGTTTACACTTTAACCCCTAAACTTTCAAAATTTTTATTTTGGTCACTAACCAAAAATTTGGGATATTACAATTCTCTTTCCTTAACAAAATTCGTCCTCAAATTTTCAATACGTACCTGATTCAAAAAAGTGAGGAAACTACATTCTCATATCTTTTTCTCTTTCCCAAGTCGCGTTTTCGACTTCATAATTTCACCAAAGAGCTTTAACAAGCGAGATTAACATATAATTTCCATCATTCTAAAGCAATCCTAAATTGCTTCAAACCATTCTTACTTTATTCTTCATATTCCTAAAATAAACCAGATTGAGAATCCTTACTATATTCCTACTACACTAATACTAGTGCTCCCATCAAATTTTCTTTTACTGGTAAAAATATAATCGAAATTTAACCATAGAAGAATATTACTGCTTCTTTGACTAACTCACTGGAGCTTCCCGACATGATATATCGAGTCGTATAAAACCTCAATCTAATGACCCTTACAACTAGATCTTTAGCTTTCTCAATCTAGTAAGAGCCATTCTGTAGAGTATAATCAATATAGGTCCAATATTGGATTAAATCCAATCCTAACTTAGCCTCTCGACTAAGCATCAAGCCTAACAGCTCCTCTTGGGAAACCCTTTTAAATTTCACAAACAGTAGGAATACTCTCGCAGCTTACCCTTGATGCTCGGTATCCATAGCATAAATTAAATAATTTTTCACATTGGTAACAAATTCCAATAAAAACTTTGCATGCCCATGCGTAATAATTATTACCACACTCACATGATTAGTTTTTTGGTTTTCTTGAATCTCCAACATTAATCATAAATGTGAGAGAGTTCCTAATTTTTTCTTGTCTCGGTCTCTTTACGGAACTATGTAATAAATCCAGCTTGGCATTTTTGCCAGAAATCTTCACCACTTTTTAAAAGTGGTTATCTCGATTTACTATTCCTCTTCACGAGCTATGACCTTTATTCAGATATTTTCTCATTCTGAACCTTTTCTATTACATTCAGCATAATTTGCTGCTTCATAGAATTTTGAAATACATAGGGCAGTCAGTACTTCTTTATACCTGACCTCTAGCCCTCTATAAACTGTCATAACAGGCTCTCCTTCTGTCTATAAGAAGTAGTTTAGAAGCAATTCAACTCAGTTTATTAAACTTGCACTTATATTTGTAATCTTCCAATTGCCCAAATTAATATGCAAAAACTCTATTGCATCTCTAGAATAAACTTTGTTACGAAACACTCAAATAAAGAACTTCTAGCTAATAAACTTCTGAGTATATATTGTAACATTACTTTATCAAATATGAGTCTAATCCTTTCAGATGAAATACTACTTTACTTTTAGTCTTCTCTGATCATCAATATAGAGTTCCTTCAACCTAACCTTTATATCATTAAACTATAGATTAACAATTATAAAATCTTCATCAATATCTTTCTAAAAATCTATTGTGTCAAAACTCTCAATTCTTTTGCAATCTATGCCTAAACAGGCTGATTCTCAATCAAATATAATGTATGGAATAAAAATCTTAATCCAGAACATACACATTTTGTTACTTGGTGCCTCTGCACCAAGCTAAGCTGAGGGCAGAATATTATCATTAACCTTATCATGCCCATGAATCTCTTATTGATTCACTCGTCTAAACACCTGACATAATTCTTTTACCATCACACATTGGAATTTGACATTATTATCATAGTAAGCAATTGCATCCATTCCAACAAGTAAAATCATCAGTAATTCTAACATCCTACTGGCATGTAAACACTTTTGACCTTTACTATACTTCGTTTAACTCCAGAACCGGCTAAACCTATAGCTCTGATACCACTAAATGTAACACCCCCTTCCCGTATCTATACACTGAATACGAGTCGAAAATGTTATGACTTTTTTATTCAAAGATCAGGGTAATTTAAAATTTTCATAAAACTTCTCCATGGTCACCCATCCTAAAATTTCTCTAGCCCTATCATGCTTAACTTTATTTAAAATCGACATAAACTATTTATTCGGTTTCTAAATCATAAATCAATTATCTTAGCAAAACTCATCACCTGAGTTTGCTCTTATTTTGAATCTTTCTAGAAATGTCAATTATCATGAAACCATAACAGCTTTAAAGGCCAATCATAACTCCATTGTGTGTAGTAATATACATGCCACTATAAAAACCAAATCTTAATTAGGATGTCATTACTGTGATTATCTGTTGAGCTTTCTAATGTTGATGCAATGCCCCTCTCACTCTCAACTTGATTTACCTACGTGTGCACAATCAACACACGCTAAGTTCGAACTTAATAAGGAAATATAGAAAGTAATAACAATTATTTAAACTTTATTTAACTTTATGGCTACATTTATATAGCATGATATATGCCAATGCATTCATTTTCACATTGCATTAGTAAATATTTACTATATGCCAATGTCATAAGATTTTCAAGCTTGTCCGTTAATCATAATATGCCTTATATGCATCATGATTACTAGATAAGTATTACCATCATATAAATCATATATCAACATAATATAAACCGGATATAAATTTTTTTACCGATATATTTGCCATAAGTCCCGAGAGTTCATATCCTCTCTAACATGTTTCCTAATTTATTATCCCTTTATTTATAGCCTGACTATCAATGATTTCTCGGTTTCCCGATTTCATAGCCCAAATATAACCTTGAGGACCCTGGGTACGCTAGTCAAATATGCACCGAAGTACTAACCCGCACGTTTATAAGGTCATGCTAACCATTATCTCGCAGGTTTATAAGGTCGTGCTAACCATTATTCCGCACGTTTATAAGGCTGTGCTTACCATACACTAAGTGTACTTTTAACACTATAGTGATATCTCAAATTCCCGATTATGCAGCGTGTTGCTGGACTCTATGGCATGCCAACTATAACATGTCCCTCAATGACTTATTTGGGCATAATTTCCGTATTTATTCCATCCATGGCAATGTATATCAATTTAAATTTACATTGGGCAGTTCATACCCGAAATAACATTTATAGTATACCATCATCAATAACTAGTGATCAATGCATTTATTCTCAACCTTTGACATATTTAAAATATGTCAAATATATGATCAATGACATAAATATCATGACAATATATAAACCAAGTAGACTCATCGCAAGTCCTACCGGTGATGTATAAAACATCCAAGTATCATGTTATGTATGCATTGCACTCACCTGGGCCTTTTATTAGCATGCCTCGCTAAATTCTACACGATCATTTCCTTTATAGAACCTCGAACCTTTTTTGATTCGAACTTGACTTAAAACCGAGATTCGGGGCTTAAATCGAGCTTGAAAATTTCTCTCTTCTTTCTCCATTTTTTCCATGGTTTATGGGTGGAAAATATGAACATTTTCTTCATATTTTCACTATTAATTTACACTTGTAACTTTTAAATGAATTTTAAATTCATTTAAATAGTGAAATTACCAAATTAGCCTTTAAATCAATGGCTAATTTAATCTCATCCAAAATCAAGGGCCAAGATTAAATCCATGTATATTTCATCTTCCAAAAACGTCCTCAACATTTCAAAAATATTTCAAAATTGCCATCCTTGCCAAATGACCAATTTGCCCTACAACTAGTATTTATTTACTAGTTGGTTTCAAAATTGCCATTCCATAAAAATGTAACTAACTTAGTTCCTTCTCAGCTGGCCACATGTCAATTTATTAATCAAATGGTCAAAAATAAACCAATAAGTTAGTAGTTACCAACTTTAACCTTGTAATTTTTCCAAAATTACGATCTTGTCATTTTTCATCCAACGGCTCATATTTACCATGGAAAATCAACTTAAATCCAAGGGTTCATATTCTTCCAACACAAATAAAATATCTTAGACATATAAAATGACATAATCAACCTTGGCTTATCATCTTTCTAAATATCCTAGATATTCGATTCAATCTGATTATCCGAATATTCTTCCAAATTTATCGCTTTATAGCCAAACATACAAGCTCCGTATGAAAAATCTGAGTAACATGAAAACGTCATTCTTGGAGGTAAACTATTCATTTACGGGGTCAAAATACATAACTTTTGAAAATTACACTTTGGTCCTTAAACTTTTCCAAAGTTTACACTTTAACCCCCTAAACTTTCAAAATTTTCATTTTGGTCACTAACCAAAAATTTGGGATATTATAATTATCCCCCTTAAAAAAATTCATGCTCGAATTTTCAATACATACTTGATTCAAAAAGGTGAGGAAACTACTTTCTCATATCTATTTTTTCTTTCCCAAGTCACTTTTTCGACTTCATAATTTCACCAAAGAACTTTAACAAGCGAGATTAACATATAATTTCCATCATTCTAAATCAATCCTAAATTGCTTCAAACCATTCTTACTTTATTCTTCATATTCCTGAAATAAACCAGATTCAGAATCCTTACTATATTCATATTGCACTAATACTAGTGCTCCCATCAAATCTTCTTTTACTAGTAATAATATAATCGAAATTTAACCTTAGAAGAATATTACTGCTTCTTTGACTAACTCACTGGAGCTTCCCAACGTGATATATCGAGTCGTATAAAACCTCAATCTAATGACTCTTACAAGTAGATCTTTAGTTTTCTCAATCTAGTAATAGCCATTATGTAAAGTATAATCAATATGGGTCCAATATTGGATTAAATCCAATCCTAACTTAGCCTATTGATTAAGCATCAAGCCTAATAGCTCCTCTTGGGCAACCCATTTAAATTTCACAAACAGTAGGAATACTCTCGTAGCTTACCCTTTATGCTCAGTATCCATAGCATAAATTAAATAATTTTTCACATTGGTAACAAATTCCAATAAAAACTTTGCATGCCCATGCATAATAATTATTACCACACTCACATGATTAGTATTCTGGTTTTCTTGAATCTCCAACATTAGTCATAAATGTGAGAGAGTTCCTAATTTTTTCTTGTCTCGATCTCTTTATGGAACTATGTAATAAATTCAGCTTGGCATTTTTGCCAGAAATATTCACCACTTTTTAAAAGTGGTTATCTCGATTTACTATTCCTCTTCACGAGCTATGACCTTTATTCAGATATTTTCTCACTCTAAACCATTTCCATTGCATTCAGCATAATTTGCTGCTTCATAGAATTTTGAAATACATAGGGCAGTCAGTACTTCTTTATACCTGACCTCTAGCCCTCTATAAACTGTCATAACAGGATCTCCTTCTGTCTATAAGAAATAGTTTAGAAGCAATTCAACTCAGTTTATTAAACTTGCACTTATATCCGTAATCTTCTAATTGCCCAAATTAAGATGTAAAAACTCCGTTGCATCTCTAGAATGAACTTTGTTACGGAACACTCAAATAAAGAACTTCTAGCTAATGAACTTCTGAGTATGTATCGTAACATTACTTTATCAAATACGGGTCTAATCCATTCAGATGAAATACTACTTTACTTTTAGTCTTCTTTGATCATCAATACAAAGTTCCTTCAACCTAACCTTTATATCATTAAACTATAGATTAACAATCATGAAATCTTCATCAATATCTTTCTAAAAATCTATTGTGTCAAAACTCTCAATTCTTTTGCAATCTATGCCTAAGCAGGCTGATTCTCAATCAAATTTAATGTCTGGAATAAAAATCCTAATCCAGAACATACACATTTTGTTACCTGGTGCCTCTGCACCATGCTAAGCTGAGGGTAGAATATTATCATTAACCTTATCATGCTCGTGAATCTCTTATTGATTCACTCATCTAAACACCTGACATAATTCTTTTACCCCCACACATTGGAATTTAACATTATTATCATAGTAAGCAATTGCATCCATTCCAACAAGTAAAATCATCAGTAATCCTAACATCCTAGTGGCATGTATACACTTTTGACCTTTACCATACTTCGTTTAACTCTAGTACCGGCTAAACATATAGCTCTGATACCATTAAATGTAACACCCCTTTCCCGTATCCATACACCAAATACGCGAGTCAAATATGCACCGAAGTGCTAACCCGCACGTTTATAAGGTTGTGCTAACAATTATCTCGCACGTTTATAAGGTCATGCTAACCATACACTAAGTGTACTTTTAACACTATAGTGATATCTCGAATTCCCGATTATGCAGCGTGCTGGTGGACTCTATGGCATGCCAACTATACCCTGTCCGTCAATGACTTATTTGGGCATAATTTTCGTATTTATTCCATCCATGGCAATGTATATCAATTTAAATTTACATTGGGCAGTTAATACCCGAAATAACATTCATAGTATACCATCATCAATAACTAGTGATCAATGAATTTATTTTCAACCTTTGACATATTAAAAATATGTCAAATATATGATCAATGACATAAATATCATGACAATATATAAACCAGGTAGACTCATCGCAAGTCCTACTGGTGATGTATAAAACATCCATGTATCATGTTATGTATGCATTGCACTCACCTGGGCCATTTATTAGCATGTCTCACTAAATTCTACTCGATCTTTTCCTTTATAGAACCTCGAACCTTCTTTGATTCGAACTTGACTTAAAACCGAGATTCGGGGCTTAAATCGAGCTTGAAAATTTCTCTCTTCTTTCTCCTCTTTTTCCATGGTTTATGGCTGGAAAAGATGAACATTTTCTTCATCTTTTCACTATTAATTTACACTTGTAACTTTTAAATGAATTTTAAATTCATTTAAATAGTGAAATTACCAATTTAGCCTTTAAATTCAATGGCTAATTTAATCTCATCCAAAATCAAGGGCCAAGATTAAATCCATGTATATTTCATCTTCCAAAAACGTCCTCAATATTTCAAAAATATTTCAAAATTGTCATCCTTGCCAAATGACCAATTTGCCCTCCAACTAGTCTTTATTTACTAGTTGGTTTCAAAATTGCCATTCCATAAAAATCTAACTAACCTAGTTCCTTCTCAACTGGCCACATGTCAATTTATTCATTCAATGGTCAAAAATAAACCAATAAGTTAGTAGTTACCAACTTTACCCTTGTAATTTTTCCAAAATTACGATCTTGCCATTTTTCATCCAACGGCTCATATTTAGCATGGAAAATCAACTTAAATCCAAGGGTTCATATTCTTCCAACACAAATAAAATATCTTAGACATATAAAATGACATAATCAACCTTGGCTTATCATCCTTCAAAATATCCTCGATATTGGATTCAATCCGATTATCCGAATATTCTTCCAAACTTTATCGCTTTATAGCCAAAAATACAAGCTTCGCACGAAAAATCTGAGTAACCTGAAAACGTCATTCTTGGGGGTAAACTATTCATTAACGGGTCAAAATACATAACTTTTGAAAATTACGCTTTGGTCCCTAAACTTTTCCAAAGTTTACACTTTGACCCCTAAACTTTCAAAAATTTTATTTTGATCACTAACCAAAATTTTTTGATATTACATAAACATTTTTAATAGTTCAATCATTAATTTTTTTAATATATACTAACGTGATATTCGATCAAATAAATTTTACTTTGACCTATCAAAATAAATTTCAATACTTTAATTTGTATAGTTGACAAAACATCACAATACATTTAAAACCAGCATCCAAAACTTTGTCATATACTAATGTTTCAATCATTAGGATTTTAACTAATTTTTTCGATTAAGTATAGTTCTATTGATATTTTCGTTAATACAATATAAAAGAAGGTATAAAATCGAATATACTTAAGCGCTTAATATTCTCTAATTTTTAAATGTGAAAGAGTTTGAATGATATAGACATTATACACTGTTTAAAAAAGCTGTTTAACTAAATTTGTATCATTTAAAAAAAAATTAAGGATGAATTCAAGAAAATTTTTTATTCATATCCAAATATTTTACTAATAATAATTATTTCTATTATTAAAATAAGAAATAAAATAGTTTTTTTCTTGGCTTGTGAATTATTGATAGCATTTATGGATCCAATAAAATATTCGCATGATTCCCCATCACCAATGCATCAACATTATCCTTACAACTCACCAAATTATTACATAGTTTAGAGATCCATACTTTGGATCTTGAAACTGTTACACATATTTATCAAATATTTGGTAAAGTATTAAAATAATTACTGAATTTGTTAAAAGAAAATAAAATGTATAGAATGATAATTAAATTTTATATTTTATAACAAAATAACAATTAGGCGGTTAAAGACCGTTAAATACTTAACGTGATTGTAATAAAATATTGTATAATAACACATTTAGTACTTTATATTTACACATTTAATCAATTTAGATTTAATTCAAAAAAATTAACAAATTTAACCCTTATTATTTATATATTCTTTCAATTTGGTCCTATTTATAATTGAAAATAAATAGTAACTCTGAGTTATAATTAGAGTTTTGTTGCAACTGCTCTTATCTTGTGGATGAAAATTCCCCCAAATTTGGATTGAATTCCCAACGAGTTTCGATCTCAAAATTACATTTCTTTTAGTGTCCAAGCCAAAAGTAATTCTTTTTGGTGCAAATAGCACCCAAATTTATTAAGGGTAAATTACTGGGATGGTTATCTATATTTAGTAAATTATATTTTTTGTCATTAATTTTTTAAATTAACCCGTTATAGTCACCTATATTTTTGTTATGTAAATTTTTTGTCACTCAAACTTCTTTTGCCGTAACGATAAGCTGATCTGCCAGGGGTAAAAAATAAAATAAATTCCACGCTGAATTCGGATAATCACGTTGAACTCGACAAGCTAATCAAATATCTTCCTATCTGGTTAAATGTCGGAGAATCACGTTGAATTCGGATTATGATCTGTTTTTCTTACCACTTTGTTTTGATTGTTCAGGGAACTAACAGGGATGATATTCGACAAGCTTCAATTCTGGGAAACGTTCAACAATGGCGGGGACAAGAAAACCGCAGAGAGTAGAGCCATTGGACCTAACATGACAGCCTGCCACCACTCGTATGGCAGACCGGATCTTTTGGTTTACTGTTGTTCGTCGGGATATGAGAAATCGGTACCCTTTGTCGATATGGATATCTTAACTTAAACAAAAAAAATAAAATATATATATATATATATCTATGGGTGTCTTAAACAAAAAAATATATACGGAATTTTTTCCTCAGCTTTACTAGTTTAGGCTCTCTTTTTTTTTAATTTTTACCGTGATTTATCTGGCCTTTGATATTTCATATATTGTAAAACTGACTTAAATGGGACGGAACAGAAAATTATCGTTAAACTAACAAAGTTTATTTTGTATCTTTTACTACACCACAAAAAATTTAAAAAAATACCTATTTATATTTACTAAAACATTAAAATTAGAAATTTATTATTTGACCGAATGATTAAAGATGCCTAAATTATCTTATCTTGAATAAGTTTCAATTTCAACATTTTTCTTATGAGTATTTTTACTTAATAAAAAATTGAAATCAACTACTTTTTGTAATTTTTATTTCTTTCAATTTTTTATTATGTGATAAAAATAAAATAATTGGCATTAATATTTCAATAAGGATAAAGTAGCTGACATCGATTTAACAACTCTTTATTATTTTTTATCACGTTTAAGTCAGTTTAAAGACAAATTAAAATTAAAATATACAATAAAAAAACTCCTAAATTGAAGTCCATAAAATTCCATATGCCAAATAAATATACCAGCTCTTTCTTTGCTACTATTACTTTATTATATAAGATTCTAATACGGATGAATAGAGCTTCAAATCTCGAGGATTAAAATATATAAAAATTTCTGGTTCATTGATGTTTTATTCGATCTAATTCATTTATTATCAATATGAAAGATTCTAATATGATTATGATTAAATTTCTAATTTAGGTTAGTTTGGATGAAGGATGAAAATTGGGTAAATTAGTAAATTATTATTAAACTTTACTCTCAAACCTATTTTGGTCACTTAAGTTTCAAAACGTTCAATTTACTTACTAAGTTTAGACATTGAATGTTTTTTGTCATTCTTTTGTTAACTTTTTAAAGATTACCATTTATCAGCAAAAAGAAAAACTTTTTCAAGATTCGAACGGTGGAAAGCTTCATCAACACGAGGGAATTAATATATTGAGAAATGAGCTCCATCCGGATGAGGAAGATCAACAAGACATCAACCAAAAAGTTTTTGCATGATTCGTTGATTTTAGGGCATTTTTCGACGAAATAGAGGTCGGCTTCGGACTCATGGGACGATATGAAACAACTGGTGAAATTTGGTGCCGAACGACCACCTTCTACGGTGCATGTTCGACTATAGTGAACGGTGGGGTGATAAAAAAACGTTCAATGTCTATACTTTAGTGATAAAAAAATTTAGTAAGTAAATTGAGCGTTGTGAAACTTCATTGACCAAAATAAGTTTGAGAGTAAAATTCAGTGATAATTTACTTAATTTACCCTGAGAAATTTGTTAATCAAAAGGTGAAGATTTATAACCACTTTCTTACTTTGAATCTTAACCATTTAATTAACAAAATGTATGTATATTTTCATCATTCATACCGAGCAAAACTTTATATTACATTGTTTTCTAAACTAAAAAGAAAAAAATTAAAATAAAGTCGTCAATTAGACAACGAGTCCAGAAATCTAGCAGATTTCATCGGTCTATTTCAATTTCTGCTTCACTTGTGAAGATAAACTATCTAAATCTCCACTCGGGATGAGTTTAGAATTTTTCATTCGTTGAACTTTTAAAGTGCTAATATTTTTTTAAAAAAATTAATTTAATCTTCATCGTTAAAGAAAATTATCATAATACTTACTTAAATATTAATTTTTTAATTAAGATAATGTTTTGGTCACAAAACTTTTAAGTGCTAATATTTTGGTCACATAAACATTTTTAATAGTTTAATCATTAATTTTTTAATATATACTAACGTGATATTCGATCAAATAAAATTTACTTTGACCTATCAAAATAAATTTCAATACTTTAATTTGTAAAGTTGAGAAAACGTCACGATACATTTAAAACCAACATCCAAAACTTTGTCGTATACTAATTTTCAATCATTAGGTTTTTAACTAAATTTTTTCGATTGAGTATAAATTAATTGGTATTTTTGTTAATACAATATATAAAAAGATAAGAGATCAAATATATTTAAGTATTTAATATTTTCTAATTTATAAATGTAAAAGAATTTGAGTAATATAGACATTATACACAGTTTAAAAAGATGTTTAACTAAATTTGTTTCATTTAAACAAAATAAATAATTTTGAGGATGAATTCAAGAAATTTTTTATTCATATCCAAATATTTTACTCATAATAATTATTTCTGTTATTAAAATAAGAAATAAAATAGTTTGTTTTCTTGGCCTGTGAATTATTGATAGCATTTATGGCATGAACAGTGAACATCACATCGGCCAACAAGAAATAACAAGGCTTTTTTTTTGTGTGGAGGTGGGAAAATATTGGTTTGAGGCAAATTAAGGTTTTGCACAAGTTAAAAAAATAATTTTTGGCAAATCAATGTTTGGGGGGTAAATTAAAGTTTTGACACTCAAAAGTTATCTGTTTTTTGTTACTTCTGAAATTTTTTGGGTAGAAAAGCTAGTTTGACCATCTAAACGCAACAAAAAACAGCGCCAAAATCTAATAAAATATCTGTATGATTCCTCATCACCAACACATCAACATTATCCTTACAACTCACCAAATTATTATTAGGGATGTAAAGAGCTGACTCAACCCAAAAACTCAATTAAAACTTGTTCGAGTCAGAATTTGGTTTGACTCAAGAAAGTGACGACCCGAAACTGATCTGTAACCTACTGACGTTGACTCAAACCCGAGTTAGACCTGCTAATATAGTTACTAAACCCGACCAACATCCGATTGAGAACGACCTGAACCCGAATTGAACCTGTTACTGTGGACCTGAAACCCGACCTGCACCTGACGGATACGAATCCGAACCTGAGACTAACCTGGCAGATTACTGGTATTACCCGACTGAATCGACCCGGGATCCGATTTTACTCGAACTGTTTTGAATTCGACCTGTTAATTGACTCGACTTATTTTAAACTCGACCTGTTATTGGCCTGAACTGATATAGGTCTGGCTTGATATTTATTGACATGTAATTGAGGAAATCTATGATTTGATGAATCTATTATATTATAATATTATAAACTAATTTTTTACCATTTAAACTATTAATTTTTGTAGTTAAAATCTTTTTGTTAAATAATTCAATTATTGACTATTAATTTATTAAATTATATATAAAAATAAATATATAAGTATATATATAATCAATTTAAAGAATTGATAAATATAAACTATTAATTTTTTAAATCAATTTAAAGTGTTAAATAATTTGTTGTTATATATATATATATATAAACAATTTAAAATATAAAAAAACATATTTATATTTTCTATATATTTATGTTTTCTTTTAATCGAATCACACTTGACACTACTACTAAATATATATTATTCATTTGTTCTTTTCTTATTAACATAACCAAATTTAATTGGGGAAGATTGAAAACTTTTTGTTAATTTGATAAAAAACCAAATGTTAGAAGGTTAACCGTTTTCATTGTTTTAAATTCATAGTTATATTTTTAATATCGTAATTTTTAATTACGGTACACAAATTAAAATTGCTGATAAATAATTTTGGTGAAAATGAAGTAAACTTAAAAATAATAAAATAATAGTTTATTACAATTTAAAAATGTATTACAACTTAGTATGATTTTAAAGCTCCAAAATTTAAGTAATATTGAATTCCTTAGTAGTGATTAAATCATAAAAAAATTATGTTAAAATTGCTTAAACATATTATAGTTAAAGATTAAACTGAAGTAGTAAAGTTTGGAAGAGACTAAAAATCAAATTACAGTAGTATCATTTAATGAACGGTAATATGCATTTACGTATAGCAAGTGTGGATGAATTGTGGGAATAAAAATTATTGGATGTTGAGGCTGCCCTACAGTCTAGATGTTTTTGACTTTTGAATAAGCAACAGGTAATAGCTATCCTCAACTGTGAAAATGTGTGTTGTTTTGGTGCTGACATTGAACGTTACAAAACAAGTTGCCTTTGAGGCTTTGACCACAACTTCGCCCACTGGCACATTTCACAAGGCGAAGAGACCACTGTTTAAGGTGCCCCCACGGTTCCATATTACTCGTACTGAGTACTGAGTACTGAGTACTGAGTACTGAGTACTGACTACTGACTACTGACTCTGCAGCTCTCCCTTTTGCTCACGGGTCGAGACTAATTCAGATCCTACTTAACTTCCACTTCCAAAACAACACTAATTATTATTTAATTTAATATTTAAATTATTGTAATTTTAATTATAATGTATTTAATTAAAATTATTAGTGTATATTTAATTTATTTAAATTATAAATTTAAATTAATATTTAATTAAAACTATAAATTTAATATTCAAATTATTGTAATTTTAACTATAATTTATTTAATTAAAATTATTAGTGTTTGTAAGGTTTAGGGGTTGAGGTTTAGGGGTAAATGTGTTATGTTGAGTGTTTAGGGTTATGAGATTAATTTAGGGATTAGGGGATTAGGC
The DNA here is from genome assembly GCA_019671005.1 of Hibiscus mutabilis. NCBI lineage: Eukaryota > Viridiplantae > Streptophyta > Magnoliopsida > Malvales > Malvaceae > Hibiscus > Hibiscus mutabilis. The sequence continues at coordinate 14,246,854 of CM033746.1, read as the reverse complement.
TTGCAAGTAGCAATTATTAGTGAATGTACGATTTAGGGGTTGAGGTTTGGGGTTTATGGGTAAATGTGTCAAGTTGAGTGTTTAGGGTTATGAGATTAGTTTAGGGATTAGGGAATTAGGCTTGTGTGTACCAATTATTATTGAATGTGTGGTTTAGGTGTTGAGGTTTGGGTTTTAGGGCTAAATGTGTCAAGTTAAGTGTTTGGCATTATGAGATTAGTTAAAGGATTATGGGATTAGGCTTTCAAGTAGCAATTATTAGTGATTGTAAGATTTAGGGGTTGAAGTTTGGGGTTTAATACATGTTTCAAGTTAAAATGTTTAGGGTTATGGGATTAGTTTATGGATTAGAGGATTTAGAGATTAGACTTGTACTTTAATTATTAGTGATTATAAGATTTAGGGGTTGACATATGGGGTAAATATGTTAAGTTGAGTGTTTGAGGTTATGAGATTAGTTTAGGGATTAGGGGATTAAGCTTTCAATTAGCAATTCTTAGTGATTATAAGATTTAAGGCTTGATGTTTAGGGTTTAGGGGTATAAATAATAAGAAAAACTACACTGGTGGTCACCCAACTATCACTGTTTTCTTATTTTGGTCTCCCAACTAATTTTTTCGTCAAAAGTGTCTCTCATGTTATATACCTTTCTTGTTTTAGTTACTCACAGTTAAAAAATTAACATAAGCAGTTATATGACTTGGTTTAATAACATTATTAATCCTAAAACTTATATATTCTACCAATTAAGTCCTAAACATCCTTCTAAATATTCACATCTTCCTCCACTATCAATTAAGTCCTCTTCACCGTCTGAATCTGAATGGAAACAACCAGATCTTCCTTAAGGTAATCTCTCTTAAAAATGCTAGCATTTCTCCGATTTATCTTCCTCTTTTTTCTTTTTGAACTCTCCCTAAAGTTTTTGAAAATTTCTCCGATATTCTCTGTTGGGACCCCTAACTGTTCATCTTCTTTGTATATTTATACCCGACTGACTTTGGCGTGTTTGGTGACGATTTCATGCGCGAGAAAGGTTTTTTCTCCGATTTTTTTTTCCCCAAATGTTGCAACTGTTTTTGATTTTTGTTGTTTTGTGCCGAGGTGGATGCACAAGGAAACCCACGTGAATGAAGCTTGAACGCAAATGGTCTTCACGTCAGAAAGCATGGTCTCGGCTGATGTGGATCAATCTGATTGGAGATGAATTGCTAAGATGGCATCTGGAAAGTTTTCTCGAAAGCCATCTTGGAAGTGGAACGCGCGGAACTATCTACCACGCGTTTTGGAGAGCCCAACTGTCATGCATGTTGCACGTGTAATTTCCCCCCAAAGAGAGTTCTAGAAGATGAAGAATGAACCTTTAGATCTGAAGGTTCTTGAACGGTTCTGATTTCCCGGAACGTTTTAGATGCTCTTGTAATAATCATGAGCCATGGAATTTAATTTGATGAACTGCCCAAATTTCCTCAAAGATGACATGTCAGAGCATTGATTTTGGGCCTTTGTTCACGCATAAAGCAATTAATGCCTTTCTCAATGAAGAGGACTTATATGATAGAATATATAAGTTTTAGGATTAAAAATGTTATTAAATTAAGTTATTTATTATTTTTGTTAATTTTTTAACGGCGTATGATCAAAATAGGAAATATATATAATGGGAGGGACAGTTTTAACAAAAAAAAAATTAGTTGGGAGACAAAAACAGGAAAATGATAATAGTTGGGTGACCACCAGTATAATTTACCCTAAATAATACATGTTTCAAGTTGAGTGTTTGAGTTTATGGAATTAGTTTAGGGATTAGGGGTTTAGGGGATTAAGTTTGCACTTTAATTATTAGTGATTGTAAGATTTGGGGGTTGCATTTGGGGTTTAAGAGTATAACATATGTTTCAAGTTGAGGGTATAATGTTATAGGATTAGTTTAGGGATTAGGGGTAAATGTTTCAAGTTGAATGTTTGGGGTTATGAGATTAGTTTAGAGATTTGGGGTTTATTTTTGTTCACATTATTCCTTAATACTTTATTTTTAGCCGAAGTTGACTCATATATATTTCCATTTTTGGTAATTTAGTTGAATAATATTTTTGTTTATTCTAGCCCCTACAATTTAATTTTTAGTCAAAATTACCCCATATTTATTTATATTTTTGGCAATTTAGTCCAATAATATTTTTGTTTATTCTAGTAGCTAAAATTTAAATTTTAGACCAAATTGACCACAATTCATTTTTTGTAAGTTAGTCCAATATTTTTAATATGATGTTATTTTTGTTCATGTTAGTCCCTAAAATTTTATTTTTCACCGAAATTGACCCTTATTTATTTCTAAATTTTGTAATTTACTCCAATATTTTTAATATGATGATATTTTTGTTCATTATAGTCCCTAAAATTTTTATTTTTAGCCAAAATTGTCCCATATATATTTCTATTTTTGGTAATTTAGTCAAATACCATTTTTGTTTATTCTAGTCCCTACAATTTAATTTTTTAGTCAAAATTTCCCATATTTATTTATATTTTTGGCAATTTTGTCCAATAATATTTTTGTTTATTCTAGTAGCTAAAATTTAATTTTTAGTCCAAATTGACCACTATTCATTTTTGAAAGTGGAGAAATTAATTTTTAGTCCATAAACCAAAATTAGGGACCAATTTGACAATTTGAAAGTGGAGAAATTTGAGAGTCCAGTGACCAATTTCACAATTTTACCATAGAACTAAATAGGGTCAATTTCGGCTAAAAATTAAATCTTAGGAACTAAAATGAACAAAAACATCATCATATTGAAATTATTAGACTAAATTACAAAAATTCGAAATAAATATGGTTCAATTTCATATAAAAGTAAAATTTTAAGGACTAAACATCACCGTGGGGAGGTGATTGCTATATCCGAAGTCTAAATTATGGGGATACTTGTGACTAAATTGAATTAAATTAAAACTTAAAAGTGAATATTATTATTAGGACTAAAATGCAACATATTAAACACAACAGGACCTAAAAGGTAATTAATCTCCAACCTAAAAATAGGTCTTATTCCCCTCCGAAATTCTGCCATTTCCCCTTTGTTAATCAATTGTTTTTTTTCTTTTTAATTAAAATGAATAGTTGAGAGGGTGTGGGAGGGAGAAAACCCGCTCAGATTTTTAGGTTGGGACAATTATTTTCAGCCCTTCCGACTTTAGATATTTTTCATTAAAGCCATTAATGTTCACTTTTAGGTTTTAGTTTAATTCAATTGAGTCACAATTTAGGTTAATTTAATTGAGATTCGACATTTAATGTTGGCGTTATTTTAATTAAGTATGTAATTTATGCTTCTAGGTTTTAATTTAGATCAATTAGATATTTTTTAACTAAAATTGAACCCTATTTATTTTAATTTTTTTGTAATCTATTCCAATGTTTGAATATGATGATATGTTTGTTCATTCTAGTCCCTAAAACTTTATTTTTAGCCAAAATTGACCCATATATATTTCTAATTTTGGTAATTTAGTCGAATAATATTTTTGTTTATTTTTGTAATATCCCAATTTTTGGACTAGTGGCAAAATTGTAATATTTGAAAGTTAGGGGGTAAAAGTGTAAACTTGGAAAAGTTTAGGGACCAAAGTGTAATTTCCAAAAGTTATGTAAGTTAACCCCGTAAATGAATAGTTCACCCCCAAGAGTGGAATTTCCGTGCTACTCGGATTTTTCATACAAGGCTTGTATTATTAGCATTTTTGGATCGAATGAAAATTGTTAAGCGTGCTCAAACTAGAGTAGTACAATGATGGGCGACCTTATAGGAAGGTCCCATATTTAATATTTTTATTGATAAAAAGGATTTATTTTAAGTTAATAATGTTCGAGATGGATTTTGGAGATGATATTTCTAAGAGGAAATGCATCCGGTAAAATTTCTCGGTAATTATCGGTATATCGGATTGAACTGAAATTTTAAAGATAGTTCCAAGAAATTATGGAAAACTCATAAAATATTATTTTTTGTGTATTTTATTACATTTGGTTGGATTCTAACTATATTTAGTTAGATGGCGATGAAAGGACAATTTTCAAGACTTGTTGTAAATAAAGTCTAGTTGGAGGGCAAATTGGACATTTGCCATGGATGGCATTTTTGAAATATTTTGAAATTTTGAGGGAAATTTTGGAAGAATATTTACACATGGATTAAATTTTGGCCATTGATTTTGATGAGATTAAATCTTGGCCATTATAATAAAAAGGGCAAGATGGTAATTTCACTATTTAAATGAAATTTAAATTCATTTAATATTACACTTGGATTAAATATGTTAAAAGATGATAAAAAATCATCTAGACACCTCCAAGGCTGTTCTAATTCAGCAAGAAAGAAAAAAGAAAGTTTCAAACTTTCAAGCTCAAATTTGAAGAAATTAAGGATAGTTTCAAGCAAATTTGTTTAAGGTAAATTGTTCTACACTTGGTTCTCTTCAATTTGATAGTATTTTTGCATGATAAGAATCAAGTATGAGTTATGTTTGGATGAAGATTTATTATGGAAATTGAAGTTGATGATGGAATTAGACTTGTAGTTAGTTAATTTGATGATTTAAACATGGAATTAAGGTTAGAATTGGATAAATTCCATGCTAGAGACTATAAACCCTAACCCTAAAATTTGGGGGTTTTGGTTAGGAAATTAAATTAAGGATGAAGTTGATTGAATTATGATGTTTAGAAACCTATTTTGATGAAATATTGAATAATTTCCCAAAGTTGTAAATTAGGGGTTATTTTGAATTTATGGAAAATTTAGGGGAAATTATTGTAAATTTTATTTTAGCATGGGAATCATTGAATTATGGTGAAAATAACTTGAAATGGTGATTAGGGACCAAAATGAAAATTTTTGGAAAATCAAGGACCAATTCGGCAATTTAGCAAAAGTTAGGGATTGGTTTTGAATTTATGGAAAATTGATAGAATTGAAGATTCAAGCATGATATAAAAGTTGAAGGATTGGAATGTCAAGAAAGGAAACCTATGAGAGTAAATTCGAAAAGAAAGTTTGGTTAGGGACTAAAGTGAATAAAGTTTGGAAGTTGAGGATAAATGTATGAGGATTTTGAAATAAGCGAAAGGTTTAATTGTACATTAATTTAATGTACAAAAGCAATATAGTGACTAAAATGTCACTTTTATAAAGTTGAAGGATTAAAAAAGAAATAGTCCAAAATAATTAATTAATTATGGAAATTGTTCAAAATGGGTTTGAACAATTGTTTAATGTCTAAATTAGTCACCAAAAACCCAGGGACTAATTCGGCAATTTTCAAAGTATTTAGGAAAATTTTTTAGAAAATTTTATATTCGAATAGTCATGTTCAAGAATTAAATTAGCAGTGTTAGATTTAAGTTAAACACAAGAATGATGATGTATATGTTGATCTGCTTTATATAGTTTTAAAAGAAAACGAAGGAGAACCAAGTGACAAAAAGAAGGATATGAATCGTGAGTAAAGTTTAGTGAGGCTATACTGCACTAAAACAGGTGAATGCATTTACATGTTTAATTTATAAATAGGAAGACTAGCGAATAGTAACCTTAATTATAAATAATGTTACATGATATGTAAGTATGTATGTTAATCTAAGTTGCCATGAATATGTTTATATATGATGAAGCATGTGATATGAAATGTTTATTTATATAATGATCTATGTTTATCATGAATATTTATGATAAAGCATGAAACATGAAATGTTTATTGATATGATTAATTATGATGATTGATTGACAATAAAAGAAATGCCCAAGTATTATGTATGAGAGTCCACGGTATAGTTGGCATGCCATAGAGTCTTTAGCAGCTGCACCCTCATGTTCAAGTTATCAAAAAGATATTATATTGTGACAAAATAATTGTGTCACATGCACCCTGGGGATCCATTCCCATTGTGCCTGAGTGCACTGTTGAGGTGCTTCATGTTTATGGGGAGCAAAGAGCGTCCACGAGTACGTACTCATGTTCACGTTCACGTTAGACACTACGGTGTCATATCAAGATGAATCGCGTACCTCGGTCTCATATGGTTTACTTTGGGCAATGGAAAACGAATCATGACACATATATGAATGTGTTATGTGAGTGAATCATGTTATGGATATGAATGATATCATATATGTGAATCATGCCATGTATGAGATTCATGTCATGCAAGTGATATATGCCATGCATGAGGATCATGTCATGTAAATGAAATATGCTACATATAAGAATCATGTTATACAAATGAATCATGCCATGATTATGAATCCTGCTTCGTATATGAACCATGTCATGTATATGGATCATGTTATGTATGTAAACCATATCATGCATATGGATCATGTTATATACATGTGAATCATGTCATGCGTGTGTACTATGTTGTTCATGTGAATTATATTATGTATGTGAAGTATGTTATGTATACAAAACATATCATGTGTATGACTTACTTATGATGATAGAGTATTGGAACCATGAGTAAGTTAGGAACTTATGACATGTACATGAGAATCTAGTGGTTGTGGAAACCTTGAGAGTATTATCCTATTTTTAGATAGAGAACTTGATATGACATTATATGATAAATATTTTTTCACTTTATGTATGTTAAATAAAATTATGCCTCACTAAGTTCGTACTTAGCGTGTGTTTATTTCACACGTAGGTTCTTCGAAGTAAAGTAGCGAGAATGAGCCGTGTTTTGATAAATCGAGTTACAATAACAATTTATGGTATGCACATTTTAAGTTATAATTTTGATGTCTAGTGGGCATGTACCTGTATGAGTGTAAGTTTGAAAGTATAACTGTCTTGTAAACTTAAGTTCATCACATTCTTATGTATTATTACGAATGTATGGACCTAGATTATGGTTTACTATAAATGGATGTAATTTATGATATGTTTAAATATTGTTTAACCCTAATCACGTAATAAATTTTAAAATAAAAAAAGGGTCTAAGCAGGGTATCTAGTTTCACCTTGAATAATTATTTTTATTTCAAAACATATTTATAAATTTTATAAAATAATTCAGGGTTGAAACTAGCTGCTATAGATCGATGTAGTTTTTAATTTAAACTGAGAAAGGGTTAAATAACAGGGTTAAGTTTGGTAAAAAAATTTAAGTAAAATTTTCTAAACAATTCAGTAACATCTTTAGTGAATATTCGGGCTACGAGTATACGTTAAGGGTGTTACATTTATTGGTATTAGAGCTATAGGTTTAGCCGATTCTGGAGGTTAAACCGAGTCAAAAGTGATTTATTATTAAATACATGCCCTTAGGATGTCAATATTATTGATGTACTATCGATGTAACTTGATTTTTCTCCTTAAATATGAATAGGTTATCATAGTATATGATAATGTCGAGTACTACTGGGTCACGTCAAGCAAGAGAGCATGAGGATCAAGAGGAGGTACAAAGTGGGAGCAATGATGTTCCATAGGCTCCACCTTCCGCTCCGGCCCCAGCTGACCCACCGGTGCAACAAAGAGCTCCGAAAAAAGAATATGGGGCATTAGTGCAATCTCTTGAAGCTATGGTAAACAGACTTCATCCCCCAGCACCAGTACCGGCTCCTGCATCTGTGCCAGATAAGGCATCAATAGCTAAGGAACTTAAAAAGCTTGGAGCCTCAGAATTTCACGGAGAATGTGGGCCTATGGATACCGATTTGTGGTTAAATGATGTTAAGACTTTTATGGAAGGGCTGGGGTGCACCAACGTAGAGAAGTTGGAAGGTGCTATTTCCTTATTAAGAGGACATGCTCGTATTTGGTGGTTTAATGCCATGGTGCTAGTACCTGCTGCTGAAGTAAATTGGATATTTTTCCAGGAGGCATTCGAGGCTAAGTATATTGGGGAACAATTTAAAAGAGAAATGTTGTAGCGGTTCTTGGATCTTAAACAAGATACTCGTACTATTTATGAGTACGAGCTAGATTTCAATAAACTGAGTCGGTATGCAACTGAGTTAATGCCGACCGAAAGGTCCCAATGTCAGTGGTTTATAGAAAAGCTGCACCCAAGGCCCAAAGAGATTTTATTGGGTATGAATCTGTAAAACTTCCAAAAAGTTGGGAATAGGGCAAAAGGCTATGGAAAGAGCCTATTTGGAACGAGTCAAAGCTCAGCCTTCTCGAGCTTCCAAAAGGTCTGGTGAGACTTTTACCTCAACACAATCTAAACGAGGTAGAGGTAATCGATCTTAAGGTAGAAATGAGTCAGGATTTACTCGAAAGAATCCTTCATCAAAGAAATGGCAAGGTGCTCAAACGCCAACTGCCGGATCGAGTAGGCCAACGATTCTAGAGTGCGAAACTTGTGGAAAATAGCATTTGAGAGTTTGTCGAATGGGTTCATGAGTCTGCTACAGATGTGATAGTACTGAAAATTTTATCAGAGATTGTACAGAGGAGTAGACAAAGAAGCCGAACCAGTTTGAAAGATCTGTAGCTGCTTATTCTCGAGGTAGAGGTCGACGACGAGGTGGTGGACAACACAGGACATCTACTCAGGGAGCCTCGGAAGTTGCATCAAATAGAGAATTTAGGACCCCAGCTCGGGTGTATAATATTCGCACAGATGAAGAAAATCATCACCCAGACATTATTGCAGGTACGTTCGTACTCTTGGGTGAACCAATATTTACTTTAATTGATCCGGGTTCGACTCATTCATACATTAGCACTAAAATAGTAGAAGAAAGAAAGATTTCTATGGAGAAAATATCCAGTGATGTGATTGCTAATAACCCTCTTGGACATAGTGCACGAGTGACTAGAATATGTAAGAATTGTCATCTAGAAATTCAAGGGATTAAGTTTCCGGAAGACTTAATGGAACTTCCATTCCATGAATTTGAAGTTATTCTTGGAATGGATTGGTTATCTGCGTATGACACAGATGTAAAATGTAAGAAGAAAATGTTGATACTTCAGGGACCTAATGGTTATGAAGTAATATTTGTGGGAGAAAGAATTGACTGTTTAGAGTCAGTAATCTCTGCAACAACAGCTCAAAGGCTGTTATGTAATAGATGTGAAACATGTTTGGTTTATGTGGTGGATACACAGAAGTCACCTAAGAAGATTGAAGATATCCCAACTGTGAGGGAATTTTCTGATGTATTTCTGGACGAACGACCAGGGTTGCCTCTGGATAGGGAAATATAGTTTGGGACTGATGTTTATCCTGGAATTGAGACGGTATCGATGGCACCATATAGAATGGCGCCTACGGAGTTAAGGGAAATAAAGGCTTAATTACAAGAATTGCTAGACCGGGGTTACATTCGACCAAGTGTATCACCATGGGGTGCTCTGGTGTTATTTGTAAAGAAGAATGATGGTTCCCTACGATTATGTATAGATTACCGGCAGTGAAATAAAGTAACCATTAAGAACAAGTATCATCTTGTAATCACTCATTTTTATCTGGTTCGTAAATATTGTTAATATATTAGTATAATAATTAATGGGGAATTATTATTGCATGTATACATATTACATTATATGTTTATTATATATACATGATTAGTGTATGTATAGGGTGTGTGATGAGTGCATGTATACTATAGACCATGTATATGCATTAGTAAGTAATATGGTGTATGTGTGTCACGCATGCATTTACATTCCTTATGAGTGCATGGTTTGTACGTATAATGTGTGTGGATATTCATGATTATCATGTGTGTTATTATATATGCATGTATATAATATATTATATTAATTAATGTTCGTATGTGGGTTCGTATGTTGCATGTATGGGTGCGTATTATTATTATAATATATAAACATATAAGGTATTAAGAAAAAAGAAAACAAAAAAATATTATATATTATTGATAGTCCAAGTCCAAATTACATAAACCCAAATTACATTTGGGTAGGCCCAATCGGCCAAAACCCTTAATAAATAAAAACCCTAAAAATATATCTAACCCTAACCCCATTTTATTATTATCTATGAACAGCCAACCCAGAGCCGTCGGATCAAATCCAGATCCAACGGCCGTGATCAAGTCAATATGACCTTCCATCTGATGCGCGTGACACCACTCGCTGCTCAGCTGTCTTCCACGCGCGCGTGGCTCGCACGCTCTAGACCTTTCAGATCACCATACACCACATGTCATGATCCGGTGCAGTCTCCTAATTCCAAGGTTGAATCTCGATCGTCCAAGCTTCAAAGCATCCCAGCCGTTGGATCTGATCTGATCCAACGGCCGAGATTCACTCTGACCGAATGGGTCGCCACCACACCTCCTCCACCATGCCGCCGTACTACCAGCTCAACCACCGCGCTCAGAGAACGTGCAAAACACCAAAACAATGGATTATTAGTACCAAAAAATCAGATCTGATGTATTTTTCATGTATTATATTCTACCAAAAATAGAGATTAGAGGAGGATATAAGCAACCCAAAAAGTGTATTATCATCAGTTTTCAGAAATACAAAAAATCCTATCTACTCGTTTATTTTTGAATAAAAAAAGATCCGAAAAGGTATACAGCATTTTTTAGCTTCTCATCATGCTAAAAACACTAGATAGTACAAAACGCAGAGGAGATGTAGGTTTACCTTTGCCGTTAGAACCCTTTTCACCGGCAACAAGCTGTCAGGCTCTTGAGTCAAATAAGGTGAGCGGGTGAAAAGGGAAGTAGTTTTAGGGTTTGTTTTTCAAAATAGCCTCGAGTTTTTTTAGATCTAAGGTAGAGTGTGCTAGTTTCTAAGTGGGGGGAAAACACTAATGCTTTCGTGGAGATATTGTTCTCCTGTGTAGGCCTAGCAAGTACCTTCGGGGCTCGAGTACCTTATGCTTTCGTAAGGATATCGTTCCTTCGTGCAGGCATAAGCGAATGGGTCCCCCTTAATTAAACCCGGTTGAAAGGAACCTATAATGGATGATGATCGGGGGCCTTGTTACTCTTAGTAGAGGACAGCGAGGACAATTCGGGTACCTCCTAGAACCAAAACTGCACGTAGAGAAAACACATAGAAACCCATCCTGTTAGAGCCATGCGGATAACCTAGGTGTCTTAGATGGAATGTAAATAGAATTACCTTGTTTGTTTATCGCATTTAATTTGCCCTTTTATTATGTATTTATCATTTTCGTCTGGTACTGACTTGTTTTCTTTTTTGTTTTGTTTTTTGCATATCATCGCATTCGCATTATACAGGACATTGATTCCTGAGTGATTTCTCTCATAATAGAATATTGTTCACGATGGACCAAAGGTTCTTTGACCTGAAGGAAGAGGGTCCAGTTCCAGAGTTTCATCTTGGTACTAGGCCAGGGACAGCCGACGAAGAATCATTCAAGGACTCCAGAACAGATTCGGTAAGCAGTGTCAGTTTTGGTAACAAGCAATATGAAATACAAGAACTAAAGAAGCAGATGTCCGAGATGATGAACCAGATGAATGTTGTGATGAAAGGCAAGCAGCCTGTCGAACTCAGAAAAGACTCGATCGAGGATCAGAATGTGGAACAGAATGGTCTGAATGTCGAGACAGACAACACCGTTAAATATGACAAATCGAATCCCTTTGTGATTAATCTTAGGAAGCAGACAAGTAGCATATCTGGGGTAGATACCAAGGGAACAGAGGCAAGACCAGGGGAAGCTCGAGAATCCAATGACATCAGAAAGCATTATCCTATTACCCATGAGATACACCAAGTTACTTCCGTTGCTTGTCGAAAGGAGCTTTATCATACCAGTGAAGTCTGTACCAAGGAAACCTCCGTATCTGAAGGGTTACAACAGTCGTGTCTGGTGCAGCTACCATATAGGCGATTCAAGTCATCACACTGAAAACTGTAGGGCCCTGAAGGACAGAGTTCAAGATCTTATCAGAATGAGAGTTTTGGGTTTCGAAGACGGACAACCCCGATTCTACAGCGAGCCAGCTGTTACCCGAGGGGCAAAGTCGAAGGAGGGTCAATACCCAATCCAAGGTTCGGGTAACACAAAAGTGGGTCACTCAAGCGGGATAAATTGAGGAGTCAAGAATAAAAACGTCTCAGAAGATGAACTTGCACGCAAGTATGGCCAGCTTGAGCATGAGAGGCAGGATCTGAGCATGAAATTGAAGAGTGTACAAGACGAGTACTAGAAGTTGCACTTTGAATTCAAGAATGTCGGTCTGGGTGACATCGTGGATGAGTGGGTCAATGGTATGATTCAGCTGAGGAACGGTTCAGAACGTTGGAAGCAGAAATGCAAGAATAGTAAGAATAAAGTCAGATTATTATCACAGAAGCTGGAAGAAGCTGAGGGCCAACGCGACCTTCTCCAAAGTGAGTTGGAAAGCAGTCTTGCCATGGAAGATATCTTGAAATCAAGTCTGCAGCAGGAAAGGAATGAATCACAAGCCTTTCAAATGGAAAACGCAGCACTTAAAGAACAGATAGCGAGGCTCGAGACTTCTTTACGTACCAGCGAGATCCGTGCTGAGGCAATGACCGTTAAGCTACAAAAGGCTGAGCAAACAATACGGGAGAAAGACAGAGACATGAAGATGGTTACGAATCATGCCCGACAAGTAACTCAACAGGTAGCAGATTTAGCTGATGCAGCAGCGCCGATAAGCCAGAATATGGATCCAGCATGGGACCGCGCAGGAAAGCTGACAGGACTGTTGAATAAGGTCAAGACATTAGGTGCCAGGGCTCACAGCTATCTGTAAACCCCTAACACCAGATGTAATGAAACCTTTTGGTCTGAATGAAAGATGTCCTATAGGGACAAATCACTTGCGGAATCGATGCTTTATTGCATTCATGCATTGCATTTGCATCACGTCCTTTGCATTGTTTAATAATTTTATCATCGCATGGCACTTCATCATTTAATACTTGGGGTTCGATGGTAGAATTATTTCGAAATGGAACGAACCGAAGAGTCAAGGCTTGACCAGCTAAAAGAAAGAATCGAGAAAGAACTGAAGAAGAAAGAAAAGATAAATGTTTTCAATACGGGGGAACTTTGCCTAGTCCCTGATTTGGTCATTCCTCCGGATTTCAAGGTTCCCAAATTTGTGCAGTATGACGGAACCAGCTGCTCGAAGATTCACTTAACCATGTTCTGTAGAAAAATGGAAGGATACATGAAGAATGAAGAGTTGTTGATCCACCACTTCCATGATAGCCTGACGGGACCGGCAATAGTGTGGTATAACCGTTTGAACAGAAACCAAGTTAGGTCATGGGGTGACCTCGCTAAAGCATTCTTGAGTCAATACAAATATGCTTTAGATTTAGCACCCTGTCGTCAGTTTCTTCAGAATGAGAAAATGAGACCAAATGAAAGCTTCAGGGAATATACACTAAGGTGGTGATGTTTGGCGACCCAAGTCCAACCTCCTATAGCGGAAGAAGAGTTGACTCCCCTGTTCCATGCAACGCTTCCCTCTCCCTTCTTCGATATGATGTTGGAGAAATCGAGAAATGGATTCGAAGATTTCATGACGATTGGAGAGAGGATAGAATACGCAATCAAAGAGGGAAAATTAGGGTCTAAGTCTAAGGACCGAATCGAAGATAAGATAGATAAAAATAGAGAGGTAAATGATTGTCATCTCTAGGGTTCGTATGGCCGTAAAAGAAGAAGACAGACTGACACATCGGGGTCATCGAGGAAAATTCCTCGGATGAGCGCAAATTTGGAAGTGTTTGGAACATCTATCTCAGACATTTGGCCTCATTTGGTAGGGGGTCACTATCTTGCTCCTAGGCCGATGAAGATTGCACATGATCCGTCTGCCCATAGTTTTGACTCGAGTAGCACATGCGAATTCCATATGGGGGTACCCAGGCATCCCACCAGGAAATGTAGACCTATATTGGAGGAAATCAAGAAGCTGATTAATGATGGAACTCTTACACAAGAGTTGATCCAGCAGTGGAGGACCAAGGATGAGGGGCAAGTCTGCATAGTGCTGAAGAAGCCAGAGATGTCTCTACATTAAAAGACCTTCCTGAAGTAATGCAAGGAATCAACTTTACTACATGTGGCCCACATGTGGTAAAGATCTTTTGAGATGTGGCATGTTTGTTGATTTTTATTCCAATGAAGAATACATTTCGCTTAACATATAATGTTCTTGAAAGTACATAGATATATATTTTCTCTCCGTTATAGGACAGTGGAGATCAATTGCAAGATGTGACATTAGATAGATGTCGTGACAACGATGAGGTGTGATCTTCCCTACCAGACTCTGGTCAGCAAAGCGAGATTACTACTCTTTTGATGATGTTCAAGGACGAAAAAGCTCCCAATGTCAACCATGTAGAGTTGCTTGAAATTGAAACTCTAGGCATAATCTTCTTGGTAGTAAAGAAATAAAAATAAGAATTAAAAAAAATGGGGAGAATTGAAGAAAAAAGAGAAGAAAGAAAAAGAAAGAAAGAAAAAAGAAAGAGAAAAGAATAATAAAAAAGTACTCCTATGTTCGAAACCTGGTAATAGGCTTGTTCGGATAAGAGTGTGGGAATTTTGGGGCATTCCGCTGAAGCGATAAGGTGGTGATACATCATCCAATTCAAGAAACCTTAGCTTCATGAGTGATGGTAATATTTTCAAATCGTGACTATGCCGAGTAACTTGGGGCAATGTTGTTTGTTCCATCGTTGTCCTCAAGACAAAGGACTGTGACGAATTGATTTCCTCAAATAATGATAAAAGCGTAAAAAAAAGAAAAAAAAGAGAAGAATAAAAAAGGAAAAAAGAAAAAGAAAAAGAGAAAATGAAGAAAAAAGAAAAAGGAAAAAGAAAATGAAGGAGAAAGGAAGAGAAAAGAAAAGAAACGATAGCATAGGTAAAATCAAAACTCACACCACCCAGAACTCTATTCCTAGAGTAATATTTCTGCGCTTGAGTGGTCATACAAGCCCACCCTTTTTGGGGGCAGAGCATGTAATGAGAATTGAGAAAGTGTAGTATTTTACAGCAACGCGGTAATCATGAGGATGAACCGAGTCACCTGGGAAGACTTCACATCCTTGAATTACTGAGTGGTTGAATCTAAGCCGCTCTTGCACTTGATATCCAAAACTCCTATGATGTGATTTCAAGACCATATATGTTAATCTAAATGATACCCTTCAGTGGAATACCAACCAACAAATTGACATGTTAAAGCAACAAAGATTTCCATGTATTACTTCAGGGATAAGATCCAGAACACAAGGTTGCGGATACTATTGGAGCACCTAACCAAAAACGACCCCACAATGCATAGAATGAAGATGATGACAGAAGTATAGGTGTCAGACAGCTCAAGAACAAGAAGCGGGTTCCAGCCATGATGCCTTGTTTGGTTCAAGAAAATGAAGGACGAAACAGGACAAGAATGAGCTTACAAAGTATGGGGACGGTAAAAGGTAAACATTGAGTCTCCAAAGGATTAAAGAACAAGGATCGAGAAATGGTTCCCGTCCAAAGGCAACAAGAAGGTTGAGGTTAAGAAGCATTTTGTTCACCCCGATGACGAAACTAACAAATACTCAGAATGTTGGGTCAAAGGAATTTGAAGGTAGCTGAGCTCATGATCGAGTGGGGCAATGCAGAGCAGAAAGAATAGTAAAAATCTCTGCACACGCATGATATAGAGTTTGTTGGTGAAACGGGCAGAGACCCCGAAGAAGAAATGCAAGTGCTCGTGCAAAAGAACGATAGCGTGTACTCATTTAACAAAAAATTGACAGAAATGAAAATCAAGACTGAGCATACTGCAAAAAGAAATGAAACAGAGAAATCCGAAGAATGACTTTCCAGGGCATAGGATTTTAAAACAAGTCTAAAAAGAAAAAGAAATAAGAAAAAGAAAAAAGAGAGTGAGAGAAAATGATGATAAAAAGAAAAGAAATAAAAAAATAAAAAAAAGTAAATAAAAAAGAAAAAGAAAAAAAAGAAAAAGAAGAAAAAGGAAACAAGAAAAAGAGAAGAAGAAGAAGAAAACACGACATTGCATGCATCATATAGAGGCATGTCAATTTTTGCTTGTTCCTAGACACGTATTTGAAGAATCGTCAAAGAATTTACTAAAGAAAAGAAAGAGCGGCAACCATAGCGGCGTGAGGCCCAGATGTTAAATCCTTCGGGTCATCGGTAAGTCCTTCGGGCACGATGTTAAGTTTTCCGGGCCACCAATAAGTCTTTCGAGCGTGGTGATAAGTCCTTCGGGCCATCAGTAAGTCCTTCGGGCATGATGCGGCAGCATGAGTAGTGTGAGTCCAGAAAGAGCGGCAGCCATAGCGGTGTGAGGCCTAGAAGTTAAATCCTTTGGGTCATCGGTAAGTTCTTCGGGCACGATGTTAAGTCTTTCGGGCCATCAATAAGTCTTTCGAGCGTGGTGATAAGTCCTTCAGGCCATCAGTAAGTCATTCAGGCATGATGCGGCAGCATGAGTAGCGTGAGTCCAGAAAGAACGGCAGCCATAGCGGCGTGAGGCCCATATTTTAAATCCTTCGGGCATGATGTTAAGTCCGCCGGGCCACCAATAAGTCTTTCGAGCGTGGTGATAAGTCGCCGGGCATGATGTGGCAACATGAGTAGCGTGAGTCGAGAAAAGAGCGGCAGCCATAGCGGCGTGAGGCGGATGTTAAATCCTTCGGGTCATCGGTAAGTCCTCCGAGCACGATGTTAAGTCCTTCGGGCCATCAATAAGTCTTTCGAGCATGGTGATAAGTCCGCCGGGCCATCGTAGGTCGCCGGGCATGATGCGGCGGCATGAGGAGCGTGAGTCCGAAAGAGCGGCAGCCATAGCGGCGTGAGGCCCGGATGTTAAATCTTTCGGGTCATCGGTAAGTCCTTTGGGCACGATGTTAAGTCCTTTGGGCCATCAATAAGTCTTTCGAGCGTGGTGATAAGTCATTCGGGCATCGATGTAAGTCATTCGGGCAGGATGCGGCATCATGAGTAGCGTGAGTCCGAAAAAGAACGAGCGACCATAGCGGCGTGAGGCCCGGATGTTAAATCCGCCGGGTCATCGGTAAGTCCCGGGCACGGTGTTAAGTCCTTCGAGCCACCAGTAGGTCTTTCGAGCATGGTGATAAGTCCCCGGGCCATCAGTAAGTCCTTCGGGCATGATGCGGCAAAGCATGAGTAGCGTAAGTCCCAAAATGTCATGACCTCATAAAAAGGGAGAGGAAAAAGAAGAAAATGAGAAAAGAAAAAGGAAAAAAAAATAAAGAAAAAAAAAAAAAGGAGGACAAAAAGAATAGAGAAAAAAGAAAAAGAAAAAAGAAAGAAGAGAAAAAAGAAAAAGAAAAAAGAAAGAAAAGAAAAAAAGGAAAGAAAAATCGAAGACAAAGGTTATATGAAGGCTCCATATAGGAAGAGCCCTAACTCCAGAATCTCAAAATAAAAAAAAGTAGAAAAGAAAAAGAAGAAAAAGAGAAAAAGGGAAAGAACAGAGAAAGAAGGAAAAAGAAACGAGGAAAAAAGAAGAAAAAGAAATAGAGGAAAGAACAAGCGAAGACAAAGGTTATATAAAGGAAAAAACCTATGTTTCTAGGCCCAGTGAAAGGTTCCATATAGGAAGAGCTCTAACTCTAGAATCTCAAAAAAGATCCAAAGATGAAGAAGTTTTATACAGGGAGAACTTACGAGACTGAAGATTCGGCCGAGGAAAAGTGGAGAGTTCCAGAAGAACACGTGATTCTGAAGTCGTGAGCAGGGAAGTCGGATAAAAATGAGTGCTTTTGGTCTTTGCTTTGTTCTCGTTTCACAAAAACAAGCAAAGAGGGTCAACTGTAATCACTCATTTTTATCCGGTTTGTAAATATTGTTAATATATTAGTATAATAATTAATGGGGAATTATTATTGCATGTATACATATTACATTATATGTTTATTATATATGCATGATTAGTGTACGTATAGGGTGTGTGATGAGTGCATGTATACTATAGACCATGTATATGCATTAGTAAGTAATATGGTGTATGTGTGTCACGCATGCATTTACATTCCTTATGAGTGCATGGTTTGTACGTATAATGTGTGTGGATATTCATGATTATCATGTATGTTATTATATGTGCATGTATATAGTATATTATATTAATTAGTGTTCGTATGTGGGTTCGTATGTTGCATGTATGGGTGCGTATTATTATTATAATATATAAACATATAAGGTATTAAGAAAAAAGAAAACAAAAAAATATTATATATTATTGATAGTCCAAGTCCAAATTACATAAAACCCAAATTACATTTGGGTAGGCCCAACCGGCCAAAACCCTTAATAAATAAAAACCCTAAAAATATATCTAACCATGACCCCATTTTATTATTATCTATGCGCAGCCAACCCAGAGCCGTCGGATCAAATCCAGATCCAACGGCTGTGATCAAGTCAAGATGACCTTCCATCTGATGCGCGTGACACCACTCGCTGCTCAGCTGTCTTCCACGCGCGCGTGGCTCGCACGCTCTAGACCTTTCAGATCACCGTATGCCACATGTCATGATCAGGTGCAGTCTCCCAATTCTAAGGTTGAATCTCGATCGTCCAAGCTTCAAAGCATCCCAGCCGTTGGATCAGATCTGATCCAACTGCTGAGATTCACTCTAACTTAACCGGTCGCCACCACACCTCCTCCACCATGCCGCCGTACTACCAGCTCAACCACCGCGCTCGGAGAACGTGCAAAATACCAAAACAATGGATTATCAGTACCAAAAAATCAGATCTGATGTATTTTTCATGTATTATATTCTACCAAAAACAGAGATCAGAGGAGGATATAGGCAACCCAAAAAGTGTATTATCATCAATTTTCAGAAATACAAAAATCCTATCTACTCGTTTATTTTGAAAAAAAAAAGATCCAAAAAGGTATACATCATTTTTAGCTTCTCATGCATGCTAAAAACACTAGATAGTACAAAACGCAGAGGAGATGTAGGTTTACCTTTGCCGTTAGAACCCTTTTCATCGGCAACAAGCCGTCGGGCTCTTGAGTCAAATAAGGTGAGCAGGTGAAAGGGGAAGTAGTTTTAGGGTTTGTTTTCAAAATAGCCTCGAGTTTTTTTAGATTTAAGGTAGGGTGTGCTAGTTTCTTGAAATCCAGAAGGATATTTGGCCTCTAGAGTGAAAAGCGTTTCATTTTTGGGTTTAAGATACAGTGGCCGACGGTGGGCAGACAGCGCCCGGCCGGAGGTTTGGGGTTTCGGTTTAAGAGAAAATAATAAAGGCACAGAGTTTATATTTTTTAAACCGATTTTTTATGGCAAATGGCCAAATTTGGGTCTAATGGGTCTCATTTATAGAGCCTTTTATTTTAAAAATGGATTAATCCCCTCATAAGTACTCCCGCGTTTCTGATCTTTTCAAAATGAGCTTTCCCCTTGGTCTAATCGCAAGTCTAGTCCTTCTCATCATTTAAAATATTTCAATTTCATCCCAAGATTAACCCAAATCAGCGTGTAAAGGGTGAAATTATGCTCCAAGTTCCACCGCGTTTTGAAAATTTTCACTTCAAGCTTCCCCCTTAGGTTTATTACAACTCTAATCCTTATAAGTTTGTTTCAAGCTGTAATTAAATCCCTAAAATATGTTTTTTGTTTACTCAAATTCGGTTTTCTGATTCTGTTTTTTCTCATTTCAGTCCCTTTGTCTAATTTAATGTTATGTTTTGCTCTCGATATGTATATTGCCACGTTACATTTCGGGTCTTTATATATATATATGTTTGTATCGTTACATGTCTATTTTATGTTTTCATCATGTGTATTTATTCGTTATACCATGTTTTCTTGTGTTTTAATTTATTTTGTTCGTGTCATATATACATCTATGTTATGTGTTATATCTGGCCTTTTTTGTACATCTTGTTTATATGGTTCTTCTTTTATTTCGGTAGGCACGTTACATGCATTTATTTACGTTTTCATAATATGTGTATTATCATGCTAATGTACCATTTAGTTTGTTTGTTCATGCTGCATACACACATTTTATTTAGTGATCAAATTAATTAAGTACCTGCCATGTATATATATTCCAGAATGTTTTATTTTCGTTTTTAAGTTTTATGTTAAAAATGGATGATTTTTTGGTACATATTAATGCCATGTTTTTAATTTAAGCATATATATTATGTCGTGTGTTAAGTATTAAGTCTATATATGTGTTAGCATGTTGCCTTAATATATTAGTTTAATTTCATATACTATCTATGTCATGCATACTTTTTTATTTATTTATTTTAAAATAGGTGATGCATATAATTAATTCATTTTGAAGTATGTTGCTTTCTTTTCCATAGGTTCATGCTTAGTTTGTTTTCTTTTATTATGATATGCTAGGTTTTCTTGGTTGGTGTAGTTTGTTATCCTTTTATTTACTATTATGAAATGCATGTTTTATCTTTTAGCGCCATGTTAACGTAAATGGTACGTTTTATCTTTGCTCACTAAGTTTGCATAATGGATATATATTTTTGTCAATGCGGTGCCCTTTTATCCGAGCATAAACGGGGCCAGTATCAGGCGTAGTGATAGTGGTTGGGCGTTTACTCTCGGATAACGGGGCCCTTTAAAATCTACTCGCACTTATAACCGAATCTTAAATTGATCGTCACTTTAATCCGGAATTCTAATATTAATAAAGCGGTAATTATTAAAGTACCAATTTTGGGCGGTATGGGGGTGCTAATCCTTCCCCATCCGTAACCGACTCCCAAACTCAAAGTTTTTGAATCTATGGTTTTATGGTGTCTGGCCTACCTAAGTGGCCGGTGGCGACTCCAATTTCTAAATAAAATGCGTTTTTCAAAACCCCTACGGAATAAATATTTTAATACCCGAAAAATCACAAACACTTCGAAAACTCGGTTTTTTAGCGAAAAGGGGACATCGCTACACATCTACCAAGGATTGAAGATCTATTTGATAAGCTCAGAAATGCAGCGGTGTTCTCGAAGATAGATCTTCGGTCGGGGTATTATCAGCTCAAAGTTAGAGAAAAATATGTGCCAAAGACAACATTCAAAACTCGTTATGGACAATACGAGTTTTTGGTAATGCCGTTTGGTCTTACAAATGCCCCTGCAACATTCATGGATCTGATGAATAGGGTATTCCAACCCTATCTGGATCAGTTTGTCGTGGTTTTCATAGATGATATCTTGGTATACTCGAAGACAAAAGTTGAGCATGATTATCATCTTCGAGTGGTACTACAAACCTTAAGAGATAAGCAACTTTATGCCAAGTTTTCCAAATGCGAGTTTTGGTTGTCGGAAGTAACTTTTCTTGGACATGTAGTATCATCAGAAGGAATAAGAGTGGATCCCAAGAAAATACAAGCTATTCTTGAATGGGAGGCGCTGAAAAATGTCTCGGAAGTTCAGAGTTTCTTGGGATTAGCTGGATATTACATGCACTTTGTGCAGAGTTTTTCCATCATTGCTATGCCTCTTACCCAGCTGCTACGAAAGGGTATTCCATTTGTATGGGACAGAGAAGTGCAGGAAAGTTTTGAAAGATTAAAGAAGGTTACATTTGAAGCACGGTTTTAATTCAGCCGAGAACTAGGAAAAGAATATACTCTGTACATTGATGCATCTCATTGTGGATTGGGTTGCGTCTTTGATGCAATAAAGGTCGTGTGGTAGCCTACGCATCAAGGCAGCTCAAAACTCATAAAAAGAACTATCCAACAAATGATTTGGAAATGGCAGCTGTGATTTTTGCTTTAAAAATCTGGGGACATTATCTGTATGGTGAGAAGTGTCACATTTACACGGATCATAAGAGTTTAAAGTACCTGATGACACAAAAGGAGCTGAATCTTCGACAATGAAGATGGGTTGAATTTTTAAAGTATTATGATATGGTTATCGATTACCACCTAGGAAAGGCTAATGTAGTCACATATGCTCTTAGTCGAAAGATATTTTCTTTTCTGCGCATGTTGAATGCACAGTTATCAGTGGGACAAGATGGTTTTTTAACAACAGAATTTCAATTAAAGCCTACTTTATTGGATCGAATCAAAGATTTACAGTATTCAGACGAAGAATGTCTTAAAAAGAGAAGACAAGCTGAAGCAGGAGAATTACAAGATTATGAGATTAAGCCTAATGATTGTCTATATTACAGAGGTAAAGTATATATTCCTGACAATGACAATCTGAAGAAAGAGATATTAAGAGAGGCCCACTATAGTCCATTGACTATGCACCCGGGAAGTAACAAGATGTATCAAAATTTAAAGGCTCGATACTGGTGGCCAGGTATGAAAAGAGCAATCTCGAAATTCAAGGCAAAGTGCTGAACATGTCAACAAGTAAAAGCTGAGCATAAAGTACCTTCTGGATTGCTCCAGCCTATCTCTATTCCTCAATAGAAATGGGAGCGAGTAACGATGGACTTTATATCTGGATTACCAGTTATGACAAGTTAAAAGGATTCAATATGGGTCATTGTGGATAGACTGACAAAGTCTGCTCATTTTATTCTAGTTCGAATAGACTATTCACTGGATAAATATGCAGAACTCTATGTTCGAGAAATAGTAAGATTACACGGTATTCCAGTATCAATAGTATCAGACAGAGACCCAAGGTTTACTTTGAGGTTTTGGAGTGCATTACATGAAGCGTTGGGTACTAAATTAAATTTTAGTACAGCATTTTATCCGCAAACAGATAGACAGTCTGAAAGGGTTATACAGATTTTGGAAGATATGCTACGAGCTTGTGTAATCGAGTTTGTAGGATCATGGGAAAAGTATTTGCCTTTGGCTGAATTTGCTTACAATAATAGCTATCAAGCAAGTATTAAGATGGCACCATTTGAAGCATTATATGGAAGAAAGTGCCGAACTCCTCTCAATTGGTTCGAGTTGCAGGATCGAAATGTTCAGAATGACTCAAAAATTGGAGGAGTTGACTTAACACAAGATATGGAAGATAAAGTAAGGATTATTTAGCATAATCTCAAGGCCGCAGCGGATCGACAAAAAAGCTTATGCGAATAAGAAAAGAAAAGATATTGAGTATGAAGTAAAAGAAAAAGTGTACCTAAAGGTTTCTCCTTGGAAGAAAATACTAAGGTTTGGGCGAAAAGGAAAGCTTAGTCCCAGATTTATTGGGCCATACGATATTTTGAAGAAAGTTGGACCAGTGGCTTATCAACTGGCTCTACCTCCAGATATGAGTAAGATTCATGAATTGTTTCACGTGTCTATGCTACAGAGGTACCGATCAGATCCTTCACATGTAATTTCTCTTGAGAAAATTGAGTTGCAACTGGATATGACTTATAAAGAAGAACCAGTGAAAATCCTAGCATATGGAGTTAAAGAATTAAGAAACAAGAAAATTCCACTGGTTAAAGTCCTATGGAGAAACCATAAAGTTTAAGAGCCACTTGGAAAACCAAAGAGAAAAATGAAAAAGCAGTATCCAATTTTTTTTGAATAGAGTACACGTTGAAAATTCGAGGATGAATTTTCTTAAGGGGGAGGAATTATAATATCCCAATTTTGGACTAGTGACCAAATTGTAATTTTTGAAACTTTAGGGGGTAAAAGTGTGAACTTGGAAAAGTTCAGGGACTAAAGTGTAATTTCCAAAAGTTATGTAAATTAACCCCGTAAATGAATAGTTCACCCCCAAGAGTGGCATTTCCTTGTTACTCAGATTTTTCGTATGAGGCTTGTATTATTAGCATTTTTGGATCGAATGAAAATTGTCAAGAGTGATCAAACCAGAGTAGTACAAGAATGGGTTACCTTATGGGAAGGTCCCATATTTAATATTTTGATTGATAAAAAGGATTTATTTTAAGTTAATAATGTTGAGATGGATTGTGGAGATAAGATTTCTAAGAGGAAAAGAAACGATAGCATAGGTAAAATCAAAACTCACACCACCCAGTAACTCTATTCCTAGAGTAATATTTTTGCTTGAGTGGTCATACAAGCCCACCCTTTTGGGGGCAGAGCATGTAATGAGAATTGAGAAAGTGTAGTATTTTACAAGCAACGCTGTAATCATGAGGATGAACCGAGTCACCTGGGAAGACTTCACATCCTTGAATTACTGAGTGGTTGAATCTAAGCCGCTCTTGCACTTGATATCCAAAACTCCTATGATGTGATTTCAAGACCATATATGTTAATCTAAATGATACCCTTCAGTGGAATACCAACCAACAAATTGACATGTTAAAGCAACAAAGATTTCCATGTATTACTTCAGGGATAAGATCCAGAACACAAGGTTGCGGATACTATTGGAGCACCTAACCAAAAACGACCCCACAATGCATAGAATGAAGATGATGACAGAAGTATAGGTGTCAGACAGCTCAAGAACAAGAAGCGGGTTCCAGCCATGATGCCTTGTTTGGTTCAAGAAAATGAAGGACGAAACAGGACAAGAATGAGCTTACAAAGTATGGGGACGGTAAAAGGTAAACATTGAGTCTCCAAAGGATTAAAGAACAAGGATCGAGAAATGGTTCCCGTCCAAAGGCAACAAGAAGGTTGAGGTTAAGAAGCATTTTGTTCACCCCGATGACGAAACTAACAAATACTGTAATGTTGGGTCAAAGGAATTTGAAGGTAGCTGAGCTCATGATCGAGTGGGGCAATGCAGAGCAGAAAGAATAGTAAAAATCTCTGCACACGCATGATATAGAGTTTGTTGGTGAAACGGGCAGAGACCCCGAAGAAGAAATGCAAGTGCTCGTGCAAAAGAACGATAGCGTGTACTCATTTAACAAAAAATTGACAGAAATGAAAATCAAGACTGAGCATACTGCAAAAAGAAATGAAACAGAGAAATCCGAAGAATGACTTTCCAGGGCATAGGATTTTAAAACAAGTCTAAAAAGAAAAAGAAATAAGAAAAAGAAAAAAGAGAGTGAGAGAAAATGATGATAAAAAGAAAAGAAATAAAAAAATAAAAAAAAGTAAATAAAAAAGAAAAAGAAAAAAAAGAAAAAGAAGAAAAAGGAAACAAGAAAAAGAGAAGAAGAAGAAGAAAACACGACATTGCATGCATCATATAGAGGCATGTCAATTTTTGCTTGTTCCTAGACACGTATTTGAAGAATCGACAAAGAATTTACTAAAGAAAAGAAAGAGCGGCAACCATAGCGGCGTGAGGCCCAGATGTTAAATCCTTCGGGTCATCGGTAAGTCCTTCGGGCACGATGTTAAGTTTTCCGGGCCACCAATAAGTCTTTCGAGCGTGGTGATAAGTCCTTCGGGCCATCAGTAAGTCCTTCGGGCATGATGCGGCAGCATGAGTAGTGTGAGTCCAGAAAGAGCGGCAGCCATAGCGGTGTGAGGCCTAGAAGTTAAATCCTTTGGGTCATCGGTAAGTTCTTCGGGCACGATGTTAAGTCTTTCGGGCCATCAATAAGTCTTTCGAGCGTGGTGATAAGTCCTTCAGGCCATCAGTAAGTCATTCAGGCATGATGCGGCAGCATGAGTAGCGTGAGTCCAGAAAGAACGGCAGCCATAGCGGCGTGAGGCCCATATTTTAAATCCTTCGGGCATGATGTTAAGTCCTTCGGGCCACCAATAAGTCTTTCGAGCGTGGTGATAAGTCCTTCGGGCATGATGTGGCAACATGAGTAGCGTGAGTCCAGAAAGAGCGGCAGCCATAGCGGCGTGAGGCCAGATGTTAAATCCTTCGGGTCATCGGTAAGTCCTCCGAGCACGATGTTAAGTCCTTCGGGCCATCAATAAGTCTTTCGAGCATGGTGATAAGTCCTTCGGGCCATCAGTAGGTCCTTCGGGCATGATGCGGCAGCATGAGGAGCGTGAGTCCAGAAAGAGCGGCAGCCATAGCGGCGTGAGGCCCAGATGTTAAATCTTTCGGGTCATCGGTAAGTCCTTTGGGCACGATGTTAAGTCCTTTGGGCCATCAATAAGTCTTTCGAGCGTGGTGATAAGTCATTCGGGCCATCAGTAAGTCATTCGGGCAGGATGCGGCATCATGAGTAGCGTGAGTCCAGAAAGAACGACAGCCATAGCGGCGTGAGGCCCAGATGTTAAATCCTTCGGGTCATCGGTAAGTCCTTCGGGCACGGTGTTAAGTCCTTCGAGCCACCAGTAGGTCTTTCGAGCATGGTGATAAGTCCTTCGGGCCATCAGTAAGTCCTTCAGGCATGATGCGGCAGCATGAGTAGCGTAAGTCCCAAAATGTCAACAGCCTCATAAAAAAGGGAGAGGAAAAAGAAGAAAATGAGAAAAAGAAAAAGGAAAAAATAAGAGAAAGAAAAAGAAAAAAAAGGAGGACAAAAAGAATAGAGAAAAAAGAAAAAGAAAAAAGAAAGAAGAGAAAAAAGAAAAAGAAAAAAGAAAGAAAAGAAAAAAAGGAAAGAAAAATCGAAGACAAAGGTTATATGAAGGCTCCATATAGGAAGAGCCCTAACTCCAGAATCTCAAAATAAAAAAAAGTAGAAAAGAAAAAGAAGAAAAAGAGAAAAAGGGAAAGAACAGAGAAAGAAGGAAAAAGAAACGAGGAAAAAAGAAGAAAAAGAAATAGAGGAAAGAACAAGCGAAGACAAAGGTTATATAAAGGAAAAAACCTATGTTTCTAGGCCCAGTGAAAGGTTCCATATAGGAAGAGCTCTAACTCTAGAATCTCAAAAAAGATCCAAAGATGAAGAAGTTTTATACAGGGAGAACTTACGAGACTGAAGATTCGGCCGAGGAAAAGTGGAGAGTTCCAGAAGAACACGTGATTCTGAAGTCGTGAGCAGGGAAGTCGGATAAAAATGAGTGCTTTTGGTCTTTGCTTTGTTCTCGCTTTCACAAAAAAACAAGCAAAGAGGGTCAACTGTAATCACTCATTTTTATCCGGTTTGTAAATATTGTTAATATATTAGTATAATAATTAATGGGGAATTATTATTGCATGTATACATATTACATTATATGTTTATTATATATGCATGATTAGTGTACGTATAGGGTGTGTGATGAGTGCATGTATACTATAGACCATGTATATGCATTAGTAAGTAATATGGTGTATGTGTGTCACGCATGCATTTACATTCCTTATGAGTGCATGGTTTGTACGTATAATGTGTGTGGATATTCATGATTATCATGTATGTTATTATATGTGCATGTATATAGTATATTATATTAATTAGTGTTCGTATGTGGGTTCGTATGTTGCATGTATGGGTGCGTATTATTATTATAATATATAAACATATAAGGTATTAAGAAAAAAGAAAAAAAAAAAATATTATATATTATTGATAGTCCAAGTCCAAATTACATAAAACCCAAATTACATTTGGGTAGGCCCAACCGGCCAAAACCCTTAATAAATAAAAACCCTAAAAATATATCTAACCATGACCCCATTTTATTATTATCTATGCGCAGCCAACCCAGAGCCGTCGGATCAAATCCAGATCCAACGGCTGTGATCAAGTCAAGATGACCTTCCATCTGATGCGCGTGACACCACTCGCTGCTCAGCTGTCTTCCACGCGCGCGTGGCTCGCACGCTCTAGACCTTTCAGATCACCGTATGCCACATGTCATGATCAGGTGCAGTCTCCCAATTCTAAGGTTGAATCTCGATCGTCCAAGCTTCAAAGCATCCCAGCCGTTGGATCAGATCTGATCCAACTGCTGAGATTCACTCTAACTTAACCGGTCGCCACCACACCTCCTCCACCATGCCGCCGTACTACCAGCTCAACCACCGCGCTCGGAGAACGTGCAAAATACCAAAACAATGGATTATCAGTACCAAAAAATCAGATCTGATGTATTTTTCATGTATTATATTCTACCAAAAACAGAGATCAGAGGAGGATATAGGCAACCCAAAAAGTGTATTATCATCAATTTTCGAAATACAAAAATCCTATCTACTGTTTATTTTGAAAAAAAAGATCCAAAAAGGTATACATCATTTTTAGCTTCTCATGCATGCTAAAAACACTAGATAGTACAAAACGCAGAGGAGATGTAGGTTTACCTTTGCCGTTAGAACCCTTTTCATCGGCAACAAGCCGTCGGGCTCTTGAGTCAAATAAGGTGAGCAGGTGAAAGGGGAAGTAGTTTTAGGGTTTGTTTTCAAAATAGCCTCGAGTTTTTTTAGATTTAAGGTAGGGTGTGCTAGTTTCTTGAAATCCAGAAGGATATTTGGCCTCTAGAGTGAAAAGCGTTTCATTTTTGGGTTTAAGATACAGTGGCCGACGGTGGAACAGACGGCGGCCGGAGGGTTTGGGGTTTCGGTTTAAGAGAAAATAATAAAGGCACAGAGTTTATATTTTTTAAACCGATTTTTTATGGCAAATGGCCAAATTTGGGTCTAATGGGTCTCATTTATAGAGCCTTTTATTTTAAAAATGGATTAATCCCCTCATAAGTACTCCCGCGTTTCTGATCTTTTCAAAATGAGCTTTCCCCTTGGTCTAATCGCAAGTCTAGTCCTTCTCATCATTTAAAATATTTCAATTTCATCCCAAGATTAACCCAAATCAGCGTGTAAAGGGTGAAATTATGCTCCAAGTTCCACCGCGTTTTGAAAATTTTCACTTCAAGCTTCCCCCTTAGGTTTATTACAACTCTAATCCTTATAAGTTTGTTTCAAGCTGTAATTAAATCCCTAAAATATGTTTTTTGTTTACTCAAATTCGGTTTTCTGATTCTGTTTTTTCTCATTTCAGTCCCTTTGTCTAATTTAATGTTATGTTTTGCTCTCGATATGTATATTGCCACGTTACATTTCGGGTCTTTATATATATATATGTTTGTATCGTTACATGTCTATTTTATGTTTTCATCATGTGTATTTATTCGTTATACCATGTTTTCTTGTGTTTTAATTTATTTTGTTCGTGTCATATATACATCTATGTTATGTGTTATATCTGGCCTTTTTTGTACATCTTGTTTATATGGTTCTTCTTTTATTTCGGTAGGCACGTTACATGCATTTATTTACGTTTTCATAATATGTGTATTATCATGCTAATGTACCATTTAGTTTGTTTGTTCATGCTGCATACACACATTTTATTTAGTGATCAAATTAATTAAGTACCTGCCATGTATATATATTCCAGAATGTTTTATTTTCGTTTTTTAAGTTTTATGTTAAAAATGGATGATTTTTTGGTACATATTAATGCCATGTTTTTAATTTAAGCATATATATTATGTCGTGTGTTAAGTATTAAGTCTATATATGTGTTAGCATGTTGCCTTAATATATTAGTTTAATTTCATATACTATCTATGTCATGCATACTTTTTTATTTATTTATTTTAAAATAGGTGATGCATATAATTAATTCATTTTGAAGTATGTTGCTTTCTTTTCCATAGGTTCATGCTTAGTTTGTTTTCTTTTATTATGATATGCTAGGTTTTCTTGGTTGGTGTAGTTTGTTATCCTTTTATTTACTATTATGAAATGCATGTTTTATCTTTTAGCGCCATGTTAACGTAAATGGTACGTTTTATCTTTGCTCACTAAGTTTGCATAATGGATATATATTTTTGTCAATGCGGTGCCTTTTATCCGAGCATAAACGGGGCCGATGATCGAGCGTAGTGATAGTGGTTGGGCGTTTACTCTCGGATAACGGGGCCCTTTAAAATCTACTCGCACTTATAACCGAATCTTAAATTGATCGTCACTTTAATCCGGAATTCTAATATTAATAAAGCGGTAATTATTAAAGTACCAATTTTGGGCGGTATGGGGGTGCTAATCCTTCCCCATCCGTAACCGACTCCCAAACTCAAAGTTTTTGAATCTATGGTTTTATGGTGTCTCGCCTACCTAAGTGGCCGGTGGCGACTCCAATTTCTAAATAAAATGCGTTTTTCAAAACCCCTACGGAATAAATATTTTAATACCCGAAAAATCACAAACACTTCGAAAACTCGGTTTTTTAGCAAAAAAGGGACATCGCTACACATCTACCAAGGATTGAAGATCTATTTGATAAGCTCAGAAATGCAGCGGTGTTCTCGAAGATAGATCTTCGGTCGGGGTATTATCAGCTCAAAGTTAGAGAAAAATATGTGCCAAAGACAACATTCAAAACTCGTTATGGACAATACGAGTTTTTGGTAATGCCGTTTGGTCTTACAAATGCCCCTGCAACATTCATGGATCTGATGAATAGGGTATTCCAACCCTATCTGGATCAGTTTGTCGTGGTTTTCATAGATGATATCTTGGTATACTCGAAGACAAAAGTTGAGCATGATTATCATCTTCGAGTGGTACTACAAACCTTAAGAGATAAGCAACTTTATGCCAAGTTTTCCAAATGCGAGTTTTGGTTGTCGGAAGTAACTTTTCTTGGACATGTAGTATCATCAGAAGGAATAAGAGTGGATCCCAAGAAAATACAAGCTATTCTTGAATGGGAGGCGCTGAAAAATGTCTCGGAAGTTCAGAGTTTCTTGGGATTAGCTGGATATTACATGCACTTTGTGCAGAGTTTTTCCATCATTGCTATGCCTCTTACCCAGCTGCTACGAAAGGGTATTCCATTTGTATGGACAGAGAAGTGCCAGGAAAGTTTTGAAAGATTAAAGAAGGTTCTGACTGAAGCACCGGTTTTAATTCAGCCAGAACTAGGAAAAGAATATACTCTGTACATTGATGCATCTCATTGTGGATTGGGTTGCGTGCTGATGCAATAAGGTCGTGTGGTAGCCTACGCATCAAGGCAGCTCAAAACTCATAAAAAGAACTATCCAACAAATGATTTGGAAATGGCAGCTGTGATTTTTGCTTTAAAAATCTGGGGACATTATCTGTATGGTGAGAAGTGTCACATTTACACGGATCATAAGAGTTTAAAGTACCTGATGACACAAAAGGAGCTGAATCTTCGACAATGAAGATGGGTTGAATTTTTAAAGTATTATGATATGGTTATCGATTACCACCTAGGAAAGGCTAATGTAGTCACATATGCTCTTAGTCGAAAGATATTTTCTTTTCTGCGCATGTTGAATGCACAGTTATCAGTGGGACAAGATGGTTTTTTAACAACAGAATTTCAATTAAAGCCTACTTTATTGGATCGAATCAAAGATTTACAGTATTCAGACGAAGAATGTCTTAAAAAGAGAAGACAAGCTAAAGCAGGAGAATTACAAGATTATGAGATTAAGCCTAATGATTGTCTATATTACAGAGGTAAAGTATATATTCCTGACAATGACAATCTGAAGAAAGAGATATTAAGAGAGGCCCACTATAGTCCATTGACTATGCACCCGGGAAGTAACAAGATGTATCAAAATTTAAAGGCTCGATACTGGTGGCCAGGTATGAAAAGAGCAATCTCGAAATTCAAGGCAAAGTGCTGAACATGTCAACAAGTAAAAAGCCGAGCATAAAGTACCTTTACGGATTGCTCCAGCCTATCTCTATTCCTCAATAGAAATGGGAGCGAGTAACGATGGACTTTATATCCGGATTACCAGTTATGACAAGTTAAAAGGATTCAATATGGGTCATTGTGGATAGATCGACAAAGTCTGCTCATTTTATTCTAGTTCGAATAGACTATTCTTTGGATAAATATGCAGAACTCTATGTTCGAGAAATAGTAAGATTACACGGTATTCCAAAGTATCAATAGTATCGCAGACAGACCCAAGGTTTACTTTGAGGTTTTGGAGTGCATTACATGAAGCGTTGGGTACTAAATTAAATTTTAGTACAAAGCATTTTATCCATAAAATATAGATACCGAAAGGGTTATCTGATTTTGGAAGATATGCTACGAGCTTGTGTAATCGAGTTTGTAGGATCATGGGAAAAGTATTTGCCTTTGGCTGAATTTGCTTACAATAATAGCTATCAAGCAAGTATTAAGATGGCACCATTTGAAGCATTATATGGAAGAAAGTGCCGAACTCCTCTCAATTGGTTCGAGTTGCAGGATCGAAATGTTCTGAATGACTCAAAAATTGGAGGAGTTGACTTAACACAAGATATGGAAGATAAAGTAAGGATTATTTAGCATAATCTCAAGGCCGCAGCGGATCGACAAAAAAGCTTATGCGAATAAGAAAAGAAAAGATATTGAGTATGAAGTAAAAGAAAAAGTGTACCTAAAGGTTTCTCCTTGGAAGAAAATACTAAGGTTTGGGCGAAAAGGAAAGCTTAGTCCCAGATTTATTGGGCCATACGATATTTTGAAGAAAGTTGGACCAGTGGCTTATCAACTGGCTCTACCTCCAGATATGAGTAAGATTCATGAATTGTTTCACGTGTCTATGCTACAGAGGTACCGATCAGATCCTTCACATGTAATTTCTCTTGAGAAAATTGAGTTGCAACTGGATATGACTTATAAAGAAGAACCAGTGAAAATCCTAGCATATGGAGTTAAAGAATTAAGAAACAAGAAAATTCCCTTTGGTTAAAGTCCTATGGAGAAACCATAAAGTTTAAGAGCCACTTGGAAAACCAAAGAGAAAAATGAAAAAGCATTATCCAATTTTTTTTGAATAGAGTACACGTTGAAAATTCGAGGATGAATTTTCTTAAGGGGGAGGAATTATAATATCCCAATTTTGGACTAGTGACCAAATTGTAATTTTTGAAACTTTAGGGGGTAAAAGTGTGAACTTGGAAAAGTTCAGGGACTAAAGTGTAATTTCCAAAAGTTATGTAAATTAACCCCGTAAATGAATAGTTCACCCCCAAGAGTGGCATTTCCTTGTTACTCAGATTTTTCGTATGAGGCTTGTATTATTAGCATTTTTGGATCGAATGAAAATTGTCAAGAGTGATCAAACCAGAGTAGTACAAGAATGGGTTACCTTATGGGAAGGTCCCATATTTAATATTTTGATTGATAAAAAGGATTTATTTTAAGTTAATAATGTTCGAGATGGATTGTGGAGATAAGATTTCTAAGAGGAAAGGCATCCGGTAAAATTTCACAGTAATTATCGGTATATCGGATCGAACTGAAATTTTAAAGACAATTCCAAGAAATTATGCAAAACTCATAAAATATTATTTTATGTGTATTTTATTACATTTGGTTGGATTCTAACTATATTTAGTTAGATGGTGATGGAATGGCAATTTTCAAGACTTGTTGTAAATAAAGTCTAGTTGGAGGGCAAATTGGACATTTGCCATGGATGACATTTTTGAAATATTTTGAAATTTTGAGGGCAATTTTGGAAGAAGATTTACACATAGATTAATTTTTGACCATTGATTTTGATGAGATTAAATCTTGGCCATTATAATAAAAAGGGTAAGATGGTAATTTCACTATTTAAATGGATTTTAAATTCATTTAATATTACACTTGGATCAAATATGTTAAAAGATGATAAAAAATCATCTAGACACCTCCAAGGCTGTTCGAATTCAGCAAGAAGAAAGAAAAAAGAAAGTTTAAAACTTTCAAGCTCAAATTTGAAGAAATTAAGGCTAGTTTCAAGCAAATTTGTTTAAGGTAAATTGTTCTACACTTGATTCTCTTCAATTTGATAGTATTTTTGCATGATAAGAATCAAGTATGAGTTACATTTGGATGGAGATTTATTATGGAAATTGAAGTTGATGATGGAATTAGACTTGTAGTTAGTTAATTTGATGATTTAAACATGGAATTAAGGTTAGAATTAGATAAATTCCATGTTAGAGATTATAAACCCTAACCCTAAAATTTTGGGGGGTTTGGTTAGGAAGTTAAATTAAGGATGAAATTGATTGAATTATGATGCTTAGAAACCTATTTTAATGAAATATTGAATAATTTCCCCAAGTTGTAAATTAGGGGTTATTTTGAATTTATGGAAAATTTAGGGGAAATTATTGTGAATTTTATTTTAGCATGGGAATCATTGAATTATGGTGAAAATAGCTTGAAATGGTGATTAGGGACCAAAATGATTTTTTTTTGGAAAATCAAGGACCAATTCAGCAATTTAGCAAAAGTTAGGGATTGGTCTTGAATTTATGGAAAATTGATAGAATTAAAGATTCAAGCATGATATAAAAGTTAAAGGATTGGAATGTCAAGAAAGGAAACCTAGGGGACTAAATTCGAAAAGAAAGTTTGGTTAGGGACTAAAGTGAATAAAGTTTGGAAGTTGAGGAAAAATGTATGAGGATGTTTGAAATAAGTGAAAGGTTTAATTGTAC
This sequence comes from Hibiscus mutabilis, assembly GCA_019671005.1. Taxonomy (NCBI): domain Eukaryota; kingdom Viridiplantae; phylum Streptophyta; class Magnoliopsida; order Malvales; family Malvaceae; genus Hibiscus; species Hibiscus mutabilis. The sequence continues at coordinate 14,212,630 of CM033746.1, read as the reverse complement.
ATTAATTTAATGTACAAAAGCAATATAGTGACTAAAATGTCACTTTTATAAAGTTGAAGGATTAAAAAGGAAATAGTCCAAAATAATTAATTAATTATGGAAATTGTTCAAAATGGGTTTGAACAATTGTTTAATGTCTAAATTAGTCACCAAAAACCCAGGGACTAATTCAACAATTTGCAAAGTATTTAGGAAAAATTTCTAGAAAATTTTATATTCGAATAGTCATGTTCAAGAATTAAATTAGCAGTGTTAGATTTAAGTTAAACACAAGAATGATGATGTATATGTTAATTTGCTTTATACAGTTTTAAAAGAAAACGAAGGAGAACCAAGTGACAAAAAGAAGGATGGGAATCGTGAGTAAAGTTTAGTGCGGCTATACTGCACTAAAACAAGTGAGTGCATTTACATGTTTAATTTATAAATAGGACGACTAGTGAATAGTCAACCTTAATTATAAATAATGTTACATGATATTTAAGTATGTATGTTAATCTAAGTTGCCATGAATATGTTTGTATATGATGAAGTATGTGATATGAAATTTTTATTTATATAATGATCTATGTTTATCATGAATATTTATGATAAAGCATGAAACATGAAATGTTTATTGATATGATTAATTATAATGATTGATTGACAATAAAAGAAATGCCCAAGTATTATGTATAGTCCACGGTATAGTTGGCATGCCATAGAATCCTTAGCAGCTGCACCCTCATGTTCAAGTTATCAAAAGGATATTATATTGTGACAAAATGATTGTGTCACATGCACCCTGGGGATCCACGCCCACTGTGCCCGAGTGCACTGTCGAGGTGCTTCATGTTTATGGGGAGCAAAGAGAGTCCTCGAGTACATACTCATCTTCACGTTCACGTTAGACACTACGGTGTCATATCAAGATGACTCGCGTACCTCGGTCTCATATAGTTTACTTTGGGCAATGGCAAACGAATCATGACACGTATATGAATGTGTTATGTGATTGAATCATGTTATGGATATGAATGATATCATATATGTAAATCATGCCATTTATGAGATTCATGTCATGCAAGTGATATATGCCATGTATGAGGATCATGTCATGTAAATGAAATATGCCACGTATAAGAATCATGTTATACAAATGAATCCTGCCATGATTATGAATCATGCTTCGTATATGAACCATGTAATGTATATGAATCATGTTATGTATGTAAACCATATCATGTATATGTATCATGTTATATATATGTGAATCATGTCATGTGTGTGTACCATGTTGTTCATATGAATTATGTTATGTATGTGAAGTATGTTATGTACACAAAACATATCATATATCATGTGTATGACTTACTTATGATGATAGAGTATTGGAACCATGAGTAAGTTAGGACCTTATGACATGTACATGAGAATCTAGTGGTTGTGGAAACCTTGATAGTATTATCCTATTTTTAGATAGAGAACTTGATATGACATTATATGATAAATATTATTTCATTTTATGTATGTTAAATAAAATTATGCCTCACTAAGTTCGTACTTAGCGTGTGTTTATTTCACATGTAGGTTCTCCGAAATAAAGTAGCGAGAAGGAGCTGTGTTTTGGTAAATCGAGTTACATAACAGTTTACGGTATGTACATTTTAAGTTATAATTTTGATGTCTAGTGGGCATGTACCTGTATGAATGTAAGTTTGAAAGTATAACTGTCTTGTAAACTTAAGTTCATCACATGCTTATGTATTATTACGAATGTATGGACCTAGATTATGGTTTACTATAAATGGATGTAATTTATGACATGTTTAATTATTGTTTAACCCTAATCACGTAATAAATTTTAAAATCAAGAAAAGAGTCTAGAAAGGGTATCTAGTTTCACCTTGAATAATTATTTTTATTTCAAAACATTTATAAATTTTATAAAATAATTTAGGGTTGAAACTAGCTGCTATAGATTAATGTAGTTTTCAATTTAAACCGAGAAAGGGTTAAATAACGGGGTTAAGTTTGGTAAAAAAAATTTAAGTCAAGTTTTCTAAATAATTCAGTAACATCTTTAATGTATATTCGGGCTACGAGTATACGTTAAGGGTGTTACAATTTTAGTCCCTACAATTTAATTTTTAGTCAAAATTCCCCCGTATTTATTTATATTTTTGGCAATTTAGTCTAATATTTTTTTATTTATTCTAGTACCTAAAATTTAATTTTTAGTCGAATTTGACCCCTATTCATTTTTTTGTAATTTAGTCTAATATTTTTAATACGATGATATTTTTGTCCATGATAGTCCTTAAAAATTTATTTTTAACCAAAATTAACCCTTATTTATTTTATATTTTTGTAATTTAGTCCAATATTTTTAATATGATGATATTTTTGTTCATGTTAGTCCCTAAAATTTTATTTTTCACCAAAATTGACCCTTATTTATTTCTATTTTTTTAATTTACTCTAATATTTTAAATAACGATGATATTTGTGTTCATTCTAGTGCCTAATATTTATTTTTAATGTGATTCATTTTCATAAAAGGCATTAAATAATTCGCTCGAAATGACCCAACCCAATGTCTATCGACTATTTGTACCAAACTCAAACTTAATACGAATTCGAAACCCGAATTAACCCGACCCAAAATGAAACCGACTTGAAATTACCCGACCTGAAATAAACCCGACTTGAAATGAACTTGACCTGAAGTCTACCCAAGCCCGAATTAACCCGTCAATTAACTGATTCAGACTCAAGCCGTTTTGACTCGACCTAAAATGAACCTGACCTGAAATGAACCCGACCCGAATCTAGTCGAAACATCAAATCGACCTGAAATGACCTATATTCGATTTGACCCAACATGACAGGACCCGATTTGAAACCTATCCGATTACCTGTTTTTACATCCCTAATTATTATATAGTTTAGAGATCCATACTTTGGATCTTGAAATTGTTACGCATATTTATATTCGAGTACACATATTTATTAAATATTTGGGTAGAGTATCAAAATAATCATTGAACTTTGTTAAAAGAAAATAAAATAGTACAAAATGATAATTAAACTTTATGTTTTGTAATATAATGATAGCTCGGCCGTTAAATACTTAACCTGACTGTAATAAAATATTATATAATAGCACATTTAATCCTCACATTCATACATTCAATCAATTTAGTCATAATTCAAAAAAATTCAATAAATCTAACCCTCATTATTTACACATTCTTTCAATTTGGTCCTATTTATAATTGAAAATAATTGGTAACTCTATGTTATACTTAGAGTTTTGTAGCAACTGCTCTTACCTTGTGGATGGAAATTTCCCCAAATTTGGATTGAATTCCCAACGAGTTTCGATCTCAAAACTACATTTCTTTTGGTGTCCATGCCAGAAGTATTTTTTTGGTGTAAACGGCACCCAAATTTATTAAAGGTATATTACTAAAATAGTTACTTAGGTTTAATAAGTATACACTTTTTGTCACTAATTTTTAAAATTGATCCGTTATGGTCACTTACGCTTTTATTACGTAAACTTTTAGTTACTCAAACTTTTTATTTTTGCCGTAACGATAGGCTGATTTGGCAGGGTAAAAAATAAAATAAATTCCACGCTGAATTCGGAGAATCACGTTGAACTCGACAAGCTTGTCAAATATCTTCCTGTCTGTTTAAATGTCGGAGAATCACGTTGAGTTCGGATTATGATCTGTTTTTCTTACCACTTTGTCTTGATTGTTCAGGGAACTAACAGGGATGATATTCGACAAGCTTCAATTGCCTGTCACCACTCATATGGCAGACCGGATTTTTTGCTTTACTGTTTTCCGTCGGGATTTGAGAAATCGGTACCCCTTGTCGATTTCGAGTTCCCCGATACTCGGTCGACGGTTATGGTTCACCGTCTGGCACATCTTTTGAACGAGAGCTTCATCGTGAAATACAACAAGGCCTTATCGATAATGAAGTCGCTGCTTTACGACAACCCTCGAAGCTTCTCCCGTCAAGCCGAGTTACACTGCCAGTTCTGCACCGGCGCCTAAGAGCAACTGAACTGGTCCGACACTTCCGTAAACATCCACCATACGCGGCTGTTCTTCTTCTCCTGGCACCGCATGTTGATATACGTCCACGAACGGATCCTCCGTAGCCTCATCGGCGACGACTCATTTGCTTTGCCGTTTTACGTTTGGGACATCCCCGAAGCAATGCCGATGCCGGAATATTACTTCGACGAGAACTCGTCTTTCTTTCTTACGCAGCGCGATTTCTCGCATTTTCCATTGCGGGTTGCGGATTTAGCTTACAGCACCGATCAAAATCATCCCCATGTGAGCAACGACGAACAAATCGATGTGAACTTGAAGTTTATGTATACACAGATAGCCTCCGGCGCCAGAAAAACAGAGTTGTTCATGGGATGTACATATAAAGCAAACGACGGTTACTGTAACCAAAAGTTTAATGGTCCACGCTGGGAAGTTAAATAGTCAGCCCACGTGGAATACAGTGAAATTTTATTTTATTTTACCTATGCCATATCAGCCTCTTGTTAACTTTAACGGTAAAAAATGTTTAAATGACCAAAAGTTTACATAATGAAAATATAAGTGACCATAACGGTTAATTTTAAAAATCGATGACAAAAAATGTACACTTACTAAACGTAAGTGATCATTCCAGTACCCATTTATTAATCCAAATATATATCCCACCCATATTGATATGGCTAAACAAATTAAAAAAAAAACTGATTCATTTTGATTACAAAAGCACGATCATCCCCATTATAGCCGGCCTTGTTATTTCTTAATGAATCAATTTATTGAATATTATTTCTAATTATAAATAGGATCAAATTAAAAGAATGTGTAAATAATGAATGCTAAATTTATTAATTTTTTAGAATTATGACTAAATTGTTTGAATGTGTAAATATAAAGGACTAAATGTGCTATTATACAAAGTTTCATAACAGTCATGTTAAGTATTTAACGACCGAGTTACCATTTTGTTACAAATCATAAAGTTTAATTGCCATTTTATAACATTTGAAAGTTTGCTTCCATTTTGTTTTTTTCAACAAAGTTCAATAACCATTTTTGTACTTTACCCTAAATATTTTTGAATAAAGGAATGACTGAAGTCAATAAGTAGTGTTAATGGAAAAAAGGATTATGTCTATTCTAGGAGACCTAAATTCGAGCAGCTTCGTCTACAAGGTGTTTATATTATCAAAAGGTTAAGAAAAAAGTATGAACATTTACTACCTTGTAATCACCTTAAGATTGTATTTGATAATAGGGTAACTATTCCATACGCGAGAGGTGGAAACAAAAAATTTCCACAAACACCTTAGTTTTAGGGTTTACGGTTATATTTTAGGGTTTAGACATTAAGAGTTTAGGTTTAATAGTTTAGAATTGATATGTTGTGGTTAAAATTTATGGTTTAGGGTTAGAATTTAGGGTTTATAGGTTAAAGCTTAAATCCCTAACCATATTACCCAAACCTCTAAATCCTAAATTCTAACCCTAAACACTAAATTCTAACTGCAACCCCTAAATTCTAATACATAAACCCCAACCTCTAACCTCTAAACTTTAACTTTAGACCTTAAAACTAAGGTGCTTGTGGAAACTTTTTGTTTCCACAAGCCGGTGTATTGAATATAAATCCTTGATAATACCAAAAAAATGAGCTTTTTATGGATCACTTAGGTAAGCACTTTTTAGACCATCTTTCACCAATACATATGTACAATCTCTATATTTTTTAACGTTTTTTAATTTCTTGTATTATAAAAAATCAGGGGCGAAGCTAGGAATTTAAAGTTAAGGGGGCCGAAAAAAACTTAAGGGTATAAAAAGCTATTGAACTTTTGTAAAAAAATAATTAAGCCCTCAATTTTTTTGCACTTAATTAAGGCCTTGAACCAAGAAATTGAATCAATTAAGCCATTGAACCAATTTTGACCATTAAATGTTGATATTTTTTTGATATGTTGGTGCAGAGCTTTGTGTCACAGTGTCTCGACTTGACATTTTCAAAAAAAAATATTTTTTTGAAGAAATATGTAAATGCAACATGATAGAATTGTTGTGTATCATGTGCTAGTAACATCTAAAGAAAAAAGTCTTGAGGGTTCCAGAGGCCCATGAACTTTAAAAAAATCAATTAAGCCCTTAATGTTTTTTTTTTGCACTCAATGTCACCCTCAAACCCAAAAAAGTAACCAATCTGACCCTTTGACTGAAAAATCTGTCATTGACCAACGGTTCAATTAAAATCGATCTACTTAGCCCGTTTTCCATGCCACATCACCCGTTAAATATATTAAATATTTCTTCCAAAAAATAACATGGAAAATGACGTTGACGTGGATTAAAATAATATTAAAAAATAAAACCTTTTAACTGGAAACCCTAACATTATATCCTTCAAAAACTTGAAATCGAAAAAGCAAAATCATGAATAGATTAGGGAAAACCCTTTTCTTTCTTCTCTCTTGCATATTGTGAAATTCTCATGGCTTAATTGCAACATTGAAATAGGTGAGTATTCAAATCTCGTTTATTTATTCTGTGTAGAATCTGTCATCTCTCTCGCACATCTCGCATCTCTCGCCATGACTGGAAATTCTTTGAAACTAAGTATTTAAATCATTTGAATTATTTGATTAGTAAAATTGTTTCTTTTATAGTATGATATTTTGTTTGGGAAGTACAAGTGTATTGAAGATGACAATCTCCTAGTGTTCATCAAATGAAGGAGAAGCTGTGTTATGTTATTATGGTAAAAAATGCCCTATGTGGACAACATCAAAAATGAAAAATGATGAAAGAAGGTTATTCAGTTTTCCAAATTTTAAAATTTTGACTGTGACTTTTTTACATGGTATGATGAAGATATGTCTGGTAGAGCAAAATTTCTTATCTATGAACTGAAAAAAAGAAAATGATTAGATAAGGAAAGTGAGTCGAGGTAATAAGGAAGTTCAACAAATGAAGCTGGAATTGAGGTTGGTGCAGAAGCAATTAGTTTTAGCTGTCGAACATGCTCGTACATTTAGGAAGAAGAAGAATTTTTATTTTGTAGGGATGATATTTGTGTAATGCCCTGGTTTTGGGTCTTGATGTTTTCGGGTTCGTTTTAAGGGTCTGGTGGACCGGTATTAGAGATTCGAGTCGGTTTCGGGATTTAATTGGAAAAAAATATTTTTGAAGGTGATAAAAATATGAAAAAATATTCTAAACTTATTATTTAATATGTTAATGATTGGGGTGGAATCAATTCTGGAAAATGAGTTTTGGAAATCAGACATTTTGGACTAGTGACCAAAATGTAAACTTTGAAAACTGTTTTTAGTGACTGTTTTATAAAATGGTCAAAACTTTGAATATTTAAGGAGCTAATTGCACAAAGTCTAATATCAGACTTTATCCCTTAATTGGCTATTTTTAAAAGTGTTTTGGAAAATATAAATAGGTTGGAGAGAATTAATTGGATAATTAATTCCTTAAAACAAAAGTTACGTAACTAACTTTCTCTCAAAATCTTTTCTCTCAAAATCTCTCCAGCCAAACACTATTATCTTCTTCTAAATCTTCAGTTAAATCTTCTTTTTCTTAAATCTTTTGATTTCTAATGGATTCTCAATGGTTTCCAAACAAAACCTTATTGTTTTAACTTTGTTTTCTAATGTAATTCATCCAATTAAGGGAGAAAGCATCCATTAGAGGTAATGTTCATTCTTCTCCTCTAATGAAAGGTTCTTTACTAAAATTCCCAAGTTATTGATCCTTTACAATTGTTTTCTAAAGTGTTTTGCTAGTTTAATTAAGGAAAATTGGTTTAATTATGGTTTAATGGTGAAATTGATAGATTTTCAAATTGGATCTATTTTGCTAGGTTCTTGATCAGATTAGATCATGATTTTCATGTTTAATAATGTTAATAGCTTGGATTTAACATTGTAATCCTGAAACTAGTTGAATCCATAATGTTAAAGGTTGTTATTTAAGGGTTTTTGTGATGTTAATGAAGTTTAATCATTGCTGGAAGTAAAAGGATGTTGTTAAAGTGTTTTTAGATGTTAATTGTTGAGGTTTGATGTATCGAATCGTTAAATTGTGGCTGGGTTAGGTTTGGAAGGTGTTTGAGGTTGATTTCGATAAGTTTTGGATGATTTTTGAGTGGGCAACTTGTGAGTTGCGGGTAATTACTTTGAGGTAGTGGTTTGGATGCATTTTGATGCATGTTTCCTTTGGTTTTGTGTGGCAAAAATAGAGGATAATCAAGGCAAATTAGCTTAAGGTGGATTGTTGCTTGCCGGGAGCTCGATTTGTATTAACGAGCAAGGCGATGTGTAATTGGTGAGTGGAAACTATTTTAAAAGTATTTCAAAGGTTTGAAAGTGGTTTTGGGAGTTTAGGTTAAGTTTGAAACACTTACTTAAGCTCAGAAGTAAGTTTCCCTCTTTTGCTCTTTAATATCGGTTCAGATATGAGCATGTCTAATTCATGTTTTGTTCGTAAACATGGTTTGTTTTACTTACTGTAAATGTATGATTTTGAGTACATATGCAGTGGTTTAAAAGTATATGAAATGCTAGTGAGCATTGGTTTTCATTCCGGTCGGGAATATGGTATTGCGTTTGCAATGTGGTTCGTATATGTGGTGATTTATATAATGCATTGTAAAACAGTGAATAAATGGTTTGTAAATGATATATTGGCTATGTGACATGATGAGAAAACATTCAGATATAGTTAGCATGCTATAGGATAAAGTGCATTATAATATGTTTAAAATCGATCGTGGTTAGAGGTCTTTGAGGCATAGCGGTCGGCTACCCGGACTATGATGTTGTCACTTGGGTTGAGCGGTCAGTTCCCCTTGTTGATGTTAACCTTGTGGACGACATGGTTGTTATATCATGCGGTCGGTATGGTATGGGTTTTGATGGCGGTCTGTCATCATGGGAGATTTGTGTATCCGATATGTAAGGTTAATAGTTGGTTAATCAATGGTTAGCGGTCGACTAATCAAAGATAGTGGTCGACTATCCGGGGTCACTATCGTTGCCAATATATGAAAGTTCATGTGTTGAACCTACTTTTTAATGCTTTGGGATTTAAGCATGGTAATATGATTTAATGCTTTGGGATTTAAGCATGAGATGACTTAATGCTTTGGGATTTAAGCATGTGATTTGTAAATGTTTTTGCGTATGGTCGATATGCATGCTTGATTTGGACTCAATAAAAAGGCTTTGGTCGTAAGCATGATTTGAAAACAAGTGTTTAGTTTTCAAAGGATTTTAAATGCATCATTGTTTTATGAGCTTCCTCACTAAGCATGTGTGCTTACGCTCTCTTTTTTCTAATGATGCAGAGCATTGAGGTTTGGGGCAGCAAAGGCAAGGTTTAAAGTGATCCAAGAACCAAGACTAATTTTGAGTATAAAATCAGTTTAAGTTTTCGGTTAATAGGGCAATGTGTTTGCCATGTTTTTAGGATTTGTAAACTCTGTTTTTCCATGGTTTTTGAGCATGGTTAATGCTATGTTTCAGAGTTGAATGATGTTGATAAGCATGTTGTTGATCTTTGCATATGGTTGATGCTAGGTGGTTGCCTAGGTATGGATTTAGTTAACATTGGTTGATTGCCGTCTTTTGATGAATTTAACATGTTGGTTATGATACTAAAGATAAGTTGGTATGTTGCATATACTGGAAAATGTTCAAATGCGTGTTTTGTATAATTGGAATGTGGTTCTAGGAAACATGCCTATGGTTTACCTTTAAAGCATGTTTGCCATGAGTTAAGGATGGTTCTGTGATTTTATGGCTAGGATCTACCCTTGGTAATGTTGTATGAATGTTTGAAGCATGATTAAGTGGTTTGGACTCCAATAATGTAAGCTAAACCAGCAAAAGTGGACGTTTCAGGTCCAGGCGTATCAGAATGCGTCCCCTCGTACTGGTATGGATAGACCATTTTAGGCTTAGCATTTTGATACGCGATATAGTGTTTTGATACGGGTAAGCAATTTTAGGCTTAGTGTTCGATACGCGGGAAAGTGTTTCGGTACGAGTAAGAGCAAATTGGCAAGGTGTACCGGTACGCATGGCCGTATTGGTACGGTTTTGAACTACTGGAATCTGAGTTTTATAAATTAGCCCAGGCGTACCAAAACACCTGTACATGTACCGATATGGTGTGCAATTAATTTAGTTATTTGGATGTTTGGAAAGTTTTTGATTTATTCATTTTGGTCCCTAAATCTTGTATTGGCAATTGGGCAAGCTTGGTTGGTCGGATTGAACTGAGAATTGACATGCAAGCATGTAATCTGACTAGCTGAGGATTGGTAACCCTAATTTCACTAATGGCCTTATAATTGACCAGTTTTACGTTTTGGTCCCTAAAACGTATTGTATGCAATCGGTTGCCTTTCCGTGGTCCATTTCCTTTGTAACTTCATCTGTTGCAAGCATGGTCACTTAGGATTAAAAATAGACCGATTTTCATAATCTTTCTCTGGTTTGCTTTAGCAAACCTAATATAGCTCGCTCAGTTCGGTCAAGTATCTATGTCGGGTTGAAGGGGTTACAATTTGCTTGGATAATATCTGTAGTACTTGTATTAGTGATTATGTTTTAGGTTAGTCCATGGATTATGAGCTATAAGGAGTTTGGTTTAATGCAAAACCATGATGTTTGTGAACAAAGATGTTGAATTGTTGGTAGTGGGTTGTTTTTGTACAAGTTAATATGTATTTTGTTGTTTAATGAATGGATTAAGGTTTGTGAACAATATTGGTTAAATGCAAAACAATGATGTTGATTTCTTGGATAATTGGTATTTTTATACTAGTCAATATGCATTTTCTTATTTAATGTATGGATTAAGGATTGTTAATTTATGAACAATATTGGTTAAACATAAAAGAAAAGGTTTACGAACAATGATGTTGATACAAAAAAACTTTGCCAAAATATATAGTAAATAAACATACAATAACAGACAATATGTTAGTATATTACCTTTTGGGAAGAACTTGGTACTGTGACAAACTTTCTAGCATGTGCAACGACCAAATTTTTGGGTTAGTAAATCGCGTCTCAGACTCGGGTTATAGGCCTTTATTTTGGAAGCCCAAGTTGAGGGTGTTAAGTTGGACCCGTTATATTTAAGGGAAAAGGTTTGAAATTTAAATAGAGGAAAAAAGAGAAAAGGGGAAAAAAGAAAAATCAGAATACTAATGGTGGAGAGACAAAGTTAGAATGAGGGAGAATTTTAGGAGAGAAAGTGAGGGAGAAGAGCTTTCAAGCTTAGTTTTACTGCCGTCCAGACCACCGTGGCTCTCACTGCTATCGTTATCGAGTAGATCTCGTCGAGATGCATCTGCCGGTGGTTACCCTATCGTCGTTGCTGCCGCCACTCGCCGGGGTGGAAAGAACAAAAATTCCAAGAAGCTCAAACACCATGAACCGTCATCCATTGCCATAAACTGAGGGCACCATTGGACTCATCGGCCGAATATAAGTCAATATGAAGCTCCTCGTTTGCGTTTGGCCATCAGAGGCTACCGCACGCACTGTCGCCAAGCATACGCAGCAGCTAGGGCTGGTACATGTATGCTCCCATGCACCTTGTTGCACCTGATTCTACTCGGTGGGTGCATATACACCCTGCCGTACCTGATTCTGCCCTGCAGGTCTACCATAACTATCGTGCACCACACCGCATCAGATTGCTGGGCTGTTGACTGGTGTTGACCAGCATTGATCGGCCATTGACAAGCGTTGGTCGACTGTTGACTTTTTTAGGGGACCCTAACCCAGGGTTTCTCAACATTCTGAGTTTGTTTCTATTTTGCCAAATTCGAACCCTGTAAGCCATTTTTACGTGTTTGACCTTGTGAATTGAATAGGGGATGCATAAAATTAATGTATTTTCGTATTCATTTTTATATGAGGATTATTCAAGATCAGATGTTGGACCAAGTGGAGTATCGGGAAGCTCATATAAGGATTTATAGATAATCGCTTGAGGTTAGTACACCTCAACTCCAAAATACTTCATAAGCATCATAAGTGTAATTGCCTTGCTTGTTAGTAGTTGCAAAATAGGTTGATGATATATAAGCATGTGTTGAGACCGATATTACGAGACTTGGTAAATATTGAGATGCTTGATGAGCTTGAAAATATTCGAGACTATTATGAGCTTGATAGACTGTATAGGGTCGTTGAATATTCGTAAAATTATTTGATTGGTTGATTTACACGTTGTGTTAGTTGAGTGCTTGAGTTATGAATTGACACATTCGATGGAAATTATACTAAATGGATTGATAATTGTTAATATTCGAATAATTGATCATAAAGTTAGGAATTTATATTAAACGATTAAATACGCTAGAAATAAACTTGAATGTCTTCCATAAGCTTTAGGGATCGATTAAAGTATAGTAAATATCGTGATTCGAGAAAAGTGTGTAATCCTGTGAATAGGGTATAGGTACGAGCTTTAGCGATATTGGTATATGATTAGGGTTTATATTGATACAGGTTGACCTGTACCGATACATATATAAGTACTGGTACGAAAAGGTACCATACTGATACTCGTGTTCGAGTACCGATACCCATTGAACGGAATAATCTATAATGTTAATAAAATTTGGAAATTAACAAGGGATATAAATGAGATAATGTGGATTAATAAGATGATTAATGTACACTTTCATGATAATTAATAACTTGGTAAACATTGGGTGACTTGATGGTAATAGCAACTGTAGGGATCCTTGGTGGATCGTGTGATGCTATGTGCTGTGTGCTATGTGGTAGACGTGTCCTTTCTATGTGCTAATATTGACACCTAGATGGTTGAGTTACTATTGATTGATGGGATCTGGATACCCAGTAAGAGAAAGAGTGTGTTGCAACACCATGGTTGAAGATTCTCGAATGTAGGATCCCGATGCTTAGTAGACGCGGCCTTATTCAAAGATGCTTATTGAGAGATTTCGAGTATGTGTGTATATATCCTAATGCTTAGTGGTCGCGAGCCTCACCCCATAGAGTGTATGTATCCCGATAATTAGTGGTTTCGGGCTTCACTCAGAGTGTATGTATCCTGATGCTTAGTGATCGCAGGCCTCACTCCTATATTCTGGTATGATGCTAATATGCTATGAGAAGCTTATGCTTTCTTCTTATGCTAAGTGATTTGGTGGCTAGAGGTAGCACCATATTTATATGATGTTATATTGCCATGTTATGAGTATGGTTGGGCCTTGTGTGCTACGTATGATGATTGCTATGATGTGATCATGTGTTTAGGCAACTAGTGGTAGTGTCATATGTCAATTTATCCCTTCTTATTGGTCGTACTAGCTTGCATGCTTATGTTTATGATTTGCATGAAGTATAGTATAGTAGATGTGTATCTCTGAGCTTACAAAGCTCAGCGATCAAAATTGTTATTTTCGTGCGTAGGTTGATCTTTAGATCGTGAGATTGTAGAGCACCATCAGTATAAGATTCCAGCTTGTGATGTTTTCTAGACTATGATACTTGTGTTTAGTGGGATTTGTATTCATAAGACCTTACGTCATGGAGTCTGTAATCCTTATCTTTGAAATTGTATTAATCAAATCAAATGTTCAAATATTTTAAAATTATATTTGAGCTCCTTTGTACCATTTTGATTATCTATCTATATTTCTCAACTGTTGGCTTTAAATGTTTTTGAGAAATACCTTATTGAGCTAAACCCAATTTTGAGAAATTTTATGGTTTTAGATTGGGCTTGAGGCCCAAGTATGACACCCGGGTCGAGGGTATTACATTTAGTGGTATCAGAGCTTAGGTTTAGCCGATTCTAGGAAACCCTAGGGGTGGTATAGGTGTTTTAGTAAGATGTCTAGTGAATACAAGCCTTTAAATAAAGTTCTTACTCCTTAAGATTGAAATCTTGATGGTACGTCCAATGTTACAATGCTAAGATGGTTACGATTGTGGCTAAAAGGGCCGAGTTAAGTGTTGAACTACTCATGGAAACGATTTCAGGGGTGAGGTTGCCCTAGATTGTAGAGATGCAAATTAGTTGAATAATGCTAGAGTCGAGGATGTATCTTTCTTCTACCACCTAAATGGTGTACTCGTTGAGTGTTGTAGTCACTTTAAAGCTTTCGGATACGTCATAAGAGTTTGTGGTAAAATATTTTCACCGTTATACATGAATAACGTTTGTGTTGAGGGTATGGATAACCCGCTTTTGAAATTGATCAGTGGGTGCATGTTGGGTGAATGACCTTTTGTTTGTGTAAAATGAGTCTTATTGATACTTGGAAAGTATCATTGTCTCCTCAAGGGTATTTTTTGGGATAGTGGATTTGGGATCCACTGGTTCGTTAGAGTGTGACCGAAGTTAGACGCTTTACGAGTTTGATAGAGATACCTTCTGAAGAGTTGTTACACCTTGGAAATTGCATTGGTTAATCAAGTGCGATGCTAGCAATAATGCCAAGAGTTGTGATTGAGGCTTTGAGACCTCAAAGGAACCCAACCTGTTGTAATGAGAATGTTTGGACCGTTGCCGTTCTACCATGTTTTTTGTGGTGGTTATTTTGAGAATGACACAATGGGGTTGTGAGACATGATTGACCTTTTGATAGATGCTAATGTGTACAATTTAAAGCTCGGGAGCTTCCAGACTGTCAGAGTGTTTGTTTATACTTCTTGGAGGAGTCATTAGGACTTTCTCCCTGTCAATAACATAAGTGGATGTTGAGATAAGGTTGAGTTGGACGTCGGTACCCATCATCTTTATTAGAGGTCATCGATCCAATTGAGAAAGTTAGAGATTCAATTGTGAATGTGCAACTTGAATAAAAGTTTCTTTTATCTACGTGTTTCACACAAGGGAGAACCGTGTTTGTTCGCTGGTAAGAAGTTGGTTCATTAAGATGATGCTTAAACCATTGATAGCTTCTAAAGTGACAGTAAAAAACCGTTACTTGTCTCCTAAGATGGATGACTCGTTTAACTGATTGTGAAGTACTGGTGTGTTTTTCTAATATTGGTTCGAGAATGAGATGTTTACGGTTTTGAAATGAATTTTGGAATAAGGATTTCTTTCTTTAGACCATGTCGTGGTAACGTTTAATGTCCGCAGTGATGTTAGAGGTGCTTCAACGATGATAGAGTAGGTGCTACCATATTCTCTTTTTAATATACGTTTGATGCTTGCGTGACATGTGTGAATGTTTAAGGAATATGAAAGTAGGAGAGTTAATGAGATAATGACCTTGTGTGTGAGAGAGGTTGGTTACCGTGCGATCAGTTAAGGAATCAAGGGTTTGAGACTTTGTAAATGTTTTTGATTGTATCATAGTTTCTTTGAGGCAAGCCGAGGAACATTGGTGGAGATCCGAGCTGCGTGAGACCATTTTGTTGTGACAGTGGTGCTGACTCGATTAGAGCCAAATAAGATTTCGAGATCTTTGATGATGTTTTGTTGTAATGTCAGGGTTGTATTTTTGTACAATAAGAGGAAAGGGTATGCCTACCCCTACAGTGTGAAGTTTTAGGTACTTGGTCTTTAAGGATTTTGAGATTTGGACAACGACGTGAGTCAAAGTAATTAAGAGTTGTTGATCGTGTGATCAATCATCACCTAAGTAAAGTGAACTTGTTAAGTGATGGATTATATGGAGTTAGTTTGGGTTAGAGTATCATGTTGTCAGTGTGGGGCGATCGAGGATTAACAATGAGGGTTGTGTGACAGAGTATCAATACTAGATTTATGCGGTACCGATACTTTTTTCTTTTGGTGTGGGTAATAGTCAGCCAACGTTAATACCTATGTGGTTTAATTGTTAAGCTTCATGTTGAGGATTAGTTAGTTTCAAAAGCCGTGAGAAGTATTGGTTGCTTTTTTAAGTGGGTTCAGTGTTATGGTTGAATTTTAGGTCAGATGTTTTTTGATGAACCATGAGATCTTGTTGTGGATGTTTTAGAGAAAGATATGTCAAGGCAAGAGATTCTTCCTATATAGTACAATGGTCAATATATGGTGAATTCTGAGAGTGACAATTTGTACAAAACTTTCGCCGCGTGTTTTGGGAGACAATGTGGAGTTGTGTGTTTGAAATAGTGATAAGTGTTTGACTTGCCATCATTTGGAAGTCTAACATTGAGCTCTTCAGAGTTGTTGTGATGCTTTGATGTTCATTTGTGGAAAATTTAATAGATGACCGTGAATCTTGTAATGGATTGTGAGTGCATACTTTTGATGAGATTTCATTGAGTAATGGTATTTTCCTTTGGTAAGTATTTTTTAATATTTTCGGTAGTAAGTTTGCTTGGTTTGTTTGTGGGTTTGGTTGTACGACACTGTGACGTGTACATGGTACCTTGTGATACGAGATTTGAGGTTTGTGATGGGACTTTATCCCTTGGTGGGATTTCATGTGATGAAAGATCTGAGTGAGGGTATAGATGACGTGTTTTCTAGACATGTTACGGTGGCTTGGAGTGTAAAATCTTGCATGAATCGAGTTTTTGGGATCTGCTTAGTTGCCGATATGAGTTATTATGCCGAGTTTAAGGTAAGTTCTTGAGGCAAGTTGAGACGTTGTTATTTTTCAGAAGTCTTGCACCAGGCAAGCAATGATATTGATAAGGGATGACATTAGAGTTAGAGTCTCCTTCATGGAGTCGCCACGAGAGGGATCGCTTCGTTTTAGTTACAACAGCTGTGTAACCTCATGTTCTTTTAGATTGTGTAGAGTTGTAGAAAGATTTTGTTGTGCAACAATCTTTTGGGTTCTACAGCATAAGTTAAGTTTCTTTGATGACGTATTCGTGTGACAGGTTTGTCAGGGTACCATTGGGCTTTTTTGGTCACCTGTAATGTACCGAGCAAAGATGGATTCCTTCAAAGGGAAAAAATTAGTTGAGATTATGTTTGTATCGTTAGAAGACAAGTGTTATAATTGAAAAGTGTTATTTGAGATCAGAGTAACGCAGCGAGAAATCTTTGGGGACATCGAAGAGTTGAAAAGGTTTTAGCTTCTTTGTTGTTTTGCGCATACAAACTTCAAAGATGAAATTTTATTTAAGGAGAGGAGAGTTGTAACGACCCAAATTTTAGGTTAGTGAATCGGGTCTCGGACCAGGGTTATAGGCATTTATTTTAGAAGCCCAAGTTGAGGTTGTTAAGTTGGGCCCATTATATTAAGAGAAATGGTTTGAAATTTAAATAGATGAAAAAAGAGAAAAAGGGAGAAAAAAATTAGAAAAATAACGGTGGAGAAAGAATGTTAGAATATGGGGAGGATTTTAGGAGAGAAAGTGAAGGAGATTAGTTTTGAAGCCTAGTTTTGCCATTGTCCAGACCGTTGTGGCTCTCACCGCCACCACCATCAAGTAGATCTCTCCGAGATGCATCCGTCGATGGTCGCCCCATCGCCACCGCCACTCGCCGGGGTAGAAAGAACAAAGATTCGTAGAAGTTCAAACACCGTGAACCATCATCCACCACCATAAAATGAGGGCACCATTGGACTTACCGGCCGAAGATAAGTTGATCTAGAGTTCAACCTTTGTGTTCAGCCATCAAAGGTTGCCGTACGAATCGTCGCTTGTGCGTGGGCATGCGCAGCAGCCAGGGGGTGCATGTATGCTCTCATACACCTTGTCGCACCTGATTCTGCTTGGTGGGTCCATATACACCCTATTGCACCTGATTCTACCCCACAGGTGCACCACAACTGTTGTGCACTGTGCTGCACTAGATTGCTGGGTCGTTGATAGAGTTGATCGGCCGTTGACCAACGTTGATCGATTGTTGACTGGCTGTTGACTTTTTTTAGGGGACCCTACCTAGTTCTCGATGTTCTGAGTCCGTTGGCACAGTCTTTTTCGTCAAATTCGAACCCAGTAAGCTATTTATATGTGTTTGACCTTGTAAATTGAATAGGGGATGCATGAAATTAGTGTACTTTTGCATTCATTTTTATATGGGGATTATTCAAGATCAGATGTTAGACCAAGTAGAGTATCAGGAAGCTCGAATGAGGATTTATCAATAATCGCTTGAGGTTAGTACACCTCGAACTCTGAAATACTTTATGAGCATCATAAGTGTAATTGCCTTGCTTGTTAGTGGTTACAAAATAGGTAGATGATAGATAAGCATGTGCTGAGACCGATATTATGAGACTTGGTAAATATTGAAATGCTTGATGAGCCTCAAAATATTCGAGACTATTATGAGCTTTAGAGACCGTGTAAGGTTGTTGAATATTCGTACAATTATCTGATTGGTTGATTTACATGTTGTGTTGCTTGAGTGCTTGTGATATGAATTGGCATATTCAATGGAAATTATACTAAATGGAATGATATTTATTAATATTTGAATAATTGATCATAAAGTCAGGAATTTATATTAAATGATTAAATATGCTAGCAACAAACCTTAATGTCTTTCATAAGCTTTAGGGATTGATTAAAGTATAGTACATATCATGATTCGAGGAAGTGTACGAACCCATAAATAGGGTATCAGTACGAGCTTCAGCCGTACCGGTATGCGATTGGGGGCTATATCAATACGGGTCAACCCGTATCGGTATGTGTGTGAGTATCGATACCAAATGGTACTGTATTGATACTCGTGTTTGAGTAACGGTACCCACTCAACAAAATAATCTATAATGCTAATAAAAGATGGAAATTGATGAGGGATATAAATGAGATAATGGATTAATAAGATAATTAATGTACACTTCCAAAATAATTAATAACTTGGTAAACGTTGGGTGACTTGATGGTAATAGCAACCGTAGGGATCCTTGGCGGATCGTATGATGCTATGTATTGTGTGTTGTGTGGTAGACGTGTCCTTGCTATGTGCTGATATGGACACCTAGATGGTTGAGTTACCATTGATTGATGGGATCCATATACCCAGTGAGAGAAAGAGTGTGTTGTAACACCAGGGTTGAAGATTCCTGAATATAGGATCTCGATGCTCAATGGACGCGTACCTCATTTGAAGATGCTTGATGAGAGATTTTAAGCATGAATGTATATATCTCGATACTTAGTAGTCGTAGACCTCACCCTATAGAGTGTATATATCCCAATCCTTAGTGGTCGCGGGCCTCACTCAGAGTGTATGTATCCCGATGCTTAGTGGTCGAGGGCCTCACTCCTATATTGTAGTATGATGCTTATATGCTATAAGAATCTTATGCTTTCTTGCTATGCTAAGTGATTTGGCAGCTAGAGGTAGCGCCATATATATATGATATTATATTGCCATGTTTATGAGTATTGTTGGGCCTTGTGCTCCATGTATAATGATTGCTATGATGTGAGCATGTGTTTAGGCGACTAGTGGTAGCGCTACGTGTCAATTTATCTCTCTTTATTGCTCGTACTAGCTTGCATGCTTATGTTAGCAATTAGCATGAAGTATAGTAGAGTAGATGTATATCACTGAGCTTTGTAAGCTCAGCGCTCGTAATCGTTGTTTTCGTGTGTAGGTGATCATATATAAGCATAATAGACCATGCATCCTATGGTCCAAATCAGGGAATGACTCTCTTAGGACTGGTATAAGACCCTGTATCCAATGACAAAATAGTATATGAAAACAACCTTTTGCATATAAATTTGAAACAGACAATCAATATGAAAATAGTCAATAACCCTGCAACTTATAGATAAATTTGAAAATAAAAGGTGAGCATATATAAGCATAACATACAATCAATATGAAAACATTAAGCATATAAAGAAGCCTTTAATAAAAAAGTAAAAATATAAACTTTTGCATGTCAAACATTAGTGCACCTGTTCTCTATTAGGATGATTTAAATCAACCATAAGTTTTTGTAGGAATCGTTTTCACGATTCTTTTCCTCCCCCTTCAAAAAAATGCCCATGTAACTAGAAACATCTGATTGTTTGCGTCCCTTCCAATAGCCACAAGAAGTACTCCCTTTGTAATAGTTTTCAAAAAACACCCATCAACTCCAATGGAAGTCCTACAACCTTCTCAACATCCCTGCTTTACTGCAGTCAAACAAATAAACATTCTATAAAATATTGCAATTCCAACATTGTCTTTATCGAGTTGAATTGACACAGTATTTCCAAGGTTAGATTGTATCAACTCTGCATCATAACCCCAAAAACTTGCAAACTCTTCTACATAAGAACCATTATTCTCTTTTAGAATATTCTTCCTAGCTCTTTGGAACATATTATATATTGCATATACCCCCAATTTAGATGTATACATTTCTTGTAGTGTACTCACTTTTATTTTTGGATCTAATTATATCCTATCCTTGAATTTTTTTGAATCATCTTACATGATATCATAGTGTTTTTATTAATCCTGTAACACTTATGAATTGTATTGTATGTCTTAAGAACATAACAATCGTATCTACTGTCATGACTAGCATAAATCAACCAAGGACATTTTCCCCTACAACAAACTCTTGTCCTTTTGGGTTCATTTTTGACAAAATTTAGTTTTGCACCTTTTGCCGCAGAATATTTTCTCATTGCCTTTTTGAATTGAAGATTGTCTTCAAATCTCATACCTAGTTCTCATGTAGGGATAGAACATTTTAAATCATATCTAGGTCCCACTATTTTGTCCCCAGCAAATGTACCACAAATTTCTGGTTCTAACTAATCAGTGCCACCATATTGTCCTGGGTCAGAAGAGTCTAAGTACTCACTCTCATGACCTTCAAACTTCTTATCATTTTCTTTCGATTCAATTTCCTCCAGAACATCATCCCCCACCATATCATCATCTGTATCCTCACTACTATGATAATCACTATTGTTCTCCTTGTTTTTGAAGTTTTAATATTTTTTCTAATGTTAACAACTTCTTCACCCACATAAGAAGTTATTTCTATATTATGTAAGAAAGTATTTTCATCATTTTCCTCCTCTGTACTTGAATCTGGGTCAGCATTTTTCTCCTTTGTATTTGAATCTGACTCAGCATTTTCAACAACATCCTCTGTACTTGGTCCATCCATAAAGAAACCAGTATTATTGGGAAATGCCATTATACCTCATGGCCCAATAGAAAAAATTATCTGACGTATTCTTCCAGTGATCCATGTACGAGGAACGAATCTGGGGTGAAAAGGGATGAAATGTTACCTTAAATAAATCTGTACCGCAGGGAGTTAGAAGAATCCAATTCTTCTAGCACAATATTGAATCCAAGTTAGAGAGGTTTTTCGCAAAAGGCATATTTCGGCTGCTAGACCTTATGCCTTTATATAGCATTCAAAAACCTAATTCTAATTAAATTCAGATTCATTAAATATACAATATATTTAACTAAATATAATTAAATATATAGAATCTGATTCTACTTTAATTAGGTTTCTTTAGAGATATATATTTTAATAGTATTTGATAATTACAATAATTATCTAGTATTAAAATATATATAAACAAGATTATCTATAATTATAATAATTTCAATTTTTACTTATTACGTGCACAAGAAGTTTGTGCACATGCTATCTAGTCGATATTTGTTCGTTTCAATCATAGGGTGTGACCCTTGTAGGTTCATGTAACGTTAGCAGTAATATCTAGAACAATTCTAATATTACAAGCAATGAGTGGCATCTAGCAATGCATCATTGTTACCTAAGTTACAGGAAGTCGTGGTTCGACATAACCTTTTCGTGATTAACTCTTTTCATGTATTACATCCTTTTGTCTTCATATCTAGATCAAACACAAGTAATGGAATAGTCACACTTGTGTAGTCCATCTAATATTTCTTGATATCTTGAGCAGACTATTATAAACGAATAACTATGATATCTCATATCAATTTATTCGAGCATGGCCATGCATTTTCTTGTCTCACTCAATCAAGTGGCCTATGATATTACTCTTATTATGTAGGATGGAAAAATTCTATCTTGATCAACCATATCCCTCTACATAGATTGTGACATATCCAATATTGGTCTTTATAGTGTAGTCAGTTACGACACACGTTTGACTGCATCAAAATATATCACTCACGATGTTGAAATAATGATGATCTCAAGTCTGATGATCATACATGTAGTTATCAGTATGAGCTATGTTGTGACTATCACATAATAATCCAAGAAACATGCTCATAGCGGGTCATTCCAATATGTCATTCTCTAACACATACTTATGTATTGATTTTGACATCTTCATGTCAATGACAACACTTCGTCACCAATCAGCTACAAATTAGTCTTAATGTATTATTGTTGTCCATGCCCACAATAATACTCGAGTAAGGACATTCAAAAATAGCTATATTATTCTAAGGACTTTATTATAATTCAGTTTATTTATAAATGTACAGAATAAGACTGAAAAATAATAATGGCTTTATATTAATAAACATGATAAAATAAGTATGTCTTTTACAACCATCTCATGATTGGTCTTTGAGCATAATCCAATAAGTATCACTTGACCCTCCACCAGCATCAACAGCCCATCTTGGCCCACCATTACAAGCAAGCTCAAACCCATTAGTAGCCCCTATTGGCCCACCATTGCAAGCAGGCTTAAACCCATCAGTATCCCCTATTGGCCCACTATCAATACCAGACCCTAAGACGACATCTTTAAATCTATCTATGGTAGTCCTTAATTCTTCACTAGCAGCTTCTAAACCCTCAATATTAGCCCCAAGTCATAGGAACCGTCAATACCAGTAGCTCCTTCCACATTTACTTCTAGACCCTCAATACCCTCAACAACTTCATTTACTTCTTGACAGCCATTATTAATTTTTGGACTACCATCTTCATCAATTTTGTGGTCAACATATATATCAACAATACCCTTTGTGGTCAACAATTGAATTACCTGTCTTACTGTTTCATCATTCTAAATCAACACTAACCCATCGCAATTAAACTCTAAGCTAGGATCCCTATAATACACAAATTTGTGTTGACCATATCCTAATAGTTCCCTGATGAGTCCTTAAAATAGTCCCATTTTATTATCTTTAGTACGTATATTTGTAGGGTTTATTAAGTGTTTTATTCATATTTGTAGGTTTTTAGTTATTTCATATGTTGTGGTTTGTATTTTAGATATTGCGTTTCAGTACTTTTAATATGTTTTCAGTTTTTTTAATAAAATGTATTTTGAGTTAATTGTAGGCTTAGATATGTTGATTTTGGTGATTGCATTTATGACAAAAATGAAGTTAAATCCAAAGATAATCTAAGTTGAATTGAGAAAATAGACTCAATAAACTTGTACTAAATTTCTGTACTCAATATGTTGTACGGTTTTGACAATAACGTGAGCTCTAGAACTCGAAAAGTGGACCATAAGATACCGTTGTAAAGCTTGTTGAGTCTACTTCATTTTCAAAGTAATTGGGAAGCAAAAAAAAATTCTTGAAATGACCAGAAAATACTAAAACCAGAATCTTACAAGTGGTGACAACATGATGACAACTTTTGACATTTTAAAGGATATCACCATATATAGAAAGACTTTTTAAGTGAAGGAAAGTGAATGGAAATTCACTCTCCATTGCCATATAGCATCACAAATTTCCTATAAATGGGCTTTAGTTTTACCTTGTAAATTATCTTAGTAGCTTTGGTGTAACTTTGTATTTTAAAGAAATCAAGATCATTTTTCTTTCTTTCATCTTTTAATTTTCTTTTTCATCTTTATATTTTCTTTCTTATGTTCGGTTTTTGTAAACCAAATTTTATTTTCTTTATGCTTATTATGTCTTTCTAGATCAAGTTGCTGAGGTGAAAGGATGGAGCTCTTGGTATATACCAAAAGGTTAGTTTAAAATTCTCAACGTATAACTAAAACATGTTAAATTAGTATATGATGTTAAATTCACTTGGCTAATATTCATATTAGTAAATTAAGAACCTTGATTCATTATAGACAAGTAATTTGGCACAATAAATGCTTGTTTTAATTAACTTGATTTATTGTAGACAAAACAATTGACATAGTGAATACTTGAACTTGTTTATTAATTTTGATTGCACCAATCTATATAACACCATATGCTATACCTTTGCATTTTGGACAATGTTTAATGCACTATGGACTTTGATTATGGACATTGGACTTTCATTACAGGACCTTCCGATTGGATTTTCCTTCATCATGTGGACTTCAATTGAGTAATAAAATGAATAGAAATTAATCTTAGTATAGTACCAAGAATGGATTCTCAAAACCTCAACATCTTTCATTTATATCGTTGTTTATTTATTTTTAATCAATTATCATCTTTGCAGAAATTTTTATTTGAACTTATAATCTTGTAATTTTCAAACAAACTTCCCTATAGATTCGACCTCGGACTACAAAAAATTATTACTTGACAACAACCTGCACTTGGGTATACGACCAATAAGAATCGGTCAAGTTTTTGACGCCGTTCCCGGGGAAGGTAAGATTTAGAATTCAAGTTTATATATATATATATATATTATTTAATGGATGGTTTTACCACCTATTTATGTGTATATTAGTTTTTTTATGTCTATTTGACAACGTGATTTTAATTCTCGTCGTTTGGTTGGAAATAATTTTGAAACCCTTTTGGAAATTTGTTTGACACACCTCCAAATTCACCTACCTTGTCTGAAAATTAAATTGTTCTCAATGAAAATGAGAATCTACAAGTGCGCTCGATGCATGGCTACTTGCAACCCCCTCGAACTTCACTACCTTCATGTTTCATCTTCCCTCCAAATGCAAACAACTTTTGATTTAAATCGGGTATGATATTTTTACTTCCTACATTTCATGGCATGGAATGTGAAAGTGCTAATGATTTCCTTAAAGATTTTGAAGATGTATGTGTCACTTTTAATGACCAACAATGTTCAAATGAAATTATTATGTTAAAATTATTTCCTTTTTCTTTAAAAGAGAAGGCGAAAATTTGGCTTAATACGTTGAAACCTAGGTCAATTGACGCTTGGCAAGAAATGCGAACTCAATTTTTAAAAAAGTTTTTTTTCCAACACATAAAACTAATGTTTAAGTAAACAAATTCAAAATTTCATTCAGAAGCCAAATGAAATATTTTTCAGTGTTGAGAACATTTTAAAGATTTATTAAATTCTTGGCCCATCATGGATTTGAAGAATGGCATATTATAAGTTTTTTCTATTATGGTTTGACTCATGAAAATAAACAATTTGTTGAAACAATGTGTAATGGTAATTTCATGAGTAAACAACCCGAAGAAGCTTTTGATTACTTAGATCATTTAGTTAAAAATTCTCAATCTTGGCACACATATAATTCTACAGAAGGATTTGTTAAATCTAGTATTGAGCATAATAAAGGAAAATATCACCTTAACCAAGATGATGATTTAAATGCTAAATTTGGTATTTTGTCTAGGAGACTCGATGCCATGGAAATTCAAAAAATAAAAGAAGTCAATTCGGTGAAAAGTCAAGAGAGTTGTGATATTTGTGAGATCATAGGACACCTACTCTTGAATGTCCTAACATTCTAGTTTTTAAAGAAATGTTTCATGATCATACAAGTGTCATGAATACATCCTCAAAGCCTTTTCCTTCTCCATGTTCTGAAACTCATAACCCTTAGTGGAAAAATCATCCAAACTTTAGGCAAAATAATAACCATCCTCATGTACCCTAAAATCAAAAGCCTCCATACAGTTCATCTAATATATATTCACAGGTAAAAAGTCTTGAGGGGACATTGCAAGTTTTCATGCAAGAATAGAAAAATTTTAATATTCAAACATCACAAGCTATCAATGAAATCAAGACAACACTTTCAACATTGACAGTTTCGTTGCGCACTCAAGAAAAAGGTAAGTTTCATGCTCAACCTCTTCCAAATCCTTCTAATCAATGTCTTGTTTCTTGTTCTAATGGAACTCAACAAAAAGATGTTAATTCTATCACAACCCTTCGAAGTTGTAAGAATTTTGATAAAACTATTCCATCCAAAATTCAAGAATCTTCATCTCCTTCAAAAGGTAAAAGTGACAATAATGGTAAGTCTAAAAATATTACATAGAAAAAGAGAAATGTGTAATTCCTGCCCCTTTTCCTCAAAGATTACAACCAACAAAGAATTTGAACAAAAATGATGAAATCTTATAACTTTTCAAACAAGTTAAGATTAATATTCCTTTGTTAGATGCAACAAACAAGTTCCATCATATGTAAAGTTTTTGAAAGATATGTGTACTGTCAAAAGAAAACATAGCGTGCAAAAGAACGTGTTTTTAACAAAAACTGTAACCTCGATCATTCAGCATCTTACCCCACCCAAATACAAAGATCCTAAATGCCCAAAAATTTTATGCATTATTGGTAACACTAGAATAGAGCGCGCTTTGCTTGATCTTGATGCTATTGTTAATCTTTTACTTTTTTTGGTATATCAATAGTTAGGTTTGGGTGAACTTAAGGCAACGCCTATTACACTCTAACTTGTTGATCGTTCTATTAAAATTCCTCGACGGGTGGTAGAAGATGTGTTGGTTCAAATTGATAAATTCTACTTTTCAGTTGATTTTATTGTTTTGGACACAAGTCCCGTTTCAAATGCAAATGCACAAATTCCTGTTATTTTAGGTTTCCCATTTCTTGCTACTTCTAATGTCTTGATTAATTGCAGGGATGGTGTTTTGAACCTTTCTTTTGGGAACATGACTTTAGAATTAAATGTGTTCAATGCTTGTAAGAAACCTGAAAAGAATTCTAAAGTACATGAAGTAGATTTTATCGATGAACTTTTTCATGAACAAATCAACATTTCTAAACTTTCTGATCCATTAGAAGCTTATTTTTCTAGTTTTGAAATTGAAGATGTCCCTAGAGTTTTACATGTTAACTCTTTAAAAAATCCTTTGCATGAAAATGATAATCATTATTGGATACAAAAGTTTGAGGAACTTCCATCAATACCAACAACTTTGGTATCACCAAATGATGAACCAACAAAGTTGGATTTAAAGCCATTGTCATCTCACCTAAAATATTCATTTTGGGGTAAGAATGAAACCTTCCAGTTATAATATCTGCAAAAATTGATGAACTCCAAGAAGGTAAGTTGTTAGAAATTTTGAAACTGCACAAGAATGCATTAGGATGGACTATAACAGATATAAAAGGAATTAGCACATTGATTTGCACTCATAATATTTATTTAGAAGAAAATGCTAAACCTTGTAGACAAATACAACGAAGGCTTAATCCTAATATAAAAGAAATAGTGAGAAATGAAGTCATTAAACCGTTGGATAATGTAATCATTTACCCTATTTTTGATAGTAAATGGGTAAGTCCTACTCAAGTAGTACCTAAGAAATCTAGAGTTATTGTGGTTAAAATGAAAATAATGAATTAATTCTAATTAGGACTGTTTCTAGTTGACGTGTGTGCATTGATTATAGAAAACTTAACGCAATAACTAGGAAAGATCATTTTTCTTTACCCTCCATGGATCAAATCGTAGAAAGAGTTGCAGGGAATGAATATTACTGCTTTTTAGATGGATACTCTAGGTACAATCAAATTGCAAGTGCACTTGAGGACCAAGAGAAAGCTACATTCACATGTCCCTTTGGCAAATTTGCATACAAAATGATGCCTTTTGGATTATATAATGCTCCAGGAGCATTTCAAAGATGTATGTTAAGCATTTCCAGTGACATGGTCGACTGTATTCTTGAGGTATTTATGGATGACTCTTCTATTTTTGGTGATTCCTTTGATGATTGCTTGTCAAATTTAGAAAAAGGTATTGGTTAGATGTGAAGAAAAAAAATCTTGTTCTTAATTGGGAAAATGTCATTTTATGGTTACTAATGGTATTGTATTGGGTCATTTTGTTTCTGGAAAAATAATTGAAGTAGACAAGTCAAAAATTGATTTAATTTCCAACTTGTCAACACCTACGACTGTAAAAAACATTAGGTCATTTTTAGGACATACATGATTTTATAGGACATTCATAAAGAATTTAAGTGCAACATCCATACCATTATGTAAGCTTTTATTAAAATATAGTGTGTTTGAATGGAATGAAGATTGTGAACATGCTTTTAAAAAACTTTAAAACATCTAATTTCTGCTCCTATAATGAGACCACCTAATTGGGCTTTACCATTTGAAATCATGTGTGATGCTAATGATTATCTTGTTGGTGTTGTTTTAGGACAAAAGAAGGATAAGAAACCATATGCCATATATTACGCAAGTAAAACTTTAAATAGTGCTCAAATGAATTATTCCACTATTGAAAAGGAATTACTTGCAGTAGTATTTGTGTTGGATAAATTTAGATCTTACCTTGTTGGATCATCAATTGTTATTTTTAGTGATCACACAACTTTGAAATATCTTCTTTCCAAAAAAGATGCAAGCCAAGGTTGATTAGGTGAATTCTTTTACTTCAAGAATTCAATATCACCATTCATGATAAGAAAGGAGTAGAAAATGTGGTGGCAGATCATTTATCAAGACTTGTTTTTGATACATGTTTTGAATCCACACCAATTAATGATAATTTTCCTGATGAACAACTTTTAAGTATTTATGTTACACCCTGGTTTGCTGACATTGCTAATTATCTTGCCACGGGTAAAATTTCTTTTCAATGGGATCTTCAAGATAAGAGGAAGTTTCTAAATGAAGTAAAGAAATTTTACTAGGATGATCCTTACTTTTTTAAATATTGTCCTGACCAAATATTTTGAAGGTGCATACTGGAAAATGAGGTAAGTAGTGTCCTTCATTTTTGTCATTATGAGGCAGGTGTTCATCATTTTTCATCAAAGAAAACTATACCAAAAATTTTGCAATGTGGATTTTATTGGCCAACTTTATTCAAAGATGTACATAATTTTTGCAAGTCATGTGAAAGTTGTCAAAAATTGGGATCTATTTCTAAAAGAAAATGATGCCATTAACCCAATTTTGGTAATTGAAATTTTTGACTATTAGGAATTGATTTTATGGGTCCATTTCCACCTTCTTTTTGTTTCTTGTACATTTTGATCACAATTGATTATGGTTCTAAATGAATAGAGGCAATTCCATGTCGCAATAATGATCATAGAACAATGATCAAATTTTTGAAGGAAAATATTTTAAGTCGATTTGGAATTCCTCGATCCATTATAAATGGTGGATGAACACATTTTTGCAACAAGGTATTTGAATCTTTAATGAATAAATATGCCATTACACATAAGGTTGCAACCCCTTATCACCCTCAGACAAATGGACAATATGGAAATTAAACAGATTTTGGAAAAAATAGTTAACCAAAATCGAAAAGATTGGTCTTTAAGACTTAATAATGCTTTATGGGCTTAACGAACTGCTTTTATAACATCATTGGGGATGTCCCCCTATATACTAGTTTCTGAAAAACCTTGTCATTTACCCGTGGAATTGGAACATAAAGTATATTAAGCTATTAAAATGTTTAACTCCAATCTTGATGATGTTGCACGATCGCGATAGTTACAAATTAAATAACTTGAGGGACTTAGAAATGATGCATATGAGAATTCAAAGATTTATAATGAAAGAAACAATGCCTTTCACGATAAATGAATTTCAAGAAAAAAATTTGATGTTGGGAAAAATGTTCTCCTTTATAATTCTAGACTTCACTTATTTCCTGGAAAATTAAGATCAAGATGGAGTGGACTTTTTGTTGTGAAACATGTTTACCCTTATGGAGAAATTACATTGAAACTCCTAAGACTGGAAATATGTTTAAAGTAACTGGAAAAAGACTTAAGCCTTTCATTGAAAATCAAGCCACTCAAGGTGAGGTTCTTTATCTCTTAGACCCTTGTTAAAAAAATGATGTGATTATATATAATTATATTTTTAATATTAATATTGTTAGTATATATTATTATTATTAGAATACTTATGATATTAAATATTTATTATTATTATTATTATTATTCTAGGTTAAATGGCAGATAACGATACTCCATGAAGTTTTTTGGTTCATCACCTACCCATAAAACTGACACTGTATATTTATTTCTCACTTTC
This sequence comes from Hibiscus mutabilis, assembly GCA_019671005.1. Classification (NCBI taxonomy): domain Eukaryota; kingdom Viridiplantae; phylum Streptophyta; class Magnoliopsida; order Malvales; family Malvaceae; genus Hibiscus; species Hibiscus mutabilis. Next base: position 14,182,474 of record CM033746.1, on the reverse strand, counting down.
ACTGTCAAATTCACTCTTCTGGTTTCTCTTTCATTTTTCTTTTTTTTTTCAAAATGGATGTTATTCTCTTAACACTGCAGAAATGTCTTTCCTCTATCCTACAAAATATGATTCTAAAACTTTACAAAGTCAGATTTGAAAGATTGAGAATGCTCATGCACTAAGGCATGCCTACTGACATTTGTAGGCTAATCGAAGAAAAACTAAGGTATGAAGAATATATTCCTTTTTTGCATTTACTTGGTACTAGATGAAGTACATATGCAATGAAAAGAAGATCCAAACGTCTGGGATCAAATTGCCATAACTGTGTGAGATGGACTTGTTTGGGAGATGTCGTTCTATTGGGATGACTTCCATAAATCGAGATGATAAAATCAAATTTGTTAAGGATGGACTGAGTAAGGAGAATTTGAAGAATATTCAAAGTTCTCTTGAGATGCATCCTAGTAGAGATGTGCAAAGACAAATTCTTGATTTATGGCTGATATTTCAAAATGAATGGCAACATCTTGGGAATCTGGCGATAAAAGACCATGTTTGTCAGTTTTAAGAAAATTGGATGGGAAGCCTATCCTCGACTCATAGAAGGCGTTCAAGTCATTTCTGGACATAAAACCAGAAGAAGCTGTGAGCCACAGTCGAAACTACTGTAAATATTTCTCAAGCTTTGATTTACAACAATTTTATTTTTATTATTCTTCTTTTTCTTCATGCTTAATTACCCTTTATATTTGAGTGATCTTGAATAACTGTGTGTTGCAGGAACCGTTACTGCAATATGTAAATGCTATTCACTTTTTGCTTTTTTTATTGTATTATATCTTTTACTATATTTTTTTCATTAATTGTAATCATTTTCTACTGTTGCTTTTTGAATTTTTCATTGCAGGTTTCATTAATGACAACCATTTTTTTACTACTTACCTTTTGAATTTGTGTTTCTTCTTTTTGACATTATAATTTTTCGGTTTAACATTTTGTACCAACAACTTATCTACCACTTATTATATATTAGTATTGTTGTTCTTTTCTTTTCAAGGAAAAAAACAAAAATGAAAAGTACTTCAACTAAACGTCTTCAAAAGTTTTATGTTTTTTGTGGATCATATCCAGGAAAAGATGAATCTTTTACAAATGCAGCTAAGAAATTGAGAGAAGTTATGGCCAGACAAAAATATTAAGTAATTTATGGAGGTGGATGTATGGGTTTAATGGAAGTAGTTGCTACAACAGCTTATGTGGGAGGAATCTCAGTTCTGGGAATAGTTCCAAAAACATTGAACTATTTATGTGGGCCTACAATAGAAAGATAAGTACGAGTCAGTAGTATACCAGAACAAATAGCAATCATGATTCATTCTTCTAATGTATTCATTGCTCTACCGGGAGGTATCGGTATATTGGAAGAAATTGCCTACGTAATTTCCTGGTCATCTTTGACTAGTAATAAAAAACCCATCGTTTTGCTTAATATTAATGGTTATTTTAATAGTTTACTTTCTTTTCTTGATAATGCTGTAGAAAATGGATTCATGTTTTCAAAGGTAAGAAGAATCTTAATTTCTGCTACAATTATTGAATAACTATTCAAAAAGCTTGAAGCTTTTAAGTGTCTTCCTGACATAATGAATAGTATAATTGAGAAAAGAAAAAAAGACGAAGACAAGTGAGATTTAGATTGTTCTTTATCACTGTGATATTATCTTATTTTTTAACTAACAATTTTCTTTGTTCTATTTTAATTACGTATTCTAGCAATCATTAGCAGTCATAACAGGTGAAATTTTCTAAATTCTACTTTTAATTTTGACATTGAAGACAATGTCCTAATTAGGTAGGGGTAGGGGATATTATAAAAAATATGAGGTTTGTTAAATAATTAGGTTAATTCAAGTTGAAAAAAAGTGATGGATTATAGCTAGTTTTCTTTGGTTAATTTTAAGACGCACTTTGATCTTTTTGACATATCTAGAAAAAAGGTGGTTGAGTAAGTATTTATACTGAGACACACCTTTTTGATTATGGTTTGTTTATATTGTTATAAAGTAGTAGTTATAATAAATGTTTCATAAGATGTCTAAATTTTCACGAGAAGTTAAGTTAAAAAAGTGGCTGAGTAATGTAAATCTTGAGACACACTTTGACAATTTTATAATATACTATATATTTTAAAAAACAAATTTTGTTTGATTGGTCCGATGATTGAGTGTTTGTGTTTTAGTTTTTTTTATATTACATATAGTTTTGCATGCACTTAATTGATTTCTATGAGTTGAAACAAATTTGTGATAACATAGTAAATACTATGTGAGCTTAAAAGATTAAATATGTGTCAAAAGTATGCTATGATTTGTCTATAGAAAGAGTCTTCGATGTTTCACCGTTAGAATGAATAAGGACATTAGATGCTTCACTTTGAACTTTCCTTGATATATGCAGAATTTGTGATTTCTTTGTTACACATCATCTGTCTAATGGGATGTTCATAGAATTGTAATCGACCGTAAGTGAATGATGAACCCAATCGTAAAAGAAATTCATTATTTCCCTCCTTAAAGATAATAAAATAATAATAAGAGTTCCAAATACATGATAGGGGACGAGCCAAGTCTTTTTTTTGGGATTGATTGATCCTTTTAAGACAACCATACAATCTTTCCCTTGAACATATGATTTTGAGCCTTAGTCTTTTTTCTAGATTCACTAAATATTTCTTTGTTTATCTTTACCGATAGAGTTTAAAGCTCCAACCCCCTTCATTTGATTTAGATGCTTAGTACTTACTAGACATATCTTTATGAGCATAATTATTAATGGGGTAGGTAGGTACATTTTAATGGGAGAAAGATACATAAAAAGGATTAAAGAATAGACATTTATTCTCTTTGTTTCTATAAAAATGTTTTCTTCATTGATAAAAAATTAAAGAAAAAGAAAAAATACTAGTGTTAAAAAATAAAAAAAAGTTATATGTACTTATGCTTTATCCTTTTGTAATGGAGAAATAAGGAATATTTTGAAAAATGATGGAGTTGTATGATCACTAGGGGAAGATGGAAATTAATACTTCTTGCTCACTTTGATCCATAAGTAAATTGAGCTTAGGATAGGTCATTTGCTGTCAATCTCATTGAAATTAGTTTCTTTTCTCTAATTTTATATAAGGGTGAATAATGAATTAATTTATGATAGCCATTTAGTTATTGATTATTATTTTTCCAATGTGCTGATGAGATTGTACATAGGTGATTTGCACGCTTATAAGCACAGAAGTTTCAGTGTCCTAATACTTTTTGACTATGAGACTTTTTTAGAGACTACCTATGTCGTGAATAGCATTCTATTTGGCCATGTTCAAATGTTTAAATTCTTAATAGAGATATTCTACTTTTCATTCACAACTTTGTTTTCTCCTCATCAGTTGACGCTAAGTATATTAAGTTGCATTTCATTTGCATTAATGTTTTGTTTGCTTGAGGACAAACAAAAATGTAAGTGTGGGGGTGTGATGAGTCCTTAACATAATCTCATTTTAGTATCTATAGTAAGAACATTTGCAGTGTTTATTAAGTGTTTTATTGACATTTGTAGGTTTTTAGTTATTTCATATGTTGTAGTTTGTATTCTAGATATGTTGCGATTTTAGTACTTTTATCATGTTTTATGTTATTTTTAATAAAGTGTATTTCGTGTTAATTGCAGGCTTAGATATGTTAATTTTGGTGATTGTATTTATGACACAAATGAAATTGAATCCAAAGATGATCTAAGGTGAAAGAAGTTGGGCAAATAATTAAATTTAGAAAATAGACTCAATAAACTCGTACTAAATTTCTATACTCAAAATGTTGTACGATTTTGACTATAACTTGAGCTCCAGAACTCTAAAATCGACCCATGAGATACCGTTATAAAGCTTATTGAATATAATACATTTTCAAAGTAATTTGGAAGCAAAAAAATCTAGAAATGCCCAAAAAATGCTGAAACCAGAATCTTACATGTGGTGACAACATGATGACAACTTTTGACATTTTAAGGATATCATCATATATAGAAAGACTTTTTAAGTGAAGGAAAGTGTCTGGAAATTCACTCTCCATTGTCATCTAGCATCAAAAATTTCCTATAAACGGGCTTTAGTTTTGCCTTGTAAATTATCTTGGTAGCTTTGGTGTAACTTTGTATTTTAAAGAAATCAATATCACTTTTCCTTCTTTCATCATTTAATTTTCTTTTTCATCTTCATATTTCTTTCTTATGTTTGATTATTGTAAACCAAATTTTATTTTCTTTATGGTTATTATGCCTTTATAGATCAAGTTGCTGAGGTGAAAGATTGAAGCTTTTGTTATATACTAAAGGTTAGTTTGAAATTCTCAATGTATAACTAAAATATGTTAAATTAGTATATGATGTTAAATTCTCTTGACTAATATTCATATTGGTAAATTAAGAACCTTGATTCATTATAGACAAGTAATTTGGCACAATAAATATTTGGTTTAATTAACTTTATTTATCGTAGACAAAACAAATTGGCATAGTGAATACTTGGACTTGTTTATTAATTTTGATTGCACCAATCCATATAACACCATATGATATACCTTTGCATTTTGGACAATGTTTATTCCACTTTGGACTTTGATTTTGGACAGTGGACATTGGACTTTCATTACAGGACCTTCTGATTGGATTTCCCTTCATCATGTGAACTTCAATTGAGTAATAAAATGAATAGAAATTAATCTTAGTATAGTACCAAGAGTGGATTCTCAAAACCTAAGAATCTTTCATTTATATCATTGTTTATTTATTTTTAATCAATTATCATATTTGCACAATTTTTTAATTAAACTTATAATCTTGTAATTTCTAAACAAACTTCCTTGTGGATTCGATCTCGGACTCCCGAGAATTATTACTTGACAACAATATGCACTTAAGTATATGACTAAGAAGAGACGGTCATTCCATATTTCCTAGTATATCCCATATACAAAGTCTTTCTGGATCTACCTGAAACTTTTCAGTATACCCATTAACATATTCAAACTTTGGAGTAGTCCTAAATTTTCCACCATGAAAATATCATAGCGCTTAGATTGACTCACCCATTCTGCAAAACAGTTGCACCTTGTGAATACTACTGTAATGCTGTAAATAGTCAATGTTCTTAACATATTCAAACAATCAAAAACAATAAACTAGAAAAATACAAGACTCATCACAATGGGTTAACACCTTTTTACTTTAATATTCAAATGTACTATTAAACAATAAACCAAAAAGAGATAATATGTTATTTAACAATATACCTTCAACAACTTTATATCTTCACGAATATTCCCCTTCAGACAAGCTTTCAGCACTGTCTCGGGAGCAACCAGTAAAAAACAAAAAAATACTCACAAATAAGTCTTTACCCACAAACCATAAATAAATCTAAAAAACAATACAAATAAAATCATAAAAGCATATAGATTAAGAGAAAAACCTACCAATTTCAGGGAAAAAAACATTTCGCTTCCAATGGGGTTTCAGTTTTCACTTTAATGCTTCAATAGTTTCAAAACCTGCTACAATGCTCTGATTGAAGGGAAGTTGAAGACAATGAATTTTCTAATTATCGATTTTTTGAGTATTTTAGATTACTTTCTCTTTCAAGAACTCAAGAATTTTGGCGGTTCAGTTTTCTTTAAGGGTTCTTTTTATTTGTGAGAGTTTGAGTTGTTTGATTAAGGAAAACACGATTAATGTTAAAAAGGTTTTATTTTTTTAATATTATTTTAATCCACGTTAGCGTCATTTTCCATGTCATTTTTGGAAGAAATGTAACACCCCAAAATTTCATTAAACAATATTAAGGTCACCAAAATGACAAAAATGCAAAAGTTAGGATTTCTTCGATTATGGGTTATGAAAAAGGAATTTTTGAGATTTAAAAGCATCAGATGATAGAGGACAAGCTAATTTGGGTACTTGAAAAGTTTGGTTGAAATCCAAGGAAAATTGGAATGGGAATTGAAGTTTAAAATTTAGTGACCAAATGATAGCTTTTCAAAAGTTGGTGTTTAGAGAATAAAGATGGGAAAATATGAGCGCCTAATGAAGAATTTTACCATTAATAATTTTTATTCCATGGATGGATAGACCGGGTTAGAATGTGTATTTTGGCACTACCCGGATTCCGGTACGAGAATTATGTAAAAAGTTATTCTCAGTCGAATAATTAGGTGATGCCCGGATATATGACTCGAATAAAGAAAATTATTTGGTCATTATTTTTATTCTGTATATAGATAAGACAGGATATGATACAAAAGTTGATAAAAGTTTCAGGAAGAAAAATGCAGTTCCAGATACCGAATTTTGATTGAACTTTGTAGTTAAGTGTGCTCAGGCCTTAGGATGGATGACAATCTAGAAAGGTCCCATATCTGTATGGATGAGTGGAAATACATGAAATTTTATTAGATGATGGAATAATATATTAATATCGGATCCTAAAATTTATAAATATGAAGTCACATATTCAATTCAATAATTTGATTATAGAGAAATCGCAGTAAAAGTCTTAAGTAATTATCGGCAAATCGGATCGAGCTAAAATTTCAGAGATAGTTCCATAAACCTTAGAAGAGTCATAAAATATCATTTTATGGATATTTGGATGTTGAAATGGTCGGGAAAAAAATTAAATCGATTGAAATAACATGGAATGGCAATTTTGTGAGTAAGTTGATCAGTAAAGGGCATTTTGGTCATTTTTCCCAAAAGGGACATGGAAGGAATTTTGAGATTTCATTTATGGATGAATAGTGGCTGATTAGAATCCAACTAAGTCTAGTTGGAATGTTACAAAATGGCAAATTAGAAATATAAATCTAGTTGGAGGGCATTTTTGGAAAGTGGAATTTATTAAATTAAAAATTCATTTTTATGATACAAGCATCTTAAATATATGAAAATATGAAGGAATTATCATAAAAAATACTCTCCAAAACGTTGGTGAAGAGAAAAAGAAGAGAAAAATTTTACAAGCTCGATTTAAGCCCTGAATGTCGGTTTTCAGGTAATCTTCTGAACTACAAAGTTGTTCTTCTCTTCGATCTCTATCTATTGATGTAAATTATTAATGGGTTTCATGCTTGATTTATGATATTTTATATGAGAGAGAAATTGGGGTTTATGTTCAAATTGGGGGTTTTATGCTTTTATGAATCTATGTTCGATTTTATGTTGAAATCAAGCAAGAATAATGTTGGATTCATGTTTTTGAGTTGTGATTTAAACCCTATATATTTTGGTTTGTATAGAGAAGATTAGGGTTTATGGATTCAAGTCTAACTTATGGTTTGTGATGTTGGATTAATGATCTAGTAAGCTTGATTTGTTGTTTGGAAGCAAAACCCGAAGTTAAATACATAGGGACCATTTTGGTAAGCTTCAAAATTAAGGGACCAGATCTGATTTTTATGAATTTGATGTGTATTTATGTTATTAATGATGTTAGAGACATGAAAATGAAGTTAGAATGCTAAACCAACGATTAATCGCATTAGTGACCATTTTGACAATTTGTCAAACTTGAATGGTCTATTTGGCAAAGAGGGTATGTAGAAGGAGTAAATCTATTTTTTAGTTAAAATTATGGAATTAAGGTAGTAATGTTGATTTGAGGACTAATTTGCAAAGTTAAGAAGCTTGAATCCTTATATTGGAAATTTGATAACCATTTTGACAAATCAAGAGAAATTAAAGGAGTAAAGGTTTGAGTTTATTTTGAAGAAGGATGTAAAGAGAACATATGAATACAAGCTTTATTCTAGCCATTTGGAGTAAGGTAATGAGACTAAATTGACAAGTAGAGAAATAAGGAGATATTGGTGTAAATTAGAAGTTATTCATGGAAAGTTATGTTGGAATTTAAATTATGGCAGTAAGTTTAGAAATTTACCATAAATTCTATAAAAATGGTTAGATGGTGAATTTATATCGATACAAAGGTATGTCAGTCTAGTTTCGTTTCCAACAAACAAAAACTGATTTTGAGTTCCGAGTTAAAAGATATGAATTTTTAATCGAATGAATGTCAAAAAATTACAGAGCAGTTTCTGCCTGGACGGTTCTATGACGTGAATGTAAGGAATTTTCATAATTTTTGTAGATTATATTAATTTATGTGGCTTATACCGTTAGAACCATTATCGAATCTAGTTTCTCCAGTATAAAGGAAATTAAGATCCAGTATGTATCATGTCCTGTACAAGTAAATCTTTGAAGGTAGTGCAAGCTATCAGAAAATGGAATTTGAAACATTTTGTCTTTAAATGTTAGTTAGCATGCTCGGGAGAATTATTAGAAGTTTAAATTGGTCACTAAGGGCCATAATAAGTGTTTGAATAGTACACGGAGGAAAGGAAAATAATTGGAAATTTTATTTTCAAATGATTATGTTAAAACGCAAGTTTAAGAATTGTTAGAATTGAGTCTAACAAATATTTTACTGTATTTATGTGATTAATGAAGCCGAGTCTGAATAAGAGAAGGTTCAAGATACTATGAAAGAAAGGATCGAACTAGGATTTAATGAGGCATCATGATAAGTGGCCAAGGTGAGCGCATTTTTACTTATTTATTATATATGTGATATGAGTGAGCGCATTTTTATTTATTTTATATATATGACATGAGGGAGAATTGCGAGAAGTCGACCTTGATATTAATGAAAATATATGTTGGTCAAAGTTATGTAAATGGCATATGTGATACATTGATATGTCATAATGATTTATCTAAGATAAATTGAACTTTTAGATTTTGGGTATGAACTGCCCAATATCGGACTATGAATGATAGTATTGATGGATTGAATATTGAATGTGAAAGTATTATATTATTATGCCCGATTACTAGTGTGAGAGTCTTTGGTATAATTGGATATCCATAGAGTCTTAGTAACTGCGTTCTAGCACTATGGTGCGTTCCAGACATTTCGTGTTGACTTCAGACACTACGGTGTTGTTTAGACACTTCGGTGTCGACTAGCACAAAAAGGTGTGATAATGAGGAGCAAAGGACATCCTCAAGTACGTACTCACCATCAGACGCTACGGCGTTGCAGACACTTCGGTGTTGACATCAAACACTACAGCATCGCAAACACTTCGGTGTTGTTTAGACACTTCAGTGTCAACTAGCACAAAAGGTGCGATAATGAGGAGCAAAGGGTGTCCTTGAGTACATACTCATCATTAGACGCTACGGCGTTATAAACACTACGATGTCAGTTATGATGACTCGTGTACCAAAGTATCACATTATATTGTACTTTGTGCTATAATACATGAAATGCATAGTTAAGATAAAAAGTTTAACGTATATTTGATTAATAAAATAAAGGTTTCATGATATGATATAAACTGCAATTAGGATTCGCTTGCCATTTTGCAGGAACCGTACTGCACTGTTATATGACAGAGGAATGACTTTGATAAGTCAGTTTTATACAATTCTATATTTGTTATGATATACATAGTATTTTGTTTATTTATGTTATTTCTATACATTGAAATGCTTTACTTTAATTTATAGTTGCCTCACTAAGTGAATACTTAGCGTGTACTGTTTCACACGTAGGTTACTGGAAAATTACTGGAAGTGGAGTCAAGCATGTTGATCAAGCTGCAATCTGCCAAACATCAGTAAGATATTCTAAATTATGATATTCTCTATTGGGCATGTATCAATTTATTCATTAATTGTTTAAAAGGAATAAGCTTGATTAATAGTCAGATAAATATAAATTATTCGTATGATGTAAAAAAAAGTTTATTATAAGTCTAGAACTCTGTTAAATAATATTGTGACATCCTTAATGTGTATTCGTACTACGAGTATATGTTAAGGGTGTTACAAGAAATGTTTAATATATTTAACGGGTGATGTGGCATAGATAACTGGCTAAGTAGATGATTTTTAACAGAATCGTCGGTCAACGGATTGGTTAATTTTTTTTTGGGTTTGAGTGTGACATTGAGTGCAAACAAACATTAAGAGTTTAATTGATTTTTTTGAAAGTTCAGGGGCCTCTGGAACCCTTAAGCCAAGAAAAAAATGTCAAGATTTAATGGTCAAAATTGGTCAAAGGGCTTAATTAATTCAATTTCTTGGTTCAAAAGCTTAATTGAGTACAAAAAATGTTCAGGGGCTTAATTAATTTTTTCAAAAATTCAAGGGTTTCTTACGCATAAGCCTAAAAAAATAAAAAACTAAAAAACATCATCAATAGGATTTGATTCACTAACTTCAAGTAAAACATACTTAGTTTTCTATACACATTTTACCACTAAGATAACGCCCACTATATAATATTAAAACAAATAAAATAAATCATAATTTAAAATTCTACAGAAACCAAATTAAAAAAAAATAATGGATCATAAGGAAGACCATGGGATCCTGGCCCCTGTCAGCCCACATGTGGCTTCGCCTATGTGAAAAACAATTTGAATATGTCCTCATTATGTTTAGGAAAATAGAGTTAAAATTTTAATTAAATATTAGACAAGTTTTTCACAAGTAATTATAGAATAATGACAAGTGTCCTCATAGAAAGCTTAATAATTAAAAAATAAAAGAATGTGTCACTTGTCATCATTTTGATCATGTTTACATAAAAAAAGGCAAGTGAACTTTAATAATAATCTTTAAATATAATATTTTATTAAGAGTTGTTATTTAGTACGCCACCATTGGAAAAAAATAAATTCGCAAGTAGTCTTAATATGTTGACATGTATATTTTTCTTTTTTTTAAATTTTAAAATATTTTAAAGACAGTCATTATCTTAAACCGTTTTGAAATTGTTTTTGTGTTCCAAATAATCATATTTTTATTATGTAGGACAATAATTTTGTAATGATTCAATTATTAAATGAATTTTGAATTAACAAAACTATGCAAGTTACGAAAGAATTGAAAAATTACATAGAATAATTAAAATGTGTCCTGTATGCCCAAACCGTTTTTCAGGCTCTAAAAAATTTACTTAAAAATGAAGTAGGCGTTTTAAAAACATGAAAGTCATCATCGATCATTCAACGCTAGATATGACTGAGCACATAAAAAATTATATTTTAAAAAACATTTTTAAAATCCTCCTAGAAAAGGGTAATTATGGAAGTCTATGTTTAAAATCTATATAAAAATTAAGTTCGAGTGATGATTATACAAGGGAAGGTTAAAGAAACCGCACAACTCCCAAAACACACTTTAAAAACTCAATGTTGTCTCAATCTTTTAGAAGTTACGAATACAAATTTATATTTAAAGAGGCTAACTGCACCACATATTCTTAAACTATGATACTCATTTTAAACTGATCCTTAAACTTTTAAGTGTTCTAATTTTATTCCTAAACTATGGCTATCAATCTAAATTGATCTCCAAACTTTTGAATGTTCGATTTTCATCCCAAACTATGGCCACCGTTCTAAATTGGTCCCCAAACTTTTTAAATATTCCAATTGCATCCTCAAATTATTGTTTATACCATATCATATTATTACATAATACACATAAGTGTTTCATGAAAATTAACAACTTTTATGACTATTTTATTAACATAAGATATGCTTAGCACATACTTATAATTTGGGGATGAAATTAGAGCGTTCAAAAAGTTTGAGGACTAATTTAGAATGAGAATCATAGTTTGAGGTTGACTCTAGAATGTTTAAAAGTTTGAGGACCACTTTAGAATGAAGGTCATAGTTTGAGGATGAAATTAGAATGTTTAAAAGTTTGAGGACTAATTTAGAATAAATGTCATAATTTAGGGACGTGTGGTGCAATTAACTCTATTTAAAGTGTAACCATTAAATTTAAACATCAATGCAAGATTTATTACTTGAGTGGATTTGTCTAAAAACAAATTGATTTCATTGATTTTTTTTTATCAAAAAAAGCACCTGGGTTTAAAAAAATATATCCTTTCGTCACAAAATAAGAAGTCATAATGCATATCCCAAAGGATTGCTATCTCATGATTGTGTGTTCTAACAATCATTTGTTGATTGTGAACCACAAGGATTGGTGTCTGACAATCACGAGATCATATTGTAAATGGGAGTGGGGACCCAAGCCCACATTTTCATATTGAATAGATCAGTGTATCTGATGAGATTTGTTTATAATGTATTGAGTCGCATGAACGTTATACAATATGTCTAAACAATGAACTATATGCTTTGTGAATATATGATTGATATGTTTGAATCGTGAAACTTTTGATATGAAATGAATATGATTTTCAGCAAATGAAATATTTTTGAAGTGCATTATAATTATATATTTGACAATCTTTTATGATTAATTGATACCTATGAACTTGAGTTGGCATTGTCTTCGTTCATGAGTATATGAGGACTTAGGTCCACCATTTCAAAATATAGAATTTATATAACCATTGAGATTTTAAACATTGATTGAGTGACTCATGAATGCCTATTTGGGATGCTTTTAGAAATAACTAAACTATGTCATGAAAGTGGTGAACTTTTTTAGCAAACGAGGTTGTTTTAAAGTGCATTAAATATGATTTTTGACACAGAATTTTGATGCTTGTAACATTCTTTCCTTAAACCTTTGCATGATATTTTGTTATGGTGCTTAGAAGCTCTCACTAAACTTTTCAAAGCTTACTCTCGTTTTTACATTAGCGCAGAGAATCAAAGCTAGATCGAGACTGTTTGAGAGGCAAGAAAGTGAACCCAAGGCTTTCCAAGTTTTCTTGAGTATGTAATCAAAGTTTTGAAACTATGATGCAATAAGGCAATGGGGGTCAAACTTTAGGGGATTAGTCATTTGAGTTGGTTTGATTGACTTTTATGATGCTTATATGATATGTATGATGATAGTATGCTTTTGGTATGATTTTAATATGGTTTAGTTGGATTTAGAAGCATGTTTGCAACTTTGAAGCATGAATAGTAGAATTTAGGTCATTGTTTGAGTTTAAGGGCCATGTTGTTATGTTCATGATACAATGATTTCTACAAGTTTTAAATTTGCTTTGAGGTATTTTTGACTTGTCCAAATTGGTTGAATGCTTGTAATGTTTAAAATGACCACTTAAGTTCCTAAAAAACAAGAAAGTTTGCATAATTGGACTTTTGCTTCCCTAAGCGTGTTTAAATGTTAATTATGTTATGAAGCATGATTCTATTATGTTTTTACATGAATTTGATGATTGAAGTATGTCCATGCATGTTCATTATCTGTAGGATCATTTCGATGTATGTTTGTTAGCTCAAAAATGCATCTTCAAACTATTTTAGGCAATTTTCTAAAAAAAGGATCGACCCCTTTGAATAAAAGATTGATCCCTTAAGCCTTTTTGCTTGGGAGAAAAATTATAAGCTCATTTTGACAAAAGGAAACGATCCCTTGACAGACGAGATCGATCCCTTAGATATTTTGTAAATTTTACATTTCGGTCCTAAAACTTTAAATTTCAATTAAATGAGTTATAGATGTCCAATTGAGCTGAAATTTTGCATGAGAATCTAAAATGAGTTGAATTTCACGTTTTCTTTTAGTTTTAGGTTAGTTATTTTAAATGGGATATTTACATTTTTAATCTCTAAATTTGTTGTAATTTCAGTTGAGCGTGCTAGAAGAGTTTGTTTAGGGTGGAAATTGATATGTTACCTATATTGATGCGTGCAAAATGATGTATGTATAATGATCATTTTACCCATATATGATTTACAAGTTACTCATTGTTTATATCGTATGTTTAGGACTATAGTCACTTTAATAGGCTTCGCTATTCCATTTTGTGATAGCATGATAAAAAGATTTTAATTTAGATGTGTTTTGTAACCATTTTGTGTTCAGGTCACTTTGGTGACCAATGTGGGGTCTGATATTCAGGTTATTCGTCTAGGTCAGGTATAAGGTGTCACAATACCCAAAGATGTTGGGTCTGAAAACTCCCTCCTCTGTACAGATGATTGGTCTAAAAAATCAACTCTTTTGCACTCAAAGTTGTTGGGTTAAAAAATTATTTGCTCTTTCATATCTAAGGATGATGGGTTAAAATGAATTATTCCAACGCACTAGAGGATGCCAAATCTAAACATAAGACTACATTCCTTCGTACCCAAAGATGTTGGGTCTGAAAATTTCACTCCTCCATACACGAGGATGCCAATTTCGAGTAGAAGACTTCACTCTTTCTTACCCAATTATGATGGGTCTAAAAACTTAACTCCTTTGAACATAACAATGTTAAGTTTGAAAAATGATTTTCTTATTCTTACTTGAGGATGGCAAATCCATACATCAGATTCCACTCTTTCATACCGGAGAATGCTAGGTTTGAAAACTCACCTCTTTCATAATTGAGGAAGTTGAGTTTGGAAATGATTTTCTCATTCGTACCCGAGAATGCTAAATAATAAATGTATATATGTTTTTTATGTGATTATTCTAAATGCATGAAGTTTTTCTAGAAATGTTCTTATTCTTTGTCAATTGATTCACGTCTTTTTTGTGTGGAGATATTTACTTCAACTATGGTTTAGGTGTGTGTTTTGTTTTCATTTTTTTAAGTTGAGATTTTATTTTGAACTCCTAAGTCGTGGAGTTTTCTTTTCATCGAGGAAAGATGTCTGGGGAGAATTTTTCTTAGGATCCATATGCTTTAAACATTTTTCTGAATAGTTCAATGAAACTAATAAGGAATTGAATGTTAGAGTGCTTAACATAAAGCATGAAGAAACACAAAATAGCGATACACTAAAACATTCCATTATTGAAAAATAGCATAAGTCATGGAATTATAATAATTAGGGTTTTCAAGAAATAAAAAAATAAAGCGTCTCATATATCAAGTCCATGAACTCCATCGAACATTCATCCAAGAACATTTCCAATTATAGATTTTGAATTCTTCGAAGATTTCTGAGAATCTGAAAATTTTCTCACTATTAAATTTTATGGAGAATCCACCAAACACGGTTATGTTCATGTAACAACATGAATTCTGGGTCAATCATCGAGCATTGACATGAGTTCAAAATTGGAGGGCTTTTATCACACTTGATTTTAATTGGGTTTAGTTTGGGCCTTGGTAAATGAATACTTGGGTTGGTTTAGGCCATTTGGGTCATATTTTGGAAGATAAGGAAATTTAGGAACTAATTAGAAATTTATCTATTTTTTTTAAATGGTTAAGTTTTCGTTTCCCTGTAAATGATTTCCCACAGGTAAGGGAGTGGGTTGCTAACCTCTCCTCGTTCTTTTTCTTTTCACTTATTTTTTCCTTTTCTTCTCTTCAAATTTAGCCATCCATTATTTAGATCTTTCCTTCTCTCATTCTTGCAAGATTTTTTCGGACTTAAAATGTGAGATTTGTAATATTTAGATGTATAACTTCAAAAGAATATCAAAATCATTTAGTTGGGGTTTTAGTGAGGTTTAAATCTTAGGAAACTCTCAAGCTGAATTTCATGTCATTTCTAAGCTTTAAATCTATTTTCTCATCATATTTAAGTTATTCGTCAAGTTAGTAATCCTTTTATATTGTTTGAATTAGTTAAAGAGGCAGGATTGCCTTCTAATGGCAAAGGAAAATGTAAAATATGGTGCTAGTTGATATAGGAGGTTTCGGTTGTGTTTTACTGATGTATTACACTCAAACCCTTGAAATTCTTCTTGTCATTATAATGATTGCTTGTTGAGTTTGATGCATGTTGGGTGATTTTGGTTGCGAAAATGCTTAAATGATTAAAATTGAGTAATTGTTGTAAGAAAGAGGTGCGAATGGTACTAAATGAACCCTTAGGACTCTTGTGAACTTTAGAGATCACTTAGGGGTGTATTGAAAGTGTTAAATGATGAATTAAAAATAAAATTTGAGCTAAAAAGTAAAATTATGGGCTTCCATATCGGTACTCATTCGTACGGTACCAATACAAGATGAAAAAGGCTAAAAATATAAGTTTTAACCAACCAATATCGATACTAAATTCATTGGCTATTGATAATGATTATATAGTATCAATACTCATGGGATTAGTATTGATATTTAATAGTTTAAGAAAACACCAAATAATTTTTTGGTATGGATACTCAAGAAGTCCAATATGAATACTGGAAGGTTGGTACCGATACTGATGGAGTTATTGAAAACATCAAACCATATATTAGAATCGATACTTGAAGAGAGTATCGATACTCACAAGCCAATATCGATTCCCCTACAAAGGACTGCCAATACTCATGGGGAGATTTGGCTAATTATTTCCTAATAAGCTGATAATTGACTAGTAAGGCTAAATTGACTCTAGTAACCCTTACTGGGCCTAATTTCCCTCACATAACATGTTACTAAAAATGAACTATGTAGTAACTTGTATAAACTCTTATTGTGTCCGGCCTTATGACATTGCATGATTTTGTGAGTATGTGGTGCGGGATCTAGATACCTAATAATTGTGTTGTAAACTAGAAATAAGCTAGTTGGAAGTTGGTGCCTGGCCTTTTGTGATACCAGGAGTCATATGTTAGTACATGGCGGTAGGTGATACCAGGTTTGTTTTATTAGATGAGGTCTCATGTTGGGTGATACCAAGTATGTTTATGTGGTGCAACCTGGCGCTGTGTGAGACCATATGTCTCTTTTTCATGATATGTGTGGATACTATATGATTTATTGATGCATTATTTGAATTATCAGTATTTTCATGTGGTTATAGTAGAAACATATTTGATAGAAAATCCTAGATGCAGTGTAGGTATACACATGTCTCATTTCTTATACTTATATGCATGAATATATTGTGAATTGTTCTCCTTTAAATTCTCACATTGACATGATATGTATGCAATTGCACTCACATTGACACTTCTTATCCCAAACTAAATTGAATAACTTAAGAAAACTTAAATTTTGATCCTTTGCTTTATCTATTGATTTTCGATTTCTCGTGCTTACTGGAGTGCTTCACATTCATCCCTTACATGCACAATTAATAATACCAATAAGACACTCATTTTATAATCTGTCAGTCTGCACTACCTTCAAAGAAATACTTCTATAAAATAATCTACAACTCGAAATTAGATTATGTTTTCTCTAAAAGAAACTAGATTCGATAATATTTTCAACCATATAAACTAATAACCCAAATTTAAATCGTACGATTTATGACGAATTTTCAAAGTCAAATTCCAGTGTTGAATTTCGGAGCAGACTAGTACTCTGTTTTCTAACTTTTCATCACTTAAAAATTCATATCTTTTGATATACAAATCGAAATCAGTCACCGTTTGTTCCAAACGAAACTAGATTGAACCACGAATACAATGATATAAGGATCACTTTCTAATTATTTTTGTAGAATTTATGGTGAATTTCCAAACTCACTATCAATGACTAAAATTCTGGGCAGATTCATAATTCACATCTTTAGCATCCTTTAACTATTCCAACACCTCAAATTAACCTTCAATTACATAATCAAGCATAAAGGACATCATTCAAACTATATCCTTCTCTAAAATAGTTTTTACAATATTTTCCCTCAATTTCTCTATATAATCGAATGGTCCCTATACCATATACCATAGGATTTTAATCACTTTAAGCATTGAAACAACATCACAACAACATTTCCAACATGATTGAACCTTAAAACATAAAATTCCAACATGTTCTTCATCAACCCTAATCACCATCTTCAACTTACAAGCAAGAAAACCATGTGAAAATCATATCAAATGAAAGAGAATTTAAAGGAGAACAATTCCACATCTAATGAACTAACCTTGAATCCAACTCTAACTGCTTGAAATCAAGCTTGAAAATTTCTTTTCTTCTCCCCAAATATCCCACGGCAGTAAAGTGGTACAAGGACCAGATTTACTTTCTTTATTTTGTTTTTATTTTATGCCAAATGTCACAATTTTCACTTATTTAACTTAAAATATCTCTTAAATAGCAAAATGACCATTTTACCCTCTTGATCCAAGGCTCCAAAGCTTGACACTTGTCAAAGTATTCATCCAATGGTAAAAAATAAGCCAAAAATTTAGTAATTACTAACTTTGCCCTTATAATTTTTCAAAATTATGATCTTGCCGTTTTTTCATCCGACTCATATTTAACATGGAAAATCAACTTAAATCCAAGGGTTTATATTCTTCCAACACAAATAAAATATCTTAGACATGTAAAATTTCATAATTAACCTTGCTTTATCATCCTTCAAAATATCCTGGATATTCGATTCGATCCGATTATCTAAATATTTTTTCGAACTTTATCGCTTTATAGTCATTAATACAAACTCCGTACAAAAAATCCGGATGACATGGAAACGTCATTCTTGGGGGTAAACTATTCATTTACGGGGTTAAAATACATAACTTTTAAAAATTACACTTTAGTCCCTGAACTTTTCCAAACTTTATTCTTTAGCCACAAAACTTTCAAAATTTACATTTTGGTCACTAGACAAAATTCGGATATTACACAGTATGAGGTATAATAGAATTCTCAAATGATCATAACTCAAAAGAAAGGTTCAGAATCTATATGGACAACTCACATATGACCAAAAGAATGCAATGCACATGAACATATCATTATGGAGCCATTAAAACTAAAAATGAGTATTCCACCAAAATATATGTTCATGCTTTAAAAGGAACCATCCATCAACCAATCCAACATATCTAATCCATCAAAAATTCATCAAAAGTAAATCTAATGGGGGTAAAAGCCAACAACAAATAATCTCATATAAGTGATCTACATTGCCTTATTTCAAACTTGCTTAAAACCAAAAACACATACTCAAAAGTATAGTTTATCTTGAATGGATTCACTAGCCTCGAACGCAGCCCCCAAAGATTTAATCCTCTATATTAATGAACTAAAGAGAGCATTTTGAAACAAAGCAAGGTTCTAATGCATTTTGTAAACTTAGTAAAACCAACATTTGTGGATTAAACAAATCTCATGGCAAATCATAATCATACAAAATCTTTCTTATCAAAATAATATCTTATTGGCGTTATTACTTGTGACCATTCATTTATTCAAAACCATCGGATACACGGACCAAAAATATAAAAAATCTGGACTTAGGTCCCCACTCCTTCATATCATACAGGTTCTACAATGGCTAGACTAAATGACTCCTTAGGGTTCAATTCAACAAATGAATGCTAGACTTAACGAGTCCTTGAAACCCACCATTGCTAGATAAAAGTCCTTGGAAACAAAGTGAAGATCAATCGATTAGACTAGTGAAACCTTCATAATATCATATTTCATATTGAGTACACGTATCCTATGGCATGTCAACTATATCCGATCTCGTATTTTTTTTCACAAGCCAATATATCCATTTAAAGCACATTTACTTACTATTTTTTATGAAAAACATATCCATTCATATTTCAAAAAGGTGTTGCTCAAGCAACCAATACATATCATATTGGAAACTTAAATCAGTGCACTATGCACTCCCGTGCTTTTCTTCAACATGTCATAACAATTTAAATGCATAAAAATAATAAGTTTATCAAAATGGTTTTCTCAAAACATATCATACAATCTCATTCTTGTCAAATACCTCAAACTGAAATTGCGTAGGAGTTAGAAATATTTACTTCTAACTTTAAAAAATCTTTCTAGGCCTTTATTAAACCCCCTTACATTATTTTAAACATGTTTGAAAGCAAATGTAATTCACACTCACCACAAAGCTTCCACCTTAATGCCAAAGCTTCACTAGATAGCCTAGAATATTCGAAACGTAAGCTAACCCTCCATATTTGTTTCCGAATCCTCAAAAACTCACATATAACATAATTCCACATCAATATACATCTAAAAACTCCCATCAACATTAACATTGCTGATTCCATAACCACAATCCTTATTAAAGATCCAAAATCATCACAAATACATTTTCATCATTCCTAAACTTAATTCCATATAAGATTCACCATTTCTAACCCAATTTCATCAATAATATCACTAATCAACTCCTTATAACAGTAACTAACACCCAAGAACCAATCAACACTTGATTCGCACAAAATCTTCAAGGTTACCCAATCTAATTTAACCAATCAAATTAATTCCGAGATTAAACACAATAAATTAATATTAAATTATCAATAACCATTAAGATTATATCAAAACTCAATAGAAACATTTAGGTTTAATAAGAAAACAACTCAATTCACCATTGAATCAATCAAAATCCAATTTACCCAATTAAATCCTGTTTTACATCTAAAAGCCATTGAAACAATAGATTAGAGACACAAAACGTGTGGAATTTCAAATATAAAACTTTTCTCACCTTAGTAGATAGAAATTGCGGTCAAGACCCTTTTGTAATCCAGGTCAAAAACAATGTAAAAGCAAGAAGAACCATCATTAATTGATGTGTTCAATTTTAGAAACCATTGGAGAAGAAATCAAAGTTGAAAGGATAAGAAATCGAGATTTTCTTGAAGGATGTTTGAGAGAAAATGAAAGAAAAGTTGAGACAAAATGTTTAGAATAATGTTCTTTCATTTGGAAAAAGAAATCGTCGATAGATTTTGTTAAAAGAAGAGGGAAAATGAATTTAGGACACGAAGGGATAAATTGTTCCTCAATTATTCTTAGTTTGTGCCTCTTTTATGTTAACCACCAAATCGCATTTTAAGAATATATATAAAAGAGTCACTATTCAATTAAAATTCCAATCGACTTATTTAAAAGTCTTTCAAAATAAATTATGTTATTTAATAAAACCATTAAATAACCTTCAAAAATATTTCCAAACATTTCCACAAAAATTCATTATATCAATATTCAATTAGTTACTAGGAACTAATTAATTAGCCAATTATTTGGTTAAATCTTTATTTTGGTCCAACCATATACCCGAAACTCCTAACCCGGATTTTGAAGAATGAGGTCCTTCTATTTTGGATAGGATTGAAGAATGAGGTCCTTGGAATTTTAATTCCCATCTTTCAATCTTTCATCGATTAAAATAAGGTGATGATCTTCTAACGGTCCCCATGTTCAATGCAAATTTTTTGATTTTTATACATGATTGACCACATGTTATATGCTAGAAGGCTTGGATTGAAAAAAGGGAAATTTCATTGGCTCCTTCGTCGAATATGATTCAAGGGCCATCACTTTGGGTTATAAAGGTATCATGTGAGTTACAGTAAATCTCAATACTCGAAAACCACTAAAACGCGGGAAAAAGTTAGAACTTTGTGGCGGATTGTCTGAGTATGTCAAATTTGAGTATGATAAACTCCTCGCAGTAGATGGCTTCGGGAGGAAACTTTTTTCTCGAATACGGAGTCAAAGGAATCTGTCCCGAAAAATCAGGCTTCAAAGGATCACCCTAAGAGTCAAACTCTTTCCTTATCTACTAAGAAGGATAAAGGATATTTTGTCTCGGAAAATAGCAAGAAAACTTCCAAAGAGGGCTCGTTTGCATCAAATAAGGAATTAGTTTTGTCCCAGTTTGATCCTTTTATTTCCGCCAAAGTAATAGAAGCTCAGATTCTGAATGATGATATAATAATGACAAGTAATGAAGAGGAAAATCAGGATACTATTGTGGAAATTATCAAACACCCAAGAATTCATTCCTCTACTCTAGGTGTTTCCTATGTGGATTCAATTGATAATTCAAAGTTATATCGGCAAGTTCTGCTCAGTAGGCCAGCCGGGCCCAATGAAAACCTTAAGCTCGAATGTTCGAGGCCTGGGGAAGTATCGAATGCAACAATGTCTCCAGTATATGCTACGGGACATTAACCCTCTGTAATTTTTCTTATTGAAACCAAATTATAGAATACGAGAATGGAAAATGTTCGAAAGTTATATGGTTTTCCAAACGGAATAGACCTTAGTGCAAATGGCAGGAGTGTGGCTTATCCTTTGCTTGGAAAAATGATTGCAAGATTTCTCTACGATCTTACTTTGACCAACATCTCATGGATTGTTATTGGCGGTTTTAATGAACTACTTTTCTCTCATGAAAAACGTGGTGGGTTGGTTCGTAGTGCTAGACAAATGGATGGCTTTCGGGCAGCTTTGAATGATTGTTCTTTAGTTGATATTGGTTACGAAGGAAAATGGTTTACTTGGAGTGGAGCAGGCTACAATCAAATAATATACGAGAGAAACTGGGCCGAGGTGTGGCAAACCCATTATGGTGGGATCTTTTCCCGCACTTTGCACTAGATCGTCTTGCCCATTCATTTTCTGATCACTACCCTTTGCTTCTCTCGACGAATACTCAAGTTTATTTTAGCAACAGAATCGTTCATTTTCGATTTAAAGCCTCTTGGTTATTAGAATAAACTTGTGAAGCTAAAGTTTCTCGCTTATGGCAATCCTCTTCATATCCCATTCCTGATCGTCTTCACTTTGTTAGAATTGGTCTTGAGATATGGTTTCGCAGAATCAAGAGGTAAAATATTACCCTAAAGGATCTGAAAAAGCGATTTTAGGAACTAAATAAACTCTAACCTTAGGATTCAAATCATGCGGAAATTCTTGACACAAAAATAGCTCTCAATTTAGAAGTTGATCGAGAAGAATTATATTGAGAGCAACGAGCACACACAAACTGGCTGAAAGATGGTGATTACAATACATGTTTTTTCCGTAAATTTGCCTCTTATCGTTGGCGTAAAAATTGTATTGAAAAGCTTTCAAGAGATGATGGTGTAATTGTTAATTCCGAGGAGGATATTTGTAAACTGGCTCTAGACTACTTTCAGAATCTATTTACAACTCAGGCCTTCGACAATTTTGGCTGGTATTGAACCGTGTATCTCATCCAGTATGAATAATGCCTTAGTGGCAAATTTCACACATGTAAAAGAACTGATAGCAATCTGAGCGATGAGACCTCTAAAAACATGTGGAGAGGATGGTTTTGGAGCCATTTTCTACCAGCGATTCTTGCATATTGTTAGCTCGGATATTGGGGATTACTACATTAGTGTTTTGAAGGGAGATCAGTCTTTGAGTACGATTAATTCCACTCATATAGTCTTAATTCCAAAGAAGATTGCTCTTACTGTTATGTCCCGCTTTAGACCGATAAGTCTATGTAATATGTTGTTCAAGATCATGTCAAAGAGGATTGCCAACCGTCTTCAATCGATCCTCCACTTGTGTATCGATGAATCTAAAAGCGCCTTCATTATGGGCCGGCTTATATTTGATAACATCATTGCAACTTATGGAGTCCTTTAGTCTTTAAAAAATAAACGTTCTGGACGAAAGGGATTTTTTGTGCTGAAACTCGATATGAGCAAAGCGTATAATAGAGTTGAATGGCCTTTCCTCGAAACGGTTTTAATGAAGATGGGATTTTCACCACAATGGATCAATTTGTTAATGAGTTGTATAACTATACTGTGTCCTATTCGATTATTATTAATAGAAGCGTGAGAGACGCTTTTGTGTTCATGAGAGGCCTACGACAAGGAGATCTGCTAAGTCCGTATTTTGCCAAAAAAAAGCAAAATCAGGGTTTTATATTATATTTAGGTTTTGGACCAAACATGCCGTATAGGGCTTCGCAATTTAAATTTGGTTTAAGTTATGTAAAATGGACTAATATGGACTGATTTTATTTAATTAATTTTGATTTTTAATGCAATATTAATATAATAATGTTAATATTAAATAAATAACTAAATAAAATAAAATAATAATAATAATAAGAAAAAAAGTTATCAACCCAAACAAAATTAGTGATTACACAATCTATACCCACTTCAAACAGAATACACACCATCTTATTCTTCGTTCCAGACCAATGTGTCTTCTAGGCCAGTGTACGAGAGTTTGATTGGAGTAAAGCACTCAAAGTCGTCTTGATTAAAATTGGTTGCAATTAAATCCAAATTCCACTATATGGTATTAGGTTCTATTAGACCAGAAACCTAATTCAGTTATTTAATCTGTTTGGCTCTAATCGATCAACCGAATATCGTCAAGGGGTTGAAAATACTTCTTGAATGAATTGGCAAAATCCGAAAAATAATGGACAATTTGCACAATCGATTTTAGAGTGGCTTGACTTCTAAACCAAGTCTATATCCACTACCTTAGCATCCACACTAAGAATTTCCCAATTCACTACTATGAATTCTTTCTTTTTACAGGCTCAAGAGTAACCTTTACAACCATATCTTTTAACGGCTAAGATAGAATCACTCTAGTTTTCTAAGGCTAAACTAGAATCTCTCCCTTTTACACGGTAATTTTGTAAACAATGAAGACCTTGCAAGGTAGGTGTTTACAAGAATAAACTCACAAGAGTGAAAAGAATAAAACAATTAAATCACTCTCTATACACTATACACAAGAGAAATGAGAAAAATAAGATTAATTGCTATTTCTCTTGATCATTATGCTTGGATGTGTTCTCTAACCATTTTCAAGTGTCTTAAGTCTTTTTTTTTTAAGTGTGAAATGAGCTACTAGCTGTTTATGGCTGTTGGGGGTGGTTTGGAGCCGTTGGGGATTAATTTTCCAACATTTATTGCACTTATGCAGCAGTGGGTATCGACAATCGATCTTGGGTATTGGTACATGCCAAAAAGAGAAAGAGTCGTTGTGCAAGAAAAACAAGGTGTATCGGTACACGATACTACTGTATCAGTACGGGGCCTGGGATACTGGTGCAAAAACGAATGTACCGATACTAGAATTCCTTTCTGGAATTCTGGAAAGCATGCTCATATCAGTATGCTGAAGGACAGTACTGGTACGACTGTCTGCGTATCGGTACCATGGGTAGGATACTAGTACGGGCAGGCTGTTTTTGATTCTTTGGAAGATTTAGGTATTTGTTCAAGTCAAAAACACTTACAAAAACATTTTTCATTTGTTATATCAAAATATTATCTCAATAATCTCCCAATTTTTTATACAACAAAACATCTTGAAAAATCAGTTTTGAAATTGTTCACCTTATGAAAATAATTTTTGAAAAAGAGAATTTTTTTAAAAAAATATTTAAGCTCACCCTTTTTTCTTTTCGAAATTGAATTTTTAAAGCACATCTCTCCCACTTTTTGTTATGTCAAAAATAATTCAAACAAAGTTTGAAATTACTTGAGGGTTCATAATAACAAAGGTAATTAATATAAATCTTTTAAAATCAAAAGCTCCCCTTAATCAAGGCATTCCATTTAAAAATTGGCTCAAATTTTGACACTAAAGAGATTGGATTTCACCATTGAATTAAATTAATTTCAAATCACATGAAATTCAATTTATTCAAGACTTTTAAAAACTTTATAAAATATATGAATGAAACAATGTGACTCATATGCATAAAGCATCATAAAATGTCAAGAACTTATAAAGATAAATAAGCAAGAATGCATGAACATTTATCATCAAAATAAACAAGAATACATGAAATTCAATTTATCCAAGACTTTTAAAAACTTTATGCAAACATATGAATGAAACAATATGACTCATATGCATAAAACATCATAAAATGCCATACACTTATAAAGATAAATAAGCAAGAATGCATGATCATTTATCATCAAAATAGGCAACCAAATAATTTAGAACCAAAATCATTAAGATTAGAGGTTACCTATCTTTTTCACTTGTGTGACTAGAGCATTTCCATATCTTTGCTTTCTTACCATTGCGCCAACACACCTACAAGAGACATTCACTTGATTTTTGGTATCCAAATTGCTTTGGACCCTTTGAAATTAGTTTCAATGTCCCTAGTTTCCTTAAAAACACAAACTTGTCTAATTCTATAAGTTTTTCTTTTCTTTATAGGACAACTATGCAAAGAATGACCATGATAATGACAATGTGAGCATTCTATCATTATGAGATGAGATGAATTATTAGAATAATTTCCTTTTCTTTTGTTAAGCATTCAAACTTAACCTTCAAATCAAAATTTTCTTTTTTGAAAACTCCATTGGTCATTTTTGAAAACTCTAAATCCTTTTTCAAAATTTTGTTTTGGTTTTCAAAATCAAGTTTTGATTTCAAAGAAAATCTTTTCAAATTCAAGTTTTGAAATCATTTTCTTGTATTTGGAAAATTATGGTCTCAAATTCAAAAAATAATTCATCAAAATCATCTTGTAACTCATCAAAAAAATATGAATTAAATTCAGAGGAGGTTCGCACAAGATGAAGCATCATCATTCTTCTCTCCCTTCTTATTGCCATAGAGTTTCTCAAGCATCTCCCATATACCTTTGGCACTTTTGCATGTGGAGACCTTCTTGGAAACATCTTTATTGAGGCCACAAAGAAGAGTGTTTATAGCCTTTGACGTGTCATTTGAATTCATTTTCTTCTTTTTCTTCTTAGGAACTTCCAAAAATCCATCTTCAATTATCTTCCAAATATCAAGATCAAATGCTTGGATGAAATACTTCATGAAATTGCTCCATTGGAAGTAAGAATCTCATTTGAAAAGCAGAGGACACGAGATATTCTTCAAATCTAACCATTTTTTAAACGATAGACTTCGAGCTTGATGATCTTTTTTCCAGTTGTGAGACCTTCGGTAGAGACGAGGCTCTTATATCAATTGTTGGGCTCGAATCGATCAATTGAATACAGCCAAGGGGGTTGAAAATGCTTCTCGAATGAATTGGCAAAAACTGAAAAATAATGGACAATTTGCATAATCGATTTTAGAGTGGTTCGACTTCTAAACTAAGTCTACATCCACTACCTTAGCATCCACACTAAGGATTTCCCTATTCACTACTATGAATTCTTTCTTTTTACAGGCTCAAGAGTAACCTTTACAACCCTATCTTTTAACGGCTAAGATAGAACCACTCTAGTTTTTTTAAGGCTAAACTAGAACCTCTCCATTTTACAAGGTAATTTGTGTAAATAATGAAAACCTCACAAGGTGGGTGTTTACAAGAATTAAGCTCACAAGAGTGAAAAAATAAAACAATTAAACCACTCTCTATACACTATATGCAAGAGAAATGAGAAAATGAGACTTAATTGCTATTTCTCTTGATCATTATGCTTGGATGTGTTCTCTAACCATCTTCAAGTGTCCCAAGTCTTTTTTTAAAGTGTGGAATGAGCGACTAGCCGTTTATGGCTGTTAGGGGTGGTTTGGAGCCGTTGGGGATTGATTTTCTAGCATTTATTGCACTTCTACAGTAGTGGGTACCGGTACTCGATCTTGGGTATCGGTACCTGCCCAAAAGAGAAAGAGCCGTTGTGCAAGAAAAATAAGGCGTACCGGTACACGATACTACAATATTGGTATGGGGCCTAGGGTACCAGTATGAAAACTGTACCGGTACCATAATTCCTTTCTGAAATTCTGGAAAACATGTTCGTATCAGTATGCTGAAGGGTAGTACCGGTATGACTGTATGCATATCGATACCAAGGGTAGGGTACCAGTACATGCAGACTGTTTTTGACTCTTTGGAAGATTTAGACTATTTGTTCAAGTTAAACACACTTACAAAAATATCTTTCATTTTTATATCGAATATCTCAACACAATCCTTCGTTAGGTTACTATGTAGTGGTTTCGTTGGTAGCCAGAAGTCATTCTAAATGAAAAGTGAACATCTATTGTCTACTTTCCAATAAATTTCAAGTTCCAGTACCCCTTTAGAACACCAGATGCAATGCCAAATATAGGAGGGGTTTGAACCGAGAGATGATTTCATAAACTCTCTCGCGGGTAGTATTTTGCTTTCAATAATCGTGCAACCAAAGAGTCTGGTGATGATAGGAGTCTCCAACCTTCTTTTGCAAGCAGAGCTAGGTTAAATTTGTTGAGATCCCGAAAACCCATTCCTCTATTTTCTTTGGGCAAACAAAGTGCCTGCCAAGTGCACCAATGGATGCCTCTCTTTGCTCAGGATTTTTGCCACCAATATCAAGCCAAGAGTGCCTCAAGTTCTCTGCATAGAGATCGAGGGAGCAGGAAACAAGATATAGTGTAGATGGGAATTGAATGTAGGACCGCTTTAATATAAACTTCATTGCCACCAATGGAAATATTTCGTGCATACCAATTGTCAAGACCTTTCTGACATTTCTCCTTCAGTCCTGCAAGAGACTGTTTTTGGTTTCGGCCAATAATATAGGGCATTCCCAAATAGGCATTAGGATTTGCTTGGCTTGTAACATCGATAGTTTGTTCTCCACTAATACATTTGAACTAAAAAATAGACTTGACTTAACAAAATTGATAAGTTGGCCAAAACATTGAGAGTAGTCATGAAGAATATTTTTGAGATTATTTGTCCCCAAGCAGTAGCTTCCCCAAAAATGATACTGTCATCCGCAAATAATAAACGAGTGCACTATAACAAAATAATTTTTTAGCAGCGTTTTTTGAGTAAACACCGCGATAGAATGGTATATGATGGCATTTTTGAAGAAACAACGCTACAGACACGTACTTTAGTGGCGTTTGTAAGACAAATGCCGCAATAGGATTTAAATGTTTAAATCCCACGTCGAATCCATTTATATCTTACTGAAACTTTATAAAGAAGTGAATTATAAGTATAGATCGCCGAGCTAAGTAATGAGGTTAAGGATGAAGATACATAGTTAATAGCAACAATTATTACTAAATAAAAGGTATATAGCTGTGTTTGGTGGAACAAAAACCACTAAAGACAAGGTATTTAGTGGCATTTGGTGGAACAAGTGCCACTAAAGACATGGTATTTAGCGGCATTTGGTGGAACAAACGCTATATAACTCAACCTTTTGCGGTGTTTTTGTTCACAAACGCTTCTAACTATTGTGATGTTTCTTGCGGCTCTCTTTCTAGCGCCATGAGAGTTTTTAACAACGCTTAAAAATACAGCTATAGGGCTAAAAACTCCGCTAAATACCTTTTTTGTTGTAGTGGTGATGGGAGCTCCATGAGCTACACAAGCACCTTGTACAAGACCCGTTTGCAATGCAGTTCGCAAAAGGGAGGATAAGCCTTCACTGCAGATTAAGAATATTTTACAAAGATAAAATCGAATTAGAACAAATGAGGCTTTTCCTATGTATTTCTATTTTTTAAAACATTATAATTTCCGGATATAAAACAGAAATCCTAAACAGTGTAAAATTCATTTTGGAAATCAATACAACAAAGAAAACCTCAAGCTTTTCAAAGATATACTCTATAGTTTTTCTTTTCAAATAGAAAATAAGGGAAAGGGTAGGGTTTCGTACCTGAAAGATGTGTCCTCGGGCGGTTGCTCTTTGGCCGAGGATCCATCTTCCATGATAGATGGAACCCGTTTGACCAATGATATGAGGTCTTCGGGCGTTTTTTGTTTTAAAATGGTTTTCGAAAATGAAAAAGGAAATGGATTTTCATCTATGTTTTTATAGATCTAGGCGGAGAGGCTTTATTTTGAAAAACTAGGGTCAGTTTTGGTTTCTAGAAAAAGAAAGGGGTTTTGGGGATGTTTTTAGAGTACGTTGGCCCTGGCAAACGAAGACCGATACGACGGGACATCATTGGTTTCTGGGTTTGGTCATGGCTTTTGGGTTACAATTCATGTGTTTGTGATGAACACGATGAACATATTTGATGTTCATCCTTTTTTTTTCTTAGTTTGATCTGAAAAGTTAGAGAGAAAAGAGGGTTGGGTTGTTTCTGGTTCAGAGAATAAGGGTTTTTTGAAGAGTTTTTAGAAAATGGTAAAAAGGGGTCTGTTATGACTGAAGGTTGGGTTTTATGACAGGTTTAAAAAAAAAATGGATTAATAGCATTATACAGACCTCCGCCCTTTCATATTTCTCTTTGCATCCCTTCATGTTTTAAAAAGCTTTAAATCTAATCCCTATTTTGTTTTTCACCTCTAATTTCTCCAGATTTGACCCCTATATTTTGTCTTATTTTGCAATCTGGTTCGAAGACTGAGGGTTGACCCTTAAATGGGAAGGATACCTTATTTGAGTTATTCCCCTTTTAGTCATTGATCTTTTCCTTTTATTTAATATATGCCATTTAATTTCATGCTTATTTATGATTTTTCCTTGTTATTTTCATTTCCTTTAATTTCAGTGCTTTAGTTTGTTGCTATTGTATATTTTATATGTTTTATCCATGTAAACGTTGTCTTTAGTTCCATATTTATTTATTTATTTATATTCAAGCCATATGTTTATTTTAGCTATTATATTATTTTTTATGCATATATATTTTGTAGCATTTAGATTTAGTTCTCAACGCTTCGGTAACCCAATGGGAGTGTCATCTCGAACTATTTGGGTGTCATCTCCTTTAGTTTTTGTAAATGGTGAGACATTTATATTTTATGTGGCATTGTCATGCATACATGCATTTAGGGATTAACTATTAAATTAAGTCGAATTTCTATTTTTTTGTAAATACGATACGAACCCTTAGGTACCAATTTTTGGGTGTGGTGGGGGTACGAACCCTTCCCCACCACACATTTTAAAATACGATTTTTTAAGAATACTCCAAACACCCAAATTTTATTTAAAATAAGATTTTTTAAGAATATTCCCAAAACCAAAATTTTTAAGAAAAAGAGAGCTTTCTAAATTTTTAATTAGTCGCTACAACATGGTGACTCCTTTGGGTACCATATTTTTGTTTTTACAAAAAATAAAGAGTCAAGCCTTAGTTTGGTTCGTATCATATTTATAAAGAAAAAAATTAATTCAATCTAATTTAATTTTTAATCTCTAACCTTGTTTGTTTTACCATATTTATTTATCCAGTGTTTGATATAAATTGTCATTCATGCATGTGCTTTCTTCCTGGGCTCCTTTCCTTGCTAAGTGGGAGTGAGATGCTTTCTCTCGTGGAGTATTCACCTCCTATGGGATTGTGACTCACTTCCAAGATGCTAACCTTATATTTCGTAGGGTCATCAGCTCCGTATGGTATAAGCAAACATATCATCCCTAATCAATGTCCTAGCGATAGTTCAAGTACCTTTTACTCTAGAACTAAACCGCATATCGTGGACCATAAGAGCCCACCTTTTAGAGCCGTGTCGAAACTCTATCCATTTAACGGTAACCCTGTTAGGCCTTGTTTGATTTAATTACACTTGTTATTTATATGTCATGTATGCTTTAAGTGCTTTAATTTATTGCCTTAATTATTATATGTTATTTAATTCATTTATTCGATTATATCACCATACTAACTTGGTTTTCGTTGGTGTTTATCTTCTTTTTGTTTTCTTTCCCTTTTTGCATTTATTTTTGCATACCATATCATATCATGGGTTTTGTAGTACAAAGAATGATAATGCTATGATTTATGGTTGGTCCAAGCGAAGGGAGTAGAAAAAAGGAGACATATTGACAATGGGACACACGTCAGAAGTAACCGTTCATACTCAGATTGTTTCCAAATAGAATGAGATGCCCGAGTTCAACGAAATCTGGAGGCGACGAGATTCATAAATGAGATATAGTTTTCAGAAAGAATTTGACGTTGTAGACCTCATTTTGTATCTCAAAATCAACCTACAACTGATTTTGGCCCTCACGCAATTTTTGAATCTAAGGTATAGCTGTTTCACTTTTGGTAAAATAGACATGACCCCCACACTCGAGGAGACGGCCTTTCTCCACTGTCTGAAGTTTCGAGAGTAATAGGTTTATACTAAACCTAAGGAGCCGCCTATTTTTGTTCAGAACTTGATCAACATTACCAGAATGAGTAGAGATTGGTTTCGAGGCAAGATTGTGAGAAATAGAGGCAACGACTGCATTGCTTGGACACATATTCAAGATTTGATTCATTTGCACCTGGACCTACCAAAGAAGATACGCATGTTCACTTTTTTGGTCTACGGTTCGATTATTTTCCCTAAGATTTTGGGGCACGTCAACTATGCTACTGCGGATCTATTTGAGCAGATCAAGAAAGGGGTTACCCCTGTACCGACCATTCTAGCAGAAAACTTTCAGTCTCTCGGTGCATGTAGGAAACTTGGCGGTGACAGATTTTTGGGTTGTGCCCCGTTGTTGAAAATATGGATTCGTAGTTAGTTTTTGGACTTGAGGTTTTTTTATCAGATGTGTCTTACCACTTTTTCTCCTATAATGCTATTTATTGAACAATATAAGGCCCGGGAGACGATCGAAGATCAGTGGATAGCAAGTTTCTAGGATCTTCAAGATGGTGGTGTCAAATGGAAAGTACCTTGGTTGATTACGAAAGAATTCTTGTACCGATGTGGAGAGTACGATTGGGTAGCTTTGCCTGGAATTTAGGGAGGAATTGAATATTGTTCTCTACTTGTGTCACGACAGTTCGAATCACGAAAGTTCATCCTTGCTAATCAAGGATTAAAGTCGTCGGAGTTTGAATACTAAGGGGATAATTAGAAGAAAAAGGTTCAAAAGATGGCTACTTCTTGGAAGAATGTGTATAAGGTAGCGGCTTATTTGAAGAATGCTCCATTGGCATCCCTTTAGCAAATCGAGAGAATGTTCAGTCTATGGAGGAAGACATAAAGAATACTGCTTTAAATTTAGAAAAGGCTAGGTGAGACCACGAGAGTGTGGTCCATGCAATGGAGAAAAGGATCTATGACCTCAAAGCCGCTAATTCTATGAGATCATTTAAGTTGAAAGCTGAGAAACGCCAAAAAGATGCTATCTTGAAGAAGAAGAAGGTACTTGAGGATGATCACGAGAATTTGAGACAAGATTGGATCAAACTGTAACAAAATTTGAAAGGGGTTTGGGCACCACTACCAAGCTTGGAAAGGCGATTAAGAGGGCCGACAGTTATAGCCAAAAATATAAAGCTAGCAAGAAGCAAGTTAAGGAGAAAACTAAGGAATTAGAGGATGTCGCTCAAGAATTAGCCCACAGTCAAGCTTAGAATAAGGAATTGACATCTCAGTTAGCACAGTTGGGGATAGCTCATCTGATCAACGAAGGTTAAATTGAGCAGAACATTGAAGAAATGAAAGCGATCACACAAGAAATAGCTCGCAACCAAGCTCAAAATTAAGGGTTAAAGGCTCAGAACTAGGAATTGGAAGTTCAGATGATGCAATTGGAGGGACTCCTTTAAGAATACCATAACCAAGACAATACGGCTACTTTGAAGATCATTCAAGATGAAAATGAGCTGTTGAAGGCAAGAGTACCTTAAATGGAGGTTGCTCTTCAGTCTTGCAAAGAGCAACTTGCCATTTTCAAGGGATCCATTTAAGAAGATAATTTTCAAAAAGTCTACGGGCTTCAACAAGCTGAACAACTAATTTGATACTAACAAAGGGCAATGAATGATGCTTTGGTTCAAGCGCAAGAAGTGGCTAGGCATGTGCAAGGTTTGGCAAGGGAAGCAAGTGTAACACCCTAAACCTGGATGTCACATTTGGGCCTTAAGCCCAAACTGTTACCATAAAATTTCTCAAACTTGGTTTAGCCCAATTAAATTTTTCCAAAAAAATTTAAAGCCATAATTAAAAATATAGATAAATAATTAAAATGTTACAAATGAGCTCCAATTTAACTTAAAATATTTGAACATTCGACTTAATTAGTACGAGTTCAAAAATAAAAATTACAGACTCCACCATGTAAGGTCCTATGAATACACAACCCACTAAACACAAGTATCGAACTCTTGGAATCACCACATGTTGGAATCACGTACTGATAGTGCTCCTAGATCCTAAGATCCGACAATCAACCTACGCACGGAAACAATGATTCCAAGCGCTAAGCTTACAAAGCTCAGTGATACATATATACTCTACTATACTTCATGGTAATCATAAACATAAGAATGCAAGCTAGTAGGAGCAAAAATGAGAGATAAATAAATACTTGGTGCTACCACCAGTCGCCTCAACACATGTTATCATCAATCAAAACATCATACATGGCACACAAGGCCTAACCAAACTTAGGATCTTACCAGATCATCCAAGTAAGGCCCGGTGTCACACAGTCTCAGGAGCGTACACTCTGAGTGAGGCTCGGTGTCATACAGGATCTGAAACATATACTTTCTCTGGGTGAGGCTCGGTGTCACACAGCCTCAGGAACATACACCCACACTCGTTATCTTTCCTCGAGTATCATCGAATAAGGACTTGTGTCACACAGCCTAAGGAACATACATTCAGCATCTCTAATCATGGTGTTGCAACACACTCTCTGGGTATCCAAATCCCATCAACCAAAGGTGACTCAACCAACCAAGTGTCCATATAGCACACAACATTGACACGATTTCCATAGAACAAACAACATTTATAAGATTACCCACCTCTATAGTTTTTATCAATTATCAAGCCACCTATTTAAGTTTACCAACTTGTAATACATCATGGAAGTGTACATTAATCATTGTAGACTCTCTAGGTGAAATACTGGCAAAAGAGGCAAAAGTTATGTGTTGGAAAAATATAAAATAGTGCCAAGATGAGTCTTTTGCGTGCAATTATACACGGTCTGCAAGTAATACATCTGGTAAGCTGAGTATCGATCCCATAGAGATTGACTTGGAATTCAATTGCTTGATTGTTACTTGCCTAGAGTAAAAGTTGTTTTGTTGTGAAGTTTGTTTAGAAAATAGTTGAAATAAAATAAAACAAATAGAAGTAAGGCGTTGGAAAGGAAGGTGCTTTAATGAATGATGAGTGTTGGCAGGGAATTCCTAGTTTTAACGCTATGCATGTCGTGCCATTCTTTAATAATAACCTATTTTTGCATTGTTTGCCGAGCAGATTCAAAATTAACAAAGCCTATCTCGATGGTCATTGCCCTAAATTGATCATGAAAAAACCCCTATATCTCTATAGTGCATGCTTTTAAATAAACCGATTTGATTAAGATCCAATCTATACTCCTAAGGGGTATATTTCACTCCTGAAGTGAGTTCATCTACTTGAACGACTTCTCTCGAAGCTTCTCTCCTTTGTATTCAACAACTCAATCTTTGCCACCCCAAGTCTGTTAAGATATTGAGGAGCAATAGGCCAACAGTGCTAGCTCTCGCTTGGCATAATATTTAGAAAACATTAAAGTATGCCGAATAGATAAAACACTGCCAAGGCAAATTTATTATTAAAAACTAAAACATAAATTAGCGTTCAACACAAACATCCCCCACCAACTATGAAACTAGTTCATGGTGAGGGACTTAACCAAAAAACCACAAACGTTTCCCAAGTACATCATCATTTAAAACAAAATAAAATAACTTGAAAGAGAAAATGGGCTAGAAGGGGTATCTCAATGCAACCCTTTAAGATCCAGGCTCCTCGGCCAAGCTAGTCGAACCACCCTTCCAAGATGCAACCGGTTGTCAATCGTTACACACCAATTCCTCACTCCAATCGTCTATGAATCGCCCCTAAGATCTTCCTTGGTTGGTGTTTAAATAGGCGTGCAAGGAAGGGATAGGGTAAGCTCCTCATTTTAATTTTAAATGCTGAAGGGATAAGAGATAATCATCTTATCCCAATTTGAATGAGAGCTGATCAGGCTAGGGCTGACGTTATACTGCCGACGCTGCCTTGGCTTCCAAGCTTGGCATGAATCTGCCAACCAGTCTTGGCACCATCTTTTCCACTATTTTCTCAGAGATTGATCAAATTGCTATCTTTTCAGAGCCTAATCATGTCCTATTTTTTGGGGTCCAACAGCTTCTTGGCATGACATCAAGTTCACTTCTCTGCCAACCGGTGCTTGGCATTGTCTAGTCCATCTGTGCCACTAGCACTCAGCATTCTCTCTGGAATTCCTTCTTGTGTTGCTTTTTTGGTCCAAATTCGATTCCAAACCTGCAAAATAGCCAACAAAACAACCCTTCACACTGGCATAAACAGAATTCTAAACTCCTTATGCAAATGAATGGTTTTAACATCCTAATGCAACTAAATGCATCTAAAAACAAGCAAAAGCATTGTAAGATTGGCATTAAAAACATTACTTTTGGAGAGGTACCACACCTCCAAACCTAACTCATTGATTGTCCTCAAGTAATGAAAACAAAATAAAAACAAAAATTGTGAAAATGTTACCTCGACAAAATTTTGGTTGAATGCTAACACGTGCTAGCAAGCAGAATTTGGCTTTATTTCTGTCCTCAGTATCTCAGTGCAATAATGCCAAGCAGGTAGTAATTCAAGTGCAGCAATATAACTCTAGTCTAAGTTTATGAAGAGTGCATGATGTGTAGGCAATATGAATCAAGTATCCTTTCACTCCCTTAGCCAATTTTACTACCTAAACTTAGATTTTTATCATTTTTTCTTCTTGCCAAGGGTTTCTGTTGGCATTAATTTAAGCTTGCTTCGTGACACTATTTATCGTAAGAGATAAGAGAGAGCATACCACAAATCCCCACCTTAATCTAGACATTACTAGGCTTTCTCTTCAACTCATACTCTAAGGTTTTGGACTTGAGAACTAAGAGGGAGAAAACCACGAAGCCCCAAGTAACTTATTATCCCTAGGTAGAGGAAAGTTCGCCATGGCAGAACATTGCTGCCTTATTAGTTTCTTTTACCCTGGCATCATTTGATCTTTTTTTTTCAAATCTGAGCATAGTTTCAAAAAGTCTAAGTTTGCTAAGGAACTAGATACATACTACGTGTTAAGTGAAATTTTAGTTCCCTAAACTAGAGATCAATTGCCAAGCTAACCTGGTATATTATTCTGTTGGCATGGCATGATACTAAAGATTACAATTTCCTCATTGGATAGACACCTAGATCAAATTAAACTTGCCTAACAAATGCTAACATTTTTCAAGATTAAACCGAGGCAAAAATTTTCTTTTTTAGTGGTTCGGTATGCATCTATCCTAAATGACCTAAATGGCATGGCACTAGAAAATTAAACATGAAATGCATGACATAAATGTGAAGAAATGCACACCCCCAAACCCAATATGTGCATTGTCCCCAATACATGAAACAACACATATATACAAGAAAATAGAAAAAAATTTAAAATACATGATCATGTAAATGCAATGTAATGAAATGTAAAGGAGTTTAGGAAGAAGAGGACTTCCCTTTGAAGACTATTTGCCGTGCGGCACAGGTTTTTCTTCTCACAAATGGCTCACAATCAGGGGCCATATGCTTTTTTCTTTTTAGGCTCGGTTTTGAAGCGGCAGTGGAGGCTCCAACTTCCTCTTTTTCCTTGGTAGGCTCTGATGCAGCAAGTGCATCGGTGGCATTAGATGGCGTGTGTAAAGCAGGTGTCACTGGCGACTTGGCTTTGGTTGAATTGGATTTGGTTTCCTTTGATTTAGATGAAGAATTAGAACTGGCAGACTCGACTTGAACTGGAGACAACGAGACTGTGGCATCGGACGGGGTATGAACTGGACTAGCTGGCATGGTATTGTCACTGGTAGAGGGCTTAGTAGGGAAGTCTGGAAATTCTGGCACAAAATTAGTTGACAATTTTGTAAGAGCCTCCATGATTACAACATCCTTGGCCTGGATGTAATGTCGCATCTTGGCATTGAGCTCCTCATCTTTTT
Organism: Hibiscus mutabilis; assembly: GCA_019671005.1. Classification (NCBI taxonomy): domain Eukaryota; kingdom Viridiplantae; phylum Streptophyta; class Magnoliopsida; order Malvales; family Malvaceae; genus Hibiscus; species Hibiscus mutabilis. Next base: position 14,144,880 of record CM033746.1, on the reverse strand, counting down.
CCAGCTTTTGGAGAATAATCTCCTAGCATTGGTGAATTTGGGACATCATTGCCATTGAACTATCTGGCACAGAGTCTGGCATGGTTGTTGGCGCGGCCTTTGACTCCTTGGGCTTTAGCGTGTGTGCCCTTGCCTTTCCCTTCCCCTTGTCATTGGGCTCGGCAGCAACAAGATTCCTCTATATAGTAGCAGTAATTGTTGTTCCTTTGATCGTTTGCCCTTTATCTATATCAAGCCTTGGCACATCATAGAGCGTGCAAACGTTAGAAATCAACAAAGGGAAAAACAAGCTGCCAGTACCTTTCTTTGCGCATTTGTAAGTTTCCTCAATAATGAGCTTGCCAACATTGATCTTGCGTCCCATAACAATGGAGTGCAACAGGATCATCCTTTCTCCCGACACGGTCTCGTTATAGGATATGGGCATCAGATTCGTCTTGAGAAAGTGATTCCATCCTCTCCACTGGGGCGTCAATGCCAACCTTTTCATCGTACGGTGTCCCTTGGATGACACTGTCCATGCCGTGCCAGGCTCACACAGATCTGCCAACAGCCTCTTTCTCTTGGCAGCATTCATTGAGTCAGCGTATTCGAAATACTCATCCTCTGCACCATCTAACTCAAACATATTGTTAATATACCCTTCATCAAAACGAACACATTTACCTCTAATCATCAAGAAGGGTGAATCCTTGGTCACAAGGTGCACATAGAATTCTTGGACGATGGTGGCATAAATCTCCCTTTTTTACTGGCAGAACTGAGTCCATTTGTGCAAGTTAATTGCAAACATGACTTCTGGAGGGAAGCCATTGTTCGCCTCTATTTTGAGGTCAAAGTGCTTCTCATAGCAAGAATTCCTTGAGGCAAAATTGGATTCAAACCTTTTATGAATCTCCTTGTTGAAGAATCGCTTGAAGAAAGTAGAGGAAGAAGCTATTGAAATTGTTGAAGGAATATGAAGCGGTGTTGAACAAAGATGAAGAAGAAAAGACGAATTGGGTTTTGGTACTTGTTTGTCGAAAAGGAAAGTAAAAAGTGAGAGAGAGTTTTGGTTATTTTAACCGGGTAGGGTAAGAAGATGAAAAGTTGGGTCGGTTGAGTGTTTTAATGGGAGGAGTAATTAGAGATAATGATGAAAAATAAAAAGAATTAATTTTAAAGGGGTGAAGTGATAAGAATGAAGTGATAAGGTGATAGGTAGGGTAAGGATTGAAGTGATAAGGAAATTGATTTGAATTTTTTGGACAGCTAGGGTTTAAGGTTAAAAGAAATACTCTCTCTTATTGAATGGGCCGGTCAAGCTAGGGTTTTTCTCATTCTTCCAAATTTAACACCGCTGCATGCCAAGCTATTCTGGCACTATGTCTGGTAGACTTCTCTATTGGGACATCAGCTCCTGCCAAATAATCCTGGCATTGATTCTGGCATTGCCCCTGACATCGTTCGTGGCATGGTTCATGGCATAATGAATCTGTACAACTCAAAGGAAACCTTTAAACACAGTAAGGGAATAAAAACTTGAAATTTAAAGGAAATAAAAACTACTAAAAAAAACTTTGAAACCAAAAAACAAAGAAAATATCTATCCTAATATTTATAAAAGTTCAAACCTGATGGTGTTTTCATGTTACCTCCGCCAAGAGGATCACCTCCTTGGCATTGTTCTGATCACCTTCCATGTACTGCTTTAAACGTTAGCCATTTACCTTAAAGATTTCTCCCGTCTTCAAGTTCTTGATGTCCATAGCTCCATGGGCATAGGGTTTCACAACTTCAAAAGGACCTGTCCATCTTGATCTGAGTTTCCTTGGAAACAACTTAAGCTGTGAGTTGAATAACAAAACGTGTTGGCCTACCTCGAACTGTCTTGGCATTATCCTACTGTCATGCCATCGCTTTGCCTTTTCCTTATAGTTTCTGGCGTTCTCATAGGCTTGTGTTATGAATTTTTCCAATTCATTTAGGTCTAGCCACCTTTTTTTCTCCAGCAGCTCTCCATGCCATGCCAAGTGTTCTGATGGCCCAGTAGGTTTTATGCTCAAGCTCCACTGGCAGATGGCATGGTTTTCTGAAAACAAGTCGAAATGGTGACGTACCCAAAGGAGTTTGAAATGCAGTCCTATAAGCCCACAAGGACTCATCTAGTCTCAAGGACCAGTCTTTCATTGATAGATTAACAGTATTCTCTAGAATGTTTTTAATCTCCTTATTTGAAATCTTGGCTTGCCCATTTGTTTGTGGATGATATGCCGTGGTAATTCTCTACTGTATACCATACCTGCACAAAGCTTTAGAGATTAGATTACATTTAAAATGGGTGTCCTCATCATGAATAATTACCCTAGGGGCGCCAAATCTAGTAAAAATGTGTTTGTGCAAGAACTTGGCAATGAACTTGGCATCGTTTGTTGGCAAGGCCACAACCTCTACCCATTTAGATACGTAGTCAACAGCCACAATAATATATACATTACCGAATGAGGGTGGAAAAGGACCCATAAAGTCTGTCCCCCATACATCAAATAAGTCCACAAGCATAATGTTTTGGAGTGGTAGTTGGTGTCTACTAGAGATGTTCCCTGTCCGTTGGCATCGATCACATGCCCTGGCATACTCGTGGGCATCCTTATAGAGTGTGGGCCAAAAGAATCTTGACTGCAGCACCTTGGCAGCAGTCTTTACCCTAGTAAAGTGACCCCCATATGGTGCGGCATGACATAGATGTAATATGTTGTGCTGCTCATCCTCAGGCACACACCGGCAGATTACTTGGTCTGCACATTGTTTGAACAATATTGGCTCATCCCAATAATATTGCCTAACTTCCCGCAAGAACCTCTTCTTTGCATTGTATGCCAAGTCTAGTGGCAGAATGTTACTTACCAAGTAGTTGACAATGTCAGCATACCATGGCACGTCATTAACTGCAAGCAAATACTTGTCAGGAAATTCATCTCTTATAAAATTGGTCTTACCATCTTCAAGATGATGCTCCAGTCACGAGAGATGGTCAGCTACTAGGTTTTCACTCCCCTTTTTGTCTCGGATCTCAAGATCGAATTCTTGGAGTATGAGTGTCCACCGAATAAGTCTGGGTTTGGCATCTTTCTTTTCCAGGAGATACTTCAATGCCGAATGATCTGTAAAAACCACAACTCTGTCACCAATTAAATAAGATCTAAATTTGTCCAAAGCAAATACAACCGCAAGAAATTCTTACTCGGTCGTAGAGTAATTTAGTTGTGCTTCGTTCAAGGTCTGGCTGGCATAGTAGATGGCATGGAAAACCTTGCCACGCCTTTGTCCCAAGACTGATCCAATGGCATAATCGCTAGCATCACACATGAGTTCAAAGGGCTAATTCCAATCTGGTGCGACAACTATAGGAGCATTGATCAACTTCTTTTTAAGCTCCTGAAATGCTCTAAAACAAGAATCGTCAAAAGCAAAAGTGGCATTATGTTCTAACAGCAAGCATAAAGGTTTAACAATTTTTGAAAAGTCTTTAATAAAACGCCGGTAAAAATCGGTACGTCTTAAAAAACTCTTTATACCTTTGACACTCGTTGGTGGTGGCAGTTGCTTAATTACCTCAACTTTTTCTTGATCAACATCTAACCCTCTCTCAGTTACCTTGTGCCTGAGAACAGTACCCTCCTTCACCACGAAGTGGCATTTTTCCCATTTCAACACTAGGTTTGTCTCTATGCATCTCTTCAAGACTTGCTCTAAACTCTGAAGACATTCCTCAAATGATTTGCTGAACACTAAGAAATTATCCATGAATACCTTCATGTTGTGCTTGATCATGTCGGAAAAAATGGGCATCATACAACGTTGAAACATTGCCGGTGCATTACATAGGACGAATAGCATCCTTCTAAACGCAAACGTCCCATAAGGACACGTGAACGTGGTCTTCTCTTGATCATCAGGGCGATGGCAATCTAATTATAACATGAATAACCATCCAAAAAATAATAGAAAGCTTTCCCTGCCAACCTGTCTAGCATCTGGTCAATGAATGGAAGTGGAAAGCGGTCCTTCCTCGTGGCATTGTTCACCCTTCTATAGTCCATGCACACTCTCCATCCCGTGATAGTTTTGGAAGGGATTGACTTAGCTTTACAATTTTGTACCACGGTCATGCCACCCTTCTTTGGCACACATTGCACTGGGCTAACCCAAGAGCTATCAGAGATAGGATAAATAATCTCGACATTAAGCCATTTTATGATCTCTTTTTTCACTACCTCTTTCATACTTGGGTTTAGCCGTCTTTGGCCTTTAATGGTCTTTCCATGGTACCCCTCCAAGATAATCTTGTGCATGCAAATGGTTGGGCTAATACCTCTAATGTTTACCAAAGTCCATCCTAATGCTTGCTTATGATCACATAATATTGCCAACAATCTTTCCCCAGATCATTAGTGAGACCAGTGGCAATGATCACTGGCAGAGTTGAGTGTTCACCTAAATAAGCATACTTCAAGTGATCTGGCAATGTTTTCAGTTCTAACGCTGGTGGCTTCTCAATTGATGGTCTAGGTGCCTTGATTTCTCTACTAGCCAACTGTAGTGGCTCAAAATAACTCGCCTCCTCAGCCTCAAAGACTGGTTCTTCTGGTTCCTCAAATAGATCAGCTATGCCATCTAAATTTTTGGCATCAAATTGTGTATCCTGGCATAACTGTGTCGTGTCCAAAGTGTAAATGGACTCCATCATCTCCTTTGCTTGGCACTCATCAGGTTCATCTTCACATTTCAAAGCTTGAAACACATTAAATGTAACATGCTGGTCATTCATGCGCATTGTTAGTTCCCCTTTATGAACGTCAATCAAAGCCCTACCCGTGGCAAGAAAAGGTCTACCCAAAATAATCGGGACATTAATATCAGCCTCATAATCTAAAATGATAAAATCAGCTGGAAAAATAAATTTGTCTACCTTTACCAACACATCCTCAATCTTACCCTTGGGATGTGCATAGGATCGGTCTTCCAGCTAAAGTGTCACTGTGGTTGGTATGGCTTCTAAGCCAGGCTTCTTGAAAACTGACATTGGCATCAAGTTGATGCTGGCTCCTAAGTCGCATAGTGCCTTGCCCATGAATTTGTTGCCAATGGTGTAGGGAATAGTGAAACTTCCCGGATTTTTCAGCTTTGGTGGCAAACGGTTTAGGATCATAGCACTGCATCCTTCAGTCAAAGCAACAGTTTCAAAGTCTCCCAACTTGCACTTCTTAGACAGGATGTCCTTCATGAATTTGACATAGTTGGGCATTTGCTTAAGGGCTTCTACCAATGGAATGGTGATCTGCAATTGCTTACGAACCTCCAAGAAGCGCTTGAACTACTGATCTTGCTTATGCTTTTGAAGTCTTGCTAGAAATGGTGGTGACGGATAAACATATGCCGGCGCTGCTGGCTTTGCCAAGGTAGTGCTAGCATCAGTCTGTTTGGCATTAGTGTTGGCATCAGTATGCTGTCTGGAATTGGTGCTGGCATCATCTGCTTTTGGTTGCTCTTTCTCTATTTCACTGGGATTATATGCTGGCACTGGCTTCTCGATTTGGCAATTAACTGGCTGCTTGGCAGCCTTCTCCACCTCACACTGCTTACCGCTCCGTAGAGTTATGGCTTTACATTACTTATTTTCTTTATGCCGAGCATCTTCTGTGTCACTTGGAAATGTTCCTTGGGGTCGATTGCTGAGTGTGTTGGCAATCTGCCCAAGTTGGACTTCCAAGTTTCTCATTGACGCTGCCAAACTCTGGACTGTGGCATCATTCCTCTCCATGTACTCTGTGAGAGTGTCTCCTTGGTTGAATCTCTGCCCTTACTGTAAATTGTTTTGGGCTTTCTGCGGCGTGGCAGTCTAATAGAATGCTGGTATGCCATTGTTATTGAAAGCTGGCTTGGCATTGTTATGTTGCCTCTAGGTACTTGGCGCTGGGCATTGTACTGGTTACCTCATTGATTTCCCCATGCTAAGTTAGGGTGTTGTCTCCAACCTGCATTATAATTATTGGAGTTAGGATTATAGTAACGATTAACATTGCCAACAAAATTTACCGATTCAGGATTGACAGGGCATTCATCCACATGATGATTCTCTCCATAAATTGTGCAAAATGGGTCTAATGTTTTGACTTCTTGGGCATGATTGTTCTTTTGCAACGTTCTTACCATGCTAGTAAGGTTAGCAATCTCAGCATGGATGGACGTTAGTTCATCAACCTAAAATTTCCCATTGGTTTTAGTTATGGTCCCAAACCTAGCAACAGGATATTTAAAATCATTAATTGCAATCCTCTCTAAAATGTCAACTGCCTCGGTATACGTCTTGTCAAGCAACGAACCGACTGCTAAAGCATCAACAACAATCCTTGTTTGTACATTTAATCCATTGTAAAAGGTTTGTATTTGAGTCCAATTCGGGAATCCATGCATAGGACACCTTCTCAGTAGATCTTTGAATCTTTCCCAGGTATCATGTAAGGTCTCATCCTCAGTCTGCTTGAATGTAATGATCTCTCCTCTTAGCTTGGCAGTGAGTGTTGGCGGCTGGAATCTTGTCAAGAACTTCTGGCATAGGTCTACCCATGAAGTGACTGAGCCAGGTGGCAAAGAATTGAGCCAAGCCTTAGCTCTATCTCTCAAGGAAAAGGTGAACAACTTTAGCTTCACGGTATCTTCAGGTACTCCATTTTGTTAAAATAATTGGCAAATTTACATGAATTGCTTCCGATGTTGCCTTGGATCTCCAGTAAATTCTCCATCAAACTGACCTACATTCAACAGAGTTTGAATCATTACCAGCTTAAGTTCAAAATTGACAACGTTTACCTCTGTGCCAACAAGTCCTGGAATCAAATTGTCAATGGTTGGTGCAGAATGTTCTCTAATAGGTCTCTCATTAACAACTGGGACGACAGGTGGTGGTGGTATCTCATTATTAAGTGGGTTTCCTCCATTGTTCACCACACCATTCCCTCCAGTACCTTGGTTTTGCATCTCTCAAAATCTTCTTTTTAATCTTCTCAAGGTTTTCTCAATTTTCAGATCGCATGGCCACTTGTCTACCACATGATGGCTTCTGGACATAAAACGAAAAAAACAAAAGGTAAAAACAAAAATAAAATTAAAAGAAAGACAAGTAAAAATTTGAAAAAAAATCAATTCTGTTGCAATCCCCGGCAACGACGCCAAAAACTTGTAGACTCTCTAGGTGAAATGCTGGCAAAAGAAGCAAAAGTTATGTGTTGGAAAAATATAAAATAGTGCCAAGATGAGTCTTTTGCGTGCAACTATACACGATCCGCAAGTAATACAGCTGGTAAGCTGAGTATCGATCCCACAGAGATTGACTTGGAATTCAATTGCTTGATTGTTACTTTCCTTGAGTAAAAGTTGTTTTGTTGTGAAGTTTGTTTTGGAAATAATTAAAATTAAACAAAACAAATGGAAGTAAGACGCTGGCAAGGAAGGTGCTTTAATGAATGATGAGCGTTGGCAGGGAATGCCTAGTTTTCACGCTATTCATGTCGTTCCAGCCTTTAATAACAACCTGTCTTGGCATTGTTTGCCGAGCATATTCAAAATTAGCAAAGCCTCCCTCGATGGTCATTTCCCTAAATTGATCATGTAAAAACCCCTATATCTCTATACTGCATGCTTTTAAATAAACCAATTTGATTAATATCCAATCTATACTCCTAAGGGGTATATTTCACTCCTGAAGTGAGTTCGTCTACTTGAACGACTTCTCTCGAAGCTTCTCTCCTTAGTATTCAACAACTCAATCGTTGTCACCCCAAGTCTGTTAAGTTATTGAGGAGCAATAGGCCAACAATGCCAGCTCTCACTTGGCATAGTATTTAGAAAACATTAAAGTATGCCGAATAGATAAAACACTGCCAAGGAAAATTTATTATTAAAAACTAAAACATAAATTTGCGTTCAACGCAAACATCCCCCACCAACTATGAAATTAGTTCATGGTGAGGGACTTAACCAAAAAACCATAAACGTTTACCAAGTACATCATCATTTAAAACAAAATAAAATAACTTGAAAGAGAAAATGGGCTAGAAGGGGTCTCTCGATGCAACTCTTCAAGATCCAGGCTCCTCGGTCAAGCTGGTTGAACCACCCTTCCAAGGTGCAGCCGGTTGTCAATCATTGCACACCAACTACTCACTTCGATCATCTATGAATCGCCCCTAAGATCTTCCTTGGTTGGTGTTTAAATAGGCGTGCAAAGAAGGGATATGATAAGCTCGTCATTTGAATTTTAAATGCTAAAGGGATAAGAGATAATCATATTATCCCAATTTGAATGAGAGCTGATCAGGCTAGGGCTGACATCATACTGCTGACGCTGCCTTGGCGTCCAAGCTTGGCATGAATCTGCCAACCAATCTTGGCACCATCTTATTCGCTATTTTTTCAGAGATTGATCCAATTGTTATCTTTTCGGAGCCTGATCATGTCCTATTTTTTGAGGTCCAACAGCTTCTTGGCATGGCATCAAGTTCACTTCTCTGCCAACCGGTGCTTGGCATTGTCTAGTCCTTCTGTGCCAACAACACTCGGCATTCTCTCTGGCATTCCTTCTTGTGTTGCCTTTCTAGGCCAAATCCTATGCCAAACCTGCAAAATTGCCAACAAAACAACCCTTCACACTGGCATTGTAACACCCTTATCAATATTTATTACCCAATACTACTATAGAGTGTCACAAGATGTTTAAACCGTATTTTATGCTATTCATACAAGTCAAAGTGATGATTTTGCATTTTCCCTTTAATAGCGTAAATTCAATTACAAATTTTTAAACCATCAAATTTAATCCATTTTCTAATATTTACCCCGATTTTCATTACTAGAAAATCTATTAAACCATCACCAAGATTAACAAAACTATCCATCAACCATTAATCACATATCTAGATATAATTTATTACAAACATATCTGAATTAGTTCAAAACTAGCTACTAATAACCTATACATGCCAACTAGTAACGTCAAAACGCATCCAAAGATGTCATTACCGATACTGTTTATTATTTGTTTTCATAATGATGCTTGTTACTCCTTATTCCGATCCTTGTTCTTACCTACACGTGAATATCACCACACACTAATTATATACCTAGTGAGACAATTATAACAATTAATGCAATACAACCTGATTTAAAATCATGTCAAGATAATAATAACCGTGCATTGTGATCACTATATACATATATTCTTATTCCCTTATGTTAATAATGTATTAACATAATATAACCAGATATAAAATCCTACCAACACGCTTGCCATTTACCCTGAGAGTTCATATACTCTCTAAATTATTTACTATTTATCCCGAGAGTTCATATACTCTCTAAATTATTGTCCAAAGTAGTCTCGAGGACTTTGAGCACACAGGATAAAACTGCACCAAAGTGCTAATAAATATAAGGTTGTCCTCATCTGCACATAAGGTCGTGCTAACCATACTGCACATTAGTTTGTGCTAACCACACTGCACATTAGGTTGTGCTAACCATACTGCACATTAGTTTGTGCTAACCACGCTCCACATTAGGTTGTGCTAACCACGCTGCACATTAGGTTGTGCTAATCACACTGCACTAAGTGTCCTTTATATACACTATAATGCCCGCGCAAAATGCTAAACCAATATATTCTATAGCATTCCAACTATACCCTGCCCATCAATAACTTATTTGAGGCATATATTTCATATTCATTTCATCCATGGCAATGTATATCAGCACAATTTAAACTTGGGCAGTTCATACCCGAGCTATCATATATAAGCATACCATCATCATATAACTAGTGATTAATGCCTTTATTTTTCTACCTTTGACACATTTAAAACATGTCAACATGAACAAGTTAAACTCATCAAAAATCTCTCTAATAGAGTATAAGATAACCATGTAAGCATTGCACTCACCTGGGCTATTTATTAATATGCCTCACTAAATTCTACTCGATCCTTTCCTTTATAGTGCCCCAAATCTTCTTTTGACTCGATTTTTTACTCATTAACCATATGAGTATAATTAAACATTTGTTAGATTCACTTCTAACACTATTTCAATCAAAGTATTTAATCATTTAACATAAAATTTCTATAATTTTCTTTCCTTTCTTATACTGTCCAAAAATTCATTTTGGTTCTTAATAACCATTTCGAACTTCAAATAAATTTTTCTGAACTTGCTAACCAACATTAGATACGAAATATCTAAATTTCTATTTTCTGGCAGTTTTGTACCACCTTGAAAGATTTATTTCTATAAAATAGTCTAAAACTCGGAATTCGATTCCTTTTATTCTGAAAGAAACTAGATTCAATAAGATTTTCCCCCATATAAATTAATAGCTCAGATTTAACTTGTACGATTTATGGCGAATTTTCAAAGTTAATTTCTAGTACTAATTTCAGAGCAGACTGCATACTGTTTTTCTGACCTTTCGTCACTTAAAAATTCATATCTTTCGACTCGGAACTCGAAATCAGTTTTCGTCCGTTGGAAATGAAACTAGACAAACAAATCTTTACATTGGTATAAAATTCACCATCTAACCATTTTTATAGAATTTATGGCAATTTATTAAACTCATTTCCATAATGCAAATACAATACAACTTCCACAATTAACTTCTATTTTTCTCTAACTTTTCTTTAGTACTTTCTCCCTTACACTTACCAAAGGTTCATTATGGTCCTTAGTGACCATTTTGAACATTAAACAATTTTTCAAGCTCAATTTGAAAAATTTCCACTACTTCTTATTTATTTTGGACTATTTTCCTTTTTGTCCTTAAACTTTATAAAAGTGACAATTTAGTCACTACATCACTTTTGTACATTAATTCATGTACAATTTAACTTTTATACTCATTTCCAACTTTTCTAAAATTTTCCCTTAACTTTCAATTTTATTCAAATTGGTCCTTCAAGATTCTTTTATTTCGAAATAGGTTCCTAAATTTTCAAAAATGTTCAATTTGGTTCTAAATTATCAATTCAAGCTTGAAACTTCATTTTCTATCCATATCCATCATCAAATAACTTTTGACAATTTAGTTCATAATATTCCATACAATTTCGAATTGATCCCTAATAGGAATTTAATCTTCAAACATCAAAAATTTAACTTCGATCATTAATATAATGCTTCAAACATCATAATCTAACCATTTTCATCGTTAATTCTCAAAACCCTAACAAATCCCTAAATTCAAGATTAGGGTTTACAACTTTCAACATAAAAATAACTTGATTTCAAGCTTGTTTTTATCACAACTAAGTTTAATTCATCATCTACTACTTGAATTCAATCATAATCCATGAAACCTGAATTTCTCTCTCTTCAGACCTAATCCAAAACTTCATAATTTCATAAAATTTTAGTATCAAAATGTAGAGAATGAAGAGTAGATCACTTTACCTTAAACAACCTTGCTTGAATTCTTGATAAAAAACCTTAAAAATGGCTAGGAATTTTTTTCCTATTTTCCCTTCTTTTCTCCTTGTTTTCAAAATGCCCTAAGAAAGATGAGAAAAAATTTGTTCATCTTTTCTTATTTAATCTACATGTTAATAATTAAATGAATTTTAAATTCATTTAATTAGTAAAATTACCAAAATAGCCCTTTATCCCATGGCCTAATTTGATCTTATCAAAAATCACGGCCATGATTTAATCCATGTGTAATTCACCTTCCAAAATTGCCCTCAAAGTTTCAAAATATTTCAAAAATGCCATCCATGTCAAAAGACTAATTTGCCCTCCAACTAGTCTTTATTTACAACATGTCTTAAAAATTGCCACTCCATTAAGATTGAACCAATTTGGTTCCAATCTAACCGCCCATCTCCCAAAATATCATAGGTTTTTATTTATGACATTTATTCGATCCATATATTCGAATTTTACTTAATACGATTTCCAAATTTTCTTCCTTTGAACTTTATCACTTTATAGCCACTAATATGAGCTTCGTATGAAAAATCTGGGTAACACGAAAATGTCACTCTTGGAGGTGAACTATTCATTTATGGGGTTAACTTACATAACTTTTGGAAATTACACTTTGGTCCTTAAACTTTTCCAAAGTTTATACTTTAACCCCCAAACTTTCAAAATTTACATTTTGGTCACTAGTAAAAAATTGGGACATTACAGGCATAAACATAATTCCAAACTCCTTATGCAAATGCATGGTTTTAACATCCTAATGCAACTAAATGCACCTAAAAATAAGCAAAAGCATTGTAAGATTGGCATTAAAAACAATACTTTTGGAGAGGTAACAATCATACTCATAAATGATCTCATTAATCCGCTTTAACAAATTAAGGCATAAAAAAATTCATTAATCTTCCACGTTGATTTCCATCTTTAATTGCCATTTAGATTATTCCATTTAGTGGGTACCAGTACTCGAATATGAGTATTGGTATGGTACCCTTGGGTACTGGTACTCACACGTGTATAGATACTAACATAGATTACTGGAAATCCTTAATTTCTACAAGTACCAATACGGGTCGACCCGTACCAATACGGCCCCCAAACTCTTATCGATATTGGTACGGCTGATATAACACCCTTTTTCCGTACTGAATACGAGTCAGAGATGTCACATTACTAATGCCTTATCTTGTTTTATCCATATACGTTTCATCATCAAACTGATTAATTCTCTATATTTTTAGTTGAATTTCATGCATCATACTCTACTAGTAATCAAATAATTACTCGCCTATTAGTGATTATCATAAGCTAGAATATCTTACTGATGTTTTGCAGATTAAAGCTTGATCAGCATGCTCAACTCCTCTTCAAGTACTCCACCTTAACCTACGTGTGAATCAAACACACGCTAAGTTTTCACTTAGTGAGGCAATAAACAAAATTAATAATAATTTAAACTTATTAAACTTTATGGCTACATTATATAGCATGATATATGCCAATGTATTAACTTTTATATAGAGAGAGAAACTTAAGTATGTGAGATCGGTACTCCCAGAGTACTAGTCACCGAAGTGACAATAAACATATATACACATAAAGTGCCAGTAAACATATAGACACATAAGGTCGTGCCCACTATCTGCATGTAAAGACCGTGCTAACCATCCGCACATTTATAAGGCAGTGCTAACCATCCGCACGTTTATAAGGCTGTGCTAACCATCTGCACATAAGGTTGCGCCAACCATCTGCACATAAGGTTGTGCTAACCATCCTCACCAAGTGTCCTTTATATACACTATAGTGCTAAATCATATATTTAGCGTGTTGCTGGACTCTATGGCATGCCAACTATATCATGTCCCTTAATAACTTACTTGGGCATGTATTTCATATTCCATAATCATTTCATCCATGGCAATATATATAGCAACATAAGTCAACTTGGGCAGTTCATACCCAAAATATTATGCATAAGCATATCAATCTTGTCAATATAAATAATCAAATGATCAATGCATTTTATTTCCCAAAACTTGACATAGTCATATTATATCAATCATATGTTCAATGACATAAATATTAATGTATTATGATATGCATGCAATTGCACTCACCTGGGCCATTTATTAGCTTGCCTCACTAAGCTCTATTCGATCCTTTCATTCATACTACCTCGAACCTTCCTTTGATTCGGATCCAAACTAAAAACCGAGTTTCGGGGCTTGAATCGAGCTTGGAAAAATTTTCTCTTTCTTTCCCTAGCTCTCACGTTTATGGCTGGAAAAGATGAACATTTTTGTTCATCTTTTCACCATTATTTTACACATATATCTATTAAATGAATATTAAATTCATTTAATAGTGAAATTACAATTTTGCCCTTTTTATCTAATGGTTGAGATTGATTTTATCATTAATCAAGGGCCAAGATTTAATCTTCCATTTCATCTTTCCAAAATTGCCCATATAACTTTTTAAATATTTCAAAATTGCCATTGGGGCCAAATGATCAATTTGCCCTCTAACTAGTTTTTATTTACTAGTTTGGCATTCTTGTAAAAATTCAACTAAGTCTAGTTGGAATCCAACCAAATATAATATAATATTCATAAAATATTATTTTATGACTTTTCCATGGCTTTTGGATCAGCCTCTGAAATTCCAGATCGATCCGATTTCCTGGTATTCATAAAATACTTCTACTGCGATTTTACCTTTTTCGAGCTATTGGATTTATTCTGAGAATTCTATATTTCTATATTCGAGAAATAAAATCTATTATCCCATAAAAAATTCCTTTTCCAAGGACTTAGACTAAATTTTCTTAACTTAGTCTATTTTCCCGATATTTATCAAAATTTTTCATAGAATAAAATTCCTCTTAGGATTCCTTTATCGATAATCCATATGAATTTTCTCTACTCTTACTGAGTCCAAAATATCGATCAGAAACACTTTTATGGGACCTTCCCGAAGGTCACCCATCCTTGTATTTCTCTAGCTTGAGCACGCTTAACAATTTTATTCGATCCAAATTCAGTACCTTTTACTGCATCTTAATTCTTAAAACCGATATCAAGGTACCTATTTCGATCCGATTCACTCTTATACTGAATAAAATTACTTATTTGGGAAATTTACACTTTAGTCCCAAACTTTTCCAAAGTTTATACTTTAACCACCAAAACTTTCAAAGTTTACAATTTAGTCACTAGCCAAAAATTGCGATATTACAGATGAAGCTCGTACCGATACCCTACTCACAGTTTTGCACCATTTCCTTGAATTACAATATTGCCACGCTTTATTTGATCCATAAAGTTTATGAAGGTTATTAGGGTTTGTTTACTAAAGCACTCAATCAATTAATATTAATTACCGGCTTCATAATCATTTAATCGAGTATTTGTCCCTTAAGCATAATTTCCATTGAATCACGTCAATCCATTCGAACTCACATACAAGGCATCACAATTTATCAATCAATTAATCAATCAATACTCAATTAATTATGCAAGCATTCCAAACGATTCTACACGGTCTCTAAAGCTTATACGAGTCTCGAAATATTCTAAAATTCATCATGCATCTCATAATTTCCATGTCTCATAATACCGGTCTCAACACATTCTTATTTTCATCTACCTATTTTGCGAACACTAACAAGCAAGGCAATTACACTTATGATGCTTATGAAGCATTTCAGAGTTCGTGGTGTACTAACATCAAGCCATAACGGTAAATCCTCATTCAAGCTTACTGATTACTCCACTTGTTCCAATGTTATCCTGAATAATCCTCATGCAACAATTAATATGATATATTGTAACACTCCCTACCCGGTCTAGGAGAACAAACCGGCTTAGGACGTGTTACTAAACAAACATACAACATTCTTGACAAACTAAATACAACAACATGTCTTCAAAAGACAAAGTAATTTAAAAACATCTCAAGTAGTTCACATGTCTAACTTCAAACTCAGATTATGTACAATCAAATATACACATATTAAGTAGAGCACTTCAACTACTAGTTCGTAGCATGTCATTATATTCTATGCATTTCAGATCTCAAGGTTTATTACATTATCACTACTATCACATCGAATTCTTTCCATTCATACACCTTCTTAATCTTAGGTTGGTTACAAATTTGCTTACCTCTAAGTTGTATCATTTAAAATAAATCTAAACTTATTATCCAAGATTATCATCAAGCACCACATATCATGACCAACTTGTAATCATAGTAACAAGTGTTCAATATCATGTCTATAATAGTTTAACCAACAAACAGTCATTCGAACATTATCTCTAACATAATTCAAGTATCAAACAATCGTGAAGTATAATAGACCATTTACAAAAAGAAGTGATAGATACGTTGAATACTAAAAGAAAGTTATTTCAAAGTTTAGACCAATTATCTCCAATTACTTATAACTTTTACAGAGCAATATCATTTACATATTCATTAACATACTAACCATTAGTCTATTTTTAATCAACAACCTAATCATGTGATCTACACTACCATTTTAGGGTTTGACAATGATAATAGATGTATATATATATATATCAACCTTCAATCACGCATGACATTAAGGTGGTCTATCAACCTAAGGCACATATAGACATTTAAACAACCAAACAGCAATCCAACTATTATAACTCACATAGAAAGCAAATATGATATAATTAAAGGCCCATTACAAAACTTGAATGCTTATAAAGTTTATATACATATATCCAAAATGGAATCTAAATGCACTATGCATACTCAATAATTATGTGCCACCATCTAGGAGTTCTAAAGGTAATATTTCAAATCATACTTATGGGTCCTTGTGATCGCGTCCAAGCTCAGGAGAAATTCAAAAATACCTTAACCTTGAAATGTAACGAAGGAAAAAGAGTAAGCAATTGCTTAGTGAGGTAGCTTAAATAATCAAAAGTATGAATTAAAATAATTATATTACAACTCTACACTTTCTTTAAACCCAACGGATCCAGGTAAGTAACAAACTTGATCAATTACAATTCATCTTATTCATAGAGTTCAAATGTAGCATTATTGTTAAACATGTTGAAACCAATCAGATACCAGACTTGATCGAATACAAGTCCTTTAGACTACAAGTTTCAAATATGGTAATCTTTCTTAATTATTTACGTATACAAATATCCTACAAGCACGTACTACTTATTGTATAAGTTATCAATCAACACATTAAATTAACTTATAATTCAATCATTTCTTATACATAACCTCACCTAAACATGTATTACTTGTTACTTAAGTTATCAGACACAACCTAGCGTAAGCACATATTTTTTATTATATAAGATATCATACTTGGCATTTAAATACGCGGATTAGTTATCATATAAGGCACCAAATATATAAGTGATAAGGTCTTCGAAATGAACATACTTATATTTATGGATTTTTGAACAAGTGAAAAGTATTCAAGAAATCATAACAATCACAAGTATGTAAGCACTTTACCAAAGCATATACATTCACCCAAAAATGATACTCAATATTCAAAAGATACATTTTACTTATTAAACATGTCATTGCCATGATTCGTTTGTTTAACTAATAAAATTTCTTAGTTTCTCTTCTATATATACATTGTTCTTAACATAACCTAACAATATACCTAACTTACTCTTTATACAAGTTATTAAACATAGTATACCGTAACATAAATTTCTTGGTACGTAAGACATTGAACATAACATATCATATTCAAGAGTTACTTGGCACATAAGACATTAAGATAACCTATCATATTCAAAATTTGCTTGGCACATAAGACATTAACATAACCTATCATATTCAAAAGTTACTTGGTACATAAGACATTAACATAATGTATCAAAGACATGCAATGTAAATTTCATAAATTATCAAGATAGTTTACTCATTAGAATTATAGTCTCATTATTTTATCTTTAACATAGCCTTGAGAATCAAGTGACAACCTAGGTACACAAATCCCTAACCAACTGTCACCAAATAAAAAGGGTACTCGCAGCACCGGTCAATCCCTCCTACTATCTCCAAGTGACCACAACACTTCCCTCCTACTGTCGCCAAATAAGGACCATAGTCCACCCAAGACACGAGCTATATAGACTCTATGGCATGCCAACTATACCTAAGACTGACTCGAAACCAAGGCTTAGAAATTTATCTTATCTTATTAGAGACAGATTCAGCACAACTCCTTATCAGAATGTCATATCAACAAAGATTATTGCCCCTTTTCATATTAGGCATGTATTCACCTCATGTGAATTTCTCAATGTATTTCTTTTCATTTTGTTCGAATGGCATGTATTATTCATATTATAATCGAAAATCATGATTTAGCATAGCTCCAATAATCAAAATATCAACCAAAATGGTTTATTGTATATCTTTTTTAAGCACATAAATCATTAAAGTTTGATCTTTAAATTTCATAGATATTTTAACTTAAACGATAATTTATCAAAGTCATTTATCAAGCATATTTAACATGTATAAGTTTCAACATGAACATATAACCAAATCAAGCATTTAATTTTATAGAATACTTATAGTATGAGCACTTACCTCGTATCCAAGCTTTTAAATGCATAACTTAACTTAAAGGTAAAGCAGTATAATTAAATCAGCAACAGATGCTCGAGAAGGTTATACGCCTATCCCGAGACTTTAAACTACAGTCACAGTTTATTCCGTGCTAGCTTCGTCCCGAATCATGATCCCCCTTTTTGCTTATCTACAGATTGATCTATCTTCGCCTTTATACTTTCAATTGCTTCTTGGTCTAATGTGTCAAATAATGCAACCATGTAGTAGGACAACTTTTAACAATCATACGCTTGTAGAACTACTCAAATACTTATGAGTATGTATAATTTAACACAAAACAGCCCACTAGTATTTATATCAAAGAAAAACAGTACATAACATGCATATACCCACATATATGTCCACACAAACAGTCCACCACTTTTATATCAAAGAAAAAGTCCATAACATGCATATTTTCATATATATACTCATAAACAGTCCATTAACTTTTATATCAAGCAAAACAGTTCACACATGATCATCATAGTATAAAACAGTCCCAAATACATTAGTATGCATTACATACATAAAACAGTCCCTAATGTGATTATACTAGAATAAAACAGTCCTATTTGTTAATAAAACAGTCTCCCCTATTTTCAAATTCCCAAAATCAGTCATTGTTTTTTTCAAAACAGTCTCCTTTGATTTTTATAATACTCAAAACAGTTCACTAGGTTTATATTCATGCCATCTTGATTCATTATACTAGTATACACATTTTATACTTCAAAACAATCTCTTATGCATTTATATACATGCAAAATAGTTTCTAACATACATATATCCACATGAACATTTACATAACAGCCCCTTAACACATATATCGTTACAAAACAGTTCTTAATACACATATCTCTACTTATATAATCCACAAAAAGTCCACCAGATTCACTTATATGCAAAACCACCCCTATTACACTCATATATACGTATAACACCAAAGTAGTCCATATATCTATCTATCTATCTATCTATCTATCTATCTATCAAAACAACCCTTACACATTGATTCATGTTCAAAACAGTCCTTTCTAATTTCCTATCCATTCATAACAGTCCCACTTTCATGTATTCCCAAGCACTTACGCATAAACAACTCACATTCGAATTCTATCAAGCATCGATTCACAATTTATGTTCAAATGCCAACTTCACAATTGATTATGAACCTATTCGAATGGTTCCTAAATTCTATCCATGATCATTTAAGCACTACAAGTACATAACTCCAAAAATACACCAAATTTGTAAAGATTTAAAATTAATTCTCTAACCTTTCTAACCATTCTCATGATCTACTAATATATCTACCAAGAAGTACAAAATTTCATTTGATTATGGAGAAAGAATAAGGTAATTACCTTTCTCCCAAGCTTGTTCGAAAAGGATTCAAGCATGGATGTGATTAACTAAGCTTTGAGCATGCTTTCACTCAACTCTCTCTTCTAGAATATTTCGGGTTTTGCTAGGAGGTTGAAGAAGGTGATAACCAAATTTTGATTATCATCTTCCACCTAAGCCGACCCCCCTTCTCCCACTAGCACATGTTCTCTAGCCACATGACACTTGTTAAACTCCTTAATTTTATTTTTATCTTACATGCAACCCTTCCTTAAATATAGCTTTTTGAGATAGTCCTCTTAATATAGCTATCAACTAATCAATTCATTTAAAATAGGTCATTAACTCATTCAATTATTAATGCTAAAGATATCATCAATCCAATTGAATCATAATCAAAGTTATGCACACTTCTAGGTTATATTTTGGGTTGTTAAAATTCCCTCCACCTTAAAAGAAATTCGTCATTGAATTTTACGTGAGGTGAACAAATGAGGGTATTGATCCCTAATAACTGCTTCAGATATTCAAGTAGTGTCTTCAACTTGTCATTCTTCCGCTGAAAATCTAGCTTCTGCATTCTGACAATCGATACATTTGATCATATTCTGCAGCATCAGACTTCATTCTTGGTCATCAATATGGCTTCTTCAAATTCCTATAAATCTTGATAGGTCTATAATGGGTCGAAAGGAACTACTAAGACCTTCTGAAACATTTTCCTTCCAAGGGAGGAAAGATTGTTGATAAGTGTACAAAAGTACTATTTTTCTTACCCTTTTTACTCATATTATTGTTAGACTTAGGCTCATATTAGTTGCATAATTAGCTATTCATGCATGAATCCATGTTTCCTTCCATCGTTGAGCTTGATTACATAACTTGGTAGTTTTTGTGGGAAAAGATGCTGCTTTGGTGTGTTTTGTGTGTATATGCAGGATCACTTGCCAAAGCAAGGCTAGAACTAGTTGCCAGGGCAATGCATGAAGGAGACGCCGAGCCAGTTGCCATGGCAATTGTCGACAAGAGCAAAGGTGATATGGTAGTCGAAATTGATGACTATACAAGCCCAAGATGACGTGGAGCAAAGCCCAAACCCAAAGGAATTTGATTGCCATACAGGGATTAAAGAAGAATTAAATTCCAAGAAGATAGGAGAAGTTCTAGTAGGAATACAATTATAATAAAGAATTATATTCTTTAAAGATAATTTAATTCCAACTTAACTTCCTCCTCAAAGAAAGACTTTGGCCTAGCCCTATAAATAAGATGGAGATTTCGACAATCCAGAGAGAGCAAGAGAGGGGAATTTCGACAAGACCAAGGAAGGCAAGAGGAGAGAATTTTCGACAAGCATCTAGGGCAAGGAGGATTTCGACAAGCCTCCTTCTTCATCCTTTTCTTTCTTGTTGGATTGGGTTCATGCTAGGGATTAATTATCTTGTGTTTCTTTGGAACCTAGCCATGAACTAAATTTATTTGGCTATGGTTATTGTGTTTTGTGGTTGTGAGAAACTATTGGTTTTTGTTTAGGTAATAAGAGTTTGCACTTTTCTATTCAAGGTTTATTCATTCTTGGTTCTTATTCTTGTTTGTGAGTGAATTGGGAGAGGATCTCGTGATTTCATCTATTTATCTAATATCGGGAGAGTTAGATTCAAGAAACGAATGAATATGATCTTTATTCAATCTATTGATGGTGAAGATTAATCTGGCTTAGGAATAAGTCAACAATTTCAACGGCTAAGAGGAGCGCAAGATTGGTTATTGTTCACCCTTGATTCACGCAGGGATGTATTATCAAGGCATGCACAAGTAGCTAGAGTTTCGACTTAGGGATAAGAAGAAACCATTGAAGAACGCTCTGCCGAACCTTGAAGATTGCTGCCCAGACGCCCAAGTAATTGCCCAAGCAACCATCGATTAGTTGCCAAGGCAACCCCGTTGTGCAAGTTGCCACGGCATCTAAGTTGCCCGTGCACTCTTTTACCAAGACGATCCAATCGGCTATCACACCTCAACTCACGATAACCTGGCCTATCTCTCTCTCATTTGATCTCATCTATTCATTTACTTTATTGCTTTCTAGTTTAGTTATTAGTTAAACTCCTATAATCCTTTATTTGTGTTTTTACTTTTCACAGTGCAAGAGACTAGATTCTTGAAGTGGCACCAATCCCTATGGAGACGATATCTTTTATACTATAACTTGCAACGTGTATACTTGCACAATTGCGTAGCACTTATTACGCGCAACAAATTTTTGGCGCCGTTGCCGGGGAATGGCAATAGCGACTTTGTTTTTATTTTCTTGCACTTTCTTTTTACTTTTCTTGTTTAAGATTCAAAGGGCTAACAAACTTTGGTTTTGCATTGGTATATGACCAGGGCGAGACCGACTTCACCAGAATATCCCTTTGATCCAGAAATCGAACGAACCTTACAAAGGCTTAGACGAAGGATAAGAGTAGTGATAAGTGTTCAAAAGTACTATTTTTCTTACCCTTTTTACTCATATTATTGTTAGACTTAGGCTCTTATTAGTTGCATAATTAGCCATTCATGCATTAATCTATGTTTCCTTCCATCGTTGAGCTTGATTTCATAACTTGGTAGTTTTTGTGGGAAAAGATGCTGCTTTGGTGTGTTTTGTGTGTATGTGCAGGATCACTTGCCAAAGCAAGACTAGAGCTAGTTGTCAGGGCAATGCATGAAGGAGACGCCGAGCTAGTTGCCAGGGCAATGCATGAAGGAGACGCCGAGCCAGTTGCCATGGCAATTGTCGACAAGAGCAAAGGTGATATGGTAGTCGAAATTGATGACTAGACAAGACCAAGATGACGTGGAGCAAAGCCCAAACCCAAAGGAATTTGATTTCCATGCAGAGATTAAAGAAGAATTAAATTCCAAGAAGATAGGAGAAGTTCTACTAGGAATACAATTATAATAAAGAATTATATTCTTTAAAGATAATTTAATTCCAACTTAACTTCCTCCTCAAAGAAGGACTTTGCCCTAGCCCTATAAATAGGAAGGAGATTTCGACAATCTAGAGGGAGAGCAAAGGAGGGGAATTTCGACAAGTCCAAGGAAGGCAAGAGGAGAGAATTTTCGACAAGCCTCCTCCTTCATCCTTTTCTTTCTTGTTCGATTGGGTTCATGCTAGGGATTAATTATCTTGTGTTTCTTTGGAACCTAGCCATGAACTAAATCTATTTGGCTATGGTTATTGTGTTTTGTGGTTGTGAGAAACTATTGGTTTTTGTTTAGGTAATAAGAGTTTGCACTTTTCTGTTCAAGGTTTAATCATTCTTGGTTCTTATTCTTGTTTGCGAGTGAATTGGGAGAGGATCTCGTAACTTCATCTATTTATCTAATATCGGGAGAGTTAAATTCAAGAAACGAATGAATATGATCTTTATTCAATCTATTGATGGTGAAGATTAATCCGGCTTAGGAATAAGTTAAGGATTTCAACGGCTAAGAGGAGTGCAAGATTGGTTGTTGTTCACCCTTGATTCACGCAGGGATGTATTATCAAGGCATGCACAAGTAACTAGAGTTTCGACTTAGGGATAAGAAGAAACCATTGAAGAATGCTCTGCCGAACCTTGAAGGTTGCTGCCCAGACGCCCAAGTAGTTGCCCAGGCAACCATCGATTAGTTGCCAGGGCAACCCCGTTGTGCAAGTTACCACGGCAACTGAGTTGCCCGTGCACTCTTTTACCAAGACGATCCAATCGGCTATCACACCTCAACTCACGATAACCTGGCCTATCTCTCTCTCATTTGATCTCATCTATTCATTTACTTTATTGCTTTCTAGTTTAGTTATTAGTTAAACTCCTATAATCCTTTATTTGTGTTTTTACTTTTCACAGTGCAAGAGACTAGATTCTTGAAGTGGCACCAATCCCTGTGGAGACGATATCTTTTATACTATAACTTGCAACGTGTATACTTGCACAATTGTGTAGCACTTATTACGCGCAACAAATTTTTGGCGCCGTTGCCGGGGAATGGCAATAGCGACTTTGTTTTTATTTTCTTGCACTTTCTTTTTACTTTTCTTGTTTAAGATTCAAAGGGCTAACAAACTTTGGTTTTGCATTGGTATATGACCAGGGCGAGACCGACTTCACCAGAATATCCCTTTGATCCAGAAATCGAACGAACCTTACAAAGGCTTAGACGAAGGATAAGAGTAGTGATAAGTGTTCAAAAGTACTATTTTTCTTACCCTTTTTCCTCATATTATTGTTAGACTTAGGCTCTTATTTGTTGCATAATTAGCCATTCATGCATTAATCTATGTTTCCTTCCATCGTTGAGCTTGATTTCATAACTTGGTAGTTTTTGTGGGAGAAGATGCTGCTTTGGTGTGTTTTGTGTGTATGTGCAGGATCACTTGCCAAAGCAAGACTAGAGCTAGTTGCCAGGGCAATACATGAAGGAGACGCCGATCTAGTTGCTAGGGCAATGCATGAAGGAGACGCCGAGCCAGTTGCCATGGAAATTGTCGACAAGAGCAAAGGTGATATGGTAGTCGAAATTGATGACTAGACAAGACCAAGATGACGTGGAGCAATGCCCAAACCCAAAGGAATTTGATTTCCATGCAGAGATTAAAGAAGAATTAAATTCCAAGAAGATAGGAGAAGTTCTACTAGGAATACAATTATAATAAAGAATTATATTCTTTAAAGATAATTTAATTCCAACTTAACTTCCTCCTCAAAGAAGGACTTTGCCCTAGCCCTATAAATAGGAATGAGATTTCGACAATCTAGAGGGAGAGCAAAGGAGGGGAATTTCGACAAGTCCAAGGAAGGCAAGAGGAGAGAATTTTAGACAAGCCTCCTCCTTCATCCTTTTCTTTCTTGTTCGATTGGGTTCATGCTAGGGATTAATTATCTTGTGTTTCTTTGGAACCTAGCCATGAACTAAATCTATTTGGCTATGGTTATTGTGTTTTGTGGTTGTGAGAAACTATTGGTTTTTGTTTAGGTAATAAGAGTTTGCACTTTTCTGTTCAAGGTTTATTCATTCTTGGTTCTTATTCTTGTTTGCGAGTGAATTGGGAGAGAATCTCGTAACTTCATCTATTTATCTAATATCGGGAGAGTTAAATTCAAGAAACGAATGAATATGATCTTTATTCAATCTATTGATGGTGAAGATTAATCCGGCTTAGGAATAAGTTATGGATTTCAACGGCTAAGAGGAGCGCAAGATTGGTTGTTGTTCACCCTTGATTCACGCAGGGATGTATTATCAAGGCATGCACAAGTAGCTAGAGTTTCGACTTAGGGATAAGAAGAAACCATTGAAGAATGCTCTGCCGAACCTTGAAGGTTGCTGCCCAGACGCCCAAGTAGTTGCCCAGGCAACCATCGATTAGTTGCCAAGGCAACCCCGTTGTGCAAGTTGCCACGACAACTGAGTTGCCTGTGCACTCTTTTACCAAGACGATCCAATCGGCTATCACACCTCAACTCACGATAACCTGGCCTACCTCTCTCTCATTTGATCTCATCTATTCATTTACTTTATTGCTTTCTAGTTTAGTTATTAGTTAAACTCCTATAATTCTTTATTTGTGTTTTTACTTTTCACAGTGCAAGAGACTAGATTCTTGAAGTGGCACCAATCCCTGTGGAGACAATATCTTTTATACTATAACTTGCAACGTGTATACTTGCACAATTGTGTAGCACTTATTACGCGCAACAAATTTTTGGCGCCGTTGCCGGGGAATGGCAATAGCGACTTTGTTTTTATTTTCTTGCACTTTCTTTTTACTTTTCTTGTTTAAGATTCAAAGGGCTACAAACTTTGGTTTTGCATTGGTATATGACCAGGGCGAGACCGACTTCACCAAAATATCCCTTTGATCCAGAAATCGAACGAACCTTACAAAGGCTTAGACGAAGGATAAGAGTAGTGATAAGTGTTCAAAAGTACTATTTTTCTTACCCTTTTTACTCATAGTATTGTTAGACTTAGGCTCATATTAGTTGCATAATTAGCCATTCATGCATTAATCCATGTTTCCTTCGATCGTTGAGCTTGATTTCATAACTTGGTAGTTTTTGTGGGAAAAGATGCTGTTTTGGTGTGTTTTGTGTGTATGTGCAGGATCACTTGCCAAAGCAAGACTAGAGCTAGTTGCCAGGGCAATACATGAAGGAGATGCCGAGCTAGTTGCCAGGGCAATGCATGAAGAAGACGCCAAGCCAGTTGCCATGGCAATTGTCGACAAGAGCAAAGGAGATATGGTAGTCGAAATTGATGACTAGACAAGCCCAAGATGACGTGGAGCAAAGCCCAAACCCAAAGGAATTTGATTTCCATGCAGAGATTAAAGAAGAATTAAATTCCAAGAAGATAGGAGAAGTTCTAGTAGGAATACAATTATAATAAAGAATTATATTCTTTAAAGATAATTTAATTCCAACTTAACTTCCTCCTCAAAGAAGGACTTTGCCCTAGCCCTATAAATAGGAAGGAGTTTTCGACAATCCAGAGGGAGAGCAAAGGAGGGGAATTTCGACAAGTCCAAGGAAGGCAAGAGGAGAGAATTTTCGACAAGCCTCCTCCTTCATCCTTTTCTTTCTTGTTCGATTGGGTTCATGCTAGGGATTAATTATCTTGTGTTTCTTTGGAACCTAGCCATGAACTAAATCTATTTGGCTATGGTTAATGTGTTTTGTGGTTGTGAGAAACTATTGGTTTTTGTTTAGGTAATAAGAGTTTGCACTTTTCTATTCAAGGTTTATTCATTCTTGGTTCTTATTCTTGTTTGCGAGTGAATTGGGAGAGGATCTCGTAACTTCATCTATTTATCTAATATCGGGAGAGTTAAATTCAAGAAACGAATGAATATGATCTTTATTCAATCTATTGATGGTGAAAATTAATCTGGCTTAGGAATAAGTTAAGGATTTCAATGGCTAAGAGGAGCGCAAGATTAGTTGTTGTTCACCCTTGATTCACGCAGGGATGTATTATCAAGGCATGCACAAGTAGCTAGAGTTTCGACTTAGGGATAAGAAGAAACCATTGAAGAACGCTCTGCCGAACCTTGAAGGTTGTTGCCTAGACGCCCAAGTAGTTGCCAAACTAGTTGCCCAGGTAACCATCGATTAGTTGCCAAGGCAACCCCGTTGTGCAAGTTGCCACGGCAACTGAGTTGCCCGTGCACTCTTTTACCAAGACGATCCAATCGGCTATCACACCTCAACTCAAGATAACTTGGCCTATCTCTCTCATTTGATCTCATCTTTTCTTTTACTTAATTGCTTTCTCGATTAGTTATTAGTTAAACTCCTATAATCCTTTATTTGTGTTTTTACTTTTTAAAGTGCAAGAGACTAGATTCTTGAAGTGGCACCAATCCCTATGGAGACGATATCTTTTTTACTATAACTTGCAACGTGTATACTTGCAGAATTACGTAGCACTTATTATGCGCAACAAGTAGCAGTGGCTAATCAAGACGGCAATATGAATCAAGATGTTCTAGCAGGAGGCAGAGTGATTCTTGCACGAAATAGAATTATTCGAGACTATCTTGAAGAAGATCTTGATGGACTTAATCTAGGAGTTGTCGCACCTGAAATTGAAACCGACCACTTTGAGTTGAAACCGGTAATGTTTAATATGATCAACACAATAGGTCAATTTGGTGGCTCAGCAACTGAAGATGCACGACAACATCTGAAATCTTTCCTCGAGATTTGCAACTCGTTCAAAATACACGGAGTCACCCCCGATGTCTTACGATTAAGATTATTCCCCTATTTACTGAGGGATAGGGAAAAAGCATGGTTGAATAGCATTCCTGTCGGATCAATAGCATCTTGGACTGATCTTTGTCGTGATTTCCTTGCTAGATTTAATCATACAAATTTGATTGATAAGCTTCGTAACGACATTACTTCTTTTCGGCAGGCAGATGATGAATCCATGTATGAGGCTTGGGAGCGATATAGAGAACTTCTACACAAATGCCCCCTACACGGATTCCCGGTGTGGACTCAAGTTACAATGTTTTACAACGCCGTGAATACACCAACAAGGATGATGCTAGATGCCTCGGCAAATGGCATACTCCTAGATAAATCGCCGGAGGAAGCAATGCAAATTCTAAATAGGCTGACCAAGAATGATTATCAATTCCCATCTACTAGAAGAGGAGGAGTTAGACGCCAAGCCACAATACATGAACTAGGATCATCAGATTCAATTTCGGCACAATTGGCCACTTTAACCAAGATGGTCCAGAACATGCAAAAACCAAACAACACACATGAAGTCAAGGTAATGGATTCTTTTTGTGAGTTATGTGGTGATAACCATAATTCTTCTGAATGTATGCAGAATCTGGAATCCAGCTTCTATGTGGGGAATTACAATCGGAACAACAATGTGATGTCCAATACATACAATCCAGCTTGGAAAAAGCACCCAAATTTTTCATGGAGTAATCCCAACAATGCTCTAAACCAGAACAATCAGAATGCACAAGCATCGGGATTCCAGCAAAATATGCCATGGCAACAGTTGCCGCAGCAACAACCGACAACATCTAGTTCTTTGGAAAATTCTCTAAATGCTTTTATGATGAAAACTGAATCTTATATGGCTGAGAATAGTAATTTCATAAAAAGAACTGATGCTTTTATTAACAAGATCGAGATGAGATTGCAAAACCAAGAGGCAGCAATCAAATCATTGGAAAATCAAGTCGGACAGTTTGCTCAAAATCTGAATACTAGACCACAAGGAGGTTTACCTAGCGATACTGAAGTCGCAAGAGGAACTGGCCATGAGCAATGTAAAGCAATCACCACTAGAAGTGGCCAACAACTTAGAGAAGCTCAAACCCACTCATCAAACAAAACTCCACAAAAAGATCAAGATGAACCTAGCGGCAAAGCCTCAGATGCTGAACCAGGAATTGCCGTGGCAACCGACAATAAGCATGCCTCGGCAACCGACGATAATGATGCCTCGGCAACTTGCGATAAGCATGCCTCGGCAACCCCAGTTGATACCGCCTCAGCAACCCCAGATGTCCCGGCAATGCCGTTAATCAGGTTTCAAACCAATGAAAGAATCGAAGATATCTGACTTCCACCACTATTCCCACAAAGGTTGAAGCGACAAAAGCAAGAATACCAATTCAAGAAGTCTCTCGATATCCTAAAGCAAGTCCACATCAACTTGCCATTGGTGGAAGCAATTGAACAAATGCCAAGTTTCTTAAAGACATTGTGTCCAAGAGAACAAGGCTAGGAGAGTTTGAAACAGTTGCCGCAACAGAGGGATGCATGGCAATGTTGCACAATCGTATGCCACCCAAGTTGAAGGATCCCGAAAGTTTCACAATACCCTGTTCCATTGGAAACCACTATGTCGGGAAAGCATTATGCGACCTTGGGGCTAGCATAAACTTAATGCCTAAATCGGTTTTCCAGAAACTAGGAATCGGGAAGGCAAGACCTACAACAGTTATGCTACAACTAGCAGACAGATCGTATGTGCATCCAGAGGGAAAAATCGAGGACATATTGGTAAAATTTGATAAATTTATTTTTCCCGCTGACTTTATTATTTTGGATTGTGAAGCAGATGAACATGCACCTATCATTCTCGGGAGACCATTCCTAGCAACAGGGAGAACCTTGATCGATGTTGAAAAGGGAGAACTCACAATGAGGGTGAATGACCAGCAAGTTAAACTAAATGTGTTCCAAACACTAAGGCATGCCGATGATCCAGAAGAATGCCAACTTCTTCATGCTACGACAGAGTTTAACTTCAACGAGGAATTTAGTTGCCTCGGCAACTACATTGCCGAACAAGAGGAACCTGAGGAGTATGAAGAACTGGTAAATAAGGAACAACAAGAAAAGGCAAATTGGCTAGTCAATCGACCAGGAAAAGAAGCTGATCAAAATGTTGATGCTACACAAGAAGGCAATAGGGAGGAGGACGCTGATCAAAAATTTATCACTAGAGGTGCCCGAAACTGACTCTAGTATGTGTTAAAAAAATTGATCGCTAGAGGTACCCGAAACCGGCTCTAGTCGAATAAATTAACTTATGAAAACTCAAAACAAAACACTAGAGGTGCCCAAAACTGGCTCTAGTTAAAACATGTTAAAAAGAACCCAATAAAGTAATTTGAAAACCTATTATTTGCATAGAATCCGAAAAATCAACTTGCACACAACTCTGCACACACTCACAAGCATTATAGTTTGATTCTGAGTAACTCCTAAGTTTTCCGAAAAATAAAAAGCAAATCATACTTTGTGCCCCGGTTCAGAGAATTGAAATCAAGTTCAAAGCTAAGTTTGTGAAAATTGAAGTCTTGGCAGGTAATTATGAGTTTGTATTGCTTGAGGACAAGCAATAGTTCGAGTTTGGAGGTGTGATAAGTGTTCAAAAGTACTATTTTTCTTACCCTTTTTACTCATATTATTGTTAGACTTAGGCTCATATTAGTTGCATAATTAGCTATTCATGCATGAATCCATGTTTCCTTCCATCGTTGAGCTTGATTACATAACTTGGTAGTTTTTGTGGGAAAAGATGCTGTTTTGGTGTGTTTTGTGTGTATATGCAGGATCACTTGCCAAAGCAAGGCTAGAACTAGTTGCCAGGGCAATGCATGAAGGAGAGACCGAGCCAGTTGCCATGGCAATTGTCGACAAGAGCAAAGGTGATATGGTAGTCGAAATTGATGACTATACAAGCCCAAGATGACGTGGAGCAAAGCCCAAACCCAAAGGAATTTGATTGCCATACAGAGATTAAAGAAGAATTAAATTCCAAGAAGATAGGAGAAGTTCTAGTAAGAATACAATTATAATAAAGAATTATATTCTTTAAAGATAATTTAATTCCAACTTAACTTCCTCCTCAAAGAAGGACTTTGGCCTAGCCCTATAAATAAGACGGAGATTTCGACAATCCAGAGAGAGCAAGAGAGGGGAATTTCGACAAGACCAAGGAAGGCAAGAGGAGAGAATTTTCGACAAGCATCTAGGGCAAGGAGGATTTCGACAAGCCTCCTTCTTCATCCTTTTCTTTCTTGTTCGATTGGGTTCATGCTAGGGATTAATTATCTTGTGTTTCTTTGGAACCTAGCCATGAACTAAATCTATTTGGCTATGGTTATTGTGTTTTGTGGTTGTGAGAAACTATTGGTTTTTGTTTAGGTAATAAGAGTTTGCACTTTTCTATTCAAGGTTTATTCATTCTTGGTTCTTATTCTTGTTTGCGAGTGAATTGGGAGAGGATCTCGTGATTTCATCTATTTATCTAATATCGGGAGAGTTAGATTCAAGAAACGAATGAATATGATCTTTATTCAATCTATTGATGGTGAAGATTAATCCGACTTAGGAATAAGTCAAGGATTTCAACGGCTAAGAGGAGCGCAAGATTGGTTGTTGTTCACCCTTGATTCACGCAAGGATGTATTATCAAGGCATGCACAAGTAGCTAGAGTTTCGACTTAGGGATAAGAAGAAACCATTGAAGAACGCTCTGCCGAACCTTGAAGATTGTTGCCCAGACGCCCAAGTAGTTTCCCAACTAGTTGCCCAAGCAACCATCGATTAGTTGCCAAGGCAACCCCTTTGTGCATGTTGCCACGGCAACTGAGTTGCCCGTGCACTCTTTTACCAAGACGATCCAATCGGCTATCACACCTCAACTCACGATAACCTGGCCTATCTCTCTCTCATTTGATCTCATCTATTCATTTACTTTATTGCTTTCTAGTTTAGTTATTAGTTAAACTCCTATAATCTTTTATTTGTGTTTTTACTTTTCACAGTGCAAGAGACTAGATTCTTGAAGTGGCACCAATCCCTGTGGAGACGATATCTTTTATACTATAACTTGCAACGTGTATACTTGCACAATTGCGTAGCACTTATTACGCGCAACAATTGTCATCTCAGGTTGAGCTTGAGGCTCGAATAAAGATTGTCGATTCTTTTGAGATTGGAATAGAGTATAAGTAAGAACTTACCTCAGCTGGTCATAACTTTATCATTAGCTTTCTGACCTAACAGAAGGCACATCCTATCGAAGGAGTTTAGTTAGAGGGTGGATGAAGTGGAAAACTCTTTAACCATTCTTAGATTTTAAATAGATGATCTTAAATCTCTTAGTTTCACTAACGTTTCTCAAATTGATTAATTGAGTCCTTTTAAAATCTACCTTAATCCTTCTACATACATTCTATAACCATGGTAGAACACTTCGGATAACTAATCTTTCACATATATTAAATTTGCATAGATTCGATAATTTGGAAGGATATTGTAAAACAATTCAAAGGTGTTTTGAATATTCATTCTTATTGTAAACAAGACTTTCATTGATGAAGACTACAACAAATTATTCGAGTAAGGTTTGAAGATTCAACTTACAAGGCCCATGAATATGACAAAAGAGTTTGTCAGGCTAAACAGTATTTCAAGAAATTCGTAATGATCACATCGAGTCCTGAACATAATCTTTGGCATATTAGTTTCTTTGTCTTACATTTGATCCCGATTGAAGATTGGTTTTATAAAATTCCAAAGCATCCCTAAGCTAGTTAAACTAGTATTCGATCCCAAACTTAACTTCTAAATCGGAGATAGATCATGGAAGTCCTTCAGAAACTTTTCACCATATAGAATTCTGTTCTAGAATTAATCTTAGAAAATGCCATAGCATCCTTAAGTCGATCAAACAAGTCCTCGATTCTTGGCAATGGGTACTTGTTTTAATAGTGGACTTATTCGATTTTTTGAAAATTGATGCAAAGCCTCATTGATCCATCTTTTTTTTCGTATAACAAAACCGTAGTTCTCCAAGAAGACAAACTAGGTCTTATGAAACCTTTATCATGGTGGTATTTCAATTAATTATTTAATTCTTCAAGCTCGACCAGAGCCACCAATTAAGGAAAGATGGAGATTGAATTTGATTCCAAGTTGTACTTCGATTCCTAAACTCCACTTCCCGTGTTGGCGGTAGATCCAGTAATTTCTAGAGAGAAAACATCAGAAAATTTTGAAATGGCTAGAATAGATTTAAGGATAAGTTTTGTGATACCACAAAATTTACTAAGTTGATTAAGGGTCATTTAGTACTAAGACAATATCTTAAAAGCTAACTTAGTGACTAAAATGACAAAAATGCAAAAGTTAGGATTTCTCTAATTATGGGTTTTGAAAAGGAAATTTCTAAGGTTTAAAGGTCTCATGTGATAGATAGTGAATTGAATAAGGCATTCTTAAAGTTTGTTGAATTCCAAGGAAAATTGGAATGGGAATTGAAGTTTAAAAAGGTAGTGACCAAAATGTAAATTTTGAAAATTTTATGGCTAAAGTATAAACTTTGGAAAAGTTTGGGGGACTAAAGTTGTAATTCCCTAAAAGTTAAAGGGTTTTTATTTCATAAATAAATAGATCACCTAAGGGTGTGAATCAAATGCAGAATTATTGGTTCGATCTAATACTTCGATTATTGGGAAAATCCCAGTTAAAGTTTAAGTGGAATTCGGATACCCGGATCGAACTGGAAAATTTTGAAATTTTTCCATAAGATAGATAAAGGTTATAAAAGTCATTTCTAAGTGTTGGAAATATTTTTAGTTTGATTCAAGATGAATCCTACCGTTTATTTCTGAGTAAAGGATTATTTATCGGTATATTGGATCGAATGGAAATTTTGGAGATTGATCCAAAAGATATGGAAACAAAATTCATAAAATACTACTTTATGAATATTTTATTATAGTTGGTTGGATTCCAACTAGATATAGTTGAATTTTTACAAGAATGGCAAACTAGTAAATAAAAACTAGTTAGAGGGTAAATTGGTCATTTGGCCCCAATGGCAATTTTGAAATATTTAAAAAAGTTATAAGGGCAAATTTGGAAAGAGGAAATGAAATATTAAATCTTGGTCCTTGATTGATGATAAAATTAATCTCAACCATTGGATAAAAAGGGCAAAATTTTAATTTCACTATTAAATGAATTTAATATTCATTTAATAGATATATGTGGAAAATAATGGTGATGTTCATCTTTTCCAGCCAAAAACGTGAGGGCTAGGGAAAGAAAGAGAAAAAATTTTCCAAGCTCGATTCAAGCCCCGAAACTCAATTTTCAGGTAATCTCTTCAACTACAAAGTTGTTCTACTCTTCAAGCTCTATCTTTTGATATCAATAATTCATGGAATCCATGCTTGATTGATGAGAATTTTCATGAGGAAGAAATTAGGGTTTATGGATCAATTTGGGGCTTTTGAGATTTTATGATTCCATGATTGAGATCAAGTTGAAATCAACTAGTATGATGTTATAATCATGATATTGAGTTGGGATTTAAGTTTTACATGTTTTGATTATTATGAAGATGATTAGGGTTTATGGATTCAAGTTTAATTTAGGGTTTGTGATGTTAAAATAATGATCTAGTAATCTTGAATTGTTGTTTGGACGCAAAACCCTAAGTTAAATTGTGTAGGGACCATTTTGGCAAATTGAAAAGTTGAAGGACCAAATCTAAATTTTTAGATTTTGGAGTGTATTTATGTTATTAATGATGTTAGAGACAAGAAAATGAAGTTAGAATGCTAAATTGATGTTGAATTGAATTAGTGACCATTTTGATAAATTGTCAAAGTTAAGTGAACAAATCGAAATTGAAGTTTTTTATGGGGGCTAAATCTTATTTTTAGTTGTATTGATGGAATTAAGGTAATAATGTTGAATTGAGGACTAATTTGCAAAGTTAAGAAGCTTGAATCATTATCTTTGCATTTTAGTGACTATTTTGGTGAAGAAGGAAAATTAAGGAGAATTATTGTGAATAATTATTTGATGAAGAAGGTCATAATATGGTGGTTTAAAGCAAGTAATTGTACTAAATTGAAAAGTAGAGAAGTAAGGAGAAGTTAGTATAAAAGTTCAAGTTGTTTATGGAAGTTGTGTAGAAAAACTGGTTTATGGCAGTAACATTGAAAATTCACCATAAATTCTAAAAAATGGTTAGATGGTGGATTTTATACCAATGTAAATATTTTTTCGTCTAATTTTGTCTCCAACAAACGGAAACTGATTTCGAGTTCCGAGTCAAAAGATATGAATTTTTAAGTGATGAAAGGTCAGAAAACAGAACACCAGTCTGTTCCGAATTTCAGCACTATAATTGACTTTGAAAATTCGCCATAAATCGTACAAGATGAATTTGGAATATTAATTTATATGGGTGAAAAGCTTATCAAATCTAGTTTCTTTCAGAACAAACGGAGTCAAATTCCGAGTTGTAGATTATTTTATAGAAATATTTCTTTGAAGGTACTGCAAACTGCCAGAAAATGAGAATTGATACACTTTGTATCTAAGGTTGATTAGTAAGCTTGAAAGGGGTTAATGGAAGTTCAAATTGGTCACTAAGGACCATAATGAGTTTTTGAACAATACAAGGAAGAAAGGAAAATGTTTGGAAATTTTTATATGCGAATGGTTATATTGGACAATATGTCTAAGATATTGTTAGATTGGGATCTAACAAATATTTCATTTATTTGATTTATGATGTTCAAGTTCAAATCAAGAGAGGTTCAAGGTGTAATGAAGAAAAAGATTAAAGAGGACTTAGTGAGGCATACAAATAAATGGCACAGGTGAGTGCAATTACATGCATATCATAATCTAGTGATATTTATGTCATTGAATATATGATTGATATAATATGTATATGTCAAGATTTGAGAAATAAAATGCATTGATCATTTGATTACTTATATTGATGAAATTGGAATGTTATTTCGGGTATGAACTGCCCAATGTTGATATATATATTGATATATGTTGCCATTGATGAAATAGATTGATGATATAAAGCCCAATGTATGATATAGAGATTCGAAGGTATAGTTGGATATCCATAGAGGTATAAACAGTTGTATAAATATTCTAAGCACTTCAGGTAAAGTGCAAATTTCATTAATGGTATACTCTGGTAAGTATACCGAAGCACTTCGGTGCTAAGCACTCCCGGTAGAGTGCAATAATACACTATACTCAAGTAAGTATATAGGGGATGACTCGTGTAAATAGAATCTCTTAATTTGATACCTTGGGCTAAGTAAATTGAAATGAATCAAAGAAACAGAATGATAAGCTTTAAAGCTTACAGATAGAAATGAAAAAAGGTATTGGTAAGCATTGAAAGCTTACGGATGGAAATGGCAAGGGTAATTGGTAAGATATAATCTTATTAGTTTGATATTCATATATGTTGTTACATATTTACTTATGTTAACGAGCATGACGTGGTACAATGATCATATGCATTATTATTTATTTACATTTATATTTATGTCAAATTGCATTTGACTATGAATTATTGCCTCACTAAGTAATTACTTAGCATGTGACTGTTTCACACATAGGAAAGAAGAAATGGATAGAGTAAGGGGCATAAACGGACATCATCAATCTATAACAGGTACATCAGTATCAGTAAGATATCTTTTGAAACTATTTGATAGTTACTAGTTGGCATGTATATTAAAATGCTATGGCTACTCTCATAGAATTTGTAATTTATTTGGAATCTGGATGAATTTTAAATCAGGCAGTTTTTAGGCAGTTTCACTAATTATATAAAGTCGAATTAAACTGATAAGTTGCTACCTGAAATTAAACCTGATTTGAAGATGAAAATATAAATTTTAAACTTTACGCGATTAATTAGATTTGTAAATAAAGATTAAATTGTAATATTTTTTAAAGAAACAATTTTTTACCGAATTATAAATATAGATGGTTTTACAAATGTTTCGTGACATCTCTGTCTCATATTCAATGATGGATACGATAAAAGGGGTGTTACATTTATTGGTATTAGAGCTACAGGTTTAGCCGGTTCTCGGCCTAAATGGAAGTGGTTTTATGTTAAAAAGAGTATACATGCCACTAGGATATTAGTATTATTGATCTAATGTTTTTATGATCCGATTGATGTCACTCCTTACTAATGTAATTTGGGGAGGAATTTTAAGAGATAATTGAGTCAAGAAAGTGTGATAAACTAGTAAACTGGATTCTTTGGAAGGAATCAAGAGTAGTAGTAATAAGGTTAATGATGACCCTTCGAATAAATCGGAACAAGAAAAGGGCACTGGTACAACAAGGAGTGCCTGTGCCAGATTAAGGAACTGAAAAGTTTGGGAACATCTGAATTGAAAGGAGAAGTAGATGATGGTCCAGTGATTGTTGATTTATAATTGAATAACCTAAGGATTACACTAGACGGATTTCACTGCTTGGATGCAGAGGAATTGGATGGAGCTGTCTTGTTGCTCCGAGATTTAAGCTAAATTTGAGAACCATCTAAATTTGCTTCATAGCCAGGATTGCGCATATCAGTCCGAGTTTATAGCATCAGGACTGATAAAGATTGGGATGATCCGAAAATCATAGAAGGTACATCTCATCTTTTTGGATAAACCTGTATTGATGTTGATCGGTCACTGCTTTACACATTCGTATATAAGTACAAAGTTGAGTGGTGAACGAGATATCCTCTTAGAACCCATTTCAAGTAATATAGCAGTGACAAATTTTTTGGGTTGTAATGTAAGGTTAAGTTGAACATGTGGGATTTGCTCGATAAAATATAAAGAATGGAGTTCCCTATAAATTTAATGAAATTATCTTTCGAGGAGTTCAAGATGATTTTTGGGCATAAATTGGTTATCTTCCTATCATGTCATGGTGAATTGTCGCATAAAGCGATTAGTATTGAAAATCATAGAAGGTACAAAAATAGTAGTAGTTGGCGAAAGGGTAAATCCCTTCTCCAATGTAATTTCAATTTTATTAAGAAAATTGTTTCTATAAGGTTGCCAGTTTCCTTAGTAAATGTAGTGGATACACGAGCTATTAAAGTTAAATTGGAAAATAACTCGACTGTCCGAAAATATCCAAATGCATTCCAAGACGGGTTACCCGGAATTACCTCTAGATTGAGAGGGAAATTCAAAATAAAGATGTTAACAGGCATTACGCCTAAATTAATACCCCGTATAAAATGACTTCGACCAAACTTCGAGAGTTAAAGGTATAATTGCAAGAAATGTTAGGTCGAGGTTTTATAAAGCCAAGTGTGTCACCTTGGGGTGCACCAGTGTATTTGTGAAAAAGAAAGATTGATCTATGTGATTAAGTATAGATTTCCATCAGCTAAATAAGGTGACGGTGAAGAATAAATATCCTCTTTCAAGGTCTGGTGATCTTATTGATCAGTTAAAAGGTGCATCGATGTTTTTTGAAACCAATCCCCGATTGGAGTATCGTTAGTTAAAGACCAAGGAAGAAGATGTTCTAAAGATAGTTTTTAGAACTCGATATGGATAAATGAGTTCATGATAGTGCCAGCTGGTTTGACAAATGCTTCTACAACATTAATAGACCCGATAAATCAAGTATTTCAACCTTACTTGGACCAATTTTTGGTAGTGTCCAGTGAGGATATTTTGGTCTATTCGAAGGTAAAGGAAAAACAAAATGTCTATCTTCGAATTGTTCTTCAGATCTTCCGAGAAAGGAAGCCATATACTAAGCAGTTAAAGTGTGAATTTTGGTTGTCGAAAGTTGTTTTATTGGTTATGTGATTTTAGCAGAGGGGATAAGAGTAGATCCCAAGAAAGCACAAACTATAGTTGAATGGATACCTCTGAAAAAAGTTTTCGAGGTTCGAAATTTCTTGGGATTTGCTGGTTATTCTTGAAAGTTGTAAAATTTTTCTTGATGATTGCCTCCTCACTGTTCAAGATATTGTGGAAAGAAATGACATTCAATTGGACAAATAAATGCCAAGAAAACTTTCAGAAATTAAAGAAGATCTTAATAGAAGCCCCGATACCAGTACAACCAGAATCGGGCAAATATAATGTGGTTTTTAACGATACTTCTCATAACAGTTTGAGATGTGTAATTATGCTAGAAGGAAAAGTAGTGGTCTATACTTGAGACAACTTAAGATACATAAGAGAAATTATCTTACTCATGATTTGGAGCTGGCAATGACTATATTTACTTTACAGATATGGCGTCATTATTTATATAGTGAACGATGCTATATTTAAGTAGACTATAAAAGTTTAAAGTATATGTTGATTAAAAAGGAGTTAAACCTGAGGCAAATAAGTTGGATCGAGCTTCTTAAAGATTATGATGTGGTCATTGACTATCATCCAGGAAAAGTTAATATGTAACTGACGCCCTCAGTCGAAAGACTTTTGCTGCTTTAAGAGCTATGGATATGAGATTGGGGTTAAAAAAAGATGGTACTTTGATTACCACGTTAAAAAAATAAATAAATAAAGTCTATTTCATTGGACCGAATAAAAGATATTTAGAGAAAAGGTGAGAAATATTTGTCAAGGTTCAAACAGGTAGAAAAAGGGTGAAACCGAAGACTTCGAAGTTAAGTTTAATAGATATTTGTATTATCAAGGAAGAATCTTTATCTTAAATAATGGAAACTATATATGAATCTGAAAGAAAAGATATTTGATATAAAGTTAAGGATAAAGTATTCCTTAAAAGTTTCACCTTGTAAGAAGGTGTTGTGGTTTAGACGAAAAGAAAGTTAAGTTCAAGAATTATTGAACCATAAGAAATTGGGAAAAGAGTTGCTCCGGTAGCTTATAAGCTAGTTTTATCTTTGGAAAAGAACAAGATTCATAATGTTTCGATGCTCAAGAAGTATTGATTGGATCTCTTGCATGTCATTATCCCAATGAAAATAGAGATTCAGTCGGATTTAATGTATGAGGAAGAACTGGTAAAGATCCTAGCATATGGAGTCAAAGAACTGAGAAACAAGGTAATTTTGCTTGTCCAAGTTCTTTGACAAAATCATTAAGTCAAGGAAACGACTTGAAAAAGATTAGGAGAATATATGAGAAAGTAGTTTCCTCACCTTTTGAATCAGTATATGTTGAAAATTCGAGGATGAATTTTCTTAAAGGAGAGAGAATTGTGATACCCCAAAATTTACTAAGTTTATTAAGGGTCATTTAGTAATAAGATAATATCTTAAAAGCTAACTTAGTGACTAAAATGACAAAAATGAAAAAGTTAGGATTTCTCTAATTATGGGTTTTGAAAAGGAAATTTCTAAGGTTTAAAGGTCTCATGTAATAGATAGTGAATTGAATTAGGTATTCTTAAAGTTGGTTGAATTCCAAGAAAAATTGAAATGGGAATTGAAGTTTAAAAAAGTAGTGACCAAAATGTAAATTTTAAAAATTGTATGGCTAAAGTATAACTTTGGAAAAGTTTAGGGACTAAAGTTGTAATTCCCTGAAAGTTAAGGGTTTTTATTTCATAAATAAATATATAACCTAATGATGTGAATTGAATGAAAAATTATTGGTTCGATCTAATACTTCGATTATTGGGAAAATCGTAGTTAAAGTTTAAGTAGAATTCGGATACCCGAATCGAACTGAAAAATTTTGAAAATTTTCCATATGATAGAGAAAGGTTATCAAAGTCATTTTCAAGTGTTGGAAATATTTTTAGTTTGATTCAAGATGAATCCTACAGTTTATTTCTGAGTAAAGGATTATTTATCGGTATATTGGATCAAATGGAAATTTTGGAGACTAATCCAAAAGATATGGAAAAAATTCATAAAATATTACTTTATGAATATTTTATTATAGTTGGTTGGATTCCAACTAGATTTAGTTGAATTTTTGCAAGAATGACAAACTAGTAAATAAAAACTAGTTGGAGGGCAAATTGGTCATTTGGCCCCAATGGCAATTTTGAAATATTTAAAAAAAGTTATAAGGGCAATTTTGGAAAGAGGAAATGGAAGATTTAATCTTGGTCCTTGATTGATGATAAAATCAATCTCAACCATTGGATAAAAAGGGCAAAATTATAATTTCACTATTAAATGAATTTAATATTCATTTAATAGATATATGTGTAAAATAATGGTGAAAAGATGAACAAAATATTCATCTTTTCCAGCCAAAAACGTGAGGGCTAGGGAAAAAAGAGAAAATTTTCCAAGCTCGATTCAAGCCCCAAAACTCGATTTTCAGGTAATCTCTTTAACTACAAAGTTGTTCTACTCTTCAAGCTCTATCTTTTGATATCAATAATTCATGGAATCCATGCTTGATTGATGAGAATTTTCATGAGGAAAAAATTATGGTTTTTGGATCAAATTGGGGCTTTTGAGATTTTATGATTCCACGATTGGATTCAAGTTGAAATCAAGCTAGTATGATGTTAAAATCATGATATTAAGTTGGAATTTAAGTTTTACATGTTTTGATTATTATGAAGATGATTAGGGTTTATGGATTCAAGTTTATTTTAGGGTTTGTGATGTTGAAATAATGATCTAGTAAGCTTGAATTGTTGTTTGGAAGCAAAACCCTAAGTTAAATTGTGTAGGGACCATTTCAAAAAATTGAAAATTTGAAGGACCAAATCTAAATTTTTAGAATTTGGAGTGTATTTATGTTATTAACGATGTTAGAAAGAAGAAAATGAAGTTAGAATGATAAATTGATGTTGAATTGAATTAGTGACCATTTTGATAAATTGTCAAAGTTTAGTGACCAAATCGAAATTGAAGTTTTGTATGGGGGATAAATCTGATTTTTAGTTGTAATGATGGAATTAAGGTAGTAATGTTGAATTGAGGATTAATTTGCAAACTTAAGAAGCTTGAATCCTTATCTTTGCATTTTAGTGACTATTTCGGTAAATAAGGAAAATTAAGGAGAATTCTTGTGACTAATTACTTGATGAAGAAGGTCATAAGATGGTGGTTTAAAGCAAGTAATTGGACTAAATTGAAAAAGTAGAGAAGTAAGGAGAAGTTAGTATAAAAGTTGAAGTTGTTTATGGAAGCTGTGTAGAAAAACTGGTTTATGGCAGTAACTTTGAAAATTCACCATAAATTATACAAAAATGGATAGATGGTGAATTTTATATCGATGTAAAGATTTGTTCGTCTAATTTCATCTCCAACTAACGGAAACTGATTTCGAGTTCCGAGTCGAAAGATATGAATTTTTAAGTGACGAAAGGTTAGAAAACAAAACACTAGTCTGTTCCGAATTTCAGCACTATATCTGACTTTGGAAATTCACCATAAATCGTACAATATGAATTTGGAATATTAATTTATATGGGTGAAAAGCTTATCAAATCTAGTTTCTTTTAGAACAAACGGAGTTGAATTTTGAGTTGTAGATTATTTTATAGAAATATTTCTTTAAAGGTACTGCAAACTGCCAGAAAATGAGAATGGATACACTTTGTATCTAAGGTTGATTAGTAAGCTTGAAAGGGGTTAATGGAAGTTCAAATTGGTCACTAAGTACAATAATGAGTTTTTGAAAAATACAAGAAAGGAAAATGTTTGGAAATTTTTATATTCGAATGATTATATTACACAATATGTATAAGATATTGCTAGATTAGGATCTAACAAATATTTCATTTATTTGATTTATGAAGTTCAAGTTCGAATCAAGAGAGGTTCGAGGTGTAATGAAGAAAAAGATTAAAGAGGACTTAGTGAGGCACACAAATAAATGGCCCATGTGAGTGCAATTACATGCATATCATAATATATTTATATTTATGTAATTGAATATATGATTGATATAATATGAATATGTCAAGATTTGAGAAATAAAATGCATTGATCATTTGATTGCTTACATTGATGAAATTGAAATGTTATTTCGGGTATGAACTGCCCAATGTTGATATATATATTGATATGTGTTACCATTGATGAAATAGATTGATGATATAAAGCCCAATGTATGATATAGAGATTCAAAGGTATAGTTGGATATCTATAGAGTCATAAACAACTGTATAAATATTCTAAGCACTTCAGGTAAAGTGCAAATTTATTATAAGCACTTCAGGTAAAGTGCAAATTTCATTAATGGTATACTCCGGTAAGTATACCGAAGCACTTCGGTGCTAAGCACTCCCGGTAGAGTGCAATAATTCACTATACTCAAGTAAGTATAGGGGATGACTCGTGTACATAGAATCTCTTAATTCGATACATTGGGCTAAGTAAATAGAAATAAATCAAAGAAACAGAATTATAAGCTTGAAAGCTTGCAAATAGAAATGAAAAAGGTATTAGTAAGCATTGAAATCTTACAGATGAAAATGGCAACGATAATTGGTAAGATCTAATCTTACCACTTCGGTATTCATATATGTTGTTACATATTTATTTATGTTAACGAGCATGACATTGTACAATGATCATATGCATTATTATTTATTTACATTGATATTTATGTCAAATTGCATTTGACTATGAATTATTGCCTTTCTAAGTAATTACTTAGCTTGTGATTGTTTCACACGTAGGAAAGAAGAAATGGATAGAGTAAGGAGCATAAACGGACATCATCAATTAATAACAGGTACATCAGTATCAATAAGATATCTTTTGACACTATTTGATATTTACTAGTTGGCATGTATATTAAAATGCTATGCATGCTCTGATAGAATTTGTAATTTATTTGGAATCTGGATGAATTTTAAATCAGGCAGTTTTAGGCAGTTTCACTAATTATATAAAGTCAAATTAAACTGATAAGTTGCTGCCTGAAATTAAACCTGATTTGAAGATGAAAATATAAATTTTAAACTTTAAGCGATTAATTAGATTTGTAAATAAAGATTAAATTGTAATATTTTTTAAAGAAACAAATTTTTATCGAATTAGAAATATAAATGGTTTTACAAATGTTTTGTGACATCTCTGTCTCGTATTCAATGATGGATACAGGAAAAAAGGTGTTACAAGTTTAGTCTCATCAACTTCGGGTTTGACAACAATCACAAAACTTGATTCAAAAGGGTTTCTTATCTAACGAGAATACCGATTCTTTCCCTAATACACGAAGAAAGATCTTTTCTTATTACAGTTTACCCAGACATGGTATTCACTTAGTCAATCCAA
This sequence comes from Hibiscus mutabilis, assembly GCA_019671005.1. NCBI lineage: Eukaryota > Viridiplantae > Streptophyta > Magnoliopsida > Malvales > Malvaceae > Hibiscus > Hibiscus mutabilis. Next base: position 14,101,308 of record CM033746.1, on the reverse strand, counting down.
TCTCAAAACAGGATCCAGTTATATATAGGTAGCACAAGAAGATTGATAGAAAAGAAAGGAATTCCATATGTAAACAAAGAACAATTCCAACTTATTCTGTTTATCGCAACTCTATCTCTCGAGGATTGATAGCACTGCACTACCATTGGTAGGTTCAGGACTCGAATCAAATTTCTCAATGAGGATATAATATAAGAAGGGAAGGGTTGTTCTAGAATCACTTAAGACATATACGGAGTTTGAGTACAATTCAAGTGTACGCACAAAGTTATAGACTTGATATGGAACTAACTTGTTTATCAAGGCTCGTGATTGCTAGACTACAAAAAAATGGAAGAAGTTTCTTGTTACTATTTAGCAAAATTCTGAAGGATCTATTACTTTCGATTAATTCTCACACTTCCTCCTTCATTAGAGGAGGAAACTGATATCTCATTATCCCTTTCCAAAAGTGTTCCAGACATTTCTATAGACTACTAAGACTTAGTCGAGCTTTTATTGGACATAGATCACAAGTACTTATCAAATTTAACTCCTAGGTGGCACAAGTAACAAATGATGATGCAACAAGTTCTGGTTTAGTCCAAGAATCGACTAAACCTAAGCTCTGATACCAATAAATGCAACACCCCTTATCCGTTCTAGGAGAATAAACCGGCTTAGGACGTGTTACTAACCAAACATACAACATTCTTGACAAACTTAATACAACAACATGTCTTCAAAAGACAGAGTAATTTAAAAACTTCTAAAATAATTCATATGTCTAGCTTCAAACTCAAATTATGTACAATCAAATATACACATATTAAGTAAAGAACTTCAACTACTAGTTCGTAGCATGTAATTATATTCTATGCATTTCAGATCTCAAGGGTTTATTACATTATCACTACTATCACATACAAATTCTTTCCATTCATACACCTTCTTAATCTTAGGTTGGTTACAAATTTGCTTACCTCTAAGTTGTATCATTTAAAATAAATCTAAACTTATTATCCAAGATTATAATCAAGCACCACATATCACGACCAACTTGTAACCATAGTAACAAGTGTTCAATATCATGTCTATAATAGTTTAACCAACAAACAGTCATTCGAACATTATCTCTAACATAATTCAAGTATCAAACAACCGTGAAGTATAATTGACAATTTACAAAAAGAAGTGATAGATACGTTGAATATTAAAACAAAGTTATTTCAAAGTTTAGACCAATTATCTTCAATTACTTATAACTTTTACAAAGCAATATCATTTTCCTTTTCATTGACATACTAACCATTAGCCTATTTTTAATCAACAACCTAATCATGTGATCTACACTACGATTTTAGGGTTTGACAATGATAATAGATGCATATATATATATCAACCTTCAATCACGCATGACATTAAGGTGGTCTATCAACCTAAGGCAAATATATATATTTAAACAACCAAATAGCAATCCAACTATTATAACTCACATAGAAAGCAAATATGAAATAATTAAAGGCCCATTACAAAACTTGAATGCTTATAAAGTTTATATTCATATGTCCAAAATGGAATCTAAATGCACTATGCATACTCAATAATTATGTGCCACCATCTAGGAGTTCTAAAGGTAATATTTCAAATCATACTTATGGTTCCCTGTGATTGCGTCCAAGCTCAGGAGAAATTCAAAAATACCTTTACCTTGAAATGTAACGAAGGAAAAAGAGTAAGCAATTGCTTAGTGAGGTAGCTTAAATAATCAAAAGTATGAATTAAAATCATTGTATTACAACTCTACACATTCTTTAAAGCCAACGGATCCAGGTAAGTAGCAAACTTGATCAATTACAATTAATCTTATTCATAGAGTTCAAATGTGGCATTATTGTTAAAAATGTTGAAACCAATCAGATATCAGACTTGATCGAATACAAGTCTTATAGACTACAAGTTTCAAATATGGTAATCTTTCTTAAGTTATTTATGTATACAAATATCCTACAAGCACGTACTACTTTTTGTATACGTTATCAATCAACACATTAAATTAACTTATAATTCAATCATTTCTTATACATAACCTCACCTAAACATGTATTACCTGTCACTTAAGTTATTAGACACAATGTAGCATAAGCGCATATTTACTTATTATTATATAAGATATCATACTTGGCATTTAAATATGTGAATTACTTATCATATAAGGCACCAAATATGTATAAGTGATAAGGTTGTCGAAATGAACATACTCATATATTTATGGATTTTCAAACGAGTCAAAAGTATTCGAGCAATCATACCAATCACAAGTATGTAAGCACTTTATCAAAGCATATCCATTCACCCAAAAAGGATACTCAAAGTTCAAAAGATCATTTTACTTATTAAACAAGTCATTGCCATGATTCACTTGTTTAACTTATAAATTTTCTTGGTTTCTCTTCTATATATACATTGTTCTTAACATAACCTAACAATTACCTAAATTACTCTTTATACAAGTTATTAAACATAGTATACCGTGACATAAATTTCATGGCACGTAAGACATCGAACATAACATATCATATTCAAGAGTTACTTGGCACATAAGACATTAACATAACCTATCATATTCAAAAGTTACTTGGCACATAAGAAATTAATATAACCTATCATATTCCAAAGTTACTTAGCACATAAGACATTAACATAATGTATCAAAGACATGTAATGTAAATTTCATAAATTATCAAGATATTTTACTCATTAGAATTACAATCTCATTATTTTATCTTTAACATAGCCTTGAGAATCAAGTGACAGCCTAGGTACACAAATCCCCATCCAACTATCGCCAAATAAAAAGGGTACTCGCATACCGGTCAATCCCCCTACTGTCGCCGAGTGACCACAACACTTCCCTCCTACTGTCACCAATTAAGGACCATAGTCCAAAACCGTAGTCCACCCAAGACATGAGCTCTATGGACTCTATGACATGCCAACTATACCTAAGACTGACTCGAAACCAAGGCTTACACAGTTATCTTATCTTATTTGAGACAGATTGAGCATATCTCCTTATCAGAATGTCATATCAACAAAGATTATTGCCCCTTTTCATATTAGGCATGTATTCACCTCATATGAATTTCTCAATGTATTTCTTTTCATCTTGTTCGAATGGCATGTATTATTCATATTAGAATCGAAAATCATGATTTAACATAGCTTCAATTGTAATCCCCCAAATATCGGTCTAAAAGTATGTTAAGATTTTGAAATGCTAGATTACTTGCTTGTTTCGTTTTTTTAAATTAAATTAATTAGGAGTATTGCCACATGATTTTAGGATCAAACTAAAGTAAAGATAAAAGTAAGAGGGCATAAACTAAGGACTAAACCAAACATTGTGGCAAACAAAAGGCTTGCATGCAAAATAGAAAAATCAATGGGACTTATACACACGTCGATCAATTTGGAGGCATGTGGAAAATGAGGGACTTGGTCTTGGTGGGGGAAAGAAAATCAAGATGACATTTTTGTTTCTTCTTCTCCAAAAATCGAGTCATTCATCTTGAGAGAAAGAGAGAGTTTGGGAAAGTTTGCTAGGATGGTGTTGTCTATGGAAACTTCAAACTAGCTTAAACTTTGTTTCTTCATTCGAATAGTTGAGTGAGAGGTAAGAAAGCTCTCTCTACCACTCTTTGAATTAAGATTTATATGATAGATTTCTTGTATGATGTGTTGTTAATAGAATTGCTAAAAGAATCAAGTTCATGTTGAGAGTATTTTTAGCTATCCGGATTATACAGAAAATGAAATATCTTGGCTGTCACGAAATTTGTGTAATAGTTAGGATATCATGATTTGCTGGATGGATCTTATGATAGTCGAATTTATCCTTGAAGGTTTTAAAATTGATCATTGGGTTTAATCTAAGTATCATTGCTTATTGATTTTCGAATTGGGAGAATTTTATTGAAAAATGAACTGTTTTGATATGAATATATGTATTTATGCATAACCGCTATGTTTTGCATTTAAAAGAACATATAAGGACAATTTTGGAGTAAGAAAAATATCTACAAGTGTTTATTAAGGACAGTTTTGAGCATGCATAAATGAATAAGAAAATGGAACTGCTATGAGCATATAGAAAACAGGGCAGTAAGTTTAAAAATTCACAAAAAATTCTCTACTGGGCAGAAAGTTTAAAAATTCACAAAAAAATCTAAAGGTTAAATTAGAAAATGATGTTTATATGTACAGAACCGTGTGTGAATCTAGTTTTTTTAAACAAACAGACATCGATTTTGAATTGTGAAATAAAGATATGAATTTTTCAGTAAGGGGAGGTCAAAACTGGTTTTAAAACTGTTTTAAAATCTGCATTAGTGGTAACTTTGAAAATTGCTATAAATTGTATAAGTTGAATTGGAAGTTACAATTTATAAAAGACTATTCTATCTAGTTTTGTTTAAAACAAACTGAATTGAATTCCGAGCTATATAACAGTTTATAGAGACGATTTTTTAAGGATAGTGCAATCTGCCCGGTGGCAGAACTGAGTGTGCCTTTTAACTAAATTCTGTATTAATTCATAAGAAGTAAAAATACAAGGCTTATATGGTTAGAAAGGTATTTAAGTTAGCTTTCTAACGGTGTAAACAGTTTGAAGTTCCGACGTACGAAATGGAAGATATGATTTTTTAATCGAGTAGTGCAGTCTGTCTGGCATCAACCCTTTAGGTGACTTAAAATATCATTGAAAGCTTGAAGGAATGTATAAGAAATCAACGAACTATTTTGATTACATGAATATATTTACATGAATATTTGGACTATTTTTGAGTATAATTAAAGGCATGCTGGAATATTTGGGTGTGTAAACGTGTATGTATGTATAAATAAATTGTTTGGTGTGTATACGGATACCTAAAGGTCTGTTTTACATATAAGAATCCATGTAGGACTGTTTTGTGTATAAATGTGTAAACATATGAATTATTGGACTGTTTTGAATAGACAAGAATACGTAGTGGGTTGTTTTTGAGTATTTGAGGTTATTGTGTATTTGTATATACATATAATTGAGACTGTTTTAATGATTTATTAATTGGATTGAGGTACATGTCCTGTTAAGGAAGAATATGAGATTGAGTTAGTGGAAGCTAAGGGAAATTGTGGATTCAAGTATCCCGTAACTTTGGGATAAGAGGTGAGTGTAGTTGCAATTGTTTCGGGTGACATGGTGTCATCCTGATCTTTGTTTCTGTTACGTGTTATGTATAAACCATGAGCATATGCATATGGCTAATGTAGAGCACAATGTGTGAATGCATTCATAGCATGGCATCTTTGATAAGTCATTTGGTTATGTTGCATCACATATGCACCTTATTCCTTGCTATGCTATGTTTGTAATAGATGATTATGTACACTTTACTATAAAGCTTGAAGCTAACTACTAACCAATAAGGCTATAAGATTCCAATAAAGGAATTGGATATCAAATTTATAAGTTCATAAATTCTAAAGCCTTAAAGAGCTAGAAGCTCAACTTGTGTTATAAGATATTGAAAAGAAGAAATAAGTAAGTCTACTTGAAACATAAGAAATCTCTCCTAACTTCAAGACATAAGATATTTAAGTTGCCTATTCAATGGAAGCCCTTGGACACATTGACATAATTCATGGTATACTTTGGGACTACGGTCCATGAGCTACGGCTCGGGTGACGACCCATTATATGTGATATACTGGTGACAGTAGGAGGTAACAGGGGAGATGTAAGGGATTGATGACAGTTTGGTTGGATAGTGAGAAGTTAGGATTATTATGTTCAGACACTAGCCATTGCTTGGTGCTTTGTGCTATGTGTAACTCGGACCAATATGGTCAAACATGGACCAATGGTACTTATGTCCAAATGTGATCCAAGGCAAATGATTTAAAAGATTTGAACATTGATACTAAGATTTGACATAATATATGAACATTTAAAACATCCTTGTTTGAATGAAACAAGTGGATAAACTTGTGATGTACTATAAAATATGCCTCGGTGGCAAAGTTATTAAGGATATGGAGCAATGCTCATCCATAAGAAGATATTCACATGCAATGAACATATGCCTAATATGAAAGGCAATAAACATTGATATGAAACTTAGTTAAAAGCCATAAAGATAATCAATTAAGTTTCGAAGAATATGAACCCCAATAAAGCTTTGTTTAAGTTAAGGTTAAAACATATGAATCAAATGCTAACCTAAGCTTGTATTCTTTGAATTTCCTTCCATTATCATTGACATTATGCTTTGATAATTTGGTGTCACTACCTCACTTAGGCTAAATAAGCCTAATGCATTCATTTTCATGCATATGCAGGTTTTATGATTATCCTTAAGTTGATCGTGTTGGGAGGTTGCAAGTTACACTATAGAGATTGTTTGTAGTTGTCTAAGTTGTATCTTAAACTCCTAGAGTGGTGGCACTATGTTTATGAGTATGTAACTAATCTTTTCTATTTTTGGCATGTAAAACTTAAGAGTAATCCATGTTTGTAAATAATTATGCATATGTTTCGAATGGTTAGTTGCTTTTGAAGGTGATGGTGAAGTTTTTTTGTTCTTAAATAACATAATGGCTTTGAATGCTTGAAAATGAAAACTTGATTTTGTAAGATGGTTTGTTGTTGGATTATCACTTGTTTGTGATGTGTGTTATGCATGAGGTAGAAGTACTTAGATTAGCTTGTTTGATAATTAAGGGTTTAATCATCAAAGCTTATATGTAAATTTTTCTCTTATGTGTCACATGTAAATGGATATAATTGGGAGAATGCTTTATAAAAACCATGTTAAGTTAACTGTTGGTAGTCACATTGAATCTATAAAAACTTTGGATTGTACTAATGTTTGGATCAAGTTAAAAATGACTATGCTTGACTAAGTGGAGTTATCTTTATCTTAAATTGTCTCATGATGTTGGGGATATCCTTTTTACAACTTTCGATCACTTTAATTAATCTAAAGGATATTGTAAATGGAATTAGAATATTTAAGTAATTTCACTTCTGTTTGTCTTGATCGATTGATATCTTGAGTGACAATTTCTTGGGTATATTCGAACATAAGCTTGTATCACAAGTTAAACCTTTAGATCCCTTCGAATATTGATTTGTGTGCCAAGTTAGTTAATTAATGAATAAAATTTATTAAGCCTCAACTCCAACGTATAAAATCCACTTTGGTAACATTACATTTTGATAATACTAAGAAGATAAAGTTTCTAAAGCATGAGTTTTTATTTAAGATGTTCTAAAATTCATGTAAATGGAACGCGGTAAAATGCGACTTTATTATGTTTCGATTTACTTGTGAAATTCATAATAGAAACACATTTTATAACTATTACGATAAAGATCTCTTGCATGATTAGTAAAGTAAAATTGAAATATGTTTCGATCATAAATTGAGAAATGTAAATGAGCTTTAATTTAGCTAGGTTTTGATCGTGCTTTTTAGCACTGTAAATTTTGTTTGATCATGATGGTAAGCTTGCTATGATATATTTGAACATTTTTAGAAGCTAGATTAAGCTTGAATCAATTTCTTCCAATCTTTTAATATTATGGTAACTTTTAAAAGATTAAAAGTTGTGCAAAAACTCCTGGGGAATTAAAGAATCAAAAGTTAACAAAAAGAAATTTTGTGAACCTGCCTAGTTTGCCTATTTAAAGATTTAGTTTCGATCACTTGTTTTGGAAGCTCTTTGCAGTGACATTCTCGATTCTGGTTTTTTTTCTAAATCGTGTTGAAGGTGTTACATCAATAATCGAAATATCAACCAAAATGGTTTATTGTATATCCTTTTTAAGCACATAAATCATTCAAGTTTGATCTTTAAATTTCATAGATATTTTAACTTAAACGATAGTTCATCAAAGTCATTTATCAAGCATATTTAACATGTATAGGTTTCGACATGAACATATCACCAAATCAAGCATTTCATTTTATAGAATACTTATAGTATGAACACTTACCTCGTATCTAAGCTTTTAAATGCATAACTTAACTTAAAGGTAAAGCAGTTTATTCCATGCTAGCTTCGTCCCGAATCATGATCCCCCTTTTTGCTTTTCTACAGATTGATCTATCTTAGCCTTTACACTTTCAATTGCTTCTTGGTCTAATGTGTCAAAGAATGGAACCATGTATTAGGACAAATTTTAACAATCATACGCTTGTAGAACTACTCAATTACTTATGAGTATGTATAATTTCACACAAAACAGCCCACTAGTATTTATATCAAAGCAAAATAGTATATAACATGCATATATCCACATATATGTCCACACAAACAGTCCACCACTTTTATATCAAAGCAAAACAATCCATAACATGCATATTTTCATATATATACTCATAAACAGTCCACTAACTTTTATATCAAGCAAAACAGTCCACACATTATCATCATAGTATAAAACAATCCCAAATACATTAATATGGATATACATACATAAAACAGTCCCTAATGTGATTATACTGGATAAAACAGTCTCACTTGTTTTCAAATTTCCAAAATCAGTCCTTGTACTTTTCAAAATAGTCTCCTTTGATTTTTAAAATACTCAAAACAGTTCACTAGGTTTATATTCATGCCATCTTGATTCATTATACTGGTATACACATTTATACTTCAAAACAGTCTCCTATGCATTTATATACATGCAAAACAGTTTCTAACATACATATATCCACATGAACATTTACATAACAGTCCCTTAACACATATATCATTACAAAACAGTTCTTAATACACATATCTCTACTTATATAATCCACAAAATAGTCGACCAAATTCACTTGTATGCAAAACAGCCCCTATTACACTCATATATACGTATAACACCAAAACAGTCCATATATGGCCTTACACATTGATTCATGTTCAAACAGTTCTTTCTAATTTCCTATCCATTCATAACAGTCCCACATTCATATATTCCCAAGAACTTATGCATAAACAGCTCCCATTCGAATTCTATCAAACATTGATTGAAAATTTATGTTCAAATGCCTACTTCACAATTGATTGTGAACCTATTCGAATAGTTACTAAATTCTATCCATGATCATTTAAGAACTTCAAGTACATAACTCCAAAAATACACCAAATTTGTATAGATTTAAAATTAATTCTCTAACCTTTCTAACCGTTCTCATGATCTACTAACATATCTACCTATAAGTACAAAACATTATTTGATTATGGAGAAAGAATAAGGTACCTTTCTCCCAAGCTTGTTCGAAAAGGATTCAAGAAAAGATGTGATTAACTAAGCTTTGAGCATGCTTTCACTCAACTCTCTCTTTCTTCTAGAATATTTCAGTTTTTGCTAGGAGGTTGAAGAAGGTGATAACCAAATTTTGATTATCTTCTTCCACATAAGCCGATCCCCCTTCTCCCACTAGCACATGTTCTCTAGCCACATGACACTTGTTAAAGTTCTCAATTTTATTTTTATCGTACAAGCAACCCTTCCACAAATATAGCTTTTCGAGATAGTCCTCTTAGTATAGCTATCAACTAATCAATTTGTTTAAAATAGGTCATTGACTCATTCAATTTTTTATGCTAAAATTATCCTCAATCCAATTGAATCATAATCAAAATTATGCACACTTCTAGGTTATGTTTTGGGATGTTACATATATAATTAATCTCATACTTTAATTTATTCGTATGTCAAATGCATAAAAACAGCTTACCGAGTTCAAATTTGGCAAAACGGACTGTACTAACAGACTCAGAATGTCAAAAAACCCTCAGGTAGGGTATCTAAAAAAGTCAATGACCGGTCAATATCCTTTCAACGCGGTCAAAGGTTAGTCAACATCCATTTGATCCGGTACGACACGACATATGGTGGCTGGAGTGCACGGGCAACAAGGAACATGTGCACCTGGCTTCCAGAATCGAGTGCGGTGCAGTTCACCATAGTATTGTGCAATCGCCTGGGCAGAAGCATGCCCACCCATGGCGGCAGATCGTGGCGGCGCGTGGGGTGCCCTCCGGTGGTCGAACGTCGACAGCAAGCTCCAGTCCTACTGTCCCAATGCCGTTGAGCATGCTGGTGGCCTTAGATTCTAATTTTGGCCACCGAAACAGCGCTGATTCAACCTTTCAAAACTTTTCTCCCCTCACCCTGGCGAACGAAGGCTGCGACTACGACATGGTGACTATCGACCTTCTCGTCTCGACAAGCTCTTTCCAACGATGCTGACGGTGTCATGAATAAAGGCGTAGACAGAGGTAGATCGGGATTTAAAGCTCTCTCCCTCTTTTTCTCTCCCACCTTTGTATTGTCATCTTTCTATCATATCATTTTTTTTATCAATATCCCCTTTTCAGCCCTTTCTTTATTTAAATACCCCAACAAAATGGGTAAACCATATATTTGAACCCCAAATTAGAAGGCCTAAAACTCGGGTCTAAGACCCAAATTTTGGGTTGTTACAACTCTCCCCTCCTTAAAGAAAATTTTGTCCTCAAAATTTGTATTCATAAGTCAAAAGAAGATGCTGAAACTTAAATAACTCTTCCAAAATCTCAAAATAATTTCCACTATGCTACTCTGATTTCTTGCAACACTTATCAATTATAACCATTGTCTTCTAGAGATAAAAACATTATCTTAACTGATTGTTCTTCTATGCAGGAATTCATCCTCGCTCGGCACATTACTGAAGGCATGCAATAAACCCTATGGCACCATGACAAAATTGTTACATGCATACGTCATCAAAGAAACTTAACTTTTGTTGTAGAACCCAAAATGTTGATTGACAACAAAATCCTTCCACAACTTTGCGTGATCTAAAAGAATAGGAGGTTAAACACCTGTTGCAACCAAAACGAAATGATTCCTCTCGTGGTGACTCCCTGAAGGAGACTCTAACTAAGATGGCATCCCTTATCAATATCATTGTTTGCCAGGTGCAAGACGTCTGAGAGCAAAAGATGTCTCTACATGTCTCAAGATTGACCTTATATTTCAACGTGTTTTACATCAAAACAGTAACTAATACAGCTCCTACTGACTCAGCTCACATAAGAGTTTTACAATCCAAACTATAACGTGTCTGGAAAACACGTCATCTGTACCCTCACTAGGATCTGTCCTTGCAAGAAATCCCACCAAGGGATAAGGTTCCATCATGAACCTCGAATCTCATGCCAAAAGGTAGTATATACACACCATAGTGTCGTAAAACCCAACCCACAATCAATCCAAGAAGACTTTCCTTTTAGATCTCACCTTTGCTGAAAATATCAAACGATACCTACCAAGAAAAATATCATTACTCAGCAAAATCTCATCGAAACTGTACACTCACAAATCCTTTACAAAATCCACGGCTCTTCTATCTTTTTTCCACTGAGGAAATCTCGAAGCATCCCAAATAACTCTGAATGACTCGATGATTGACTCTCAATTGATGACAAGTCAAACACTTATAAACGAACTTAGACTTACATTTCTTTACTATCTTCCAATATATCAGGTGAAAGTTCGTACAACTCTTACTCCTGGAACATACCATGTACTGAACATTATACTTTACAGGAAGAATCTCTTTCCTCGATACACCTATCTTTATAACACTCTCAATAAGATCTCATGGTTTAACAGAAACCATCGAACATGAAATTCAACCATAACATTGTGCCCACTTAAATATAAGCAAACGATACTTCCCACGTCTTTCAAAGCTAACTAATCGTCAACACGAAGCTTAACAATAATACTTAGGAGTAATGATACTGACCGATATGTATCAACACTAGATGATTCGAGTACTGTTACAACATGGAGCTAGTATTAGTACTCCCTTACACGACCATCACTTGTAATCCTCGACTGCCCCACATGGGCAGCATGATACCCTAACATGAACTAAAATCCGCATCGTCCATCACTTAACAAGTTCACTTTACTTAGTTCGTGACCGATCACACGGACAACTATTTTCAATTAATTCAACTCATGTTATTGTCTCAAAATCAAATTCCCTAGTGATTAAGCACTCAAAATTTCCCGACGTTGGGGTAGACCCAACATTTCTCTTTCTTGTACAAATCACATCATTCTCAATTCAACAAAACATTCTCAAAAATTTCGACATCTTACTCGACTCTACTGGAGTGAACAATACTGCTACAACACAACGGTCCCGAGCAGCTCATCACATGACTATTGTTTTTTTGCCTCGTTTCCAATGAAACTGTAATATCAACCATAAGCATTTACGAAGTCTCAAAACCTTGTCTATTTAACTGATCGTACGGTAACTAGTCTCTTTCATACATAAGGGCATTACGATAATTATCTTATTAACGCTTATATCACCAAAATCCTCATATATTTACATGTGCCACGTGAAACATCAAATTGATATTATAGAGACAATCCGGTGCCCCCAATCTAACATCGCTGAAACATCTTGTACGTCAATGCAGACATCAAATGTTATCACGACACATCTTAAAGAGACAAACCTCAATCCAAAAATCATTTCAAAATTGCTAGCCTTCAATACTTTAACCATAAGCATCTCATTCTCGAACCAATCTAAAAAACATGTGCTCCACAATCGGTTAAACGAGTCATCCACCGTAAGAGACATGTAACGTTCTTTCACTGTCACTTAGGAAGCTATCAACGGTTTAAGCATCACCTCAACGAACCAACTTCTTACCAGTGAACAAGCCCAATTCTCCCTTGGGCGAAACACTCAGACAAAAGAAACCTCGTTTAGTTAAGCCTTTGCAAATGAATCTCAAACTCTCTCAATTGGGTCGGTGTCCCTTGACAAGGGCAATGGGCACCTCCATCCAACTCGGCCTTACCTTAATATCGACTCACGTTCTTAGTAGGGAATAAGTTTTAGTGACTTCCCCAGGAAGCACAAATGAATACTTTGTCAGTCTAAAAGCTCTTGAGCGTTGAACTACACACATTGGCATCTACCAAATGGTCAAACGTGTCCCACAACCCCGTCATACTATTTTTTTAATGACCACTACTAAAAATCATGGTAGTAGGGCAATATTAATATCCTCATTACCAAAGGTTGGGCTCCCTCGAGGTCTCAAAGCCTCGATCCCATTCCCAGCATTACCGGCTAGTGTCACACTTGATTTAACCAAATCAATTTCCAAGGTACAACAACCCTCAAGAAGATAGCTCTATCAAACCTATAAAATGCATAGCTTCGATTACACTCAAGCGAACCAGTGGATCTTGAGTCCAGTATCTCCAAGAAATGTCCACGAGAAGGATGATGATACTTCCCAAGTATCAACGTGGCTACCTTTTAGGCGAACAAATGGTCCTCCAACTAATGTCCATCCACTGATGGACTTCGAGAGTGGCTTATCCATACTCGTATCACAAACTTTATTTGCCCATAACAATGAAAATTCTCTACCGCAAACTCTTCGTAACATAACCGAAGGCCTCGAAACAGCTACTACACAAAAGGAAGACACCATTCTGGTGGCAGAATGAGGATACATGCTCAACTCCAACATTATTTAACTAACTCGTATCTCAACAGTCTGGGGTGACCTCACCCCTAGAATCTCTTCCATGAGCAGCTCAACACTTAACTCAGCCCTCTCGGCCATGATCATAACCATCTTAGTGTCACAATATTCAACGCGCCATTAAGATTCTAGTCATAAGGAGTACGAACTTAATTTAAGGGCTTGTATTCACTAGACACCTTTATACAACACCTATACCACCCCGGGGTTTCCTAGAACTGGTTAAACCTAAGCTCTGATATCACTAAATGTAACACCCTAAGCCCGGATATTACATTTGGGCCTTAAGCCCAAACTGTTACCAGAAAATTTCTTAAACTTGGTTTATCCCAACAAAATATTTCCAAAAAGAATTTAAAGCCAACAGTTGAAAATATTGATAAATAATCAAAACATTACAAAAGAGCTCCAATTTAACTTAAAACACTCGAAAAACCGACTTGATTAATACAAGTTCAAAAATAAGAATTACACACTCCACCACGAAGGTCCTATGAATACACAGCCTACTAAACATAAGTACCGTACTCTAAAATCACCACATGTTGAAATCACGTACTAATAGTGTTCTTTGATCCCATGATCTGACGATCAACCTACACACGAAAACAATGATTAAGAGCTCTAAGATTACAAAGCTCAGTGGTACACATCTACTCTACTATACTTCATGCTAATCATAAACATAAGCATGTAAGCTAGTACGTGCAAAAAAGAGAGATAAATACACATGTGGCGCTTCCACTTGTTGCCTAAACATATTTTCTCATCATGCAAAACATCATACATGGCACACAATGCCTAACCATACTCGAGTTCTCACCAGATTATTGGAGTAAAAACACACAAAGTCAAAAGAACAGACCTAGAGTGAGGCTCGGTGTCACACAGCCTCGGGAACATACATACTCTCTAGTTGAGGCTCGGTATCACACAGCCTCAAGAATGTACACCCATACTTGGCATCTCTCATTGAGTATCATCAAATGAGGCCCAGTGTCACACAACCTCGAGAACGTACATTCGGTATCTCTAACCATGGTGTTGCAACAAGCTCTCAGGGCATCCAGATCCCATCAACCAAAGGTGACTCAACCAACCAAGTGTCCATACAACACATATCATTGACACGATTACCATACAACACACAACATTTACATGATTACCAAACTCTATGGTTTCTATCAGTTATCAAGCTACCCATTTAAGTTTATCAACTTGTTAATATATTATGGAAGTGTACATTAATCATCCGCATTAATTATCTCATTAATCCGCTTTATCTCATTAATTAAGGCATAAAACAATCCATTAATCTTCCACGTCTATTTCCATCTTTAACTGACATTTAGATTTTTTCGTTCAGTGGGTACCAGTACTTAAATACGAGTATCGATATGGTACCCTTGGGTATGGTACTCACACGTGTATCGATACTGGCATAACTTACTAGAAATCCTTAATTTCCACAAGTACAGGTACAAGTCGACCCGTACCGATACGACCCCCAAATACGTATCGGTACGGCCGAAGCCCATATCGATACATAGCTTATAGGTTTGCACCATCTCCTCGAATTATGTTATTGCCACGCTTTATTCGATCCCTTAAGTTTATCAAGGTCATTAGCGCTTGTTTACTAACACATTCAATCAATTAATAGTAATTACCAGCTTTATAATCGTTTAATCGAGTATTTATCCCTTAAGCATAATTTCCATCGAATCACGTCAATCCATTCGAACTCACTTACAAGGCATCACAAATTATCAATCAATCCTAAAATAATAATGCAAGTATTCCAAACAACCCTACATTGTCTCTAAAGCTCATATAAGTCTCGAAATATTATCAAACTCATTATGATTCTCATAATTATCAAGTCTCATAATACCGGTCTCAATATATGCTTATTTTCATCTATCTATTTTGCAAACACTAACAAGCAAAAAATGACACTTATGATGCTCATGAAGTATTTTAGATATTGAGGTGTACTAACCTCAAGCCATAATGGTAAATCTTCATTCAAGCTTCCTGATTACTCAACTTTTTTCGATGTTCAATCCTGAATAATCTTCACGCAACAATTAATACGATATATATTAATTAATCTAATACTTTAATTTATTCGCAAGGTCAAATGCGTAAAATTAGTTATCATGATCGAATTTGGTGAAATGGACTGCATCAATAGACTCAAAACTTCAAAAACACTTGGGTAGGGTCCCCTAAAAAGTCAATAGCCGGTCAATGTCGATCAATGAGGTCAAGGGCTGGTCAGCTCCCAGCTGATCTGGTGTGGCACGACATGGTAGCCGGATTGCGCCGACCGAAGGTAATCTGATGCAGCAAGGAGCATGTGCACACAGGTACCAAAATCTAGTATGGCGCGGTGTAGCACAGCACTATGCATCTACTTGGGCATATGCACGCCTACCCTTGACAATGGCGTGTGAGGTGCCTTTCGATAGTCGTATGGCAGCGGCGAGCTCTAGTCCTACTTTCTCGACACCGGTGGCCTTAGATTCAAATTTTGGCCACCAAAACAGACCCGATTCAACCTTCCAAAACTTCTCTTCCCTCACCATCACGAACGGAGGCGGTGGTGGCGTCATGGTGACTATCAACTAACTGTATCGGTGAGCTTTTTCCAACGGTGCCGGTGATGTCACGAACGGAGGCTTGGACTTTGGTAGATCAGGATTTAAAGTTCTCTCCATTTTTTCTTTCTCACATTTCTAATTTTCTCTCTCTTCATCATATCATCTTCTTATACATATCCCTTTTTCATCCCTTTTTTATTTAAATACCCCAATAAAAGGGTAAACCATCTATTTGAACCACAAATTAAAAGGCCCAAAACCTGGGTCTGAGACCCGAATTACTAACCCAAATTTTTGGTTGTTACAGCAAGAGAGTTGTTCTTGTGAGTCGGTCCAGTGATGGAGTTGGGACATCGAGTAAACACTTTGCTCCATAAAGACAAGATGCTGGGAAGGAGGCTAGTCGATACCAATAGAATTTCTAATCCATCTTTTGTAATCAGAAAAATTATCGTAAATGAAAGTCTTCCTAAAAGACTATTTGCAAATCAACCCCTTATTTGCATTCATTGCATTTTATATTTATTGATTGATGGCCTATAATTATTCCTTTATTATTTTATACATATGATACATTGCATACATTAATTCATGAAAGAATAAAATTAATTATGGAAAATGTCATGGTAGAAAGCTTAATTTCAAACTGCAATCATTCTACACTCTTACAATACCCATTTGCAAATCCGAACTATTAAAGAGAGAATGGCCAAAGTAGAACAAGGTCAGAAGAATATTGAGATCCGCCAGGATAAAATCAAACAAAGTACCAGAGATTAGATCAGACAAGCTCAGGTTTCGAGCATTGCTCAGATTACTACTTTGCTTGGAGGAAAGGATAGCAACAAGGGAAATGTTCCTGATGGCAGTACGGATGTTGAATAACAAGATGGAATTGCATCTCACATCAGGTTTCAACCGGAAAAGTCAAATTCTAAGAATAAAATTTATTTCAATCCTATGAGGACTTCTGCAAGTCACCCCATGGGGCATCTACAAGTCATCCCATGGACCTGGGTGCAAATTATGAGAACGACGTATCATATTTGAATATGATGAATGAGATGGAGAAGATTAAAGTTGGCGTCAAGAAGAAGTATGAGGAGAGGTTTCGTTTTTTTAGCAAAGTCCATGCAAGTGATAAATAAACATAGGAGTGACGCTAGTGATTTAAGCCTCGTGGTGACTCCCTGAACTCTAACTTTGATGGCATCACTTACAAATATCATTGTTTGCCTGATGCAAGATTCTGAGAGAAAAAGATGTCTCTACATGTCTCAAGATAGACCTTAGATCTTGGCGTGTTTTACATCAAAATGGTAACTAATGCAGCTCCCACTAACTCGGCACACGTAAGAGTCTTACAATCCAAACTATAACGTGTCTGGAAAACACATCATCTGTACCCTCGCTAGGATCTATCCTTGCATGAAATCCCACCAAGGGATAAGGTTCCATCACGAACCTCAAATCTTGTAACACCCTTACCAATATTTAATACCCAATACTAGTAGAGAGTGTCACATAATAATTAACCCGCATTTTATGTTAATCAGATTAGTCAAAAATGACAATTTTCCAATTTTTCCAGTTTATCGCGTAAAATCACTTACTAATTTTTAAACCATCAAACTTTCAAAATTTTCATTTTGGTCACTAACAAAAAATTTAGGATATTACAGTTCTCCCCCTTAAGAAAATTCGTCCTCGAATTTTCCTTATGTACTAGGTTCAAAAAGATACGAATGTTGCTTTTTCATTGATTCCTCAGGTTCCCAAGTAGCTTCCTTTATTTTGTGATTTCTCCATAAAACTTTGACTAATAAATGTAACACCCTTACCAGTATTTAATACCCAATACTAGTAGAGAGTGTCACATAATAATTAACCCGCATTTTATGTTAATCAGATTAGTCAAAAATGACATTTTTCTAATTTTTCCAGTTTATCGCGTAAAATCAATTACTAATTTTTAAACCATCAAACATTCAAAATTTTCATTTTGGTCACTAACCAAAAATTTAGGATATTACAAATCTCGTGCCAAAAGGTAGTATGTACACACCGTAGTGTCGTACAACCCAACCCACAATCAATCCAAGAAGACTTCCCATTTAGATCTCACCTTTGCCAAAAATATCAAATTCTAAGAGGAAAATTTATTTAAATCCTATGCAGACATCTGCAAGTCACCTTATGGGGCATCTACAAGTCATCCCATGGACCTGAGTGCAAATTATGAGAACGAAGTATTGAATTTAATTATGATGAATGAGATGGAGAAGATTAATGCTGGCGTCAAGAAGAAGTATGAGGAGAGGTTTTGTTTTTTCGAGGAAAGGTTTAAATCCAAGCAAGTGATAAATAAACATGGGATTGACGCTAGTGATTTAAGCCTTGTGGTTGATATTTAACCCCTTTGAGCAAACCTAGGCGTTAGGCCGAACCAAGCGAGTTACATTGGGTTTTTCGTAGCAAACCTGAATCGAATATATTGGATTAGGTCCATTTTTTATTTTATCTTATCTTGATGCATCATTTGAACCTAGAATGATTAAATTGGTAGCGTTTAAATTTGCATCTGAATCGGGCATCGAATCAACATCAAATTGTACAAATTTCAAATTTAGGGACCAAATTGCAAATCTATAAAAGTATAAGGACTTACGTAGATTTAAGTTTACCAATCCTTACTAATCGGGTTTTAATGCTCACATGTTCAATTTTGGCTAAAACGGATCGATCAAATACATACAATTTGCATACATACTAATCAGGGACCAAAATAGAAGAATATCAAACTACAATAGCCAAATAACTGACATAACAGCCTTCAGTATCAGTACACGGGGTGCCGTACTGGTACCACGCTTCATACCAATGGTTGTATCAGTACAGATATACGTGTATCGATACCCAAGTCATATTATACAGGCACGTACTGATACGGCTAAGGGGCATATCAGTACCCAAGCTTAATTGGCCAAAACTCAAATTCCAGTAGCCAAAACCCGTACCAAGACACTTCCTCGAGTATCGGTACCTAGGCCAAATTCCCACATGTCAGACTTAATAGGGAACCCTGTACCAATACCTAGAGGCCCGTAATTCCCATTTTATCTGATTTTTGTCTTCCAAGTCAATACAAACTTGCCTCAAGCATCCTAGCATGCATACTAAACATATTTAGCATAAAAGGGTAACATCCACAACATATCAAACCATCAAATATGCATTTTCGAACACAAAAGCTTAAACTATAGACATGTTTCCTAAACAATTCAACCAACATACTTGGGATAGAAACAAAGCATGAAACCATCAGTCCATTTCCCAAATCTAAACATCAATCCATCAACCAACATGATACAATCTTTGGAAGCAAAAGCAATCAAAGTACAAATCCCCAAACTTGGACAACACATTGCCTTATTACCAAAACCTTTACCCTAAAGCCATACTCAAAGTCAAATAATGTCTTAGGATCTCCTCGCTCCAATGCTACCACAATCCCCAATTCTCTGCAAAGAATAATGAGGGTGTAAGCAAACATATGCTTAGTGGTGCCACTCTTACATATTCATCAATGCATTAAAAACATGAGTATAAAGCCAACACCCTTGAAATCCCTTTTCAAAACATGGTATGCAGAACCAACAATATGCAAATATAGTTCCACTCATTTCTCATATATTGGCAAACAATGTGACCATTAAATAAACCATTATTTCATTAAAACCACATCGGATACACGAATTTCCTGGTAGACTCACCTTTACTAAACTATACCTTGACCCAGATAGGCACACCTCTACCCTACCTCAAGGTACACCATCAACTTAAGTTGCCTAGTTAAACTGCAAACCACAAGTGATAAACCAACAACCCGAGTAGCCTAGTTAAACTGCTTCCCTCAAGGACCACGATGCGGTCGACTTTATATATTCTAGTGCACTTTAAACCCTACGACATGCCGACTATATTCGATACTTTATATCTTTTTTGTCACTTGGACAATATACACTTTTAAAGTACATTTACTTATTGTTTTCTATATGTATTTAACAAAACATTTTCATATGCAAAAACCACATTGCCCAAGACAACAACCATATTGCATTTAGGAACCATTTTACCATGTGCTAAGCATCCATATACTTGATAAATCATTGCATATCATTTAAAGGAAAAAGATATGGGAACTATTTCTTCATGTCCTCATTTGTCTCCCATGTGGCTTTCTCAACTCCTCAATGACGCTATAATACCTTGACCAACTCAATGGTCTTACCGTGAAGAACCTTTGTACTTGAATCCAATACCTTTACAGGTTCCCCGTTATAAGAAAAATCTGGACATAACTCAATTTCTTCAATTGGCACAACATGCGACGGATCTGACCTATACCTCCAAAGAATAGACACATGGAAAACATCATGTATCTTCTCCAACTCAGCGTCATCTTCAACCTATAAGCAACTGGACCAACAAGCTCAATCACTTCATATGGTCCAATGAACCTGGGACTTAACTTACCCTTACGCCCAAACCTCATAACCTTTTTCTAGGGAAAAACCTTCAAAAACACTTTATCCCCCACGACGAACTCAATCTCCCTTCGCTTCAAATTTGTATAAGACTTATGTCGATCCAAAGTCGCTTTTAAACAATCACTAATAAAGCTTCACCTTAACATTAGAACCTCTAAGCAAATCAGGTCCAATGACATGCTTCTCACCTGTCTCCGCCCAACAAAGCAGCGTTCGACATCTATGTCCATAAAGAGCTTTATAGGGAGCCATCTGTATACTTGCCTGATAACTGTTATTATAAGAAAACTCCACCAATGGATTTTGCTTCTCTCAAGTCCCTTGAAACTCAATGATACAACAACGTAGCATGTCCTCCAAAATCTGAATAACACGCTCAGACTATCCATCATCTGAGGATGATACGAGGTACTAAAAATGAGCATGGTTCCCAAAGCCGTCTGTAGACTCTCTAAAAATCTTGATGTAAAGTGAGAATATCTATCTGAAATAATAGACATTGGAACCTCATGCAACTTCACAATCTTAGCGACATACATCTCCTCCAACTTATCCAATGTATACGTTGTATGCACAGCCATGAAATACGCACACTTTATAAAACGGTCAACAATCACCCATATAGAATTCTTCTTGGACGGCGTCAAAGGCAGCCCCATCACAAAATCTATAGTAATCATTTCCCACTTCCACTTTGGAATTTGCATAGGTTGTAACAACCCAGCAGGAAATTGATGTTTAGCCTTAACTCGCTGACACACCAAACAACGAACAACATACTCCTCTATGTCTTTTTTCAAACCAACCCAATAATATTTTTCCTTTAAATCCGATACATCTTAGTACTGCCAAGGTGCATAGCAAAATAACTTGAATGAGCTTCAGTCAGAATAGTCTACCTCAACTCTGAATCTTTTTGCACAACTATTCGACCTTTAAAACACAAAACACCATTATCATTAAAATGAAAATTCATCAGATTACCATCCAAACTTTCCTTTATATCTGAAAGCAACGCATCATCATACGGTTGCCTCGATTTAATCATTTAAGACAATGTAGGCTTAACTTGCAACTTGCCAACAACCACCACCTTGTGTCACACTTAACCTAGCAAACATCGCTCTAAGCTCGACAACTGCCTTATGACTCAACGCATCCGCTACAATGTTAACTTTTCTAGGATGATACTTGATTGTTAGATCACAATCCTTAAGCAACTCAACCCACCTCTGTTGCTTAAGATTTAACTCTTTTTGAGACATTAAATACTTAAAACTCTTGTGATCAATGTAAACAATACACTTCTCACCATAGAGATAGTGTCTCCAAATCTTTAGCGTGAATACCACCACAGCAAGTTCTAAATCATGTGTAGGATAATTGCGATCATGAACTTTTAATTGTCGCGATGCATATGCCACAACTTTCTCTCCCTGCATCAACACATAACTAAAACCAACATATGATGCATCGCTATACACAACAAACTCCTTACCCGCTTCTGGTTGAATCAACACAAGAGCGTGTGTCAAAACCTCCTTTAACTTCTTAAAACTACACTATTGATCTTCTGTCCAAACAAATGGATTTTTTTTGCAACAGCCTCATCAACAGAGCAGCAATGCTGGAAAAATCATCCACAAAACAATGATAATAACCAACCAAACCAAGGAAGCTGCAAACTTTAGACACTGTCTTAGGTTGCTTCCAATTAAGGATAGCTACAATCTTTTGCGGATCCACGCGAATACCTTCCGCCGACACAACATGACCAAGAAACATCACCTTCTTAAGCTAAATTCACACTTACTCAACTTGGCAAGCAACTGATTATCTTTCAAGGCTTGCAACACTATCCAAAGATGTTGATCATGCTCTTCCTCGGTATAGGATTACACAAGGATATCGTTAATAAGCACAACCACAAATTGATCCAAATACTCATGAAACACTCTATTCATCATATCCATGAAAGCAAGGGGGAATTGGTTAAACTAAATGGCATCACCAAAATCTCATAATGCCCATACCTTGTGCAAAACATAGTTTTTAGCATATATGCCTCTTTAATCTTTAACTGATAGTACCCATACCTTAGGTCAATCTTTGAGAACACAACTTCACCTCGAAATTGGCCAAACAAATCATCAATCTATGGTAACGGGTACTTGTTCTTATTCATCATCTTGTTCAATTACCGACAATCAATATACATATGCATAGTTCTATCCTTCTTCTTTACGAACAATACTGGTGCACCCCAAGGTAAGACACTTGCATGGATGAAACCCCAATCCAACAACTCTTGAAGTTAGTTTTTCAACTCTTTCAACTCCTTCAGTGCCATACGATAAGGAGTAATGGACACAAGAGTGGTATTAGAGTATGTCTGGATGTAGAATTCAACTTCTCTATTGGGTGGCAACCCAGGTAATTCTTTTGGAAACAGTTTTGGAAAATCACATACCATCCGAATATCTTGTAATTGAACTCCTTTGGTACTTGAATTTATCACAAAAGCCAAGAAGGCTTGACAACCCTCATTTATCAACTTTTCATCTTGTAATGCTGAAACGACATTAGACAATAATTTAGCTTTCTCGCCCACTAAAACAACAACATAGTCATTGGCAAGCTTCAGGGAAATCCTTTGGGTTTTGAAATCCACAACGGCTCTATGCTGACTTAGCCAATCTATACCAAGATGACATTAAAACCATGGACCAGCAACTCTATTAAATTAACAGCAAACACATGGCCTTGAACCACCAACGAACATCTCCTAGAAATTCTTCTAGTAGTAACGGTATCCCCAAGAGAACTAGTTACTAAGACACCCACATTCAAAATCTCAACAGGAATATCTAACAACTGTGCATGTTCACTAAGAATGTATGAATGCGTGGAACTTGAACCAACCAAAGAAAATAATGACAAAGACTACAAAGTAAAAGTATCTACAATCACGTCAATGTAATTACGGCCCTCACGATGTGCATACACCCTTGCCTGTCCTCAGTTCTTTGGCTGAATATCCAGGATATGAGCAACAGTCCTTTGACCCTCATCACGCCTCTAGAAATTACCAATGCTACAACCTTGACCTTAGTAGGCGCAACTACAGCGCCTGTATAAACCAGTGCATTTCCAACCTATTTCGAACAATCAAGCTTTTGATGCTCTCTCGAACCACATTCCCAACAAGCTCCAGGTGTTCTCTAACACTTCCCTGGGTGGCATCTTCCACAACGCTCATAATCAACCGAAACAAGCATAGAAGGATGAGCATTCTGACTGCTTCTACTACTACCACTTCGCTTGCGATATAACTTGAAATGTTTGTCCCTTGACCTCTTGTTCTGGCCACCAAAAAAATTAGTCTTAGCGGATCTCTTTCCTGAATTAACATTCCCTAACTCAGAAGTTGGACTCAAGGGCTGCTCAATATCCTTGGCCTTATGACCAACACGTCAAAATCAGTGTATTCAAACACAAGCAAATATGTCTTGATATCCTTCACAAGGCCATAACAAAACCTACCATAGCGCTGACGATCATCGAAAACCAATTTAGGAGCATAATGGATCAAACATAAAAATTTTACCTCATATTCAGCCACTAACATCCGACCCCATTCCAAAGCTATGAACTCTCTCTTTTTCGCATCCTGATACTGCGAACCAAGGTACTTCCTCTTGAAAGCCCTTTGAAATAACTCCCGAATGACATCAGCATCTGGTACTTCATCTATAGTGGTTATCCACCAATGATGTGCATCATCATGCAACAAAGACGCAATACAACCGAGCTTCCGTGTACCCGTACACCCCATCTAAGCAAGAATACTCTCGTTGCTCTCGAGCCACTTTTTGGCAGACTTAGGATTTAACCCTCAAAGCTCAAATCCTCTCAAGCTATGATGATGCTCCAACGATAATCCAGGATATGCCACAATTGTAGGAGCTGGTGTCGGTACTTGCACTCCAACAAAATCAGGTTGGAAAGCTCTAGTCATTGCCTGAATTAAAGGCATCATGTCCCTAAAAATGGGTCTTTACGGGGCTTGGGGCACGTTTCCTCTGCCCATTCCAACCGGTGGAATAGGCGAGGAGGTGGTAATTTGGTACGATGAATCATGCCATCCTTTGGATTTTGGTCACTCTGAG
Source organism: Hibiscus mutabilis (assembly GCA_019671005.1). Classification (NCBI taxonomy): domain Eukaryota; kingdom Viridiplantae; phylum Streptophyta; class Magnoliopsida; order Malvales; family Malvaceae; genus Hibiscus; species Hibiscus mutabilis. The sequence goes on along the minus strand of CM033746.1, from coordinate 14,076,381 downwards.
CATTACTCATGTTCGCTCGAGTCTCACGTCGTGGACCTATGTTCACTAACAATTAAAACATGCAAAAGCAATTTTAGTTAGGCTTGCATTCGATGAAGGATCCAAGACAACCTGCGTAAAATCATTTGAAAACAATGGTAATAGGCAATGTGTCCCTATTCAACCCATATTTAATAAAACTGACATCATAATAGTCAAAAGTCATGCTTTAACATATTTAACATGGTAAAACAACTCAACAACAACTAAAACATTCAGCAAACCATCCCAACTTTTCGTAAACCTGCCTTTGATACCAACAAATGTAACCCTTTTGACCCAGGCTAGGCGCTAGGCCGAACCGAACGAGCTATATTAGGTTTGCTATAGCAAACCTGAACCGAATATCTCGAATTAGGTCATTTGTTGTTTATCTTATCTAGATGCATCATTAGAACCTAGAGTGTTTAAATTGGTAGCGTTTAAATTTGTATATGAATCGAGCATCGAATCGACTTCCAATTGTATGAATTTGCAATTTAGGGACCAGATTGCAAATATAGAAAATTACAAGGACTTACTTAGATTTAAGGTTACCAATCCTTAACTAATCAGGTTTTCTGCTCACAAGTACAATTTCGGCTAAAACGGATTGATCGAATACATACAATTTGCATACATACGAATCAATGACCAAAATGGAAGAATCTCAAACTACAGCAGCCAAATAACTAACATAACATCCTTCGATATTAGTACACGGGGTGCCATAACAATATCAGGCTTTATAACAAGGGTTGTATGGGTACAAATATACGCATACCGATATCTAGGTCATATTACAAAGGCACGTACTGATACGTCTTAGGGGCGTATCGGTATCTAAGCTTAATTGGCCAAAACTCAAATTCTAGAAGCCAAAGCCCATACCGATACACTTCCTCAAGTATCGGTACCTAGGCCAAATTCCCACTTCTCAAACCTGACTTAGGTCTCGCGTACCGATATAGGGAACCCTGTACCGATACCTATAGGCCTGTAATGCCCATTTTATCTGATTTTTTTACCTCAAAGTCAATACAAACTTGCCCTAAACATCATATCATGCATACTAAACATATTTAGCATAAAAGGGTAACATCCACAACATACCAAACCATCAAATATGCATTTTCAAACACAAAAGCGTAAACTATAGGAATACTTCCTAAAGAATTCAACCAACATACTCGGGATAGAAACAAAGCATGAAATCATCAGTCCACTTTGATAAGTGTTCAAAATTACTATTTTTCTTACCCTTTTTACTCATATTATTGTTAGACTTAGGCTCATATTAGTTGAATAATTAGCCATTCATGCATTAATTCATGTTTCTTTCCAACGTTGAGCTTGATTACACAATTTGGTAGTTTTTGTGGGAAAAGATGCTGCTTTGGTGTGTTTTGTGTGTATGTGCAGGATCATTTGCCAAAGCAGGGCTAGAGCTAGTTGCCAGGGCAATGCATGAAGGAGACGTCGAGCTAGTTGCCAGGGCAATGCTTGAAGGAGACGTCGAGCCAGTTGCCAGGGCAATTGTCGACAAGAGCAAAGGTGATATGGTAGTCGAAATTGATGACTAGAAAAGCCCAAGATGACGTGGAGCAAAGCCCAAACCCAAAGGAATTTGATTTCCATGCAGAGATTAAAGAAGAATTAAATTCCAAGAAGATAGGAGAAGTTCTAGTAGGAATACAATTATAATAAAGAATTATATTCTTTAAAGATAATTTAATTCCAACTTAACTTCCTCCTCAAAGAAGGACTTTGGCCTAGCCCTATAAATAAAAGGGAGATTTCGACAATCCAGGGAGCAAGAAGAGGGAAAATTTCGACAACCCCATAGGGCAAGAGGAGAGAAATTTCGACAAGAGAGCAAGGGGGAGAGAGTTCGATTTCTTCTTCTTCTTCTTTGCTTCCATTAGATTCATGGTTTGGGGATTATTCTTTGTATATCTTTTGAACCCAACTATGAACTAACTTGATTGGTTGGGGTTATTGTGTTTTGTTGTTGTGAGAAATAATTGGATTTTGTTTAGGTAATAAGAGTTTGCACTTTTCTATTCAAGGTTTACTCATTCTTGGCTTTTATTCTTGTTTTATGAGTGAATTGGGAGAGGATCTCGTAACTTCATCTATTTATCTAATATCGGGAGAGTTAGATTCAAGAAACGAATGAGTATGGTCTTTATTCAATCTATTGATGGTGAAGATTAATCCGGCTTAGGAATAAGTTAAGGATTTCAACGGCTAAGAGGAGCGCAAGATTGGTTGTTGTTCACCCTTGATTCACGCAGGGATGTATTATCAAGGCATGCACAAGTAGCTAGAGTTTTGACTTAGGGATAAGAAGAAACCATTGAAGAACGCTCTGCCAAACCTTGAAGTTGCTGCCCAGACGCCCAACTAGTTGCCCAGCTAGTCGCCCAGGCAACCATCGATTAGTTGCCAAGGCAACCCAGCTGTGCAAGTTGCCGTGGCAACTGAGTTGCCCTTACACTCTTTTACCAAGACGATCCAATCGGCTATCACACCTCAACTCACGATAACCTGGCCTATTCTCTCTTTTTCTTTCATCTATTCTTTTAGTTTATTGCTTTTACTTTTCTCGTTAATTAGAACTCCTATTATCAATTGTGTTTTTACTTTTCACAGTGCAGTAACTTAAGCAAAGTGGCCCAAACCAATCTCTGTGGAGACGATACTCGATACTCATATCACTTTATTACTTGCGACGTGTATACTTGCACAATTACGTAGCACTTATTACACGCAACATGTTTTTGGCGTCGTTGTCGGGGATTGGCAATTGGTGTTAGTTGTTTTTGTTATTGCATTTTTTCTCTTAGTTTTACTAACTTTTCTTTTTGTTTGTTTTATCAAAAAAAATATTTAGGTGCGCTACAAGTTAAGGAACATCAACATGTCAGGAAATAAAAGCCAATCTATTCGAGAGATGATGTTGGAAGATATGAATCAATCCAATCAAGAGTTTCTTGCACCCTTTGATGATTACGTATACCAACCGAGAAAAGCCCAAATAACTTATACCGTGGAAAAATCTTGTGCTATGTGTGGAGAACATCATGTGTTTGAAAATTGCCCTCACATTTTCTGTGCATATAACTACATGGAGGACCATAGAGGGAACTAGCAGCAAAATTCTTCATGGTATGGTCAAAAAGCTCAAAATTTGTTTTACCATAACAAATTTGCCGCAACAACAGATATGCCATGGCAACGTAGTCCTTTTCAAGAGCATTCCAAATCCTTGGAGGAAACGTTACTAGCTTCCTTAGCTAGACTTCACGGATCAATTGAAGAGATTCGAGAGCTATCAAAATCTATGGATACGAGGATAGCTCAGTGGGATGCAACCTTAGGGGATTCATAAGATCAATTGGGGAGATCCACATATGTCATGGATAACATGCACCAACAATTCATTCCTAGGGATACTGACGTCCCAAGGCAAGAGGATAAGGAGCAATAAAAAGAAATCTCTCCGATGTGTGAGGAACAACTAGAACCTCAAAGTCAAGAGGATGCCAATGAGAGAGACTGCCCAACACATGATGAGCTTGAACAACAAATTGCCTTGGCAATGATTGAGGAGCCTGAACAGAGCAATGCCGCGACAACACTCGGTGAAGCTGAGAACAACAATACTACAGCAAATTCTGAGGAACCTGATCCCCAGAAGGTTACAACGTTGATGTTGAAGCAGGAATGTGTAGATTGCTCTCATCTACAATTGCCACGGCAATTACACGACCATATGCAAGATCAACGAGATGATAATACTTTGCCAATGGAATATGAGCAGGTAATAGTTGAACCTTTTGAATTCTTTAAAAACTCACATCATCCATTTCAGGTATGTCTTGAGGAACCGAGGTTGGTAGATTTGAAGCCATCGAAATCTTTACTGATGGAGATATTTGAGAGGCCAAAAGAAAACGGTGTTTGGATTCGTAAAGATTTTCAAAAAATTAGTTCTTCCCTTGACTTACAGCAAATTTTGGCAACTGATTTCCACAGCAATTGGCTTGAGCAGCAATTGCCACGACAACAAAGGCTACATCCAACCATGATAGAAGTCGACAAGAATGAGGTAATTGAATGGTTGAAAATGGATATAATTTTTCCTATTAATATATTTGTACCTTCAGGAATAGTAGCAAGGTGGAGAGTATACATGGACTACAAGCGAACAAAGAAGAAAGACACCTCCACCATGGTAACGTAAAAGGGAGTAGTGGCAAGCACATTGGCCAAACTCTTTTTGGGCAATATTGTCACCCGATGGATGGTACGGATGGACTATAAGAAGTATCAAAAACGACCATCCTCAAGTTTTCTCAGATATGCATTAACATTAGAAGATGCATGATGGCACTCTTTTCAGACATGGTGGAAAACTTCCTTGAGATCTTCATGGAAGATTTTTCCATTTTTGGTAGTGACTTCAACAGTTGCCTCGACAATTTAGAGAATGGGTTGGCAAGATGTATAGAAACCGATTTAGTCCTTAATTGAGAGAAGTGCCATCTTATGGTAGATGAAGGAATAGTGCTCGGCCACAAGATTTTATCCAAGGGAATTGAAGTAGACAAAGCCAAGGTGGACCTGATCTAGAGATTACCCTCACCAAGATAAAGTCTTCCATTTTGATGATTCTTGCACCCAAGCATTCGAAACCCTAAAGGAAAAGCTTGCCTCGGCACCCATTGTCGTTCCACCTGATTGGACGCTACCTTTTGAGCTCATGTGTGATGCAAGTGATTTCGCGGTAGGAGCAGTCCTAGGCCAATGCACAGGAAAGGAACAGAAAATCAAGTGGTCAATCACTTATCACATTTAGAACGCAATAGGGAGGAGGACGCGGATTTAGAGATATGCGATGCATTCCCAGATGAGTAACTTTTAGTTTCCTCGGCAACCACGGATGCACATGCCTCGGTAACCCTCGACTCCTCGGCAGCCCTTGACGCGCATGCCTCGTTAACTCCAGACGCGCATGCCCCGACAACCCTCGACGCCTCGGCAACCATGAATGCGCATGCCTCGACAACCATGGATGCCGCAGCAGCACCTGACGCGCATGCCTCGGTAACTCCAGATGCGCATGCCTCAGCAACTCTAGATGCGTACTCCCTGGCAACCCTCGACGCTTTGGCAACCTTGGGAGCAGTCGCCACGACAGCACATGCCTCGGCAATACCATGGTACGCGGATTTAGTTAATTTCCTTGTTTGTGGTATTTTACCTAATGGCCTTACTCACCAAGGGAAGAAGTGGTTCCACCATAATGCTAAGCATTACTTTTGGGACGAGCCTCTTTTGTTTAAACAATGTGCAGATCAGGTTATACGCCGATGTGTCCCTGAAGAGGAGGAACAGAATGTACTCCGACAATGCCATTCTTCACCCTATGGAGGACATTTAGGAGGAACTCGTAACACGGCCAAAGTTTTTCAATCCGGTTTGTATTGGCCAACACTGTACAAAGATGCCCAAGAGTTTTACAAGAAATCTGATCGTTGCCAGAGGACGGGCAATATCACCTACAAACTAATAGGCAGTCAAAACCGTGAATATGGATTGGGAAAGTGCCAGGAAAAAAGCGTTTGTTGGACCTCAACAAGATAGAAGAATTTCGTGCACTCGCCTATAACAATGTACTAATCTACAAGGAGAAAACAAAGCAATGGCAAGACAAGAAACTATTGCTGCGGTAATTCATGCCAGGGCAACTAGTTCTCTTATTCAAGTCTCGGCTGAAACTTTTCCCGGGAAAACTAAAATCAAGACGACTGGGACCATTCAAAGTTGTCAAACCATTCTCCCATGGTGCCGTGATAATCAAGTCCATTACCGACGAACATGAATTCAAAGTTAACAGACAAAGATTGAAGCACTACAAAGGTGCCCATGTAGAACGTAACAAAGAAGTTGACACCTTAGGAGATGCATGAGCATGCTCTCCTTTCGATATTTTATTTTTCTTTTTATTTTTTTCGAACTATTTTTTCTTTCTATTATTTTCGGTTATTTTTTCTCTTTATTTATTTTTGGAATTTTTAGGAGATATTTTATTTTTCTTCATTATCTTTAGTTTTCAGGTTTTCTTTTCCACAACAAGACTCACAACTACCATGCTAAGGAAATTCACTGCCGACTACTTGCCACAGCAACCACAACAGAGATTGCCCAGGCAACAACAATGGCGTCAGCAACTTCTGATGCCCAAACATGGATCAAATCAAAGCAATGCTATTCACGCGGTACCAACCACAAGTCTTCAACCACCGATTGAAAAATTGAATCAAGCAAACATCACGAAGGAAACTTATTAGTTTCATGTTTAGTTGCATTCATTGTTAGCAATCACATATAGGTTGCGTATGTTACTTGCCATGCCTTTAATTGGATTTAATTGCTTAAGACTTGTTGAATATCCAATGATGAATTTTTGCCATTGCACTTAATTGAAAGAACCTTTAATTTTAGGATTACATGAAAAGAACTTAGAATTTTACTATGATGCTGAATTTTTTTACACGGTTGCGGCTTGTTGATTGAAAGAAACTTAGTGAACTTAGGTTGCTTAAAATTAGGGTAAATTTAAAATTGAAAATTAAAAGTTAATTTCTTGCTAGAGGTGCCCAAAACTGGCTCTAGTAGCAATTGCACTTTCTTACTAGAGGTGTCCGAAACTGGCTCTAGTAGTTAATGTACATTAAAGAATCGCTAGAGGTGCCCGAAATTGGCTCTAGTCGACTAAAATAAAATGAGAAATTGCTTACTTTGCTAGAGGTGCCCGAAATTGGCTCTAGTGAAAATAAAAATAAATGCCCCGATAATTAAATTGATAAAAGCCTATTGTTCACATAGAATCTTGAAAATCAACATGTACACAACTACGCACACACATTGTCACGAGCATTATAGTTTGGTTCCGGGTAATTTTTGTGCTATCCGAAAAATTAAAAGGTGATCATACTTTGTGCCACGGTTCCGAGGTTTGAATTCAAGTTTGAAGCATGTCTTTGATGATTAAAGTATTGGCAGGTAATTGTTAGTTTGCATTGCTTGAGGACAATCAATAGTTCGAGTTTGGGGGCGTGATAAGAGTTCAAAAATACTATTTTTCTTACCCTTTTTACTCATATTATTGTTAGACGTAGGCTCATATTAGTTGAATAATTAGCCATTCATGCATTAATTCATGTTTCTTTCCAACGTTGAGCTTGATTACACAATTTCGTAGTTTTGTGGGAAAAGATGCTGCTTTGGTGTGTTTTGTGTGTATGTGCAGGATCATTTTCCAAAGCAGGGCTAGAGCTAGTTGCCAGGGCAATGCATGAAGGAGACGCCGAGCTAGTTGCCAGGGCAATGCATGAAGGAGACGTCGAGCCAGTTGCCAGGGCAATTGTCGACAAGAGAAAAGGTGATATGGTAGTCGAAATTGATGACTAGACAAGCCCAAGATGACGTGGAGAAAAGCCCAAACCCAAAGGAATTTGATTTCCATGCAGAGATTAAAGAATAATTAAATTCCAAGAAGATAGGAGAAGTTCTAGTAGGAATACAATTATAATAAAGAATTATATTCTTTAAAGATAATTTAATTCCAACTTAACTTCCTCCTCAAAGAAGGACTTTGGCCTAGCCCTATAAATAAAAGGGATATTTCGACAATCCAGGGAGCAAGAAGAGGGAAAATTTCGACAACCCCATAGGGCAAGAGGAGAGAAATTTCGACAAGAGAGCAAGGGGGAGAGAGTTCGATTTCTTCTTCTTCTTCTTTGTTTCCATTAGATTCATGGTTTGGGGATTATTCTTTGTATATCTTTTGAACCCAACCATGAACTAACTTGATTGGTTGGGGTTATTATGTTTTGTTGTTGTGAGAAATAATTGGATTTTGTTTAGGTAATAAAAGTTTGCACTTTTCTATTCAAGGTTTACTCATTCTTGGCTTTTATTCTTGTTTGCGAGTGAATTGGGAGAGGATCTCGTAACTTCATCTATTTATCTAATATCGGGAGAGTTAGATTCAAGAAACGAATGAGTATGGTCTTTATTCAATCTATTGATGGTGAATATTAATCCGACTTAGGAATAAGTTAAGGATTTCAACGGCTAAGAGGAGCGCAAGATTGGTTGTTGTTCACCCTTGATTCACGCAGGGATGTATTATCAAGGCATGCACAAGTAGCTAGAGTTTCGACTTAGGGATAAGAAGAAACCATTGAAGAACACTCTGCCGAACCTTGAAGTTGCTGCCCAGACGCCCAAGTAGTTGCCCAGCTAGTCGCCCAGGCAACCATCGATTAGTTGCCAAGGCAACCCCGCTGTGCAAGTTGCCATGACAACTGAGTTGCCCTTACACTCTTTTACCAAGATGATCCAATCGGCTATCACACCTCAACTCACGATAACCTGGCCTATTCTCTCTTTTTCTTTCATCTATTCTTTTAGTTTATTGCTTTTACTTTTCTCGTTAATTAGAACTCCTATTATCAATTGTGTTTTTACTTTTCACAGTGCAGTAACTTAAGCAAAGTGGCCCAAACCAATCCCTGTGGAGACGATACTCGATACTCATTTCAATTTATTACTTGCGACGTGTATACTTGCACAATTGCGTAGAACTTATTACACGCAACACACTTCCCAAATCTAAAACAACATTCCATCAACCAACATGATACAATCTTTAGAAGCAAAAGCAATCAAAGTACAAATCCCCAAACTTGGACAACACATTGCCTTATTAACAAAAGCATTAAGCTAAAACCATACTCAAAGTCAAATAATGTCTTAGGATCTCATCTCTCCAATGCTCCCACAATCCTCAATTCTCTACAAATAAGAATGAGAGTGTAAGCAAATACATGCTTAGTGGTGCCACTATTCCATATTTATCAATGCATTAAAAACATGAGTGTAAAACCAACACCCTTGAAATCTTTGTTCCAAACATGGTATACATAAAAACCATGAGCAAATATAATTCCACTAGTTTCTCAAATATTGGCAAATAATGTGACCATTAGATAAACCATTGTTTCATTAAAACTACATTGGATACATGGATTTCCCGTTAGACTCACCTCTACCAAACCATACCTTGAACCGGATAGGATCACCTCTATCCTACCTCATGGCACACCATCAACTTGGTTTGCCTAGTTAAACCGCAAATCACAAGTGATAACCCAACAACCTGAGTAGCCTAGTTAAACCGTTTTACTTAAGAACAGTGGTGTGATTGACTTTTTATATTATAGTGCACTTTAAACCCTACGACATGTTGACTATATCCGATGCTTTATTTCCTTTTTGTCACATAGCCAATATACAATTTTAAAGTACATTTACTTACTATTTCCATATGCATTTAACAAAGCATGTCCATATGCAAAACTACATTACCCAAGGCAACAACCATATTCCATTTAGAAACAATTTCACAATGCGTTAAGCATCCATATACTTGATAAATCATTGCATATCATTTAAAGGATGCATAAAACAACAAGTAAAACAATCCATGCTTTTAACCTAAAACATGTAATTCAAGTTGCATATCAAATCGATATTCAAAGGCGAAATTAAGGAAAACTTAGTTCCAAGTTTAGCTAAGATTTTGAGGCTTAATATAAACTCCCAACTCCTTATTCAAAACTTTAAGAGTGTCCAAAAATCATTTACACTCACTGATACACAATGCCTCGCTTGTCGTTGCGTTCATAGTTTCTGAAACTAGCCGACTTCCACAAAATGAGCTAGGCTTGATTCTCCCCTATTTTGGCAACACAAAACTAGAGGCAAAATGCATTTTAACACCAGCCTACAATCATCCCTTGCAACCTCTACGAAATTGCATCCAAAAACCATTCGAAAACACCGAAAACTACTCCAATCAACAACTTTCTATAAACAGGCTTTAGTTTTGCCTTAGAATTCATCTTGGAGCTTGGTTGTAACCTTGTTGTTAAAAGAATTCAGTATCACTTTTCTTTCTTTCATCTTTATATTTTTCTTTCTTATGTTTGGTTTTTGTAAACCAAATTTTATTTTCTTTAAAGTTGTGGTGTCTTTCTAAGTCAAGTTGCTAAGGTGAAAGGATGAAGCTCTTGGTATACACTAAAGGTTAGTTTGAAATTCTCAACGTATACTAAAACATGTTAAATTAGTATATAATGTTAAATTTAGCTAGCTAATATTCATGTTAGTAAATTAAGAACCTTGCTTCATTATAAACAAGTAATTTGGCACAAAAAATGTTTGTTATAATTAACTTGATTTATTGTAGATAAAACAAACTGGCATAATGAACACTTGGACTTGTTTATTAATTTTGATTGCACTAATCCATATAACACCGTATGCTATACCTCTGCATTTTTTGACATTGTTTATTGCACTTTGGAATTTGATTATGGACATTGGACAATGGACTTTGGACTTTCATTGCAAGACCTTCCGATTGGATTTCATTTCATCATATGGACTTCAATTGAGTAATAAGATGAATAAAAATTAATCTTAGTATAATACCAAGAGTGGATTCTCAAAACCTCAGCATCTTTTATTTATATCGTTGTTTATTTATTTTTAATCAATTATTCTCTTTGCAGATTTTTTAATTTATAATCTTCTAATTTTTAAACAAAATTTCCTAGTAGATTCGACCTCGGACTCCCGAGAATTATTACTTGACAACAACCTGCACTTGGGTATACGACTGAAAAGAGTTGGTCAAGTTTTTGGCGCCATTGTCGGGGAAGATAAGATTTAGAATTCAAGTTTTATATATATATATATATATATATATATATATATATATATATATATTTAATGGATGGTTCTACTGCCTATTTATGTGTATATCAGTTTTTATGTCGGTTTGGCAGCGTGATTTTAATTCTCGTTATTTGGTTAGAAATAATTTTGAAACTCTTTTTGGAAATTTGTTTGGCACACCTCCAAATTCACCTACCTTGGCTGAAGATCAACTTGTTCTCAATGAAAATGAGAATATGCAAGTACGCTCGATGCGTGATTACTTGCAACCCCCTCGAACTTCACTACCTTTATGTTTTATGTTTCCCTCAAATGCAAAGAACTTTCGATTTAAACCAGGTATGATATCTTTACTTCCTACTTTTCATGGCATGGAATGTGAAAGTGCTTATGCTTTCCTTAAAGATTTTGAAGATGTATGCGTCACTTTTACTGACCAACAATTTTCAAATGAAATTATTAAGTTAAAATTATTTCCTTTTTCTTTAAAGGATAAGGCAAATATTTGGCTTAATACGTTGAAACCTAGGTCCATTGACGCTTGGCAAGAAATACAAACTCAAATTTTAAAAAAGTTTTTTTCCAACACATAAAACTAATGCTTTAAAGAAACAAATTCAAAATTTTAATCAGAAGCCAAATGAAACGTTTTTCAGTGTTGGGAACATTTTAAAGATTTATTAAATTCTTGCCCACATCATGGTTTTAAAGAATGGCGTATCACAAGATTTTTCTATGATGGTTTGACTCCTGAAACTAAACAATTTGTTGAAACAATATGCAATGGTGATTTCATGAGTAAACAACCTGAAGAAGCTTTTGATTACTTAGATCACTTAGCTAAAAATTCTCAGTCTTGGCACTCAGATAATTCTACAAAAGGATCTGCTAAACCTAATCTTGTGCATAATAAAGGAAAATATCGCCTTAACCAAGATGATGATTAAAGTGCTAAGTTTGCTGTTAAGTGTTCAAAAGTACTATTTTTATTACCCTTTTTATTCATATTATTGCTAGACTTAGACTCATATTAGTTGCATTATTAGCCATTCATGCATGTTTGCATTGTTTCCTTGGTGGATAAGCTTGATTTCATATTTTGCTTAATTTTGTGGAAAAAGATACTACTTTGGTGTGTTTTGTGTGTGTGTGCAGAATCACTTGCCAAAGAAAGAATGGAACCAGTTGTCAGGGCAATTTTCGGTAAGAGATAAGATGATATGGTAGTCGAAATTGATGACTAGATAAGCCCAAGATGACGTGGAGCAAAGTTAAATCCCAAAGGAGTTTGATTTCCATGAAAAGGTCAAAGAGAAATCAAATCCCAAAAAGACAGGAGAAGATCTAAAAGGAATTTAAATATAATAAAGAATTATATTCTTTAAAGATATTTAATTCCAACTTAACTTCCTCCTCAAAAAAGACTTTGACCTAGCCCTATAAATTGAGGACCAAGCCATCAACTCCAGAGGAAGAGAAGAGAGAAATTTCGACAAAGAGAGGAGGCAGATTTCGACAAGAGCAAGGAGAGATTTCGACAAGGCTTCAACTATTCTTCATCTTTTTCTTTTTTGTTCAATTAGGTTTATGCTAGGAATTCTTTGTCTTGTGTTTCTTTGGAACCTAGCCATGAACTAAATCTATTCGGCTAAGGTTATTGTGTTTTGTGGTTGTGAGAAACAATTGGATTTTGTTTAGGTAATAAGAGTTTGCACTTTCAATTCAAGGTTTACTCATTCTTGGTTTTTCTTCTTGTTTGCAAGTGAATTGGGAGAGGATCTCATAACTTCATCTATTTATCTAATATCGGGAGAGTTAGATTCAATAAATGAATGAGTATGGTCTTTATTCAATCTATTGATGGTGAAGATTAATCTGGCTTATGAATAAGTTAAGGATTTCAACGGCTAAGAGGAGCGCAAGATTGGTTGTTGTTCACCCTTGATTCATGCAGGGATGTATTGTCAAGGCATGCACAATTAACTAGAGTTTCGACTTAGGGATAAGAAGAAACCATTGAAGAACGCTCTGTCGAACCTTGAAATTGCTGCCCAGTTGCTAAAACAGTTGCCCAGCCAGTCGCCCAGGCAACCGTCGATTAGTTGCCAAGGCAACCCCGCTGCTCAAGTTGCCACGGCAACTGAGTTTCCCTTTCACTCTTTTACCAAGACGATCCAATCGGCTATCACACCTCAACTCACGATAACCTGGCCTATTCTCTCTCATTTGATTACATCTTCTTTTACTTATTTGATTTTTAGTTTAGTTGTTAGTTAAACTCCTACAATCTTCTACTTGTGTTCTTTTACTTTTTACAGTGCAAGAGATGAGATTCTTGAAGTGGCACCAATCCCCGTGGAGATGATATCTTTTATACTATAACTTGCGACGTGTACACTTGCACAATTGCGGAGCACTTATTACGTGTAACAAGTTTTTGGCGCCGTTGCCAGGGATTGGCAACAACAACTTTGTTTTTATTTTCTTGCACTTTTTATTTTTTTCTTGTGTAAGATTCAAAGGGCTAACAAACTTTGGTTTTGCATTGGTATATGACCAGAGCGAGACCGATTACACCAGAATATCCCTTTGATCCAGAAATCGAACGAACCTTCCAAAGACTCAGACAAAGGTCAAGAGTAGCAATGGCTAATCAAGACGGCAATATGAATCAAGATGTTCCAGCAGGAGGAGGAGTGATTCTTGCATGAAACAGAACTATTCGAGACTATCTTGAAGAAGATCTTGAAGGGCTTAATCCAGGAGTTGTCACACCTGAAATTGAAGCTGACCACTTTGAGTTGAAACCGGTGATGTTCAATATGATCAACACAATTGGTCAATTTGTCGGCTCAGTAACTGAAGATGCACGACAACGTCTTAAATATTTCCTCGAGATTTGCAATTCATTCAAAATACAAGGAGTCACCCCCGATGTTTTACGACTAAGATTATTCCCCTATTCATTGAGGGATAGGGCGAAAGCATGGTTGAATAGTATTCCTGTCGGATCAATAGGATCTAGGACCGATCTTTGTCGTGATTTCCTTTCTCGATTTAATCCTAAAAATTTGACTGATAAGCTTCGTAACGAAATTACTTCTTTTCGGTAGACAGATGATGAATCCATGTACGAGGCTTGGGAGCGATATAGAGAACTTCTACACAAATGCCCCCTACACGGATTCCCAATGTGGACACAAGTAACAATGTTTTACAACGCTGTGAATACACCAACAAGGATGTGCTAGATGCCTCGGCAAACGGCATACTCCTATATAAGTCGCCGGAGGAAGCAATACAAATTCTAAAGAGGCTTGCCAAGAATGATTATCAATTCCCATCTGCTAGAAGAGGAGGAGTTAGACGCCAAGCCATAATACATGAACTAGGATCATCAGACTCAATTTCGGCACAATTGGCCACTCTAGCCAAGATGGTCCAGAACATGCAGAAACCAAACAACACACAGGAGGTCAAGGTAATGGATTCCTTTTGTGAGTTATGTGGTGGTAACCATGATTCTTCTGAATGTATGCAGAATCCGGAATCCAGCTTTTATTTGGGGAATTACAACCGGAACAACAATGTGATGTCCAATACATGCAATCCAGCTTGGAAGAAACGCCCAAATTTTTCATGGAGTAATCCCAACAATTCTCTAAACCAGAACAATCAGAATGCACAAGCATCGGGATTCCAGCAGAATATGCCACGGCAACAGTTGCCGCAACAACAACCGACAACATTTAGTTCTTTGGAAAATTCTCTTAATGCTTTTATGTTGAAAACTAAATCTTATATGGCTGAGAATAGTAAGTTCATAAAAAGAACTGATGCGTTTATTAACAGGAGCAAGATGAGATTGAAAAACCAAGAAGCGGCAATCAAATCATTGGAGAATCAAGACGGACAATTTGCTCAAAACCTGAATACTAGACCATAAGGAGGATTACCTAGCGATCTGAAGTCGCAAGAGAAACTGGCCATGAGCAATGTAAGGCGATCACCACTAGATGTGGCCAACAACTTAAAGAGGCTCAAGCTCGCTCATCAAACAAAACTCCACAAAAAGAACAAGATGAACTCAGCGGCAAAGCCTCAGATGCTGAACCAGGAATTGTCGTGGCAACCAGCGATAAGCATGCCTCGGCAACCGGCAATAAGGATGCCTCGACAACCAACGATAGGCACGCCACGGCAACCCTAGTTGACAATTCCTTGGCAACTCCAATTGCCTCAGCAATGCCGTCAATCAGGTTCCAGACCAATGAAAGGATCAAAGATATCCAACTTCCACCACCATTCCCACAAAGGTTGAAGCGACAAAAGCAAGAATATCAATTCAAGAATTTTCTTGATATCCTAAAGCAAGTCCACATCAACTTGACATTGGTTGAAGCAATTGAACAAATGCTGAACTATGCCAAGTTTCTTAAAGACATTGTGTCCAAGAGAACAAGGCTAGGAGAGTTTGAAACAGTTGCCGTAACAGAGGGATGCATGGCCATGTTGCACAATCGCATGCCACCCAAGTTGAAGGATCCTGAAAGTTTCACAATACCTTGTTCCATCAGAAACCACTATGACGAGAAAGTATTATGTGACCTTGGAGCAAGCATAAACTTGATGCCTAAATCGGTTTTCCAGAAACTAGGAATCGGGAAGGCAAGACCTACAATAGTTATGCTACAGCTAGCCGACAGATCCAATGTGCATCCAGAGGGAAAAATCGAAGACATACAGGTAAAAGTTGATAAATTTTTTTTCCCACTGACTTTATTGTTTTGGATTGTGAAGCAGATAAGCATGCACCTATCATTCTCGGGAGACCCTTCCTAGCAACAGGGAGAACCTTGATCGATGTTGAAAAGGGAGAACTCACAATAAGGTTGAATGACTAGCAAGTTAAACTAAATGTGTTCCAAACAATAAGGCATGTCGATGATCCAGAAGAATGCCAACTTCTTCATGCCACGGCAGAGTTTGACTTCGACGAGGAATTTAGTTGCCTCAGCAACTACATTGTCGATCAAGAGGAATCTGAGGAGTATGAAGAACCGATCGATGAGGAACAACAAGAAGAGGCAAATTGGTTAGTCAATCGACCAAGTACATACTTTGAACCACTAGATTACTCAGGTAAGGAAGGTAAACTCGAAAAGCCCTCCATTGAACAACCATCGATTATTGAGTTGAAACAATTGCCAGGACAATTAAAATATGCTTACTTAGGAACCGATAATAAATTGCTTGCAATTATTTCCTCTAAGTTATAGCCTGAGCAGGAAAAGAAGCTGATCAAAATGTTGATGCTACACAAGAAGGCAATAGGGTGGACAATTGCCGACTTGAAGGGAATTAGCCCGGTAGTGTGCATGCACAAGATTTTGTTGAAAGATGATCACAAACCTTCGATTGAGGCCCAAAAGAGACTGAATCATGCCATGAAAGGGGTTGTAATGAAAGAAATCATCAAGTGGCTTGACGCCGGCATCATATACCCTATCTCGGATAGTGCATGGGTAAGTCCGGTACAATGTGTACCTAAAAAGGGAGGTATAACGGTGGTAAGTAATGAAAACAATAAACTCATTCCAACCAGGATTGTGACCGGTTGGAGGGTTTGTATGGATTATCGAAAGCTAAACAAAGCCACTAGGAATGACCACTTCCCATTACCCTTTATTGATCAAATGCTTGACCGTCTTGCACGTAAACCCTTCTATTGTTTTCTTGATGGTTATTCAGGTTACAATCAAATTGCCATAGCACCAAAAGATCAAGAAAAGACAACCTTCACATGCCCATACGGTACTTATACTTTCCGAAGGATGCCGTTCGGATTATGTAACGCCCCGGCAACCTTCCAAAGATGCATGATGGCACTCTTTTCAGACATGGTCAAAGATTTCCTTGAGATCTTCATGGATGATTTTTTCGTTTTTGGTAATGACTTTGATAGTTGCCTCGGCAATTTAGAGAAGGTGTTGGCAAGATGTGAAGAAACCGATTTAGTCCTTAATTGGGAGAAGTGCCATTTTATGGTAGATGAAGGAAAAGTGCTCAACCACAAGATTTCATCCAAGGGAATTGAAGTAGACAAAGCCAAGGTGACGTGATCGAGAGATTACCCCCACCAAGTTCGGTTAAAGGAATCAGAAGCTTTCTTGGACATGCAGGTTTTTACAGGAGGTTTATTCATAATTTTTCTAAAATTACTAAACCCTTGTGCAATTTGCTTGAACAGGATAAAGTCTTCAATTTTGATGATTCTTGCGCCCAAGCATTCGAAACCCTAAAGGAAAAGCTTGCCTCGGTACCCATTGTCGTTCCACCAGATTGGACGCTACCTTTTGAGCTCATCTATGATGCAAGTGATTTCGCGGTAGGAGCAGTCCTAGGCTAATGCATAGGTAAGACCTTTCATGTGATATAATACGCTACTAAACTCTTAATAGTGCTCAAGTGAATTACACAACAACGGAGAAAGAGTTACTAGCCGTAGCCTTCGCATTTGACAAGTTCCAATCCTATTTGATTGGTACAAAGGTAATTGTCCATATGGGTCATTCAGCAATTAAGTATCTATTTGCTAAAAAGGATGCCAAACCTCGTTTGATTCGTTGGATATTGCTTTTACAAGAGTTTGACATTGAAATTAAGGATAGGAAAGGAACAAAAAATTAAGTGGCCAATCATTTATCACGCTTAGAACACAATAGGGAGGAGGACGCGGATTTAGAGATATGTGATGAATTCCTGGATGAGCAACTGTTAGTTGCCTCGGCAACCATGGACGCGCACGCCTCGGTAACTCCTGACGCATATGCCTCGGCAAACCTTGACGCGCATGCCTCGGAAACCCTTGACGCGCACACCTCAGCAACTCCAGACGCGTATGCCTCGGTATCCATTGATGCGCACGCCTCGACAACCCTTGACGCGCACACCTCAGCAACTCCAAACGCGTATGCCTCGGCAACCATTGATGCACACACCTCGACAACCCTTGACGCGCACGCCTCGGCAACTCTAGACGTGTATGCCTCGGCAACCTTTGACGCGTATGCCACGGCAACTCTAGACGCGCACGCCTCGAAAACCATGGAAGCAGTTGCCACGGTAGCACATGCCTCGACAATATCCTGGAACGCGAATTTAGCTAATTTCCTTGTTTGTGGTATTTTACCTTATGGCCTTACTCACCAAGGGAAGAAGCGATTCCGCCATGATGTTAAGCATTACTTTTGGGATGAGTCACTTTTGTTTAAACAATGTGCAGACCAGGTTATACATCGATGTGTCCCTGAAGAGGAGCAGCAGAATGTGCTCCGACAATGCCATTCTTCACCCTATAGAGGATACTTTGGAGGAACACGTACCGCGGCCAAAGTTTTGCAATCCGGTTTGTATTGGCCAACACTGTACAAAGATGTCCAAGAATTTTACAAGCAATGTGGTCGTTGCCAGAGGAGGGGCAATATCTCTAGACGACATGAGATGCCGCTCCAAAATATCATCGAGGTGGAATTGTTGGATGTATGGGGGATTGATTTTATGAGACCTTTCCCATCTTCATTCGGCAACCTCTACATTCTACTTGCCGCCAGTTACGTGTCTAAATGGGTTGAGGCAGCTACAGTTCCCACCAACGACTCTAAGACTGTGCAACGATTCTTGTAGAAAAATATATTTACACGGTTTGGGATGTCGAGAGCAATTATCAGTGATGAAGGCAAGCACTTCGACAACAAACTCATCGCCAAGATGTTACAACGCTTTAGTGTATCTCACAAGATCTCCAAGGCATATCACCTACAAACCAATGGGCAAGCAGAAATTTCCAGCCGAGAATTGAAGGGTATACTCGAGAAAGCTGTAAATCCCTCTAGGAAGGAATGGTCAGTAAGACTAGATGATGCAATTTGGGCATATCGCACTGCATTCAAAACACCCTTAGGTATGTCTCCCTTCCGACTTGTCTATGGCAAAACATGCCATCTACCGGTGGAAATTGAACAAAAGGGATATTGGGCAATCAAAACCATGAATATGGATTGGGAAAGTACCGGGAAAAAACGTTTGTTGGACCTCAACGAGATAGAAAAATTCTGTTCACTCGCCTATAACAATGCACGAATCTACAAGGAGAAAACAAAGTAATGGCATGACAAGAAACTATTGCCGCGACAATTCATGCCAGGGAAACTAGTTCTCTTATTCAATTCTCGGCTAAAACTTTTACCGGGAAAACTAAAATCAAGATGGTCGGGACCATTTGAAGATGTCAAACCGTTCTCCCATGGTGCCGTGATAATCAAGTCCATCACTGACGAACATGAATTCAAAGTCAACGGACAAAGATTGAAGCACTACAAAGGTGCCCATGTGGAACGTAACAAAGAAGTGGTCACCTTAGGAGATGCATGAGCATGCTCTCCTTTCGAAATTTTATTTCTATTTTTATTTTTATTTTTATTTATTTTTATTTTTATTTTTTTTTGAACTATTTAATTTTTTATTTATTAATTTCGGTTATTTTTTCTTTTTAGGATATATTTATTTATTTTATTTTATTAGTTTATCTTTTATTTTTATTTTATTTGTTTTTGAATTGTAGGAAAAGAGTTCAAGATAAAGAGGAATTTGGTTCAAGAAGGAAACTTCTTCAACAAGGAAATTAATGGGCTAAATCTAAGGCTTATATTAAGCCTCCAACTTACCCTAAATAAACCCTACATAGCCGGCCAAACACTTCCCCTTCCCCAAATACCCTAGCCGTCCCCTACCCCTAAATCAAAACACTTGTTTTCTTTCTTTCCAATTAAACCCACACTCCATACTTACTACCTATCTTTTCTATTTAACCCATCACCCTTAACTTCCAAGAAACCTATTCCTACTTTTCATCTTGCAGCTCTTTAGCTTCTTTTGCTTTCTTTTCTTTGTTTCTACCAAACTCACAACCAAGATCATCTATGGTATCCAAAATTGAATTTTTGGTTCATCCAAGTTCCTCCAAAGAACCAAGATACAAGAAGTTTGCTACACCGGTGGTTCAAGAAAGATTTCACTCCAAGTTTGAAAGCCGGAAGATTTGCGAAGAACAAGGCTTTGAATACTCCAACTCTCATCAATATTTCGTCCTTGAACCATTCATCTTCGAAAGGATTGCACATCAAAAGTGCCAAATCTTTTTCCATCAATTGGAGCCGGGTAACATCTCATGGGTAAGAGAATTCTATGCTCACTCACCTAACCCAGATAATCCTTATGTTTTTGTTCCTGACAAGGCTATACTCATAAGCCTCGAAAACATCAACACCTTTTACGGGCTCTACATTGAGAAAGACGAGCATCAAGCCTTTGTTGATCAACTCACACCCAAGCAACTCGACAAGGTGCTTCAAGAACTCACTCTACTGAGAACTCATTGGAACGACGGTAAATACAAGGGCAAGGTAAATCGCCTTCGGCTTAAACCCGAGGCAAAATTATGGAATAAGTTTGTTGAAACTTCTTTAATGCCCACAACACACAATACCACCATTGATACACCTCGTCTTTTGCTCATATATTCTATCTTGCATAATCGCATCATTAACATTGGAAAAATTATTTATGATGAGATTTTTGTATGTAGCACAAAAGACAATGGTTCTCTTTTCTTCCCTTGCTTAATTTCCAATCTTTGCAAGGAGATGCATGTCCCAAGTGAGTCCACTGATGAAAAGGCCCTACCAAAGTCCGGTTGGAATCGAGTACAAATTCGAAAGCTAATAGGAGAGGCACTAGTAAAATCCCCAACGCCTTCAATTGCCGCGGCAACTCCTGCTGCCTCGGCAACTCCTAATGCCAAAGCAACTAATGCCCGGGAAACTCGGCCAGCAACCCCAAGACAACTTGAAGCACTCTTACAACCGCTGGCAAACCTCCTTAGGCAAATTGAAGACCGGCAACTAATGTTAATGCGGTACATGAAGGATCACAACAATGCCATAACCCAAGTCATCCTGGAAAAGTACCCGAACAGCCGCATGCCGTTCCCCATCTTTCCTGTCGAAATCCTTGCCACGGCAACCAATGAAGCAGTTACCAAGGCAACCGCAATAGATGATGCTGCGGCAACCTACACCGTGCTTGCCCAAGCAGTAGCCACGGCAACCAACACTAAAGATGTTGCGGCAACCAAAGCTAAAGATGCCCCGGCAACCACTACAAAAGCCAAAGGTAAAGCACCTATGCCCGAATCAACTCGTACTGAATCATTGTCTGATTTTTCAGATTCAGATGAGTCCTCCATTGCACCAACAAAGATCACACCAATCGAATCCTCCAAGCCCAAGCGAAAATCTAATGACATTGATGAAGAGGACGATGAGGACAACCCCGTACGAGGATCGATTCCACCATCGGCAACAATGAAGCATCCACCGCGTTAAAGCAAAAGTTTTTCTTTGTTTTTATTTTTATTTTTCTTTGTTGCGTGCATTGAAGACAATGCCTCACTCGAGTTTGGGGGGATTGTTATTAGTTAGTTACCATGTTTAGTTGTATTCATCTTAAGTATTGCATTTAGATACATAAATTGCTTGCCATGCCTTTAGTTGGAACAAGAATTGCCTAGATTTGATGAATATCCGATGATGACTTTGCCAATGTACTTAACTGATAAAACTTTTTATTCTAGGATAAACATGGAAACACTTAGAATCGTACTATGATCCTAAGCTTGATGAAACACTGTGTGGCTTGATTAATTTAAGGAATTCTAGCGAACTTAGGTTGATAGTTAAAAAGTTGGGGGATTAGAATAAAAATTGGATGAATGCTAGAGGTGCCCGAAATTGGCTCTAGTATGTGCTAAAAAAATTGATCGCTAGAGTTGCCTGAAATTTTCTCTAGTATATGCTAAAAATTGATCACTAGAGGTGACCGAAACTGGCTCTAGTCGAATAAATTAATTAACTTAAGAAAACTAAAAACAAAACACTAAAGGTGCCCGAAACCGGCTCTAGTTAAAACATGTTAAAAGAACCCAATGAAGTAATTTGAAAACCTCTTGTTTGCGTAGAATACGAAAAATCAACTTGCACACAACTCCGCACACACTCACAAGCATTATAGTTTGATTCCGAATAACTCCTAAGTTTTCTGAAAAATGAAAAGCCAATCATACTTTGTGTCACGGTTCTGAGAATTGAAATCAAGTTCAAAGCTAAGTTTGTGAAAATTGAAGTCACGGCGGGTAATTATTAGTTTGCATTGCTTGAGGACATGCAATAGTTCGAGTTTGGGGTGTGTTAAGTGTTCAAAAGTACTATTTTATTACCCTTTTTATTCATATTATTGCAAGACTTAGGCTCATATTAGTTACATTATTAGCCATTCATGCATGTTTGCATTGTTTCCTTGGTGGACAAGCTTGATTTCATATTTTGCTTAATTTTGTGGAAAAATATACTGCTTTGGTGTGTTTTGTGTATGTGTATGCAGAATCACTTGCCAAAGCAAGGCTGGAACCAGTTGCCAGGGCAATGCATGAAGGAGATGCCGAGCTAGTTGCCAGGGAAATTTTCGATAAGGGATAAGATGATATGGTAGTCGAAATTGATGACTAGATAAGCCCAAGATGACGTGGAGCAAAGTTAAATCCCAAAGGAGTTTGATTTCCATGAAAAGTTTAGAGAGAAATTAAATCCCAAAAAGATAGGAGAAGATCTAGAAGGAATTTAAATATAATAAAGAATTATATTCTTTAAAGATATTTAATTCCAACTTAACTTTCTCCTCAAAAAAAACTTTGACCTAGCCCTATAAATTGAGGACCAAGCCGTCAACTCTAGAGGAAGAGGAGAGAGAAATTTCGACAAAGAGAGGAGGGAGATTTCGACAAGAGCAAGGAGAGATTTCGACAAGGCTTCAACCATTCTTCATCTTTTTTCTTTCTTGTTCAATTAGGTTTATGCTAGGAATTCTTTGTCTTGTGTTTCTTTGGAACCTAGCCATGAACTAAATCTATTTGGCCAAGGTTATTGTGTTTTGTGGTTGTGAGAAACAATTAGATTTTGTTTAGGTAATAAGAGTTTGCACTTTCAATTCAAGGTTTACTCATTGTTGGTTTCTCTTCTTGTTTGCGAGGGAATTGGGAGAAGATCTCGTAACTTCATCTATTTATCTAATATCGGGAGAGTTAGATTCAAGAAACGAATGAGTATGGTCTTTATTCAATCTATTGATGGTGAAGATTAATCCGGCTTAGGAATAAGTTAAGGATTTCAACGGCTAAGAGGAGCGCAAGATTGGTTGTTGTTCACCTTTGATTCACGCAGGGATGCATTGTCAAGGCATGCACAATTAGCTAGAGTTTCGACTTAGGGATAAAAAGAAACCATTGAAGAACGCTCTGCCGAACATTGAAGTTGCTGCCCAGCCTACTAAACAGTTGCCTAGCCAGTCGCCTAGGCAACCGTCGATTAGTTGCCAAGGCAACCCCGCTGCGCAAGTTGCCACGGCAACTGATTTGCCCTTGCACTCTTTTACCAAGACGATCCAATCGGCTATCACACCTCAACTCACGATAACCTGGCCTATTCTCTCTCATTTGATTACATCTTCTTTTACTTATTTGCTTTCTAGTTTAGTTGTTAGTTAAACTCTTACAATCTTCTACTTGTGTTCTTTTACTTTTTACAGTGCAAGAGATTAGATTCTTGAAGTGGCACCAATCCCTGTGAGACGATATCTTTTATACTATAACTTGCGACATGTACACTTGCACAATTGCAGAGCACTTATTACGCGCAACATTTTCTATTTTGTCTAGAAGACTCGATGCCATATAAACTAGGAAAATAAAAGAAGTCAATTTAGTGAAAAATTAAGAGAGTTGTGATATTTTTCAGATTATGGGACACTCCACTCTTGAATGCCTCAATGGAAAAATCATCAAAACTTTAGTTGGGAAAACAATAACCATCCTCATGTACCCCAAAATCAAAAGGCTCTATACGGTTCGTCTAATTTATATTCACAGGTAAAAAGTCTTGATGATACATTGCAAGTTTTCATGCAGGAACAGAAAAATTCAAATATTCAAACATCACAAGCTATCAATGAAATTAAGACAACACTTTCAACATTGACAGCTTCGTTGCACACTCGAGAAAAAGGTAAGTTTCCTGCTTAACCTTTTCCAAATCCTTCTAATCAATCTCTTGTTTCTTGTTCTAGTGGAACTCAACAAGAAGATGTTAAATCTATCACAACCCTCTGAAGTGGCAAGAATGTTGATAAAACTATTCCATAAAAAATTCAAGAATTATTAGCTCCTTTAAAATGTAAAAGTAATAATAATGGTAAGTCTGAGGACATTGACATAGAAAAAGAGAAATGTGTAATTCCTGCTCCTTTTCCTCCCAAAGATTTCAACCAACAAAGAATTTAAACAAAATGCTGAATTCTTAGAACTTTTAAAACAAGTTAAGATCAATATTCCTTTGTTGGATGCAATCAAACAAGTTCCATCATATGCAAAGTTTTTGAAAGATATGTGTACTGTCAAAAGAAAACATAATGTGCAAAAGAAAGCATTTTTAACATAAACTGTAAGCTCGATCATTCAGAATCTTTTATTTATATTGGTGTTTATTTATTTTTAATCAATTATTCTCTTTGTAGATATTTTTATTTATAATCCTATACTTTCTAAACAAAACTTCCCTGTGGATTTGACCTCGGACTCCCGAGAATTATTACTTGAAAGCAACCTACACTTGAGTATACGACTGAAAAGAGTCAGTCGCAGGCCAAGGGAGGAAATTTCATCCTAATGAGAGAGTTCAAAGGTTTCCCCTAAACTTGTAATTTCAATCACGATCCATTTCCCTTTCAAGAATAGCCGAAAGGTCTCTTGTAGCTACATCACCAATGTCTTCACACCAGAGGATGTGAAACCACATGAAAGCACATAATCTACTGAAGAGGCAAAACTTGCAAACAAAAGAATTAGTGGAGCTAAAAATTGAATCAATCAATGAAGTGGGGAACTTAATTAGAAGCGGTAGGTGCTACTCGTCGGAGACAACGAAGATGACAGAATGGACAAAAGAAAAGGGATAAGGCCGTTATAACCAAGTATCAAAAGATATTTAGGGAAAACCTCCACATGAAGGTCGATGAGCCTGTAATAGAGAAGTAAGCACAAGAATTCTTGAAATTCGTAAAACAAAGTGAGTACAACATTGTTGAACAGCTCCATAAGCAACAAGCATGAATTTCGGTTCTATAGTTATCATTAAGCTCAGAAAAACACCATAGTGAACTATTATAGGTGTTGAATCAGATGTTCATCTCAAATAATATATCAGTGAGTAAATTGGATCAGAGTAAACCATATTATCGCGATAATTATATCACTTTCAGTGGTTATAATATTTTAGAAGGCAGCATGGGATCAAAAAAAGCTTTAAACATTACCACCCACTATAAGGGGAATGTCTTGCATGGGGTGTTGCTTGATAATGGATCTACTTTGAAGGTGTTACCGATGGTGACTCTACAAAAGTTGTCGATAAACAGCTTACACTTGAAGCTATGTTAGAATACTGTCAAAGATTTTGATGGACCCAAAGAGATGTAATTGGGAAGATTGAAATACCCTACTGATTAGACCGACCAAATACAATATTAATTTTGTCATGATGGATATTAGGCTGAACTATAACTGTCTATTGGGAAGGTCTTGGATTAACTCTGTCGGTGTTGTTCCTTCGTCATTACACCAGAAACTAAAATTTTTTATTGAAGGGAAGCTTGTAAGTATTGGGGCTGAATAAGACATAATCGCTTCTATGACATCTAATACCCCTTATATCAAAGTCAACAAAATGATGTAGAATGTTCCTTTAGGACCTTGGAGTTGGTTAATGCAACCTTTATTGTGGAAGGAAACAAGATTACACACCTAGATTGTCCAACTGTACCAAGATGTCCATCCGTGAAACCTTAGGATGAGGAGCTAAGACTGGAAAGGGCCTAGGAAAGAACTTACAAGGAAACTTACACCCTAGAGCTATTATCGGCAAGAAAGACCAGTTCGAGCTTGGTTATAAGCCCATTATTCTTCAAAGGAAGAAATAGTTGAAGAAAAGGGAAGAAAGAATAAAGGCCAGGTTCAAAGGAGATGATATTTCGTGGGAGAAAATGTTTTTTCCTCACCTGAAGGATGATTTTGTGTTTGGTGGGATAGTCAATGCCGAATAGAAGGTACATGAGGCAATTCAAGAAAATGACAAGTTGAATGATGAAGAAATGTTTGGTGAAGCACTAGAAGGGATGTTTTTTAACATGACATTTGAAGGTGACAATAGTGGCAAGTTTTTTGCCAGAATTCGCCCTTGCTTCCCAAAAAAAGTACTCAGAAATTGGACCAGTGTAGACCTTCCTAGAGTTTGTAGGTCAAAATCAGAGTAATGATCAAACTAACCCTATTATTCTTGACTCATCCGAATCGACATGTCTTTGACTCATTCGAATAAACAAATTAAAGATATATTTGTTCATATGGACAAGTTTGTATTTACAATAAATTTTATTATTCTTGACTGTTACGCAGACAAAGACGTCCCTATTATTCTTGGGCATCCATTTTTAGAAATCGAGAAGGCAATTATCGATGTATCAAAAGGAGAACTCACAATGCGAGTCGATAATGATCAAATTACTTTTGGGATGTTTAATGTTGATATTGGAAGGAACATAGAGGAATGTCATTGTACTAATGTTCTAGATAATATCATTGAAGAAAACTTGAATTATCGTTGTATTCTTATTGTTGAAGATAATGCTCTAACAATGGTAGAAGACAATCTTCTAAATTGTGATAGCATTTTTGAATTGCTTAGTATTGTTGTCCAACACAAATGGCAGGTTGAATATTTAGATCTTGCACAACGTACAATTCTTACTTTTAAACCATCTATTGAGGAAGCTCCTACTCTAGAATTTAAGCCATTACCAGCTAATCTCAAATATGTATTCCTTGGAGATGTGGACAAACTTCTAGTTATTGTTTCTGCAAACCTAGATGCAATTCAAGAAGCTAAGTTGATAAATATTCTGAAGCAAAACAAACGTGCTATTGCCTGGACTATTGCGGATATTAAAGGCATTAACCCATCTCTGTGCATGCATAAGATAAGATGGATGGTGATAGAAAATAATCTATTAAGCAGTGCCGACTTGATGAAAGGATGAAAGAAATGGTCAAGAAAGAAACTCTCAAATAATTGGATGCAGGTATTATCTATGCAATTTCTGATAGTGCATGGTTAGTCTAGTCTACTGTCTTCCCAAGAAAAGTGGCATCACTGTAGTCTGTAATGATGCTGAGGAATTGATTATGACTTGTATTCTTACAAGATGGTAGATTTGCATGGATTACAATAGACTCAATGCAACCACAAGAAAAGATCACCTCCCTCTTTCTTTTATTGATCAAATGCTCGATAGTCTTGCATGCAAGGAGTATTACTATTTTCTAGATGGGTATTCTGGCTACAATTAAATTGCTATTGCACTGGAGGACCAAGAAAAGACTACGTTTACATGCCCATTCAGGACTTTTGTCTTTTGTCGCATGCCTTTTGGTCTTTGCAATGCACCAGCCACATTTCAATGGTGCATGATGGCGATATTTTTAGATATGATTGGCAATTCCCTAGAAATCTTTATGGATATTTTTCAGTGTATGGGAATAACTTAAACCACTGCGTCGACAATCTTGAGAAAGAATTATAGGGATGTGAAGACACTAATCTAGTACTAAATTGGGAGAAATGTCATTTTATGGTCACTGAGGGAATACTGTTGGGTAATCGAATATCTAAAGTAGGAATTGAAGTCGATAAAGATAAGGTGGATGTTATTGAAAAATTACCTCCACCAACTAGTGTAAAGGACATTCGAAGTTTTTTAGGCCACGCTGGATTTTATAGAAGATTCATTCATGATTTTTCGAAGATCACAAAAGCACTATGTTTATTGCTAGAGCAGAACAAAAAAATTGTCTTTGATGATGCATGTCTTGATGCATTCAATAAAATTAAAAAGCAGCTTATGAATGCACCTATCTTCGTTGCACCCAACTAGGAGCATTTATTTGAACTCGTGTGTGATGCCAATGATTTTGCTGTGGATGCAATGTTAGTTCAATGAAGAGTAAAGGTATTTCATGCCAATGACTTTGTGCCATGATTCTGAGAATTGAAATCAAGTTCAAAGCTAAGTTTGTGAAAATTGAAGTCATGGCGGGTAATTATTAGTTTGCATTTCTTGAGGACAAGCAATAGTTTGAGTTTGGGGGCGTGTTAAGTGTTCAAAAGTACTATGTTTATTACCTTTTTTATTCATATTATTGCTAGACTTAAGCTCATATTAGTTGCATTATTAGCCATTCATGCATGTTTGCATTGTTTCCTTGGTGGACAAGCTTGATTTCATATTTTGCTTAATTTTGTGGAAAAATATACTGCTTTGGTGTGTTTTGTGTGTGTGTGTGCAGAATCACTTGCCAAAGCAAGGCTGGAACCAGTTGCCAGGGCAATGCATGAAAGAGATGTCGAGCTAGTTGCCAGGGCAATTTTCGATAAGGGATAAGATGACATGGTAGTCGAAATTGATGACTAGATAAGACCAAGATGACGTAGAGCAAAGTTAAATCCCAAAGGAGTTTGATTTCCATGAAAAGGTCAAAGAGAAATTAAATCCCAAAAAGTTAGGAGAAGATCTAGTAGGAATTTAAATATAATAAAGAATTATATTCTTTAAAGATATTTAATTCCAACTTAACTTCCTCCTCAAAAAAGACTTTGACCTAGCCCTATAAATTGAGGACCAAGCCGTCAACTCCAGAGGAAGAGGAGAGAGAAATTTTGAAAAAGAGAGGAGGGAGATTTCGACAAGAGTAAGGAGAGATTTCGACAAGGCTTCAACCATTCTTCATCTTTTTCTTTCTTGTTCAATTAGGTTTATGCTAGGAATTCTTTGTCTTGTGTTTCTTTGGAACCTAGCCATGAACTAAATCTATTTGGCTAAGGTTATTGTGTTTTGTGGTTGTGAGAAACAATTGGATTTTGTTTAGGTAATAAGAGTTTGCACTTTCAATTCAAGGTTTACTCATTCTTGGTTTTTCTTCTTGTTTGCGAGTGAATTGGGAGAGGATCTCGTAACTTCATCTATTTATCTAATATCGGGAGAGTTAGATTCAAGAAATGAATGAGTATGGTCTTTATTCAATCTATTGATGGTGAAGATTAATCCGGCTTAGAAATAAGTTATGGATTTCAACGGCTAAGAGGAGCGCAAGATTGGTTGTTGTTCACCCTTGATTCACGCAGGGATGCATTGTCAAGGCATGCACAATTAGCTAGAGTTTCGACTTAGGGATAAGAAGAAACCATTGAAGAATGGTCCGTCGAACATTGAAGTTGTTGCCCAGCCTCCCAAATAGTTGCCCAGCCAGTCGCCTAGGCAACCGTCGATTAGTTGCCAAGGCAACCCCGCTGCGCAAGTTGCCACGGCAACTGAGTTGCCCTTGCACTCTTTTAACAAGATGATCCAATCGGCTATCACACCTCAACTCACGATAACCTGGCCTATTCTCTCTCATTTGATTACATCTTCTTTTACTTATTTGCTTTCTAGTTTAGTTGTTAGTTAAACTCCTACAATCTTCTACTTGTGTTCTTTTACTTTTTATAGTGCAAGAGATTAGATTCTTGAAGTGGCACCAATCCCTGTGAGACGATATCTTTTATACTATAACTTGCGACATGTACACTTGCACAATTGTGGAGCACTTATTACGCGCAACATTTGCTACTTTGTCTAGAATACTCGATGCCATAGAAACTAGGAAAATAAAAGAAGTCAATTTAGTGAAAAATTAAGAGAGTTGTGATATTTTTCAGATTATGGGACACTCCACTCTTGAATGCCTGAACATTCCAATTTTTAAAGAAATGCTGCATGAGCATGCAAATGTCATAAATACATCCTTAAATCCTTTTCCTTCTCCATATTCTGAAACTTATAACCCTCAATGGAAAAATCATCCAAACTTTAGTTGGGAAAACAATAACCATCCTCATGTACCCCAAAATCAAAAAGCTCTATACGGTTCATCTAATTTATATTCACAGGTAAAAAGTCTTGATGAGACATTGCAAGTTTTCATGCAGGAACAGAAAAATTCAAATATTCAAACATCATAAGCTATCAATGAAATTAAGACAACACTTTCAACATTGACAGCTTCGTTGCACACTCAAGAAAAAGGTAAGTTTCCTGCTTAACCTCTTCCAAATCCTTCTAATCAATATCTTGTTTCTTGTTCTAGGGAACTCAACAAGAAGATGTTAAATCTATCACAACCCTCTGAAGTGGCAAGAATGTTGATAAAACTATTCTATCAAAAATTCAAGAATCATTATCTCCTTCAAAATGTAAAAGTAATAATAATGGTAAGTCTGAGGACATTGACATAGAGAAAGAGAAATATTTAATTCATGCTCCTTTTCCTCCCAAAGATTACAACCAACAAAGAATTTAAACAAAATGCTGAATTCTTAGAACTTTTAAAACAAGTTAAGATCAATATTCCTTTGTTGGATGCAATCAAACAAGTTCCATCATATGCAAAGTTTTTGAAAGACATGTGTACTGTCAAAAGAAAACATAATATGCAAAAGAAAGCATTTTTAACATAAACTGTAAGCTCGATCATTCAGCATCTTTTATTTATATTGGTGTTTATTTATTTTTAATCAATTATTCTCTTTGCAGATATTTTTATTTATAATCCTATACTTTCTAAACAAAACTTCCCTGTGGATTTGACCTCGGACTCCCGAGAATTATTACTTGAAAACAACCTACACTTGAGTATACGAATAAAAAGAGTCAGTCAGAGGGCAAGGGAGTAAATTTCATCCCAATGATAGAGTTCAAAGGCATCCCCTAAACTTATAATTTCAATCACGACCCATTTCCTTTTCAAGGATAGCCGAAAGGTCTCTTGTAGCTACATCACCAATGTCTTCATACCAGAGGATGTGAAACCACAAGAAAGCACATAATCTACTGAAGAGGCAAAACTTGCAAACAAAAGAATTAGTGGAGCCAAAAATTGAATCAATCAGTGAAGTGGGGAACTTAACTAGAAGCGGTAGGTGCTACTCGTCGGAAACAACAAAGACAACAGAATGGACAAAAGAAAAGGGATAAGGCTGTTATAACCAAGTATCAAAAGATATTTAGGGAAAACCTCCACACGAAGGTCGATGAGCCTGTAATAGAGGAGTAAGCACAAGAATTCTTGAAATTCTTAAAACACAGTGAGTACAACATTATTGAACAGCTCCATAAGCAACAAGCATGAATTTCGGTTCTATAGTTATCATTAAGCTCAGAAAAATACCGTAGTGAACTATTATAGGTGTTGAATCAGATGTTCATCTCAGATAATATATCATTGAGTAAATTGGATCAGAGTAAACCATATTATCACAGAAAATTGTATCACTTTCAGTGGTTATAAGATTTCAGAAGGCAGCATGGGATCAAAAAAGCTTTAAACATTACCACCCACTATAAGGGGCATGTCTTGCATGGGGTGTTGCTTGATAATGGATCTACTTTGAATGTGTTACCGATGGTGACTCTACAAAAGTTGTCGATAAACAGATTACACTTGAAGCTATGTTAGAACATTGTCAAAGATTTTGATGAACCCAAAGAGTTGTAATTGGGAATATTGAAATACCCTACTGATTAGACCGACCAAATACAATATTAAGTTTACCATGATGGACATTAAGCTGAACTACAACTGTCTATTGGGAAGGTCTTGGATTAACTCTGTCGATGTTGTTCCTTCGTCGTTACACCAGAAACTAAATTTTTTTATTGAAGGGAAGCTTGTAAGTATTGGGGCTGAACAAGACATAATCGCTTCTATGACATCTGATGGCCCTTATATCAAAGTCAACAAAGATGATGTAGATGTTCCTTTAGGACCTTGGAGTTGGTTAATGCAACCTTTATTGTGGAAGGAAACAAGATTACACACCCTAGATTGTCCAACTATACCAAGATGCCTGTCCGTGAAACCTTAGGATGAGGAGCTAAGATTGGAAAGGGCCTAGGAAAGAACTTACAAGGAAGCTTACACCCCAGAGCTATTATCGGCAAGAAAGACCAGTTCGAGCTTGGTTATAAGCCTGTTATTCTTCAAAGGAAGAAAGAGTTGAAGAAAAGGGAAGAAAGAATAAAGGCCAGGTTCAGAGGAGATGGTACTTCGTGGGAGAAAATGTTTTTTCCACAGCTGAAGGATGAATTTGTGTTTGGTGGGATAGTCAATGCCGAACAGAAGGTACATGAGGAAATTCAAGAAAATGACAAGTTGAATGATGAAGAAATGTTTGGTGAAGCACTAGAAGGGATGTTTGTCAACATGACATTTGAAGGTGACAATAGTGGCAAGTTTTTGGCCAGAATTCGCCCTTGCTTCCCAAAAGAAGTACTCAGAAATTGGACCAGTGTAGACCTTCCTAGAGTTTGTAGGTCAAAATCAGAGTAATGATCAAAACTAACCCTATTATTCTTGACTCATCTGAATAGACATATCTTTGACTCATTCGAATGAACAAATGAAAGATATATTTGTTCGTGTGGACAAGTTTGTATTTCCAGTAAATTTTATTATTCTTGACTGTTAAGCAGACAAGGACGTCCCTATTATTCTTGGGCATCCATTCTTAGAAACTGGGAAGGCAATTATCGATTTATCAAAAGGAGAACTCACAATGCGAGTCGATAATGATCAAATTACTTTTGGGATGTTTAATGTTGATCTTGGAAGGAACATAGACGAATGTCATTGTACTAATGTTCTAGATAATATCATTGAAGAAGACTTGAATTATCGTTGTATTCTCATTGTTGAAGATAATGCTCTAACAATGGTAGAAGACAATCTTCTAAATTGTGATAGCATTGTTGAAATGCTCAGTATTGTTGTCCAACACAAATGGCAGGTTGAATATTTAGATCTTGCACAGCGTACAATTCTTACTTTTAAACCATCTATTAAGAAAGCTCCTACTCTAGAATTGAAGCCATTACCAGCTAATCTCAAATATGTATTCCTTGGAGATGTGGACAAACTTCTAGTTATTGTTTCTGCAAATCTAGATGCAATTCAAGAAGCTAAGTTGATAAATTTTCTGAAGCAAAACAAACGTGCTATTGCCTAGACTATTACGGATATTAAAGGCATTAACCCATCTCTATGCATGCATAAGATCAAGCTGGATGGTGATAGAAAATAATCTATTAAGCCGCAGTGCCGACTTGATGAAATGATGAAAGAAATGGTCAAGAAAGAAACTCTCAAATGATTGGATGCAGGTATTATCTATGCAATTTCTGATAGTGCATGGTTAGTCTAGTCTACTATCTTCCCAAGAAAAGTGGCATCACTGTAGTCTGTAATGATGCTGAGGAATTGATTTTGACTTGTATTCCTACAAGATGGTAGATTTGCATGGATTAGAATAGACTCAATGTAGCCGCAAGAAAAGATCACTTCCCTCTTTCTTTTATTGATCAAATGCTCGATAGTCTTGCTGGTAAGGAGTATTACTATTTTCTAGATGGGTATTCTGGCTACAATTAAATTGCTATTGCACTGCAGGACCAAGAAAAGACTACGTTTACAAGCCCATTCAGGACTTTTGTCTTTTGTCGCATGCCTTTTGGTCTTTGCAATGCACCAGCCACATTTCAATGGTGCATGATGGCGATATTTTTAGATATGATTGACAATTCCCTAGAAATCTTTATGGATATTTTTCAGTGTATAGGAATAACTTCAACCACTGCGTCGACAATCTTGAGAAAGAATTATGGGGATGTGAATACACTAATCTAGTACTAAATTGGGAGAAATGTCATTTTATGGTCACAGAGGGAATAGTGTTGGGTAATCGAATATCTAAAGTAGGAATTGAAGTCGATAAAGATAAGGTGGATGTTATTGAAAAATTACCTCCACCAACTAGTGTAAAGCACATTCAAAGTTTTTTGGGCCACGCTGGATTTTATAGAAGATTCATTCATGATTTTTCGATGATCACAAAAGCACTATGTTTATTGCTAGAGCAGAACAGAAAAATTGTCTTTGATGATGCATGTCTTGATGCATTCAATAAAATTAAAAAGCAGCTTATGAATGCACCTATCTTCGTTGCACCCAACTGGGAGCATTTATTTGAACTCGTGTGTGATGCCAATGATTTTGCTGTGGAGGCAATGTTAGTTCAAAAAAGAGAAAAGGTATTTGATGCAATCTACTACACTAATAAGACTCTAACTGAAGCTCAAATTAATTACACTACTACTAAGAATGAGCTATTAACAGTAATTTGTACTTTTGATAAGTTTCGTTCTTACCTTGTCGGTGCAAAAATTACAGTATATACTGATCATCCTACATTGAGATACCTTTCTGCAAAAAAATATGCAAAACCAATATTGATTCGATGGATCTTATTGTTGCAAGAATTTGATATCGAGATAAATGACAGAAAAAAGGTCAGAAAATCAAATTGCTGATCATCTTTTGAGTTTGGAAGCAGGCAGTGAAGATGGAAATAAATTGTAAACTGTTAACTCATTTCTTGATGAAAAGCTTTTCGTTGTGGACGCAACACCTTGGTATGCTGATTTTGTCAATTACCTTGTGTGTGGAAAAACTCTTTTGGGTGTTGCTGGGTACAAGAAGGCACGATTTCTTCGTGATGCAACTAAATCTCATTGGAATGAAACTTACTTATTCAAGGTTTGCAATGATAATATCATTCAATGTTGCGTCCTTGAAGATGAAATGACATCAATATTATAGCATTTTCATAATGCTCTTTATGGAGGGCATTTTGGTTGTATGAGAACTGCCGCAAAAGTCCTTCAATATGATTTTAACTGGCTTTCTTTATTTAAAGATGCCCATGAGTTTGCCAAATGTTGTGATCGTTGTCAGTGCACATGGTAAATATCCAGAACAAATGAGATGTCACAATAGCCAATCATGGAATTGAGCTATTCGATGTTTGGGATTGGATTTCATGGGTCTTTTCTAAATTCTTTTGGCAATCTATATATTTTAGCAGTTGTAGACTACGTTTCCAAGTGGATAGAAGCTGTGGTTGTGCCTAAAGATGATGCCAAAACGGTTTTAAAGTTCTTTCACAAGCATATACTCACACGTTTTGGAACACTAAGGGCATTAATCAATGACCATGGAAAGCATTTTCATTGTAGCTAAGTGGCTGTTGTATTGAAACGATATTGAGTGAAGCATAGACTCGCTATAAGCTATCATCCTTAGTCTAATGGAAAAGCCGAGATATCTAACTGAGTTATAAAAAACATCTTGGAAAAAGTGGAAAATACCACTAGGAAAGATTGTTCATCGCGCTTGGATGATGTCGTGGGCTATTTGTACTGTGTACAACACTCTACTTGGGATGTCATCATATCAGCTTGTCTTTGGAAAATCTTGCCACTTGCCTGTTGAGCTAGAACACAAGGCTATGTGGGTTTGAAACAAGTAAATCTAGATTATAAGGTTGTGGGGAAGAAATGATTGCTGGACATCACTGAATTGGAAGAAATTTTCCGTAATGCCTATAAAAATGCCACTATTTACAAGGACAAGAGTAAACGCTGGCATGACAAGATCATATTGCAGCAACAATTTGAAGTTGGACAAATGGTTTTGCTATTCAATTCAAGATTGAAGTTGCAACCAGGCAAATTGCGATCACGTTGTTTAAGAAGTTTTGAAGTTGTGGAAGTATTTCCTCATGGTGCAGTCACATTCAAGGATAGCAAAGAGGGGATCACATTCAAAGTCAATCAATAAATACTCAAACTTTATTTTGGTGACTTTGATTCTAAGAGTGTTGAGACCATTAAATTGGTCAAATTTTTTATATTTATTTTAATTGCTTTGTTAGTTGTAGATTTAATTTTCTTCTTTTCCTTGTTTATCTTTAAATTTCTTTTATTTCTTTTTGCAGAATCAATACTCTCTTGTTTGGTACGGAATCTTCTTTCAAAAAAGGGTGCGGTAAAAAGGGCAACACACATTATTCATGATGTTAGGAGCATTTCGGGTAATTTCATTACACCAATTTATCACGTCAATCATATCCCTTCATTGATAAGAGCGGGAGATGCATCGAACATGCGTGATTTTTGCGCCACAATTAGAACCGTCAAAACTCATCGCATCAACGGTAAAGATTGTGCCTTTTCATTTCCTTTTTTCTTCCTCTTTTATTTAATAGCTATAATTACACTAACATCCTTCACTTAAATTTCTCAATCTTCTTTTTCGAATCTTCAAAGCTTCAATTTTTTCTACAAAAATCCTTCTTTTTCATTTTTTTACTTTCTCATGGCAAAGACTAGAGTTGCTCGAAAAATTTCTATGGAGACTTCTATGAAAGAAATTCAAGGCTTTGCCTCTAACCCTCAAGCTGAAGATCTAGTCGCACAAGAGGAGTGTAATACCCCTAAAACTGGGTCAACTGTATTCAATAATTTTTGTAATTGAAATGGTTCTTTGTGATAAAATAAAATTTGTAATGTAGCTATCTTCTAATAGAGTAAGCAATTGGAAAAATTAGGATTGAATTGGAATAAAACAATTAGTGGAAAGCCAACTTGGAAAAGGGCCAAAATTTAAGTAAGGAAACTTTGAGAGTTAGTTATCATAGTGATTAAACTGAAAACCTTGGAAACTTTTAAGATTGCATGATAAGAATGAAATTATCCAAGGACTTGTTGAAGTGTCATGAGAATAAGGAGGAAAGTGGAAGAGAATTCGGTACTGGGGGTAGAAGAACCATAAAGAAAAATTAAATTGGATTCATCATTTCTTTCTTGGGTGCGAACCGAACCTTGTATAGAGAGAGAATGTGAAGTAAATTGCCATGGAATTCTTGAAGATAAGAATTTTGATAGTTCAAATCCTTGATGATTATTCGATCTATAAGAAGAAAGGGTAAGCTAGTTCTTCCTTTCTTCCAATCTATTAAATCAATTTGGAATTCGATTGCCAATCTCGTGTCATGCTTTGATTGTTTTTGAATGCTGATTTGCATGGAGAAATGTCATTAAAGTATTTGATTGACTCATGCAAAATGTTAAACTTGTTTGATTAGAAACTTGTGACTAAATGAATTGGTATATATATATATATATGAATAAAATTGTGTGTATGTGTACATATCAAATTGGACTGATTTATATATATATGTGTACAAATTGAATCAGGGCTATCTTGTACTAATTAAGGACTGTTTTCGTGAATTTATAATGTTTTAAGACTGTTTTATAAATATGAAAAATAGGGGGCTGCTTGGTAAAATGTTTGGGACTGTTTTGTAAAGAATTATGATGCTTAGGGGCTGTTTGTGCATAACATGAAGTTTAAAGGCTGTTAAAGTGTAATTAAACACATATGTCATTGTGTAAATTGTTTAATTTGAAGGATGTTCCTTAAGACGGTTAGAGAGTGAAACCATGTCATGAAATTATAGGTTTAAATAGAACACTATGCTATATATGTAGATCCAGTTTTGAATGCATTGAAACCGTGTTAAATTGCTTGATTGTATATGTATGTTTGTACATGAAAATCTGGGCAGATTTGGATGCATTAGAACCATGTTAAATTGTTTGATTGTATATATATGTTTGTACATGAAAATCTGGGCAGATTTGGATGCATTAGAACCATGTTAAATTGCTTGATTGCATATATGTTTGTACATGAAAATCTGG
The DNA here is from genome assembly GCA_019671005.1 of Hibiscus mutabilis. Classification (NCBI taxonomy): domain Eukaryota; kingdom Viridiplantae; phylum Streptophyta; class Magnoliopsida; order Malvales; family Malvaceae; genus Hibiscus; species Hibiscus mutabilis. Next base: position 14,038,629 of record CM033746.1, on the reverse strand, counting down.
GCAAATTTGAATGCATTAGAACCATGTTAAATTGCTTGATTGTATATATGTTTGGACATGCAAAATCTACCCAGTTTGGTATACGTATTTGATTGATTTACAAGTTGGTCATGGCTGGACAGAATTGAACTATCAATTCTTGTAAATTAATTGTGGATAGGAAGTGAATTAGTGATCAATTTGATGTTGCCCTATTTTAGAGAGGTTTGAGTAACCCCTAAATGAATGTTACATGCATGTATGAGTATAAATTATGTGTAAATTGGACCGTAACACATGACATAGAATTTCGAGGTGCTGCCGTGTATGATTACATATGAAAATACTTGAATTACGAACTACCCTGGTCATGTATAAATGGATTTGAGATTGTTTTAAATGCATTCCTATGTAAAATAATAGAGTTGGACAGTTTTGATGTATAGAGGTGTATATATATATATATATATATATATATATATATATATATATATAATAGGCTGCCTTGTTTGTATGTGTATGTGGTTAGGTGGACTGTTTTAAGGAATATAAAATGTATATACCTATAAATTGAGCTATTTTGTAAATATGTGCATATGTAAGTAGGGTTCAGGACTGTTCTGAGTATTAATGAGATTTTGTGGACTGTTTTGCTATGAAATCATGTACATATGTCTAATTGGATTAATTTGTGCAAACATGAGATTTTGTGGACTATTTGCTATGAAATTATGTACATATGTCTAATTGGATTAATTTGTGTAAACATGATAATATGTGGGCTGTTTTGCATCAATATGAATAATGGTGGCTGTTTTGAATGGATTTATTTACATATATATGAGAAATGGAGTTGGTTATAATGAATTGTTATTTTCTGTTCGAGTTACGTAACTTATTAAGGAAGAGTAGAAGAATAGAGTTAGTTGGAAGCTAAATGTAATTAAGGATTCAGGTATCCCGTAACTTCGGGATAAGAGGTGAGTGTAGTTATGCATTCGGGATGACAAGGTCTCATCCTAGTTCTTATTTAATTGATTACTATGTTTTAAATGTATACATTTTGCATAAAGCTCAAGTAGAGCACATTGGGGGGGGAACATACACTCATGGCACAACATCTTTGTTAGTCTTTTATTTAATGTTGCATTTCATATGCACTTTTACTTTGCTATATTATGATGTATGAAAGTGAAGATAAACTATCTTTGTGATAAAGCTTGAAGCTAACTTCTAACCTATAATGTCATAAGATTCTAATAAAGGAATTGAATCTCAATGTTATAAGTTCTTGAATTATAAAGCCTTAAGGAGCTAAAAGGTTCATCTCATATTATAAGATACTAAGAAATGAAATAAGTAAGATTACTTGCGTCATAAGATTCCTCTCCTAACTTCAAAATATAAAATATTTAAGTTGCCTATTCAATGGAAGCCCTTGGTATACTTTAGGACTACGGTCCATGAGCTACGGCTCGGGTGATGACCCATTATATACAATATATTGGTGACATTAGGAGGTAACGGGGGAGATGTAAGGAGATTGGCGACAATTTGGTTGGATAGATAAGAAGTTAGGTTGTTATGTTCTGACACTAGCCATTGCTTTGTGCTTTGTGCTATGTGCAACATAGACCACTACGGTCAAACACGGACCAATGTTATCTATGTCCAAATGTGATCCAAGGCAAATGATTTAAAAGAGATGAACTCAGATACTAAATTTTGAAAGGAAACTCTGATAAGCTTTAATAAGAACTCCGAAAGCTCTTATAAGAACTTTAATAAGCCTTCATTAGACTCTAGTTTTATAAGCTACAAACTCTGATAAGTTCGGAAATGATATTCGAAAGAATTCAGTTAAATCTCTGAAAGAATTTTGACTAAGATTTGAAAGGATATGATCTCAGATAAAGCTTCTAAATAACAAGGCCATGTTTAAGTTAAGATTAAGATATAAACACCTAGTGTTAACATATGCTTGTTATCTTTTATATTTCCATTTGATATCACTGTCAATATGCTTTGTCATTTAAGGTTACTACCTCACTTAGGCTATATACGCCTAATGCATTCATTTTCATGCATTTTCCAGTACTTAAAGAGTTCTCGTTGTTTCATCTTGATTGAAGGTTGCAAGTCATTGCTTAAAGTTTCGAGTTTATTTAGATTTCCTTAGTTGAACTCCTTAGATGGTGGCATAGTGAACGTATAGAAGCATATCAATAATTATTTATGTAGCATTGCATCAATCATTGTAAAGTTTGAATGGCTTATCTACTCTTCGAAATTGTTTAAATATGTATTGTTGATTGATCACTTTGATTAATTAATTAATAATATCGTGGTAGTATGTATGTTCAAGCTAAGTGAATGGAATAGGGCTGCTACGCGTGAATATGCTAACTAAATAAAATGTTTATATATGTTCTTTGTAATAAATTGAATAACAAGCAAGATGTGTCTAATGAGATTCTTGAAAATCCCTTAGTAAAAGATATAAACTTATAAATACCTTAGTATATGCGTGTTCATTGGATTGGTTATATACACATGCTTGGTTGAAACATATCTATGAATACATGTACATGTTATTTTGAGTAATTGATACCTTATTTGATAAGTAAATCATGTTATGATACATCTAGTTCATATGCTAGTGTTTTGAGTATTTTGTATATTGTTAACCTTCAATATGTTTATAATAAGTTAATTCAAGGTGACTAAAGATATACTTATGTAATATTTTCATAAAGGTTTTTAAGTACTCAAATGTGGAGTATGGACATAATTTATACAGTTTTGGGTCTTGGATGTAATTAGTAATTTGTTCATATCGTGGGAACTTAAAGGTCATCTAAGTAAACAAATACTTGAAGTAAGTGGTTTATTAACTCTTGTAATTGCTTGTTAGACAAGTTATATTAGACATTGTTGCGTGTGATAAGTGCTACGCAATTGTGCAAGTATACACGTCGCAAGTAATAAAGTGATATGAGTATCGAGTATCGTCTCCACAGGGATTGGTTTGGGCCACTTTGCTTAAGTTACTGCACTGTGAAAAGTAAAAACACAATTAAAGGATTAAAGGAGTTTAACTAATAACTAAACTAGAAAGCAATAAAGTAAAATAAAAGATGAATTCAATTGAGAGAGATAGGCTAGGTTATCGTGAGTTGAGGTGTGATAGCCGATTGGATTGTCTTGGTAAAAGAGTGCATGGGCAACTCAGTTGCCGTGGCGACTTGCACAACGGGGTTGCCTTGGCAACTAATTGATGGTTGCTTGGGCGACTAGTTGGGCAACTACTTGGGCGATCGGGCAGCAACTTCAAGGTTCGGCGGAGCGTTCTTCAATGGTTTCTTCTTATCCCTAAGTCGAAACTCTAGCTACTTGTGCATGCCTTGATAATACATCCTGCGTGAATCAAGGGTGAACAACAACCAATCTTGCGCTCCTCTTAGCCGTTGAAATCCTTAACTTATTCCTAAGCCGGATTAATCTTCACCATCATTGGATTGCATAAAGATCATATTCATTCGTTTCTTGAATCTAACTCTCCCGATATTAGATAAATGGATGAAATCACGAGATCCTCTCCCAATTCACTCGCAAGCAATAATAGGAACCAAGAATGAATAAACCTTGAAATAGAAAAGTGCAAACTCTTATTACCTAAACAAAAACCAATAGTTTCTCACAACCACAAAACACAATAACCATAGCCAAGTAAATTTAGTTCATGGCTAGGTTCCAAAGAAACACAAGATAATTAATCCCTAGCATGAACCCAATCGAACAAAGATGAAGGAAGAGGCTTGTCGAAATCCTCCTTGCCCTTGATGCTTGTCGAAAATTCTCTCCTCTTGCCCTACTTGGACTTGCCGAAATTTCCCTCTTGCTCTCTCCTTCTTTTTGGATTGTCGAAATCTCCTTGCTATTTATAGGGCTAGGCCAAAGTCCTTCTTTGAGGAGGAGTTTGAGTTGGAATTAAATTATCTTTAAAGAATATAATTCTTTATTATAATTTTATTCCTATTAGAACTTCTCCTATCTTCTTGGAATTTAATTCTTCTTTAATCTCTGCATGGCAATCAAATTCCTTTGGGCTTGGGCCTTGCTCCATGTCATCTTGGGCTTGTAAAATCATGAATTTCGACATCCATATTGCTTTTGGTCTTTGTCGACAAATGCCATGGCAACTGGCTCAAGCGTCTCTTCATGCACCGCCACGGCAACTAGCTCGGCATATCCTTCATGCATTGCCCTGGCAACTAGCTCGGCATTGCTTTGGCAAGTGATCCTGCACATACACACAAAAACACACCAAAGCAGCATCTATTTCCACAAAAATCACCAAGTTATGTAATCAAGCTCAACGATTGAAGGAAACATGGATTAATGCATGAATGGCTAACTATGCAACTAATATGAGCCTAAGTCTAACAATAATATGAGTAAAAAGGGTAAGAAAAATAGTACTTTTGAACACTTATCACACCCCCAAACTCGAACTATTGCTTGTCCTCAAGCAATGCAAACTCATAATTACCTGCCAAGACTTCAAATTTTCACAAACTTAGCTTTGAACTTGATTTCAATTCTCCAACCAGGGGCACAAAGTATGATTGGCTTTTTATTTTTCAGAAAACTGATGAATTACTCGGAATCAAACTATAATGCTTGTGAGTGTGTGCGGAGTTGTGTGCAAGTTGATTTTTCGGATTCTATGCAAACAATAGGTTTTCAAATTACTTCATTGGGTTCTTTTTAACATGTTTTAACTAGAGCCAATTTGGGCACCTCTAGTGTTTTATTTTTAGTTTTCTTAAGTTAATTTAATCGACTAGAGCCGGTTTGGGCACCTCTAGTTAACCGAAAAAAATTTTAACGCCTCCTAGAGCAGTTTCGGGCACCTCTAGTGATCAATTTTTTTACAATATGCTAGAGCCAATTTCGGGCACCTCTAGCATTCATCCAATTTTTATTCTAATCCCCAATTAGTTAATTATCAACCTAAGTTTACTAGAACTCCTTAAATCAATCAAACCACAACAAGTGTTTCATCAAATTTAGCATCATAGTACAATTCTAAGTTTTTCATGGTTATCCTAGAATAAAAATTCTATCAATTAAGTGCATTGGCAAAGTCATCATCGAATATTCATCAAATCTAAGCAATTCTTGTTCCAATTAAAGGCATGGCAAGCAATTTATGTATCCTAAATGTAATGCTTAAGATTAATGTAACTAAACATGGTAATTACTAATAACAATCCCCCAAACTCGAGTGAGGCATTGTCCTCAATGCATGCATAAAAATAACGAAAAATAAATATAAAAATAAAATGCATACGAGGACTTACTCGAGAGTTCGTCATCGTAGATGATTAGTTTCCTTCTAGTTGGCGTCTTGATTTTCTTGCTTGAACGTGATGGTTGTTTTTTCTTGTTGCCGGACGTCTTGAGCTTTGGTTGCCGTGGCATCTTCATGGTTAGTTGCCGTGGCATCAGCTTGTGCAGCACGATGTAGGTTGCCGCGCATCTTCTTCATTGGTTGCCGTGGCAAGAATCTTTGATAAATTTCCTTAGCATAGTAGTTGTGAGTCTTGTTGTGAAAAAGAAAACAAAGAAAACCTGAAAACTAAAGATAATGAAGAAAAAAATAAAATATCTCCTAAAAATAAAAATGAAAATAAAAAGAAAAAGAAAAAGGAAATCTTGAAAGGAGAGCATGCTCATGCATCTCCTAAGTTGACCACTTCCTTGTTACGTTCCACATGGGCACCATTGTAGTGCTTCAATCTTTGTCCATTAACTTTGAATTCATGATTGTCGAGATGGACTTGATTATTACGGCACCATGAGAGAATGGTTTGACGACTTTGAATGGTCCCGACCATCTTGATTTCAGCTTTCCGGGAAAAGTTTTAGCCGAGAATTGAATAGGAGAACTAGTTGTTCTGGCGTGAATTGCCGTGGCAATAGTTTCTTGTCGTGCCATCGCTTTGTTTTCTCCTTGTAGATTTGTGCATTGTTATAGGCGAGTGCACGAAATTCTTCTATCTCATTGAGATCCATCAAGCGCTTTTGTCCGCACTTTCCCAATCCATATTCACGGTCTTGATTGCCCAAGACGCCTTGTGCTCGATTTCCACCGGTAGATGACATGTTTTACCATAGACAAGCCGGAAGGGGACATACCTAATGGTGTTTTGAATGCAGTGCGATATGCCCAAAGTGCGTCATCTAGTCTTAATGACCAATCCTTCCTTGAGGGATTTACAACTTTCTCGAGTATTCCCTTCAACCCGGTTGGAAATTTCGCTTGCCCGTTGGTTTGTGGGTGATATGCCGTGGCGATCTTGTGTGATATGCCGAAGCGTTGCAACATCTTGGCAATTAGTCATTGTCAAAATGCTTGCCCCGTCGCTGATAATTGTTCTCGGCATCCCAAACCGTGTAAATATGTTTTTTTCGCAGGAATCGTTGCACGGTCTTGGAATCGTCGTTGGGAACTGCAGCTGCCTCTACCCATTTAGACACATAGTCGACGGCGAGTAAGATGTAGAGGTTGCCGAATGAAGATGGAAAAGGTCCCATAAAATCGATCCCCATACATCGAGCAGTTCCACCTCGATGATGTTCGGAGTGGCATCTCATGTCGCCAGAGAGATATTGCCCGCCCCTCCGCAACGATCACATTGCTTGTAAAAGTCTTGGGCATCTTTGTACAATGTTGGCCAATACAAACCGGATTGCAAGACTTTGTCATGATACGAGTTCCTCCAAAATGTCCTCCATAGGGTGAAGAATGGCATTGCCGGAGTACATTCTGTTGCTCTTCTTCAGGGACACATCGGCGTATAACCTGATCTGCACATTGTTTAAACAAAAGAGGCTCGTCCCAAAAGTAATGCTTAGCATTATGGCGGAACCGCTTCTTCCCTTGGTGAGTAATGCCATACGGAAAAATACCACAAACAAGGAAGTTAACTAAATCTGCGTACTGTAGGGTATTGCGGGGGCATGTCTTGCCGTAGTGTTCGCTCCCAAAATTGCCGAGGCGTGCTCGTCAAAGACTGCTGCGGCGTCGAGAGTTGCCGAGGCGTGTGCTTCCATGGTTGCCGAGGCGTCATGGGCTGTCGAGGCGTCAAGGGTTGCCGAGGCGATTAGAATTTGTTCATCCGGGAATGCATCGCATATCTCTAGATCCGCGTCCTCTTCCCTATTGCGTTCCAAACGTGATAAGTGATCGCCACTTGATTTTTTCCTTTCCTTTCCGTCCTTAATTTCAATATCAAATTCTTGTAAAAGTAATATCCAACGAATCAAACGAGGTTTAGCATCCTTTTTAGCAAATAAGTATTTGATTGCCGAATGGTCCGTATGAACAATTACCTTTGTACCAATTAAATAGGATCGAACTTGTCAAATGCGAAAACTACTGACTAGTAACTCTTTCTCCGTTGTTGTGTAATTCATTTGAGCATCGTTAAGAGTTTTACTAGCGTAGTATATCACATGGAAGGTCTTACTGTGCGTTGGCCTAGGACTGCTCCTACCGCGAAATCACTTGCATCACACATGAGCTCAAAAGGTAGCGCCCAACTGGTGGAACAACAATGGGTGCCGAGGCAAGCTTTTTCTTTAGGGTTTCAATGCTTGAGTGCAAGAATCATCAAAATCGAAGACTTTATCCTGTTCAAGCAGATTACACAAAGGTTTAGTGATTTTAGAAAAGTTATGAATGAACCTCCTGTAAAAACCTCGCATGTCCGAGAAAACTTGAATTCCTTTAACCGAATTTGGTGGGGTAATCTCTCGATCACGTCCACCTTGGCTTTGTCTACTTCAATTCCCTTGGATGAGATCTTATGGCGAGCACTATTCCTTCATCTACCATAAAGTGGCATTTCTCCCAATTGAGGACTAAATCTGTTTCTTCGCATCTTGCCAACACCTCTCTAAATTGCCGAGACAGCCGTCAAGTCATTACCAAAAACCGAAAAATCATCCATGAAGATCTCAAGGAAGTCTTCGACCATGTCCGAAAAGAGCGCCATCATACATCTTTGGAAGGTTGCGGGCGTTACATAATCCGAACGGCATCCTTCGGAAGGCATAAGTACCGTAGGGGCATGTGAAGGTTGTCTTTTCTTGATCTTCCGGTGCTATGGCAATCTGATTGTAACTGAATAACCATCAAGAAAACAAAGAAAAGGGGTTTACCGCAAGACGGTCAAGCATTTGATCAATAAAGGGTAATGGGAAGTGATCTTTCCTAGTGGCTTTGTTTAGCTTTCGATAGTCCATACAAACCCTCCAACCGGTCACAGTCATGGTTGGGATAAGTTCATTATTTTCATTGCTTACCTTTGTTTATACCTCCCTTTTCGGCACACATTGTGCGGACTTACCCACGTACTATCGGAGATAGGGTATATAATGCCGACGTCAAGCCACTTGATGATTTCTTTCATTACAACCCCTTTCATGGCATGATTCAGTCTCCTCCGGGCCTCAATTGAAGGTTTGTGATCATCTTCCAACAAGATCTTGTGCATGCACACCGCCGGGCTAATTCCCTTCAAGTCGGCAATTGTCCACCCTATTGCCTTTTTATGTAGCTTCAACATGTTGATCAGCTTCTTTTTCTGCTCAGGCTGTAACTTAGAAGAAATAATTACAGGTAATGTATTATCGGTCCCTAAGTATACATATTTGATTGCTCGCAATTGTTTCAACTCAAGAATTGGTGGATTTTCGATAGAGGGTTTTTCGATCTTACCTTCCTTACGAGTAGTCCGGTGGTTCAAAGTATGTACCTGGTCGATTGACTAGCCAATTTGCCTCTTCTGGTTGTTCCTCATCGACCGGCTCTTCATACTCCTCATGTTCCTCGTGTTCGGCAATGTAGTTCTTTGAGGCAACTAAATTCTTCATCGGTTAAACTCTGCCGTGGCATGAAGTAGTTGGCATTCTTGGATCATCTGCATGCCTTAGTGTTTGGAACACATTTAGTTTTACCGCTGGTCATTCACCCTCATTGTGAGTTCTCCTTTTCAACATCAATCAAAGTTTCTCCCGCCGCTAGGAATGGTCTTCCGAGAATGATAGGCGCATGCTCATCATCGCTTCACAATCTAAAACAATAAAGTCGTTGGGAAAAATAAATTTATCAACTTTTACCAAGTATGTCCTCGATTTTTTCCCTCCGGATGCACATAGGATCTGTCGGCTAGTTGTAGCATAATCTGTTGTAGGTCTTGCCTTCCCGATTCCTAGTTTCGAAAACCGATTTAGGCATCAAGTTTATGCTAGCCCCTAGGTCGCATAGTGCTTTCCCGACATAGTGATTTCCAATAGAACAGGGTATTGTGAAACTTCCGGGATCCTTCAACTTGGGCGGCATACGATTGTGCAACATTGCCATGCATCCCTCTGTTGCGGCAATTGTTTCAAACTCTCCTAGCCTTGTTCTCTTGGACACAATGTCTTTAAGAAACTTGGCATAGTTTGGCATTTGTTCAATTGCTTCCACCAATGGCAAGTTGATGTGGACTTGCTTTAGGATATCAAGAAACTTCTTGAATTGGTATTCTTGTTTTTGTCGCTTCAACCTTTGTGGGAATGGTGGTGGAAGTCGGATATCTTCGATCTTTTCATTGGTTTGAAACCTGATTGACGGCATTACAGGGGACATCGGAGTTGCCGATGTGTTACCAATCGGGTTGCCGCGCGCGTGCTTATCGCAGTTGCCGAGGCGTCATGGGCTGCCGAGGCATGCTTATTGCGGTTGTTGCCGCAGCAATTCTTGGTTCAAGATCCGAGACTTTGCCGCTAGGTTCGTCTTGCTCTTTTGTGGAGTTTTGTTTGACGAGCGGGTTTGAACCTCTCTAAGTTGTTGGCCACTTCTGGTGGTGATTGCCTTACATTGCTCATGGCCGTTCCTCTTGCGACTTCAGTATCGCTAGGTAAACCTCCTTGTGGTCTAGTGTTCAGATTTTGAGCAAATTGTCCGACTTGATTTTCCAATGATTTGATTGCCGCCTCTTGGTTTTGCAATCTCATCTCGGTCTGTTAATAAAAGCATCAGTTCTTTTTTTATGAAATTACTATTCTCAGCCATATAAGATTCAGTTTTCATCATAAAAGCATTTAGAGAATTTTCCAAAGAACTAGATGTTGTCGGTTGTTGTTGCCGCGCATCTGTTGTCGTGGCATATTTTTTTGGAATCCCGATGCTTGTGCATTCTCGATTGTTTCGGTTTAGAGCATTGTTGGGATTACTCCATGAAAAATTTGGGTGCTTCTTCCAAGCTGGAATGTATGTATTTGACATCATGTTGTTGCCCCGATTGTAATTCCCCACATAGAAGCTAGATTCCGGATTCTGCATACATTCAGAAGAATTATGGTTATCGCCACATAACTCACAAAAAGAATCCATTACCTTGACTTCATGTGTGTTGTTTGGTTTTTGCATGTTCGGACCATCTTGGTTAAAGCGCCAATTGTGCCGAAATTGAATCGATGATCCTAGTTCATGTATTGTGGCTTAGCGCCTAACTCCTCCTCTTCTAGTAGATGGGAATTGATAATCATTCTTGGCCAGCCTGTTTAAAATTTGCATTGCTTCTTCCGGTGACTTATCTAGGAGTATGCCGTTTGCCGAGGCGTCTAGCATCATCCTTGTTGGTGTATTCACGGCATTGTAAAACATTGTCACTTGAGTCCACACCGGGAATCCGTGTAGAGGGCATTTATGTAGAAGTTCTCTATATCGCTCCCAAGCCTCGTACATGGATTCATCATCTGCCTGCCGAAAAGAAGTAATGTCGTTACGAAGCTTATCAGTTAAATTTGTAGGATTAAATCTAGCAAGGAAATCACGACAAAGATCAGTCCAAGATGCTATGGATCCGGCCGCAGAATGCTATTTAGCCATGCTTTCGCCCTATCCCTCGGTGAATAGGGGAATAATCTTAATCGTAAGACATCGGGGGTGACTCGTGTATCTTGAACGAGTTGCAAATCTCGAGGAAAGATTTCAGATGTTGTCGTGCATCTTGATTCTTGAGCCGCCAAATTGACCTATTGTGTTGATCATATTAAACATTACCGGTTTCAACTCAAAGTGGTCGGCTTCAATTCGGTGCGACAACTCCCCGGTTAAGTCCATCAAGATCTTCTTCAAGATAGTCTCGAATAGTTCATTTCGTGCAAGAATCACTCCTCCTCCCCGCTCGAACATCTTGATTAATATTGCCGTCTTGATTTGCCATTGCTTCTCTTATCCTTCGTCTAAGTCTTTGTAAGGTTCGTTCGATTTACGGATCAAAGGGATATTCTGGTGAAGTCGGTCTCGCATACGGTCATATACCAATGCAAAACCAAAGTTTGTTAGCCCTTTGAATTTTAAACAAGAAAAATAAAAAGAAAGTGCAAGAAAGTAAAAACAAAGTCGCTATTGCCAATCCCCGACAACGGCGCCAAAAACTTGTTGCGTGTGATAAGTGCTACGCAATTGTGCAAGTATACACGTCGCAAGTAATAAAGTGATATGAGTATCGAGTATCGTCTCCACAGGGATTGGTTTGGGCCACTTTGCTTAAGTTCTTTGCTTTGTGAAAAGTAAAAACACAATTAAAGGATTAAAGGAGTTTAACTAATAACTAAACTAGAAAGCAATAAAGTAAAAGAAAAGATGAGATCGATTGAGAGAGATAGGCTAGGTTATCGTGAGTTGAGGTGTGATAGCCGATTGGATTGTCTTGGTAAAAGAGTGCACGGGCAACTCAGTTGCCGTGGCGACTTGCACAACGGGTTGCCTTGGCAACTAATTGATGGTTGCCCGGGCGACTAGTTGGGCAACTACTTGGGCGATCGGGCAGCAACTTCAAGGTTCGGCGGAGCGTTCTTCAATGGTTTCTTCTTATCCCTAAGTCGAAACTCTAGCTACTTGTGCATGCCTTGATAATACATCCTGCGTGAATCAAGGGTGAACAACAACCAATCTTGCACTCCTCTTAGCCGTTGAAAACCTTAACTTATTCCTAAGCCGGATTAATCTTCACCATCATTGGATTGAATAAAGATCATATTCATTCGTTTCTTGAATCTAACTCTCCCGATATTAGATAAATGGATGAAATCACGAGATCCTCTCCCAATTCACTTTCGCAAACAATAATAAGAATCAAGAATGAATAAACCTTGAAATAGAAAAGTACAAACTCTTATTACCTAAACAAAAACCAATAGTTTCTCACAACCACAAAAAACACAATAACCATAGCCGATCAAGTTAGTTCATGGTTGGGTTCAAAAGATATACAAAGAATAATCCCCAAACCATGAATCTAATAGAAGCAAAGAAGAAGAAGAAGTCGAAATTCCCTAATGCTCTCTTGTCTAAATTTCCCCTTGCTCTCTCTTTTTTGGATTGTCGAAATCTCCTTGCTATTTATAGGGCTAGGCCAAAGTCCTTCTTTGAGGAGGAGTTTGAGTTGGAATTAAATTATCTTTAAAGAATATAATTCTTTATTATAATTTTATTCCTATTAGAACTTCTCATATCTTCTTGGAATTTAATTCTTCTTTAATCTCTGCATGGCAATCAAATTCCTTTGGGCTTGGGCCTTGCTCCATGTCATCTTGGGCTTGTAAAGTCATTAATTTCGACATCCCTATTGCATTTTTTTTCTTTGTCGACAAATGCCATGGCAACTGGCTCGGCGTCTCCTTCATGCATTACCCTGGCAACTAGCTCAACATTGCTTTGGCAAGTGATCCTGCACATACACACACAAAAACACACCAAAGCAGCATCTTTTTCCACAAAAATCACCAAGTTATGTAATCAAGCTCAACGGTGGAAAGAAACATGAATTAATGCATGAATGACTAATTATGCAATTATTATGAGCTTAAGTCTAACAATAATATGAGTAAAAAGGGTAATAAAAATAGTACTTTTGAACACTTATCAGACATGATTCAAAGAAATGCTTGTTAGATTAAGTTAACCATGTTTGTGTGGCGTTTGTATCATAGTACTATGCGTTATGCATGATATATGAACTTTGTTTTCATGCTAGTGCAAAATAACCTGGAAATAAAATAAAGAAAGTCAAGAGTATAGTGAATTATAATTAAGTCATATGGTTAAAGATTTTTTTAAAAGAAAAAAATTGCTAGCTTGACTCATTTTGCTTGAAAGTTCATGATTACATGTTTCATGAAAATTCTTGTTGTGACATCCTCAATTTTGGTTTTCTTCTAAACCGGGTTGAGGGTGTTACAAGGAGAGCATTGAGTATGAGGTTCTTCAAACAACAATGGCATATTTATGGCACAAAGGATACATCCTCAAGCGGAGTATCCTTCCAGAAAAGGATATTGTGCTCTCCCAAGAAAAAGAACCTGGAAAATTGATTCACCAGACCATCGAGCTTCACAAATGGGGCACCTTGTGACTCACCCTGGGAGTTACAGTTCTACTCTGGTAAGGGAATTCTACACTAACCTTTATGAGCCTTCATTGAAGTTGGTTTTTGTAAGGGAGAGTTCTATAACGTAGAGTGTTGTTTCCATTAATAATGTGCTGAAGATCACCGTGAATATTGATGAACACTCCCTATTGGTGAAAGAAATTGATATGAGAAACTGTATTTACTAGATAGGGATTTATACTTTGCTGATGCATTTTGGTTGCGGACCAATGTGGGACACTTCATAATGTATAGGAAATTTTTAACCTTGCCTATAAAAATATGATTCCAGTTTGTAAATTTTAGGTGTTGCCTTTGACTCACAGCACAACAGTCTCCTTAGATAGAATATATCTGATGCAATTATCCACAAGGAATCTTGGCATTCCCATCGCTGATTATATAGATGTGCATTTTGAAGGGATTCAATCCCTTAAAAACGAGGAGATGACAACTAACAAGGGGCCACTTAATGAGGTCGTTATTGAGAGAATGGTGAGGTCTACCAAGGTTCCTACACCAAAAATGGGCACTGCAACAAGGGAAGAGAAAGGGAACGCAAATGTGGAGACTGATGTTGAAGATGTCCCTACAAGCAATAAAGCGTGGATGAACTTTCTGGCAATTGAGGAAAAACTAGATGCTATGACAAGCATGCTGAGGAATGTTGTAGACAGAGTTCAAACACTTGACCTTTCACAAAATTTGTTTTATGCGCATGTCAAGACATGGCACAAATCTTCTCGCTGCAATTAGCAGGGTCACCCCAGTTTCCTTGCCTGAATTCCTAGAATTCCCACCAATCATACTAAGTTATGATTTTTCTTCTAATGAAGCCACAAAAAAAGTCCCAGCTAAATTTGTAAAATCCCCTGAGCATGTAAGCGAGGTTGAGGACACACCGAAACAAGAAGCATCTAGCAAGATCATCAAAGACTTCCTTTTTGATTTGAATGTCTCAATGAAAGCTAATGAAACCCCTACATGTCTAGAAAAGAAGAAGTTTTTGTGGAAGATATTGATGAAGATGAAGAAGAAGAAGAAGAAGAAAGCACCCCTATCGAGAAGTTTGATTCTAAAGAAGTTATTGTTCAAGGAAAGTCTACTGCATCCAAGGTTGTGGATGCAACATGTGAAGTACCAGAGTTTGTGCAAGATTTTTTTAGATCGGCAGAAACTATCTCTACAATGGATGAACGATGGGACAACCCTCTTGAAATGATGGTTTATAAAGCACCACCCCATTTTATCTCTACTGTAGTTATGATTGATGATGTCGAAAAAAAGAGGAGCTTGAAAATAGCAAAGAGCTTGAGTAAGAAGAGGAGGCCCCTCTTCGAAAGAAAAAGAAGAATCGTAAGCGCTCAAAATCCAAGGACAAGAATAAGAAGAAGCGCAAGGAAGAAAAGAGGAGCAAGAAGAAAAAACGTCGCTCTGCCTCTTCCTCTCAAGATCCATGAAGGACTCAGTTAGTTTCTTTTAGTTTTTGTAGGCATGAATACCATGTAGTGTAATTTCATTTTGTTAAACTATATTGTCATGACATCTGCATTGTCATTGTAATTGCATTTAGTTTTAATGTCATTTCATTCATCATTTTAACCACATTCGATCATTAATTTATGTTTTTGCATTAGGGACAATGCAATCTTTATGTTTGGGGTTATACACCTGGAGTTGAAATGCACCCCCATTTTAAAAAAAATCTAAGCAAATGCAAGGTTCTTTTTATGTTGAAATTTTTTTTGTTACATTCGATGTATAAACCTTGAATCATTCTAATTGTTGATGGATTGGTTGGATATATATGCTGGATGATTGCATTATAACTCTTCATAAATATATCTACTTGTTGTAGTAAAGAATATCCAGCATCATCTCTTTGATTTTGGATAAATTATGCCTTATTCTGCTTGTGTTATAGATGTTAGTAGATCTTATTAAGTATAAATAAAAAGCATTCCAATGTGAGTGCAATAAGAGTAGCTTCAAGGGGGAACACTCCAATGCATGCGTTAGAAAAATGAATATGTCCAAAGGTTGTCGTTGTATGAATGTGTGTCGAGGCAATAAAGTATTTTCTGGGGTTTCATTGCACAACATCTTACTTCTTAGGTTTAGGGTGCATTCATTGTTCGATATCACTCGCTACATAAAAAAGGAAAAGAAAATGATAAATATATATAAGGATATTTATATTTTGTTATAAGTAGTATTGAATAAATGTTGATAGGTGGAAATAATCTGGGGTGATAGGCATGATGTTAGGTATTGTTGTAATTCTTGTTTATATATTGATGTTTGAGTTGTTTATGCAATCCTCTATCATGTCGATACAATTAATTCACTGGTTGGTTGGAATGATTCAAGTAGCTAGAATGTCTCTAAACTTTTGTTAGACCTTGTTGCTTTAAATATTACTTGAGGACAAGTAAAAACTCAAGTTTGGAGTGTGATATCTCTTTAAAGAGCAAGTATTTCTTCTAGACTTATGGATTAAATTGTCCCCATAATAATGTTTCATGCATCTATTTCTGCATTTTCATGTTTATTTTTTGCATTTTGTCTAACTGAAATCATAGTTGCTCTTGTTGAACATATTTCTACCTTTTTCTATGTTATAGTTGTATTACTAATGTCTATAACCCCCTTGACCTGGTCTAGTCACAAGATCGAACCGAGCGAGCTACATTAGGGTTTGCCGAGACAAACCTGGAAGATTTACATCCAAACAGTCCATTTTTTCTTTTTATCTTATCTAAATGCATCATTATGTCCTAAGGTGATCATACTGGTTATGTGAAGATTACAACTCAATCAGGCGTCGAATTGACATCCAATTGTTTGAATTTGCATTTCAGGGACTAAGACATAATTTTAGATAATTACGAGGACTTACATGAAATTGAAGTTACCAATCCATAATTAGTCATATTTTTGAAAATATGGGAGTCAAGTAGCAAAAGGTCATACTGATACAGCAACCTGTGTATCGAGACCATGCATATACGATTACCAGGCGTATCAGTACGCCTAGGCAATTTTGCGTAGAATAAGCCAAGATAGGTCCCTGCGTATCGATCCCTGAGGACTCGTACCGGTACGGACAGACCTGTAATGATCTCTTGGTCTAACATATGACACTTTGGCTCAATCTAACTCACTTCATACAACATATAAACATCATACAACATCATAAACACCAATTTCTCAAACATAGTAGCATGGTAGTAGATCACACCCAACATAGATAGCATACTCAAGACAAATCCCTATAGGCATGATATCTACCCAAGCATGCATATTGTTTTCCAACCCCTCGAAACCAAGCATTCATCAACATACAAGTCTAAAACAGCATATTATTTCCCAACCTCTTGATCACATTGCCTTTTCCCAACTGAAGAACTCTCAACACGAGCAGACAATTCCAAATTCTATTCTATGTCCTTAGCTCGAGAAACTAGGACATCAAACTCTGAATAGTCTGTAGCCAACATATATGCCGATTGCAACGCTGTCGTTCATCAGGAACCAGCTATGGAGCATATTTGCTCAACCGGACAAACTGGATCTCATAATCAGAAATAAACATATTTCCCTACTCTAAAGCCACAAACTTCATCTTCTTCTCATCTTGATAACAGGTTCCCAAATACTTCTTGCGAAAGGTAGTGCAAAAGAACTCCCAGGTAACATCAGCAGGTGCCACACCCGCAACAACAGTTGTCCACCAACTGTAAGCATTGCCTTACAACAACGACACAACACAACCCAACTTGTGATCATCTATACACCCCATCTAGCCAAGAATCCTATCTATGCTAGCAAACCACTCTTTGACCACTTTAGGAGCCAAACCTCGAAACTCAATACCACCCAGACTACATACACGCTCTAAGGATAGCCCAGTATTCACAACTATAGGCACCGGTGTGGATACTTGCACCCCAGCCATGGCCACTTGAAAAGCTCATGCCATCGCTTGGATCAACGGTGTCATGTCACTAAATAGAGGTCTTTGTGGTGCTTGAGGTGCACCACCCTCAACTCTAACAGTAGCAGGGGAATCGGTAGAGGAGAAGGTTAACTTCTCTTCTTGTGTATTCACTACACTTCCCACGTGAGCTCTTGTCCCTCATCTTGTCCCATTTGCAAAAGTATGAGTCAAAACATGATAATGCAATAAAACAAAATAATTAGGCCAGCTTGCAGCAAGAATCCAAGTCACTCTTGTTTAAAACAAAATCATTTAACTCTAGTAGTAATAAGGCAATGTGTCCCCAAGCTAAACACCTCAAACATTTCATATATCGAACATAATTTCACAAATTCAAACACAGTGCATAACAATCAGCATAAACATACATCAACAATACATCAAACAACCATAACCCACCTTCCAACAATCATAACCTATCTCTGATATCAACAAATGTAACCCCCTTGACCCGGTCTAGTCGCAAGACAGAACCAAATAAGCTACATTAGGGTTTGCTAAGATAAACCCAAAAGATTTACATTCAAACGTCCATTTTTTCTTTTTATGTTATCTAAATGCATCATTATGTCCTAAGGTGATCATACCGGTTATGGTGAAGAGTACAACTAAATCGGGTATCGAATTGACATCTAATTGTTTGAATTTGCATTTCAAGGACTAAGACGTAATTTTAGATAATTATGAGAACTTACATGAAATTGAAGTTACCAATCCATAATTAGTCATATTTCATGCTATCAGGTTAAATCTCAACCCAAAATAACCAACCAAACTCATTTAATTGCATAAACAAGAAATAGAGACTAAATTGCAGAGAAAGCAAACTTCAGAAAGCATCTTAACCAATTTAACGACCTGCGTACCGGTCTATGAGCCTTCTGTATCGATTCTGGGTTGAAATGCAAAATACGGTCCTTAAGCATATTGGTATGGGTATGTGTTTTTGAAAATATGGGATTCTAGTAGCACAAGGTCATATCGATACGACAACTCGTGTACAGAAACCAGGCTTATTTACCAGCTATGCGTACCGGTACAGTTACCAGGCGTATCGGTACGCCTAAGAAATTTTGCCTAGATTGAGCTGAGACAGATCCCCGCATACTGATCCCTAAGGACTTGTACCGGTACGGAAAGACTTGTGATGACCTCTTGGTCCAACATATGACACTTTGGCTTAATCTAACTTGCTCCATAAACATATAAACATCATGCAACTTCATAAAAACCAATTTCTCAGACATGGCAGCATGTAGAAAATCACACCCAACATAGCATACTCGAGACAAATCCCTATAGACATGATATCTACCCAAGCATGCATATTGTTTCCTAACCCCTCAAAACCAAGCATTCATCAACATACAAGTCTAAAACATCATATCAAACTTATACAAACAGGGAGTATCCCAAAATACACCTCCCAATACAACTTGATCACATTGCCTTTTATTACTAGTTAGTATTTAAAAGCCATACTTTGAAAAGTCTCAACTCTTGGATCCTCCCTTGCTTGCTTGTCATCTGCAAAGCCTATTTCTCTGCATTGATGATAAAGGAAAGCGTAAGCTATAGGCTTAGTGAGGTAATCTCTAAAATACTCATCAATGTAATTCAAAACATTTAATTTCAAATCAAATACCAATGTCTCATGGCAAAACATCTCATGCTTCCATAATCTCTTTCAAATGCACATTTAAAATCATTTTC
The DNA here is from genome assembly GCA_019671005.1 of Hibiscus mutabilis. Lineage (NCBI taxonomy): Eukaryota > Viridiplantae > Streptophyta > Magnoliopsida > Malvales > Malvaceae > Hibiscus > Hibiscus mutabilis. Next base: position 14,019,441 of record CM033746.1, on the reverse strand, counting down.
AACACATGTATCATGGATTTCATCTCTGCCTCAATTTAAGCTTCAAATGCCAAATCTCTATATAGCAAGCTTAAATAGCATCACATGTATAAATCACATTATACAAACATAATCCATTTCTCATTATACATTATCTATTATATTGGCTTTCAAGTGACTCAAAACAAGTTTCCAATCTCTTTAAAAAACACATCACGGATTTCTTAAGTGGTTCCACAACTACTTCACATACATACCTCAATCAGAGTAACGACACACTTAACCACCTCTACGGTTCAAACCGGAGTAACGAAACCTTTACCTACCTTAACAGTTCGGATGTATAAATCCACCAATGGGAGAAAACAAAACCTTTACCTACCTCAACTGTTGTGGTTCTCATGGTGGAGTATACGGCACACTTACAACCCCTCGACACTCATGAGGTGACTTTTTATAGTGTACTAACAATCCTATGGCCAGCCAACTATATCTGATAACATTTAAACCACATCACTTGCTAATATACTCAATAAATCCACATTACCTCACTATTTTACATATGCATCAAATCAATTTCCAATACATTACATCATGTATTCTAACATTCTCAAAATTTATTTCATAAACCATTTGCAATACTCAATAATCATCATGTATGATCATTTGTAATCTCTTTCATTTCTAAAACATGCATAATACAGTGAGTAATCAAAACCAATAACATGTGCATGAGATTATATTTCGTAATACTGAAAACGAGAGAGCGCTCAACCAATACTTACTTCCGGTTTAGTAAGTGTTTCAAACTTATTCTAAACTCCCACAACTTCTTTCAAAATCATTTAGAGCAGTAAAACACATTTTCACTCACCGACAACCCAAAGATTGCTAGTCGATACACGCTCAAGCATCCAATGCTTTCGCAATGTCTCTGAAAGCCAAAGGATTCGATTCCCCTGCTTTACCCAAACAAAAATAAAGGATTAATGCCCTTCCATGCATCTCAAATCCCCAGAAAACAACAAACACAACTTTGCCTCCCTTAGATCCCTCAATTGCCTAACTAAAATAATTGAAATCAACACCAAACTTCATCTAAACAAAGCCCAGCCAAAACCTATTAATCTCAACATCACAACAACATCAAACTACATCCTAAACTCGTCCTTATACCTCCAGCAACACCACAACACCAAGATTACATCAAAAACCAACTACAAACAACCTATAAAATTGGCAATTCACAAAGTTTTGGGATTCCTTTGATTAACCTCTCCTTTTAACATTAAAACGCATCATATAAGATATCTAAATCAATTAGATTCATTGCAAAACAGATCCAAATCAATCTTTATTCAATTTCCACACAAAACTCAATTTGATTACCAAATCCATGTTTAAATCATAATTCCATATCATAAATCAGTAACAAAGGATCAAGAACTTGGGAATTTCAATAAATAACCTTTAATTAGAGGAGAGAAATGAAAATCACCTCTAATTGCTGATTTCACCCTTAACTGGAAAAGTTTGGTTGAAATCCAAGCAGATTTTGCAATAGGAATTGAAGAAATCGCTTAGGAAACAAAAAGGAAATCAATAGGAATTGATTCCTGAGAATTTTGGATTGAAAATCTTAGTTTGGATGCTGGAAAAAGTTGAGAGAAAATTTGGAAGTAAAGTAGTTATGTAAGAAAATGATTTTGCAAAACTAAAAATCCTTTTATTAAATCATGTTTTATTTTAATAATAAACCAATTAAAAACTTTAAAAATAGCCTAAATAAGTGAAAAATCTGATGAAAAAATATTGGTCAAATAGCTCCTTAAAGATTCTAAGTTTTGACCATTTTACGATTTAGTAACCAAAAACAATTTTGTAAACTTTTCATTTTAGTCACTAGAACAAAATGTCCCAAAATCGTATTTAATTACTTCAAATTGAGTTTACCAAAATACTTTAAATATAATTTAAATATTTTATAAAATTTTCCAAATCTTATTTTAACCAAAAATAATTTTATAATATTTAATTCTCAAAACTAACACGAATTACCTAACTCAGTTCTCCCGAACCGTCTAATAAATCTGATTAACTTCTAGACCTAATTTTCGGGCGTTACAATGTCCCTGTATAGGAAGTTTCACCAATGTAGCGTCCAGCTATCTAGATTGCCAAGGAAAAGAACGAATCTGCCAGCTGGATTTTCTGTTACAACAAATTGTGTACAGCAGAAAGTCACACAAATCACCTGAAAGAAAGGTTTCCTTACCTCAGCAGCCTATAAAATGACACTTTTGTAGGAGAGAGAAGAGGACTCACGCGAAATTCAGTTTTCCTATCATTTTCAACCTTCCAAGCTCTTATCCTATGGCGGCTTAAACTCTATTTCTGGAGATCCAAGTCGAAGTAAGGCTGAAATATCTGAGGAAATGAGGATTCAAATGCTGGAACAAGGAGGAATATGTGTTATCTTCTTTAAATCCTTCTAGAGATAGATTTTTATTGAACATTTTACTATATTTCTTGTGTTATTTGACGATGGTTTAACTTTTGAGCTTTGTATAAACTTGTTTAAACTTGGTTTTTAAGTTTAATATATTATTATTAGCTTTCTTCTTATTTCAATTGTTGGATCTGATATTTGCTTGCATGAGAGTGTTTAACAATGTCACTGACGTTGAAAAATACAATGACAAGTCAGATTAACAAGCCATTACAATGAGAGCTGAAAGAGGATACAACGAGAGTTAATCCACTAGTTCGAGGATTTGTAGTTTTGACGAACAACAAGAGTTGTGGTTGATCGACATCTTTGCTTCATTAGTTGAGATTCAAATGGAAGTTAGTAAACGAGCTTATTCTTTTAATTATCAAATGAGCCATCGTATTTTATTTCCTTTTTGTACTTGGCAGATTTGAGGGGATCCAGATCTTTCCTTAATATTTCTTTTACCTTCTTATAATTGTTTGTCCTTGCTATCACAATTGTTCTTACATTCAATACTTTATTTCTCTATTACAACCACCATTACACTCACAATATTTCGATTTACAGAATTCTTGTGGCCACATAATAGTACAACTAAATACCTATCCTCGTGAGATTGATATCTAACAGGATCCACCTATTAACTATACTTGCATCGGTTGTGTATTCTTGCACAGTTATGATGATTATTCACCGAAAAATGTGATCACGTCTTTAAGTTTCTTCAGAAGAACAACCCGGGAGTATGGGATAAAGAGTTCTAATAAAATCTATAGAAGATCAAAAAGTATTTGACAAATGTTGTAGTCCTAGTAGCAGCAGTCCCAGATAGACCGTTGATCTTGTACTTGATGGTCTATGAAAATTCGATGGGTTGTGTATTTGGGCAACGCAATGAATATGGAAAGAAAGAGAGAGTCATTTACTATTTGAGCAAAAATTTTACCAATTGTGAAATACGATACCCGTCAATTCAAAAGTTTTGTTATTCTCAAGTTTGGCTACCAAAAGGCTCAGGCAGTATATGTTGTACCATACCACTTGGTTGATATCTAGGATGGATCCATTAAAATTCTTGATGAAAGCACCGGTGCTAACTAAGAAGATGGCTCGTTGGCAAATGTTGTCCAAATTTGACATCGTGTATGTAAGCCAAAAAGCAGTAAAGGGTAGTGATATATCAGATTTCTCAGCAAGTAGTGCCTCAGATAATTATTGAGTCCCTGAATTTTAATTTTTCAAACGAAGACTTGATGTATGTTAAGGTGGAAGAAGATATTTATTCAGATAATAAGTCAGGGAAGCTTTAGATGGACCGTTTAATTCTCTAGGCAATTGAATAGGGGCAATGTTACTTTCCCCAGAAAATGTCTACTACCCTTTCACAAGTAGACTGGAGTTATTTTGTACAAACAATATAGCGGAGTATGAAGCTTTTGCCATGGGATTGCGAGCAGCCATTGAAAGAAAGGTTAAAGTGTTGCAAGTATACGGAGATTCATCGTTGGTGATTTATCATCTATAGGGAGAGTGAGAGACTAGAGACTCAAAGTTAATTACATATTATGATATGATCCAAGAGCTAATAAAAGAATTTGAAAAGGTCACTTCTACGTACTTTCCCAAAAATGATAACCAGATGGTGGACGCTTTGGCAACCTTGGTTGCCATGTTTGAGGCAAGTACAAAAGTGAAGATGAAGCCAATTAAATGCATATTTATGAAACATCGGCTCATTACAGCAGTCTGAAAGAAAAGCCAGATGGTATCCTCTAGTACTACAATATATCAAGTTGAGATTCCATCACTTCGAGTTTTGATAGAAGTAAAGTTGGATGAAGTCGAATGGGTACAGGGCCGATTTGATCAATTGAATCTAATTGAAGAAAAGAGGCTAAAAGCTATTTGCCATGGTTAGATGTACCAGAAAAAAAATGACACGAGCTTATGATAAGAAGGTTCGTCCAAGAGAATTCTGGGAGGGTGATATAGTGCTTAAAATGATCTTGCCAATTCAAAGAGATTTCCGTGGAAAATGGATGCCTAATTGGGAAGGGTCATATGTTGTCAAGAAGGGCTTTTCTAGAGGAGTGTTGATCTTAACAAAAATAGATGGGGATGAGTTAAGCAATCTAGTGAATTTAGACTCAGTCAAGAAGTATTACGCTTGAAAAATAAAAAAAAAGAGTAAAAAAGAGCAGAGTGAAAACCCGAAAGGGTGCTTCGAAAATAAAATGACTATGGTGAAACCCAAAAAGGGTGCCTTAGGTAAAAAAATATTTCAAGATGAAAACTCAAAAAGGGCATCTTGAAACCAAATGAGGATTTGAGTTAAAAACCCGTAAAGGGTGGCTTAAATATATTTTAAGGTTAGGCATCCGGAAAGCAGACCCTCTCAAATATTTGATATTTCAGGGAATATATTTAGGCAATGATTCTATTTCGGTTGATGGGCTAACGCATCATTCATGCAGTGGATGTCTGGGACATTGTATCTTTTTAATTTTCTCTCGTGTTTGCCATGAATTTTTAAATCATTCCAAACTTTTTAAAACATTAATGATGTAATATTTTGTGCCTTCTCATATCATTTCTACAAGCATCTTGCCAGGGTCGATAAGGGATAAGATGATATGGCAGTCGAAATTGATAACTAGATAAGCCCAAGATGACGTGGAGCAAAGTTAAAAACCAAAAGAGTTTGATTTCCATGAAGAGGTCAAAGAGAAATTAAATCCCAAGAAGATAGGAGAAGATCTAGAAGGAATTTAAATATAATAAAGAATTATATTCTTTTAAAAGTATTTAATTCCAACATAACTTCTTCCTCAAGAGAGACTTTGACCTAGCCATCTCCTATTTAAAGGAGACCAAGCTGTCAACTCCAAGAGAGAAAAAGGGGAGAGATTTCGACAAGGGCTTTCAACCACTCTTCATCTTTTTCTTTCTTGTTCGATTAGGTTTATGTTAGGGATTCTTTGTTTTGTGTTTCTTTGGAACCTAGCCATGAACTAAATCTATTTGGCTAAGGTTATTGTGTTTTGTGGTTGTGAGAAACAATTGGTTTTTGTTTAGGTAATAAGAGTTTGTACTTTCAATTTAAGGTTTACTTATTCTTGGTTTTTATTCTTGTTTGCGATTGAATTGGGAGAGGATCTCGTAACTCTATCTATTTATCTAATATCGGGAGAGTTGGATTCAAGAATAAGTTAAGGAATAAGTTAAGAATAAGTATGGTCTTTATTCAATCTATTGATGGTGAAGATTAATCCGGCTTAGGAATAAGTTAAGGAATTCAACGGCTAAGAGGAGCGCAAGATTGGTTGTTGTTCACCCTTGATTCACGCAGGGATGTATTGTCAAGGCATGCACAATTAGCTAGAGTTCGACTTAGGGATAAGAAAAAACCATTGAAGAATGCTATGCCGAACCTTGAAGTTGCTGCCCAGCCGCCCAAACAGTTGCCCAGCTAGTTGCCCAGGCAACCGCCGATTAGTTGCCAAGGCAACCCCGCTGCGCAAGTTGCCATGGCAACTGAGTTGCCCTTGCACCCTTTTACCAAGATGATCCAATTGGCTATCACTCCTCAACTCACGATAACCTAGCCTATTCTCTCTCATTTGACTACATCTTCTTTTACTTTATTGCTTTCTAGTTTAGTTGTTAGTTAAACTCCTACAATCTTCTACTTGTGTTCTTTTACTTTTTACAGTGCAAGAGATTAGATTCTTGAAGTGGCACCAATCCCTGTGGAGACGATATCTTTTATACTATAACTTGCGACGTGTACACTTGCACAATTGCGGAGCACTTATTACGCGCAATAAGTTTTTGGCACCGTTGTCGGGGATTGGCAATAGCGACTTTGTTTTTATTTTCTTGCACTTTTATTTTTATTGTTTAATATTCGAAGGGTTAACAAACTTTTGTTTTGCATTGGTATATGACCAGGGCGAGAACGATTACACCAGAATATCCCTTTGATCTAGAAATCGAACGAACCTTGCAAAGACTCAGACAAAGGTTAAGGGTAGAAATGGCTAATCAAGACGGCAATATGAATCAGGATGTCCCAGGAGGAGGAGGATTGATTCTTGCACGAAACGGAATTATTCGAGACTATCTTGAAGAAGATCTTGTAGGAATCAATCCAGGAGATGTCACACCTGAAATTGAAGCCAGCCACTTTGAGTGAAACCGGTGATGTTCAATATGATCAACACAATTGGTCAATTTGGCGGCTCAGCAACTGAAGATGCACGACAACATCTTAAATCTTTCCTTGAGATTTGCAATTCATTCAAAATACAAGGAATCACCCCCGATGTTTTACGACTAAGATTATTCCCCTATTCACTAAGGGATAGGGAGAAAGCATGGTAGAATAGTATTCCTACCGGATCAATAGGATCTTGGATCGATCTTTGTCGTGATATCCTTGCTCGATTTAATCCTACAAATTTGACTGATAAGCTTCGTAACAAAATTATTTCTTTTTGGCAGGTAAATGATGAATCCATGTATGAGGCTTGGGAGCGATATAGAGAACTTCTATACAAATGCCCCCTACACAGATTCCCAGTGTGAACACGAGTAACAATGTTTTACAACGTTGTGAATACACCAACAAGGATGATGCTAGATGCCTTGGCAAACGGCATACTCCTAGACAAGTCACCGGAAGAAGCAACGCAAATTCTGAACAGGCTTGCCAAGAATGATTATTAGTTCCCATCTGCTAGAAGAGGAGGAGTTAGACGCCAAGCCATAATACATGAACTGGGATCATCAGATTCAATTTCGACACAATTGGCCACTCTAACCAAGATGGTCCAGAACATTCAAAAACCAAACAACACATAGGAGGTCAAGGTAATGGATTCCTTTTGTGAGTTATATGGTGTTAACCATGATTCTTCTGAATGTATGCTGAATCCGGAATCCAGCTTTTATGTGGGGAATTACAACCGAAACAACAATGTGATGTCCAATACATACAATCCATCTTGGAAGAAGCACCTGAATTTTTCGTGGAGTGATCCCAACAATGCTCTAAACCAGAACAATCAGAATGCACAAGCATCGGGATTCTAGCAGATTATGCCACGGCAATAGTTACTGCAGCAACAACCGACAACATCTAGTTCTTTGGAAAGTTATCTCAATGTTTTTATGTTGAAAACTGAATCTTATATGGCTGAGAATAGTAATTTCATAAAAAGAACTGATGCTTTTATTAACAAGACCAAGATGAGATTGCAAAACCAAGAGGCAGCAATCAAATCATTGGAAAATAAAGTCGGACAATTTGCTCAAAACCTGAATACTAGACCGCAAAGAGGTTTACCTAGCGATACTGAAGTCACAAGAGGAACTGGCCATGAGCAATGTAAGGAGATCACCACTAGAAGTTGCCAAAAACTTAAAGAGGCTCAAGCTCGCTCATCAAACAAAACTCCACAAAAAGAACAAGATGAACTCAGCGGCAAAACCTCAGATGCTGAACCAGGAATTGTTGCGGCAACCAGTGATAAGCATGCCTCAGCAACCAACAATAGGCACGCCACAACAACCCTAGTTGACAATGCCTTGGAAACTCCAGTTGCCCCGGCAATGCCATCAATTAGGTTCCAGACCAATGAAAGGAAACGGCTAGGAGAGTTTCTTGATATCCTAAAGTAAGTCCACGTCAACTTGCCATTTGTTGAAGCAATTTAACAAATGCCGAACTATGCCAAGTTTCTTAAAGACATTGTGTCCAAGAGAACAAGGCTAGGAGAGTTTTAAACAGTTGCCGCAACAGAGGGATGCATGGCCATGTTGCACAATCTCATGCCACCCAAGTTGAAGGATCCCGGAAGTTTCACAATACCTTGTTCCATCAGAAACCACTATGTCAGGAAAGCATTATGTAACCTTGGAGCAAGCATAAACTTGATGCCTAAATCAGTTTTCTAGAAACTAGGAATTGGGAAGGCAAGACCTACAACAGTTATGCTACAACTAGCCGACAGATCCTATGTGCATCCAGAGGGAAAAATTGAAGACATACTGGTAAAAGTTGATAAATTTATTTTTCCCGCTGACTTTATTGTTTTGGATTGTGAAGCATATGAACATGCACCTATCATTCTCGATAGATCCTTCCTAGCAACAGGGAGAACCTTGATCGATGTTGAAAAGGGAGAACTCACAATGAGGGTGAATGAAAGCAAGTTAAACTAAATGTGTTCCAAACACTAAGGCATGCCGATGATCCAGAAGAATGCCAACTTTTTCATGTCTCGGCAGAGTTTCACTTCGACAAGGAATTTAGTTGCCTCGGAAACTACATTTCCGATGAAGAGGAACCTGAGAAGTATGAAGAACCGATCGATGAGGAACAACAATAAGAGGCAAATTGGTTAGTCAATCGACCAGGTACATACTTTGAACCACTGGATTACTCAGGTAAGGAAGGTAAACTCGAAAAGCCCTCCATTGAACAACCACCGATTCTTGAGTTGAAACAGTTTCCAGGGAAACTAAAATATGCTTACTTGGGAACCGATAATACATTGCCTGTAATTATTTCCTCTAAGTTACAGCCTGAGCAGGAAAAGAAGCTGATCAAAATGTTGATGCTACACAAGAAGGCAATACGGTGGACAATTGCCGACTTGAAGAGAATTAGCCCGGTAGTGTGCATGCATAAGATTTTATTGGAAGATGACCACAAACCTTCGATTGAGGCCCAGAGGAGACAGACCACAAACCTTCGATTGAGGCCCAGAGGAGACTGAATCATGCCATGAAAGGGGTTGTAATGAAAGAAATCATCAAGTGGCTTGACGCCGACATCATATACCCTATCTCTGATAGTACATGGGTAAGTTCGGTACAATGTGTACCAAAAAAGGAAGGTATAATGGTGGTAAGTAATGAAAACAATAAACTCATTCCAACCAGGATTGTGACTGGTTGGAGGGTTTGTATGGATTATCGAAAGCTAAACAAAGCCACTAGGAAAAATCACTTCCTATTACCCTTTATTGATCAAATGCTTGACCGTCATGCAGGTAAACCCTTTTATTGTTTTCTTGATGGTTATTCAGGTTACAATCAAATTGCCATAGCACCAAAAGATCAAGAAAAGACAACCTTCACATGCCCATACGGTACTTATGCTTTCCGAATGATGTCGTTTGGATTGTGTAATGCCTCGGCAACCTTCCAAAGATGCATGATGGCACTCTTTTTAGACATGGTCGAAGACTTCCTTGAGATCTTCATGGATGATCTTTATGTTTTTGGTAATGACTTCGATAGTTGCCTCGGCAATTTAGAGAATGTGTTGGCAAGATGTGAAGAAACTGATTTAGTCCTTAATTGGGAGAAGTGCCATTTTATGGTAGATGAAGGAATAGTTCTCGGCCATAAGATTTCATCCAAGGGAATCGAAGTAGACAAATCCAAGGTGGACGTGATCGAGAGATTACCCCCACCAAGTTCGGTTAAAAGAATCTGAAGCTTTCTTGGACATGCAGGTTTTTACTAGAGGTTCATTCATAATTTTTCTAAGATTACTAAACCCTTGTGCAATTTGCTTGAACATGATAAAGTCTTCAATTTTGATGATTCTTGCAACCAAGCATTCAAAACCCTAAAGGAAAAGCTTGCCTCGGCACCCATTGTCGTTCCACCCGATTGGACGCTGCCTTTTGAGCTCATGTGTGGTGCAAGTGATTTCGCGGTAGGAGCAGTCCTAGGCCAACACATAGGTAAGACCTTTCATGTGATATACTACGCTAGTAAAACTCTTAATAGTGCTCAAGTGAATTACACAACAACGAAGAAATAGTTACTAGTCGTAGTTTTCGCATTTGACAAGTTTCGATCCTATTTGATTGGTACAAAGGTAATTGTTCATACGGGCCATTCGGCAATTAAGTATCTATTTGCTAAAAAGGATGCCAAACCTCGTTTGATTCGTTGGATATTGCTTTTACAAGAGCTTGACATTGAAATTAAGGACAGGAAAGGAACGGAAAATCAAGTGGCTGATCACTTATCACGCTTAGAACATAATAGGGAGGAGGACACGGTTTTAGAGATATGCGATGCATTCCCGGATGAGCAACTCTTAGTTGCCTCAGCAACTATGGATGCACATGCCTCGGTAACCCTTGATGCGCATGCCTCGACAACTCCAAACGCGTATGCCTCGGCAACCCTTGATGCGCATGCCTCGGCAACCCTTGACGCGCACGCCTCGGCAACTCCAGGCGCGTATGCCTTTGCAACCACTGATGCACACACCTCGGTAACTTTAGATGCATATGCCTCGGCAACCACTGATGCGCATGCTTCGACAACCATGGAAGCAGTTGCCACGGCAACACATGCCTCGGTAATACCCTGGTACGCGAATTTAGTTAATTTCCTTGTTTGTGGTATTTTACCTTATGGCTTTACTCACCAAGGGAAGAAGCGGTTCCGTCATGATGCTAAGCATTACTTTTGGGACGGGCCTTTTTTGTTTAAATAATGTGTAGATCAGGTTATACGCCGATGTGTCTCTGAAGAGGAGCAACAGAATGTACTCCAGCAATGCCATTCTTCACCCTATGGAGGACATTTTGGAGGAACACGTACCGCGGCCAAAGTTTTGCAATCCGGTTTGTATTGGCCAACATTGTACAAAGATGCCCAAGAGTTTTACAAGCAATGTGATCATTGCCAGAGGACGGGCAATATCTCTAGACGACATGAGATGCCACTCCAAAACATCATCGAGGTGGAATTGTTCGATGTATGGGGGATAAATTTTATGGGACCTTTCCCATCTTCATTCGGCAACCTCTACATTCTACTTGTCGTCGACTACGTGTCTAAATGGGTTGAGGCAGCTGCAGTTCCCACCAATGATTCCAAGATCATGCAACGTTTCTTGCAAAAAATATATTTACATGGTTTGGGATGCCGAGATCAATTATCAATGATGAACGCAAGCAATTTGACAACAGACTTATAGCCAAGATGTTACAACGCTTTGGTGTATCTCACAAGATTGCCACGGCATATCACCCACAAACCAATGGGCAAGCAGAAATTTCCAACTGAGAATTGAAGGGTATACTCGAGAAAGTTGTAAATCCCTCTAGAAAGGATTGGTCAGTAAGACTAGATGATGCACTTTGGGCATGTTGCACTGCATTCAAAACACCCTTAGGTATGTTTCCATTTTGACTTGTCTATGGCAAAACATGCCATCTACCAGTGGAAATCGAACACAAGGCACATTGGGAAATCAAGACCGTGAATATGGATTGGGAAAGTGTCGGGCAAAAGAGTTTGTTGGACCTCAACGAGATAGAAGAATTCCGTGCACTCGCCTATAACAATGCACGAATCTACAAGGAGAAAACAAAGCAATGGCATGACAAGAAACTATTGCCGCGGCAATTCATGCCTGGGCAACTAGTTCTCTTATTCAATTCTCGGCTGAAACTTTTCCTGGGAAAACTGAAATCAAGATGTTCGGGACCATTCGAAGTTGTCAAACCATTCTCCCATGGTGTCGTGATAATTAAGTCTACCACTGACGAACATGAATTCAAAGTCAACGGACAAAGATTGAAGCACTACAACGGTGCCCATATGGAACGTCAAAGAAGTGGTCACCTTAGGAGATGCATGAGCATGATCTCCTTTCGATATTTTCTTTTTCTTTTTATTTTTTCAAACTATTTAATTCTTTTTATTTATTAATTTCAGTTATTTTTCTTTTAGGATAAATTTATTTATTTTCTTTAAGATTAAGACTACATCTTTCTTTCATATTTATCTAATTGTTTTTAAATTTTAAGTTTATGAATTTCTTCGCACATCTTTATTTATTTTCTTTTATTAGTTTATCTTTAATTTTAATCCTTATTTTATTGTTTTTGAATTGTAGGAAAAGAGTTCAAGATAAAGAGGAATTTGATTCAAGAAGGAAACTTCTTCAACAAGGAAATTAATGGGCTAAATCTAAGGCTTATATTAAACCTCCAATTTACCCTAAATAAACCCTACATAGCCAGCCAAACCCTTCTCCTTCCCCAAATCGCCTAGCCATCCCCTCCCCTCAATCAAAACCCTTGTTTTCTTTCTTTCCAATTAATCTCACCCACCATATTTACTACCTATCTTTTCTATTTAACCCATCACCCTTAACTTCCAAGAAACCTATTCCTACTTTTCGTCTTGCAACTCTTTAGTTTCTTTTGCTTTCTTTTCTTTGTTTCTACCAAACTCACAACCAAGATCATCCATGGCATCCAAAATCAAATTTTTGGTTCATCCAAGTTCCTCCAAAGAACGAAGATACAAGAAGTTTGCTACACTAGTGGTTCAAGAAAGATTTCACTCCAAGTTTGAAAGCCGAAAGATTTGTGAAGAACAAGGCTTCGAATACTCCAACTCTCATCAAGATTTCAGCCTTGAACCATTCATCTTCGAAAGGATTGCACATCAAAAGTGGCAAATCTTTTGCCATCAATCGGAACCGGGTAACATCTCATGGGGAAGAGAATTCTATGCTCACTCACCTAACCCGGGTAATCCTTATGTTTTTGTTCGTGACAAGGCTATACTCATAAGCCCCGAAAACATCAACCCCTTTTATGGGCTCTACATTGAGAAGGATGAGCATCAAAGCCTTTTTTGATCAACTCACGCCCAAGCAACTCGACAAGGCGCTTCAAGAACTCACTCTACCAGGAACTCATTGGAACGATGGTAAATACAAGGGCACGGTAAATCGCCTTCGGCTTAAACCCGAGGCAAAATTATAGAATAAGTTTGTTAAAACTTCTTTAATGCCCACAACACACAATACCACCGTTGATACACCTCGTCTTTTGCTCATACATACATTCTATCTTGCATAATTGCATCATTAACATTAGAAAAATTATTTGTGATGAGATTTTTTTATGTAGCACAAAATAAAAGGGTTCTCTTTTCTTCCCTTGCTTAATTTCCAATCTTTGCAAGGAGATGCATGTCCCAAGTGAGTCCATTGATGAAAAGGCCCTACCAAAGTCTGGTTGGAATCGAGCACAAATCCGAAAGCTAATGGGAGAGGCACTGATAAAATCCCCAATGGCTTCAATTGTCGTGGCAGCTCCTACCGCCTCGGTAACTCCTAATGCCCAAGCAACTGATACCCGGGCAACTCAGACTGCAACCACGGGACAACTTGAAGCACTCTTACAACCATTAGAGAACCGCCTTAGGAAAATTGAAGACCGGCAACTAATGTTCATGTGGTACATGAAGGATCACAACAATGCCATCACCCAAGTGATCCTGGAAAAGTACCCGGACAGCCGTGTGCCATTCCCCATCTTTTCTGCTGAAATCCTTGCCACGACAACCAATAAAGCAGTTGCCACGGCAACCGCAACAGATGATGCTGCGGCAACCTACACTGCGCCTGTCCAAGCAGTTGCCATGGAAACCAACACTAAAGTTGTCGCGGCAACCAAAGCTAAAGACGCCCCGGCAACCACTGTAAAAGCCAAAGGTAAAACGCCTATGCCCGAATCAACTCGTACTGAATCATTTTTTGATTTTTTAGATTCGGACGAGTCCTCCATTGCACCAACAAAGACCGCACCAATCGAATCCTCCAAGCCCAAGCGAAAGGCCAATGACATTGATGATGAGGACAATAAGGACAACCTCGTACGAGGATCGATTCCACCATCAGCAACAAGGAAGCAACCACCGCGTTCAAGCAAAAGAATCAAGACACTGGCCAAAAGGAAACTAATCATCCATGATGACGAACTCTCAGAGTAAGTCCTCATTTGCATTTTACTTTTCTTTATTTTTATTTTTATTTCTATTTTTATTTTTATTTGTTGCATGCATTGAGGACAATGCCTCACTCGAGTTTGGGGGATTGTTATTAGTTAGTTACCATGTTTAGTTGTATTCATCTTAAGTATTGCATTTAGGATACATAAATTGTTTGTCATGCCTTTAGTTAGAACAATAATTGCCTAGATTTGATGAATATCTGATGATGACTTTGCCAATGTACTTAATTGATAGAACTTTTTATTCTTGGATAAACGTGGAAACACTTAGAATCTTACTATTATGCTAAACTTTATGAAACACTATTGTGGCTTGATTGATTTAAGGAACTCTAGCGAACTTAGGTTGATAGTTAAAAAATTGGGGGATTAGAATAAAAATTGGATGAATGCTAGAGGTGCCCGATATTGGCTCTAGTATATGCTAAAAATTAATCGCTATAGGTGCCCGAAATTGGCTCTAGTATGTGCTAAAAATTGATTGCTAGAGGTGCCCGAAACTGGCTGTAGTTGAATAAATTAATTAACTTAAGAAAACTAAAAACAAAACACTAGACGTACCCAAAACCGACTCTAGTTAAAACATGTTAAAAGAACCCAAGAAAGTAATTTGAAAACCTCTTGTTTGCATAGAATCCGAAAATTCAATTTGCACACAACTCCGCACACACTCACAAGCATTATAGTTTGATTCCGAGTAACTCCTAAGTTTTTCGAAAAATGAAAAGCCAATCATACTTTGTGCCACGGTTCTGAGAATTGAAATCAAGTTCAAAGCTAAGTTTGTGAAAATTGAAGTCTTAGCGGGTAGTTATTAGTTTGCATTGCTTGAGGACAAGCAATAGTTCGAGTTTGGGGGTGTGTTAAGTGTCTAAAAGTACTATTTTATTCACCCTTTTTATTCATATTATTGCTAGACTTAGGCTCATATTAGTTGCATTATTAGCCATTCATGCATGTTTGCATTGTTTTCTTGGTGGACAAGCTTGATTTCATATTTTGCTTAATTTTGTGGAAAAAGGGTGACGCAGATAGTTGTTTTTGTGTGTGTGCAGAATCACTTGCCTAAACAAGGCTGGAACCAGTTGCCAGGGTAGTGCATGAAGGAGATGCCGACGTAGTTGCCAGGGCAATGCATGAAGGAGATGCCGAGCTAGTTGCCAGGGCAATTATCGATAAGGGATAAGATGATATGGCAGTCGAAATTGATGACTAGATAAGCCCAAGATGACATGGAGCAAAGTTAAAACCCAAAGGAGTTTGATTTCCATGAAGAGGACAAAGAGAAATTAAATCCCAAGAAGATAGGAGAAGAACTAGAAGGAATATAAATATAATAAAGAATTATATTCTTTTAAAAGTATTTAATTCCATCTTAACTTCTTCCTCAAGAGAGACTTTGACCTAGCCATCTCCTATTTAAAGGAGACCAAGCCGTCAACTCCAAGAGAGCAAAAGGGGAGAGATTTCGACAAGGGCTTTCAACCATTCTTCATCTTTTTCTTTCTTGTTCGATTAGGTTTATGTTAGGGATTCTTTGTTTTTTGTTTCTTTGGAACCTAGCCATGAGCTAAATCTATTTGGCTAAGGTTATTGTGTTTTGTGGTTGTGAGAAACAATTGGATTTTGTTTAGGTAATAAGAGTTTGCACTTTCAATTTAAGGTTTACTCATTCTTGGTTTTTATTCTTGTTTGCGAGTGAATTAGGAGAGGATCTCGTAACTCTATCTATTTATCTAATATCGGGAGAGTTAGATTCAAGAAACGAATGAGTATGGTCTTTATTCAATCTATTGATGGTGAAGATTAATCCGGCTTAGAAATAAGTTAAGGATTTCAACGGCTAAGAGGAGTGCAAGATTGGTTGTTGTTCACCCTTGATTCACACAGGGATGTATTATCAAGGCATGTACAATTAGCTAGAGTTTGACTTAGGGATAAGAAGAAACCATTGAAGAACGCTCTGCCGAACCTTGAAGTAGCTGCCCAGCCGCCCAAACAGTTACCCAGCTAGTTGCCCAGGCAACCGTCGATTAGTTGCCAAGGCAACCCTGCTGCGCAAGTTGCAACGAAAACTGAGTTTCCCTTGTACCCTTTTACCAAGACGATCCAATTGGCTATCACTCCTCAACTCATGATAATCTGACCTATTCTCTCTCATTTGATCTCATCTTTTTTTACTTTACTGCTTTCTAGTTTAGTTGTTAGTTAAACTCCTACAATCTTCTACTTGTGTTATTTTACTTTTTACAGTGCAAGAGATTAGATTCTTGAAGTGGCACCAATCCCTGTGGAGACGATATCTTTTATACTATAACTTGCGACGTGTACACTTGCACAATTGCAGAGCACTTATTACACACAATAGTGAGCTAGGTGGAGGGGAAGTCTCGGCCAAGGGGAAATAAATCAAGGAAGAGTTGTCTTCTTCCTTGTATCAACTGAACCACCTAAAAAGAAGAGAGAACTTGAAAATTTTCCATGGTGATTGAAAGCTTAGCTTAATTGATGTAAGTTTTTGGATTCTTGCTCGAGAAATTTAAGGGGAAAAGGGGTAAGCTAGCTCTTTCCTTCTTCAAAATTATAGAAACAAATTGTAACTTGGTTACTAATCTCTTATGTGCCATGCTTTGATTGTATTCGAATGGTTGATCTATTTTGAGGAACATAACTAAATCATTTGATTGATTCATGCATTAAGTTGTACCATGAATGTAAACTGTAAAGCTATGTAAGTCATCCTCTTGAATTTTGATTATGTGATTATTGTGAAAGTTCCTGATGTTCGAATGGTATACATGTTAGCTTGGCATGGTATTGTTGAGTGATTCTATCACATAGATGTTTTGGTTTGAGTTGTTTGGTTGTGATTTGCAAGTTGATGAGAATTTAACATTCAATTGGCAATCGTTGAGTGGATAAATTAAGCTTGAAATGATTTAGTGATCATGTTGTTTAATAGGATCAAATGGACTGCCTTATGACCAATTCTAGGGGGTGTTTTTATACAAATTGTTATGCAATGTAAAAACATATTTTTAGGGCTGTTTTGTGAAAGTAAAGAAATGTTTAGGACTGTTTTGATAAAAGAAAATATGGTGATTTAAAACAGAAATCGTTTTACTTTGAATAGGAACTATTTTGCAATTTTTAATTGGAGTCTATTTTGTAAATTAGGGATTGTTTTAAAGATCAAAACAGGGTTGTTTTGTAAACTAAATCTGAGAAAAATGTTTTATAATATTAAGGACTGTTTTGGAAATCAAAATAAGATTAAACTATTAAAATAAGATGTGGATTGAATTAATAAACCTGTAGGACTGTTTTGAAGGAATATAGAATTGTTTTTGGTCTGTTTAGTACATATACATGTATATTCAAGTAGTTGGACTGTTTTGTATGTAAATGAACATATTAGGGACTGTTTGAAATGAATTAAGGGCTAATTTGGTGATCTAAAAATAGGGGAAATAGTTTTGATAATAAAGAAAATTGTTTTTCATAAATATAAGTATAAATGGGACTATTCTGGCATATTAGAAAAACATGATGGACGGTTTTGAATATATATGTCTATGTATGAATTGTGGACTATTTTGAGTACAAGGAAAAGCATGATGGACTGTCTTGATTATATATACGAGTATATATGAAAATTGTGCTATTTTGGATACATATGAAAAAAATATAGGGGACTATTTTGTATATATATTGTGCACTTGAGTAATTAAAGTTGTTTTGTGTGAATTTATGTGTACACAGAATAATCGAATTGTCTTGAAAATGAATTGTTGTTAGAGATTGATCTAATAAGTAATTGTACTCCTTGTTACTTTAGATCGAAAAGGGATCAAAAAGGGATTGAAGGAGCAAGGACAAAAGTAGACAAGTAGTAGATAAACAAAAAGGGATCGCGATTTCAGATCAAAACTAGCTTGGAATCACTGTGAGTGTAGTTTAAAGTCTCGGGATAGGTTTGTAACCTTCTTGAGCATTTGTTGCTGATTTAATTATATTGCTTTATCCTTAATTTAAGCTATGTAGTGCTTATACGATAAGTATTCTATGAAATGAAATGCTTGAATTGATGATATGTTCATGGTGAAGCCTATGCATGCTTAAATATGCTTGATAAGTGACTTTTGATAAATTATCATTTAAGTTAAGATATATACCAATTAAGAATCATACATGAGTGATATATGTGCTCAATAGGATATACAATAAACCATTTTATTTGATAACTCGATTATGAAGTTATGCTAAATTATGCTTTTGATTCTGATATAGATAAGGCATACGATTCGAATAAGATGAGAAGAAATGTATTGAGAGATTCACATGAAGTGAATATATGCCTAATATAAAAAGGGTAATAATCTTTGTTGATATGATATTCTGATAAGAAGTTATGGTCATCCTGTCTCTAATAAGATAAGATAAATGTGAAAAGCCTTGGTTCCAAGTCAGTCATAGGTATAGTTGGCATTCTATAGAGTCTATAGAGCTCATGTTTAGGGTGGACTACGGTCTTTATTTGGCGACAGTAGGAGGGAAGTGTTGTGGTCACTTGGCGATAGTAGGAGGGATTGACCAGTACTATGAGTACCTTTTTGTTGGCGATAGTTGGTTGGGGATTTGAGTACCTAGGTTGTTACTTGATTTTCAAGGCTATGTTAAATTTAAAATGAAGCTTACAATTAAGTTATTGGATAATCTTAATATCTTGTGTGACAAATATCCATGCTTATTTTAAGATATAATTCCTATCTTATAAGACAAGTAATATTTGATCTTAAAATACTAAGTTGATAAAGTGTTTGATAAATCAAAAATAAGTAATTTACGTATGGACAGGCTATGTTAAAATAATCCAAGAAAGTTTATAAGTTAAAATTAATGAATTATAGAAATGACTTGTATAACTAGTAATATGAATCTATTGATAATTAAATTCCTTTGTATCAATAGATAAGCTATGTTGAATGCTTAAGTATCAACGGATACTTTGAATGACTAAATGCATATGCTTTGTTCAAACCACATGTGGTTAATGGAGTATAGTCTATAGAGAACCTTTATAAATGTACATACGCTCTATTCGAATTCCCATGTGTGTAAATGCCCATGTCGTGTATAAATACAGTGTGTTATATGTGAATATGTTTAGTTTGAAATCTCATGTAAATATGCCTATATCTGGTTCAAATATTCATAAGTATACATGTCTATGTTTTGTTCAAATTCCCATATGTGTATATGCCTAGCTTGTTCGAATTTTATGTGTATATGTGTACAGGTTTGGTTTGAGTACCATGTTTATATGTGAATACTCTTTACGAATGTCTAAATGAATATATACATACATATATATGTATATGTCGTGTCCTATTCGATTGCTATGTGATTACATATAAGCCATGTTCTATTCAAATATCTACATGTATATATGAACTAGCATGATTTGAATTATCCATGTATAAGTATGAATGCTTGATTGTATGGCTCATCTTAAAATGGTTGACTTCCTGTCCAACCTTAAAAGTATTTGTATATGTTTAATAAATATAAGTGAAAGGATGGATTATTGTTCATGTTTTATTTGCTTTAAGCTACCTCACTAAGTAATCATACTTATTCATCCTTTTACTATCTTTCAGGATAAGTTCGTTTTTGGTTAGCCTTTGAGCTTGGACAAGATCACTGAAAGTCGAGTTTGTATGTCTTGTATTTTCATAAATAACTCCTAGATGGCGGCACATAATCATTGGCTATGCATAATGCATTTACTTATTTCTTTGAGTTCATAAGTGTATAAGTTTCTTAAGTAATTATAGCTATTTGTAATGGCCTTTTATGCTTTCTTGTTGTTTGCTTGCTAAGTTCGGTTTGTTATGGTAATTTGTTAGTTGCTTGAAAGCTAAGCCATGCTAGAAATATATTCAAATGCCTGCTGATAGAATAAGATTAAAGAATATAAAACAAAATGCTTGTTATGCTATGAGAAGGTTGATTATTTAGTCATGCACATAGAAGTTGTCTATGCTTTACAAACAATATTAGTAAGGTCGATTCTTAGGTGATTGTTAGATTGATTGTTTTTACTAGTATCTTACCATGAACTGCTTGACTGACTTAAATAAAATAATTGCAAAGTTTTTGTTGAGTATTATAAGTTAGAAGTCAAGGATTGAGTCTTAAGGTTGAAAAGTCTCCAATGAATTATTCACGTTAGTTAAATGAATGCTTTAATAAACTAGTGATAATCATATGGAATTAGACAAACGTATTAATGTTACATACTAGTCGTTCTAGCTCTAAGGAAATGATCTATGGATTTCGATGTCCTTATTGGTAATTCGAAAAGATAATGTTGGAATAACAAAGGCATAGTTAATAGCTAAAGGTTTAAGATGTCTCATTAACGAATGAATTGTTTTTACTCAGTTGGCCTAACTTGTTAAGATCCTTGAAAGATTAAACTCGATGTCTAGGGCACTTTTGTAATGAATGGTTAAACATCTTTAAAGGTAAATGTCTTTGAACGATTGAGAAACGAAAAGTCTTGTTTTGATTCGGATGATCAAGTTATGTTCTTGAACTCTTATGAGACAACTTGAGTCAAGGTTTAAAATTGTTGCTAAATCTTGAGTAAATTGAAGTTTAATCTTGTCATTGATTTACCTTTGATGCTTTGAAATCAGGACTTACATGTGCTAAGTCTTTCCTTTGTGGTTCTGTAACACTTTCTAGTTCGGTTTACTCCTAGACCATGTTAGGGTGTTACATTTATTGGTATTAGAGCCTAGGTTTAATCATTTCTCAGACTAAATCGGAACTCGTTGCATCATCATTTGTTACATGTTCTACCTAGGAGTTAAATTTTTTTAAGTACTGGTGATCTGTGTTTGATAAAAGCTCTCTTATGTGTTAATAATTAGTAAAGATACTTGAATTATTTTTGGGTCAGGATAATGAGACCCTGGTTGACTCCTCCATTGAAGGAGATAGTGCAAAGATGAATATGAAACAACCAAAATCCTCATAATGTTGCTTTATAGCAACAAACAACTCTTTTCGCTCTTCCTTAGGTTGCGTAACTAGGAGACTTCGATAAAGCAAGTTAGCTTGATATCGAATCTTATATCCTTGTGAGTACAATTGAATTTTACTCAATTCTTGTATATGTCTTGTATGATTCTGAATCAACCCATTCCTTTATATGGTTTACAATAATTACCCCTTGTTCGTACGAGGAATTCCTTTTCCCTGCTGACCTTTTAGCCTTACCCTCCACGAATTCGACCTTATTTGGGATTAAATTGGTTAAGTAAATACCATGCTTGGGCAGATTGTGATCGAAAAAAGACTTTTCTCCATGGATTAAAGAAGGAATCTATACCCTTGTTAGATAAGAAACCTTTTGAATCAAATTTTGTGTTTGCTTCTATACCCAAAGTCAATGGGACTAAATTTGCCCTTAAAACTATCTTAATCGTTTCTAAAAAATTTTGATGTTTTCCCAAAGAACCGTCGGGATCATCTCTAACACGAAAAGTTAACTTTAGAATCAAAGTTTAATCAGGGCCTACTGATAAGTGTTCAAAAGTACTATTTTTCTTACCTTTTTTACTCATATTATTGTTAGACTTAGACTCATATTAGTTGCATAATTAGCTATTCATGCATTAATCCATGTTTCCTTCAATCGTTGAGCTTGATTACATAACTTGGTAGTTTTTGTGGAAAAGATGCTGCTTTGGTGTGCCTTGTGTGTGTATGTGCATGATCACTTGCCAAAGCAATGCCGAGCTAGTTGTCAGGGCAATGCATGAAGGAGACGCCGAGCTAGTTGCCAGGGCAATGCATGAAGGAGACGCCGAGCTAGTTGCCATGGCAATTGTCGACAAGAGTAAAGGTGATATGGTAGTCGAAATTGATGACTAGACAAGCCCAAGATGACGTGGAGCAAAGCCCAAACCCAAAGGAATTTGATTGCCATGCAGAGATTAAAGAAGAATTAAATTCCAAGAAGATAGGAGAAGTTCTAGTAGGAATACAATTATAATAAAGAATTATATTCTTTAAAGATAATTTAATTCCAACTTAAACTCCTCCTCAAAGAAGGACTTTGGCCTAGCCCTATAAATAGCAAGGAGATTTCGACAATCCAGGGGGAGAGCAATAGGGAAATTTCGACAAGTCCAAGTAGGGCAAGAGGAGAGAATTTTCGACAAGCATCTAGGGCAAGGAGCATTTCGACAAGCCTCCTCCTTCATCCTTTTCTTTCTTGTTCGATTGGGTTCATGCTAGGGATTGTTTATCTTGTGTTTCTTTGGAACCTAGCCATGAACTAAATTTACTTGGCTATGGTTATTGTGTTTTGTGGTTGTGAGAAACTATTGGTTTTGTTTAGGTAATAAGAGTTTGCACTTTTCTATTTCAAGGTTTATCCATTCTTGGTTCTTATTCTTGTTTGCGAGTGAATTGGGAGAGGATCTCGTGATTTCATCTATTTATCTAATATCGGGAGAGTTAGATTCAAGAAACGAATGAATATGATCTTTATTAAATATATTGATGGTGAAGATTAATCCGGCTTAGGAATAAGTTAAGGATTTCAACGGCTAAGAGGAGCGCATGATTGATTGTTGTTCACCCTTGATTCACGCAGGGATGTATTATCAAGACATGCACAAGTAGCTAGAGTTTCGACTTAGGGATAAGAAGAAACCATTGAAGAACACTCTGCCGAACCTTGAAGGTTGCTACCCAGACGCCCAAGTAGTTGCCCAACTAGTTGCCCAGGCAACCATCGATTAGTTGCCAAGGCAACCCTGTTGTGCAAGTTGTCACAGCAACTGAGTTGCCCGTGCACTCTTTTACCAAAACAATCCAATCATCTATCACACCTCAACTCACGATAACCTGGCCTATCTCTCTCTCATTTGAATTCATCTTTTCATTTACTTTATTGCTTTCTAGATTAGTCATTAGTTAAACTCCTATAATCCTTTACTTGTGTTTTTACTTTTTACAGTGCAAGAGATTAGATCCTTGAAGTGGCACCAATCCCTGTGGAGACGATATCTTTTATACTATAACTTGCACATTTGCGTAGCACTTATTACGCGCAACAAGTTTTTGGCGCCGTTGCAGGGGATTGGCAATAGCGACTTTGTTTTTACTTTCTTGCACTTTCTTTTTACTTTTCTTGTTTAAAATTCAAAGGGCTAACAAACTTTGGTTTTGCATTGGTATATGACCAGGGCGAGACCGACTTCACCAGAATATCCCTTTGATCCAGAAATCGAACGAACCTTACAAAGACTTAGAAGAAGGATAAGAGAAGCAATGGCAAATCAAGACGGCAATATGAATCAAGATGTTCGAGCAGGAGGAGGAGTGATTCTTGCACGAAACAGAACTATTCGAGACTATGTTGAAGTAGATCTTGATGGACTTAACCCAGGAGTTGTCGCACCTGAAATTGAGCTGACCACTTTGAGTTGAAACCGATAATGTTTAATATGATCAACACAATTGGTCAATTTGGCGGCTCAGCAACTGAAGATGCACAGCAACATCTGAAATCTTTCCTCGAGATTTGCAACTCGTTTAAGATACACGGAGTCACCCCCGATGTTTTACGATTAAGATTATTCCCCTATTCACTGAGGGATAGGGCGAAAGCATGGTTGAATAGCATTCCTGCCGGATCAATAGCATCTTGGACTGATCTTTGTCGTGATTTCCTTGCTAGATTTAATCCTACAAATTTGACTGATAAGCTTCGTAACGATATTACTTCTTTTCGGCAGGCAGATGATGAATCCATGTACGAGGCTTGGGAGCGATATAGAGAACTTCTACACAAATGCCCCCTACACGGATTCTCGGTGTGGACTCAAGTAACAATGTTTTACAACGCCGTGAATACACCAACAAGGATGATGCTAGATGCCTCGGCAAACGGCATACTCCTAGATAAGTCGCCGGAAGAAGCAATGCAAATTTTAAACAGGCTGGCCAAGAATGATTATCAATTCCCATCTACTAGAAGAGGAGGAGTTAGACGCCAAGCCACAATACATGAACTAGGATCATTAGATTCAATTTCGGCATAATTGGCCGCTTTAACCAAGATGGTCCAGAACATGCAAAAACCAAACAACACACATGAAGTCAAGGTAATGGATTCTTTTTGTGAGTTATGTGGTGATAACCATAATTCTTTTGAATGTATGCAGAATCCGGAATCCAGCTTCTATGTGGGGAATTACAATCAGAGCAACAACATGATGTCCAATACATACAATCCAACTTGGAAGAAGCACCCGAATTTTTCATGGAGTAATCCCAACAATGCTCTAAACCAGAACAATCAGAATGCACAAGCATCGGGATTCCAGCAGAATATGCCACGGCAACAGATGCCGCAGCAACAACTGACAACATCTAGTTCTTTGGAAAATTCTCTAAATGCTTTTATGATGAAAACTGAATCTTATATGGCTGAGAATAGTAATTTCATAAAAAGAACTGATGCTTTTATTAACAGGACCGAGATGAGATTGCAAAACCAAGAGGCGGCAATCAAATCATTGGAAAATCAAGTAGGACAGTTTGCTCAAAATCTGAATACTAGACCACAAGGAGGTTTACTCGCAAGAGGAACTGGCCATGAGCAACGTAAGGCGATCACCACTAGAAGTGGCCAACAACTTAGAGAGGCTCAAACCCACTCATCAAACAAAACTCCACAAAAAGATCAAGACGAACCTAGCGGCAAAGCCTCAGATGCTGAACCAGGAATTGTCGCGGCAACCGGCAATAAGCATGCCTCGGCAACCGACGATAAAGGCGCCTCGGCAACCCCAGTTGATAATGCCTCGGCAACTCCAGATGTCCCGACAATGCCATCAATCAGGTTTCAAACCAATGAAAGGATCGAAGATATCCGACTTCCACCACCATTCCCACAAAGGTTGAAGCGACAAAAGCAAGAATACCAATTCAAGAAGTTTCTTGATATCCTAAAACAAGTCCACATCAACTTACCATTGGTGGAAGCAATTGAACAAATGCCAAACTATGCCAAGTTTCTTAAAGACATTGTGTCCAAGAGAACAAGGCTAGGAGAGTTTGAAACAGTTGCGCGACTGAGGGATGCATGGAAATGTTGCACAATCGTATGGCTAGCATAAACTTGATGCCTAAATCGGTTTTCCAGAAACTAGGAATCGGGAAGGCAAGATCTACAACAGTCATGCTGCAGCTAGCCGACAGATCCTATGTGCATTTAGAGGGAAAAATCGAGGACATACTGGTAAAAGTTGATAAATTTATTTTTCCCGTTGACTTTATTGTTTTGGATTGTGAAGCAGATGAGCATGCACCCATCATTCTCGGGAGACCATTCCTAGAAACAGGGGAGAACCTTGATTGATGTTGAAAAGGAGAACTCACAATGAGGGTGAATGACCAGCAAGTTAAACTAAATGTGTTCCAAACACTAAGGCATGCCGATGATCCAGAAGAATGCCAACTTCTTCATGCCACGGTAGAGTTTAACTTCGATGAGGAATTTAGTTGCCTCGGAAACTACATTGCCGACCAAGAAGAACATGAGGAGTATGAAGAACCGGTCGATGAGGAACAACCAGAAGAGGCAAATTGGCTAGCCAATCGACCAGGTACATACTTTGAACCACTGGACTACTCAGGTAAGGAAGGTAAGCTCGAAAAACTGTCTATTGAACAACCGCCAATTCTTGACTTGAAACAATTGCCAGAGCAACTAAAATATGTATACTTAGGGACCGATAATACATTGCCTGTAATTATTTCTTCTAAGTTACAGCCTGAGCAGGAAAAGAAGCTGATCAAGATGTTGAAGCTACACAAAAAGGCAATAGGGTAGACAATTGCCGACTTGAAGGGAATTAGCCCGGCGGTGTGCATGCACAAGATCTTGTTGGAAGATGATCACAAACCTTCAATTGAGGCCCAGAGGAGACTGAATCATTCTATGAAAGGGGTTGTAATGAAAGAAATCATCACGTGGCTTGACGCCGGCATTATATACCCTATCTCTGATAGTACGTAGGTAAGTCCGGTATAATGTGTACCGAAAAAGGGAGGTATAACAGTGGTAAGCAATGAAAATAATGAACTTATCCCAACCAGGACTGTGACCGGTTGGAAGATTTGTATGGACTATCGAAAGCTAAACAAAGCTACTAGGAAAGATCACTTCCCATTACCCTTTATTGATCAAATGCTTGACCGTCTTGCAGGTAAACCTTTTTATTGTTTTCTTGATGGTTATTCAGGTTACAATCAGATTACCATAGCACCAGAAGATCAAGAAAAGACAACCTTCACATGCCCATACGGTACTTATGCCTTCTGAAGGATGCCGTTCGAATTGTGTAACGCCCCGGCAACCTTCCAAAGATGCATGATGGCACTCTTTTCAGACATGGTCGAAGACTTCCTTGAGATCTTCATGGATGATTTTTCGGTTTTTGGTAATGACTTCGATGGCTGTCTTGGCAATTTAGAGAGGGTGTTAGCAAGATGCGAAGAAACGGATTTAGTCCTCAATTGGGAGAAATGCCATTTTATGGTAGATGAAGGAATAGTGCTCGGCCACAAGATTTCATTCAAGGGAATTGAAGTAGACAAAGCCAAGGTGGACGTGATCGAGAGATTACCCCCACCAAGTTCGGTTAATGGAATTCGAAGTTTTCTCGGATATGCAGGTTTTTACAGGAGGTTCATTCATAATTTTTCTAAAATCACTAAACCCTTGTGTAATCTGCTTGAACAGGATAAAGTCTTCAATTTTGATGATTCTTGCACTCAAGCATTCGAAACCCTAAAGAAAAAGCTTACCTCGGCACCCATTGTCGTTCCACCAGATTGGACGCTACCTTTTGAGCTCATGTGTGATGCAAGTGATTTCGCGGTAGGAGCAGTCCTAGGCCAACGCACAGGTAAGACCTTCCATGTGATATACTACACTAGTAAAACTCTTAATGATGCTCAAGTGAATTACACAACAACGGAGAATGAGTTACTAGCTGTAGTTTTCGCATTTGACAAGTTCCAATCCTATTTAATTGGTACAAAGGTAATTGTTCATACGGACCATTCGGTAATCAAATACTTATTTGCTAAAAAGGATGCTAAACCTCGTTTGATTCGTTGGATATTACTTTTACAAGAATTTGATATTCAAATTAAGGATAGGAAAGGAACAGAAAATCAAGTGGCCGATCATTTATCACGTTTGGAACACAATAGGAAGGAGGACGCGGATCTAGAGATATGCGATGCATTCCCGGATGAACAAATTTTAGTCACCTCGGCAACCCTAGACGCCTCAAAAACCCTCGACGCCTCGGCAACCCTAGACGCCTCGGCAACCCTCGACGCCTCGGTAACCCTAGATGCCTCGGCAACCCACGACGCCTCAGCAACCATGGATGCACACGCCTCGGCAACTCTCGATGCTGCAGCAGCCTTTGACGCACACGCCTCGGCAATTTTGGGAGCAGTCGCCACGGCAGCACATGCCTCGGCAATACCCTGGTACGCGGATTTAGTTAATTTCCTTGTTTGTGGTATTTTACCTTATGGCATTACTCACCAAGGGAAGAAGCGGTTCTGCCATGATGCTAAACATTACTTTTGGGACAAGCCTCTTTTGTTTAAACAATGTGCAGATCAGGTTATACGCCGATGTGTCCCTAAAGAAGAGCAACAGAATGTACTCCGGCAATGACATTCTTCACCCTTTGGAGGACATTTTGGAGGAACTCGTACCGCGGCCAAAGTTTTGCAATCCGGTTTGTATTGGCCAACATTGTACAAAGATGCACAAGACTTTTACAAGCAATGTGATCGTTGCTAGAGGACGGGCAATATCTCTAGACGACATGAGATGCCGCTCCAGAACATCATCAAGGTGGAATTGTTCGATGTATGGGGGATCAATTTTATGGGACCTTTTCCATCTTCATTCGGCAACCTCTACATTCTACTTGCCGTCGACTACGTGTCTAAATGGGTTGAGGCAGCTGCAGTTCCCAACAACGATTCCAAGACCGTGCAAAGATTCTTGCAGAAAAACATATTTACACGGTTTGGGATGCCGAGAGCAATTATCAGCGACGAATGCAAGCATTTTGACAACAGACTAATTGCCAAGATGTTGCAACACTTCGGCATATCACACAAGATCGCCACGGCATATCACCCACAAACCAACGGGCAAGCAGAAATTTCTAACCGGGAGTTAAAGGGAATACTCGAGAAAGTCGTAAATCCCTCAAGGAAGGATTGGTCATTAAGACTAGATGACGCACTTTGGGCATATCGCACTGCATTCAAAACACCCTTAGGTATGTCCCCCTTCCGACTTGTCTATGGCAAAACATGTCATCTACCGGTGGAAATCGAGCACAAGGCATACTGGGCAATCAAGACTATGAACATGGATTGGGAAAGTGCCGAAAAAAGCGTTTGATGGACCTCAATGAGATAGAATAATTCCGTGCACTAGCCTATAACAATGCACGAATCTACAAGGAGAAAACAAAGCGATGGCACGACAAGAAACTATTGCCACGGCAATTCACGCCAGGGCAACTAGTTTTCCTATTCAATTCTCGGCTAAAACTTTTCTCGGGAAAGCTGAAATCAAGATGGTCGGGATCATTCGAAGTCGTCAAACCATTCTCCCATGGTGCTGTGATAATCAAGTCCATTTCTGACAACCATGAATTCAAAGTTAATGGACAAAGATTGAAGCACTACAATGGTGCCCATGTGGAACGTAACAAAGAAGTGGTCAACTTAGGAGATGCATGAGCATGCTCTCCTTTCAATATTTTCTTTTTCTTTTTCTTTTTATTTTTAGGAGATATTTTATTTTTCTTCATTATCTTTAGTTTTCAGGTTTTCTTTGTTTTCTTTTTCACAACAAGACTCACAACTACTATGCTAAGGAAATTTACTGCCGAGATCCTTGCCCCGGCAACCAATGAAGAAGATGTCGTGGCAACCTACATCGTGCCTGCACAAGCTGATGCCACGGCAACCAACCATGAAGATGCCACGGCAACCAAAGCTAAAGACATCCCGGCAACAAGAAAACAACCATCGCGTTCAAGCAAGAGAATCAAGACACCGACCAAAAGGAAACTAAACATCTACGATGACGAACTCTCGGAGTAAGTCCTCGTATATATTTTTATTTTTTATTTTTATTTTTTCGTTATTTTTATGCATGCATTGAGGACAATGCCTCACTCGAGTTTGGGGGGATTGTTATTAGTAGTTACCATGTTTAGTTACATTCACTTAAGTATTACATTTAGGATACATAAATTGCTTGCCATGCCTTTAATTGGAACAAGAATTGCTTAGATTTGATGAATATTCGATGATGACTTTGCCAATGCACTTAATTGATAGAATTTTTATTCTAGGACAACCATGGAAAAACTTAGAATTTTACTATGATGCTAAATTTGATGAAACACTGTTGTGGTTTGATTGATTTAAGGAATTCTAGTGAATTTAGGTTGATAATTAACAAATTGGGGGATTAGAATAAAAATTGGATGAATGCTAGAGGTGGCCGAAATTGGCTCTAGCATGTGCTAAAAAATTGATCACTAGAGGTGCCTGAAACTGGCTCTAGTATGTGTTAAAAATAATTGATCACTAGAGGTGCCCGAAACCGGCTCTAGTCTATTAAATTAACTTAATAAAAACTAAAAACAAAACACTAGAGGTGCCCAAAACTAGCTCTAGTTAAAACATGTTAAAAAGAACCCAATAAAGGAATTTGAAAACCTATTGTTTGCATAGAATCCGAAAAATCAACTTGCACACAACTCAGCACACACTCACAAGCATTATAGTTTGATTCCGAGTAATTTCTAAGTTTACCGAAAAATAAAAAGCCAATCATACTTTATGCCCCGGTTCAGAGAATTGAAATCAAGTTCAAAGCTAAGTTTGTGAAAATTGAAGTCTTGGCAGGTAATTATGAGTTTGCATTGCTTGAGGACAAGCAATAGTTCGAGTTTGGGGGTGTGATAAGTGTTCAAAAGTACTATTTTTCTTACCCTTTTTACTCATATTATTGTTAGACTTAGGCTCATATTAGTTGCATAATTAGCTATTCATGCATTAATCCATGTTTCCTTCAATCGTTGAGCTTGATTACATAACTTGGTAGTTTTTGTGGAAAAGATGTTGTTTTGGTGTGCTTTGTGTGTGTATGTGCAGGATCACTTGCCAAAGCAATGTCGAGCTAGTTGCCAGGGCAATGCATGAAGGAGACGCCGAGCTAGTTGCCAGGGCAATGCATGAAGGAGACGTCGAGCCAGTTGCCATGGCAATTGTCGACAAGAGTAAAGATGATATGGTAGTCGAAATTGATGACTAGACAAGCCCAAGATGACGTGGAGTAAAGCCCAAACCCAAAGGAATTTGATTGCCATGCAGAGATTAAAGAAGAATTAAATTCCAAGAAGATAGGAGAAGTTCTAGTAGGAATACAATTCTAATAAAGAATTATATTCTTTAAAGATAATTTAATTCCAACTTAAACTCCTCCTCAAAGAAGGACTTTGGCCTAGCCCTATCAATAGCAAGGAGATTTCGACAATCCAGGGGGAGATCAATAGGGAAATTTCGACAAGTCCAAGTAGGGCAAGAGGAGAGAATTTTCGACAAGCATCTAGGGCAAGGAGGATTTCGACAAGCCTCCTCCTTCATCCTTTTCTTTCTTGTTCGATTGGGTTCATGCTAGGGATTGTTTATCTTGTGTTTCTTTGGAACCTAGCCATGAACTAAATTTACTTGGCTATGGTTATTGTGTTTTGTGGTTGTGAGAAACTATTGGTTTTGTTTAGGTAATAAGAGTTTGCACTTTTCTATTTCAAGGTTTATTCATTCTTGGTTCTTATTCTTGTTTGCGAGTGAATTGGGAGAGGATCTCGTGACTTCATCTATTTATCTAATATCGGGAGAGTTAGATTCAAGAAACGAATGAATATGATCTTTATTCAATCTATTGATGGCGAAGATTAATCCGGCTTAGGAATAAGTTAAGGATTTCAACGGCTAAGAGGAGCGCAAGATTGGTTGTTGTTCACCCTTGATTCACGCAGGGATGTATTATCAAGGCATGCACAAGTAGCTAGAGTTTCGACTTAGGGATAAGAAGAAACCATTGAAGAACGCTCTGCCGAACCTTGAAGGTTGTTGCCCAGACACCCAAGTAGTTGCCCAACTAGTTGCCCAGGCAACCATCGATTAGTTGCCAAGGCAACCCCGTTGTGCAAGTTGCCACAGCAATTGAGTTGCCCGTGCACTCTTTTACCAAAACAATCCAATCATCTATCACACCTCAACTCACGATAACCTGGCCTATCTCTCTCTCATTTGAATTCATCTTTTCATTTACTTTATTGCTTTCTAGATTAGTCATTAGTTAAACTCCTATAATCCTTTACTTGTGTTTTTACTTTTTACAGTGCAAGAGATTAGATCTTTGAAGTGGCACCAATCCCTGTGGAGACGATATCTTTTATACTATAACTTGCGACGTGTATACTTGCACATTTGCGTAGAACTTATTACGCGCAACACCTACCTCGGACATCATAATTCCTTATCATATAGCCTCGGTCGAGTTTAAAGAGTTAAAGACTCAATTGCAAGAATCTCAAGATAAAGCAGTTATCATGTTTGGTTCTTCTTTTCGGGAAAATCTTAGTATGATTGTAAAGAAAAAAGATGGGACGATGTGGCCTTGCATCAACTATTGGTGATTAAAAAAGCTTACCATCAAGAACAAGTATATATTACCGAGAATTGAAGATTTTTATGATCAACTATAAGATACTATAGTACTCTTCAAGGCCGATCTCTGATCAGGATACTAACTAATTAAGATTAAAGAATCAGATGTCCCCAAGACTGTATTCAGAACTCAGTAGGAGTAACATGTTAACTATTAGTGAATCAATATCACAAATGCATGAATATGATACCTAGTTGGTATGGATGTAACCTGTGTGAAGTTAAGTTCAGAATCGAAGACTCGTTTAACCAGCTTAAGGAAGCTTTGGCATTTTCTAAAACCAATCTTTGACCAAAATATTATCAAATGGAAGATAAGGAAACCAATGTGCCAAAGATTTCGATCAGGACTCGATATGATCATTACAAATTTCTTGAAGTGGCATTTAGTCTGACAAATGCTTCTGTCACACTTATAGGCTTTGTAATTTGAATCTTCAAACCTTATTCGAATAATTTGTAGTAGTCTTCATCAATGACAGTCTGGTTTGCAATAAGAATGAATATTCGAAACACCTTTAAATTGTTTACAAAATTCTTCCAAATTATCGACTCTCTACAAATTTAATATATGTGAAGGTTTAGTTATCCAACGTGTTCTACCACAGTTATAGAATGTATGTAGAAGGATTAAGGTGGATCTTAAGAAGGAAATATTTCAAGAAACTCATAATAGCCCTTTTCAA
Organism: Hibiscus mutabilis; assembly: GCA_019671005.1. NCBI lineage: Eukaryota > Viridiplantae > Streptophyta > Magnoliopsida > Malvales > Malvaceae > Hibiscus > Hibiscus mutabilis. Next base: position 13,986,544 of record CM033746.1, on the reverse strand, counting down.
TTCATCTTGGATCCGTGAAGACACATACGGATATGAAGAATTTACAATGGTGGCCAGGGATGAAATCAGCAACCACGAAGTGTATGTTCAAGTTTATAACATGTCAGAAACTCAAAAATTGAACACCAGATTCTTACGAGATTTCTTTATCCTATTGAATTGTCACAATAGAAATGGGAACAAATAGTTGTGGACTTTGTAAATGGATTGACTTTGTTTTCCAATAAGAATGATTCAAATTTTAGAAGATATGCTTCGAGCTCGTATAATCGACCTTAGTCAGAATTGGGGCGAAAACAAGGCTTTAGGGCCTAAAATTCTTAGAGAAATAGAGAAACAAATAAGTATTATTCACAACAGAATGAAGAGGCTTTTTATAGACAGAATCCATACGCTAATCTTCAAAAGAGAGATATCCAGTATAATGTAGGAAATCTTATTTCCTGTTGTTTAGCTCTTCCTGGTGAATTTAGTAAGATTCACAATGTGTTCCATGTTTTGTAACTGTCGTTCTATCCTTCTCATGTACTTGAATCGGAAGAGGTGGAACTCAATCTAGATTTATTCTAGGAAGAAGAATCAATCCAAATTCTAGATCGAAAAGTTAAAAACGCTTTGTACCAAGTCTGTTCCTCTTGTTAAAGTTTTGTGGAAAAACCACAAGGTGGAAGAAGAAACTTGGGAACCCGAAGCAATAATGAGGGATCAATATCCTCATCTTTTCCCTTAGGTAAATTCGAGGACGGATTTCATTTTAGGGGAGGAGAATTATAATATCCTAAACCTTGGCCTAGGAGTATGCTACATTTATCATTAGTTAATTTGCTTAGAATTATCACCTATCAGAATGATAAAGTGGGTTAGGACCAAAATGAAGTAAAGAAGAATTGAGTGGTAATAATGGAAAGGACTAGAATTGAAAAATTCCATGAAATAAAGATTGCATGTTAAAGACTAAATTGCCTAAGGACCTATACACTTGTCAAATACAAGAGTGAGCTAGGTGGAGGGGAAGTCTCGGCCAAGGGGAAATGAATCAAGGAATAGTTGTCTTCTTCCTTGTATCAATCGAACCACCTAAAGAAAGAGAGAACTTGAAAATTTTTCGTGGTGATTAAAAGCTTAGCTTAATTGATGCAAGTTTTTGGATTCTTGCTCGAGAAATCTAAGGGAAAAAGGGTAAGCTAGCTCTTTCCTTCTTCCAAATTATAGAAACAAATTGTAATTTGGTTGCTAATCTCTTATATGCCATGCTTTGATTGTATTCGAATGGTTGATCTATTTTGAGGAACATAACTAAATCATTTGATTGATTCATGCATTAAAGTGAACCAGGAATGTAAATTGCAAATCTATGTAAATCATCCTCTTGAATTTTGATTATGTGATTATTGTGAAAGTTCTTGATGTTCGAATGGTATACATGTTAGTTTGGCATGTTGTTGTTGAGTGATTCTATCACATAGATGTTTTGGTTTGAGTTGTTCGGTTGTGATTTGCAAGTTGATGAGAATTTAACATTCAATTGGCAATTTTTGAGTGGATAAACTAAGCTTGAAATGATTTAGTGATCATGTTGTTTAATTGGATCAAATGGACTGCCTTATGACCAATTTTAGGGGCTGTTTTTATACAAATTGTTATGCAATGTAAAAACAGATTTTTAGGACTGTTTTGTGAAATTAAAGAAATGTTTGGGACTGTTTTGATAAAAGAAAATATGGTGATTTAAAACAGAAATTGTTTTACTTTGAATAGGGACTATTTTGTAGTTTTTAATTGGGGTATGTTTTGTAAATTAAGGAATTTTTTAAAGATCAAAACAGGGTTGTTTTGTAAACTAAGTCTGGGGAAAATGTTTTGTAATATTAAGGACTGTTTTGGAAATCAAAATAAGATTAAACTGTTAAAATAAGATATGGATTGAATTAATAAACCTGTAGGACTATTTTGAAGAAATAGAGAATTGTTTTTGGACTGTTTGGTACATATACATGTATATTCAAGTAGCTGGACTGTTTTGTATGTAAATGAACATATTAGGGACTTTTTGAAATGAATTAAGGGCTGATTTGGTGATCTAAAAATAGGGGAGATAGTTTTGATAATACAGAAAACTATATTGTATAAATATAAGTATAAATAGGATGTTCTGAGATATTAGAAAAACATGCTGGACTATTTTAAATATATATGTCTATGTATGGATTGTGGACTGTTTTGAGTACAAGGAAAAGCATGATGGACTGTCTTGAGTATAGATTCGATTATATATGAAAATTGGGTTGTTTTGGATACATAGGAAAAATATGGGGGACTGTTTTGTATATATATGATATACTTGAGTAATTAAAGTTTGTGTGAATTTATGTGTACACAGAATAATCGACTTGCCCTGCAAATGAATGGTTGTTAGGGATTGATCTAATAAGTAATTGTACTCTTTTTTACTTTAGATCGAAAAAAGATTGAAGGAGCAAGGACAAAACTAGCTCGAAACAACTGTGAGTGTAGTTTAAAGTCTCGGGATAGGCTTGTAACCTTCCCGAGCATTTGTTGTTGTTTTAATTATATTGCTTTATTCTTAATTTAAGCTGTGTACTTAAAATATTGGATTCGAGGTAAGTGCTTATACGATAAGTATTCTATGAAATGAAATGTTTGAATTGATGATATGTTCATGGTGAAGCCTATACATGCTTAAATATGCTTGATAAGTAACTTTTGATAAATTATCATTTAAGTTAAGACATGTATGAATTAAGGATCATACATGAATGATATATGTGCTCAATAGGATATACAATAAACTATTTTATTTGATAATTCGATTATGAAGTTATGCTAAATTATGATTTTGATTCTGATATGAATAAGGCATACGATTCGAATAAGATGAGAAGAAATGTAATGAGAGATTCACATGAAGTGAATATATGCCTAATATAAAAAGGGCAATAAGCTTTGTTGATATGATATTCTGATAAGAAGCTGTGGTCATTCAGTCTCTAACAAGATAAGATAAATGTGAAAAGCCTTGGGTTCGTGTCAATCATAGGTATAGCTGGCATGCCATAGAGTCCATACAGCTCATGTTTAGGGTGGACTACGGCCCTTATTTGGTGATAGTAGGAGGGAAGTGTTGTGGTCTCCTGGTGCATTAGGAGGGACTGACCGGTACAATGAGTACCTTTCTGTTGGCAACAGTTGGTTGAGGATTTTAGTACGTAGGTTGTTACTTGATTCTCAAGGCTATGTTAAAATTTATAATGAAACTTACAGTTAAGTTATTGGATAATCTTAATATCTAGTATGACAAAGATCCGTGCTTATATTAAGATATACTTACTATCTTATAGGACAAGTAATATTTGATCTTGAAATACTAAGTTGATAAAGTATTTGATAAATCAAAAATAAGTAATTTACGTATGGATAGGCTATGTTAAAAGAATCCAAGAAAGTTTATAAGTTAAAATCAATGAATTATAGTAATGACTTGTAGAACTAGTAATATGAATCTATTGATAATTAAATTCTTTTGTATGAATAGATAAGCTATGTTGGATGCTTACGTATCAAGGGTTACTTTGAATAAATAAATGCATATACTTTGTTCACCACATGTGGTTAATGGTGTATAGTCTATAGAGCACCTTTGTAAATGTACATATGCTCTATTTGAATTCCCGTATGTGTAAATGCCCATGTCGTGTATAAATACAGTGTGTTATATGTGAATATGTTTAGTTTGAAATCTCATGTAAATGCCCATATGTGTATATGCCTAGCTTGTTCGAATTTCATGTGTATATGTGTATAGGTTTGGTTTGAATACCATGTTTATATGTGAATACCTTGTACGAATGTCTAAATAAATATATACATATATATATGTATATGCCATGTCCTATTCGATTGCTATGTGATTACATATAAGCCATGTTCTGTTCGAATATCTACATGTATATATGAACTAGCATAATTTGAATTATCCATGTTTAAGTATGAATGCTTGATTGTATGGCTCGTCTTAAAATTCCTAACTTCCTGTCCAAGCTTAGAAGTTGTAACACCCATAACGTATATTTGTAGTTGAATATACATTATAGATGTTACTTAAACATGCTACTGAAAGTTTAGCTAATTTTTTTATTATCCCTATACGATTCATCGTCTAGCTGATTATTTAAACTATCATTACAATTCAATTTAATGCATCATATACTATCAGTAAGTAAATAGTTTACATGCCCACTAGAGATTGTCGTAAATTAGAATGTCTTACTGATGTTCTGCAAATTGTAGCTTGAACAGCATGCTTGACTTCTCTTCAAGTGCTCCAACTTGACCTATGGGTCAAACAATCATACGCTAAGTACGAACTTAGTAAGGCAATTAATCTCATTTATTTAATCATGAAATAATGCATTATCGTATATTATATGAAAAGTACAGTACATGTCCTGTAAAATGGCAAGCATGTTCAAATGTGATTTATATCATTAATCTATCTAACATAGAATCATTCTATTATTATTCCATAATCATCAAGTACTCACGTGCATTTCATATTCTTTAACATAGACATGTTTTCAACATGATTCATTTCATCTATCGGTTTTGTCATAGAAACATGCAATTAATATTTCATGATCATCAATCAGTCATTTACATAACGTATTCTTTATCATAGTCATGCTTTCATCATGTAATCGTTTACATAACATATACCTTGACATAGTCATGCTTTCATCATGCATTCATTTGTATATCATATGCTCTATCATGGTCACGTTTCATTTTATGTCATCACTATCATGTATATCATACATATCATATATCACTATACTATCATAGTCTCTATCATGTACATGTTTTTAGTATGCAGTCATTTGCATATTCATGTCTTTCTTATAGTCATCTTGTAGTGTTACTGGCTGAAAGGTCCATTACGACCCCATAGCCTTCGTTACTAGCTAAAAAGTCTGTTACGACTCTATAGCCTTACATACTGCACCGTAGTGCTATACTGGCAAAAAAGTCCGTTAAGACTCCATAGCCTTAAATACTGCACCATTGTGCTTTGCTGGATGAAAAGTCCGTTAAGACTCTATAGCCTTAAATTCTGCACCATTTTGTTCTTTGCTGGCTGAAAAGTCCGTTAAGACTCCATAGCCTTACATACTGCACCATTGTGCTTTGCTGGCTGAGAAGTCTGTTAAAACTCCATAGCCTTAAATACTTAAGTACATACTCGAGGATGCTATTTGCTCTTCATAAAAAGACACTATTTGCTCCTTATAATTGCACCTCTTTAGTGCTCTTGGCACCATGGGCGTGGATCCCCAGGTGCAACACCAAGGGCATGGGTCCCCAAGGTGGTTACTTGTTTCATTTTAATCATATCATTATTCATGTAACTCATGTATCATATTGTCATATTAATCATGTATCATCACTATCATGTAATTCAAGTAAGCATAATGCATCATCAATTATGCAAACAATAGTTCGTACCTTGTACTCCATCAAGCTTGTCATGACAAGCAATGTATCGTATCACGCATTATAGAGAAATGCAGTGTCATTTTTAACATAATGCAAACATATAGAAATGCACCCACCTGGTCCATGTAATAGTATACCTCACTAAATTCTACTCGATCCTTTCCTTTAATATCTCGAATCCTCTTTTGATCCAAATCAAACTTCATTGATCATATAAATACAAATAGCATTCGTTATATTCAAATCTAACAATACTTTAAACATGCTATCGAATCTAGCCATTCGAATATATAAAATTTCCAAAGTTTTTCCTTCTTCCTTATACTGTCCAAAACCCATTTTTGGTCTTTAATGACCATTTAGAACTTCCATTAACTCCTATCAAGCTTACTAATTAACCTTAAATACAAAATGCATCAGTTTTCATTTTCTGGCAGATTGCACTACCTTCAAAGAAATATTTCTATAAAGTAATCTACAACTCAAAATTCAATTATGTTTGTTCTGAAAGAAACTAGATTCAATAATCTTTTCAACCATATAAAATAATAGACCAAATTCAACTTGTACAATTTATGGCTAATTTTCAAAGTCAATTACAATGCTGGAATTCAGAACAGACTGATGCTTTATTTTCTGACCTTTCGCCGCTTAAAAATTCATATCTTTTGACTCAGACCTTGAAATCAGTTTCCGTTTGTTGGACACGAAACTAGACGAAAACATCTTTACATAGGTATAAAATTCATCATCTAACCATTTTTGTAGAATTTATGGTGAATTTTCGAACTTACTACTAAATTCAATTTTCTACATAGCTTTCCATGATTAACTTCTAATTTATATTAACTTCTTCTTACTTCTCTACTTCTATTTACCAAATGTTCATTATGGTCCTTGATAACCATTTTGAACATTAAACAATTGTTCAAGCCCAATTTGAACAATCTCACTTTGAATCAATATTCTTTTTAATCCTTAAACTTTGTAAAAGTGACATTTTAGTCACTACACCACATTTGTACATTAAATTCATGTACAAATTGACTATTTACTTATTTCTAACATTTCTATAAATTTTCCTTTGATTTCCAACTTTGATCAATTTAGACCTTTACTAAAAAAAATTATTTCGAAATGGTCCTTCACATTTCTTTTCTTGTCATTTCAATCCCTTTAACTCCCTATCTTGCTCGAATCCTCAATTCTATCAAATAATATTAAATTCAAGATTCATCTCTTAACTTTCTTCATTACCCGAAATGGTCCCTCTATTTACCAAAATTTTCATTTTGGTCCCTAATTTTCAAATCAAGCTAATTCACTCATAATTCATCAATTCCAATGCTAAAATAATTTTCTCAATAATTTCCCCCATAATTCCAATTTCAATCGAATTGCTCACTTGAATTCTATTAGGGAATTTCTTTATTCCAACATCAAAAATCAAGCTTATAATATCATAATCCATTCAATTTCATCCTTAATTTAACTTTCTAACCAAAATCCCCAAAACTTAGGGTTAGGGTTTATAACCTTGAACATGGAATTAAACTAAATTCAAGCTTGTTTTCATGCCTACAACACCTTATTCATTCAAATCAAACTTCATATTGAACATGTATTCATAAATCTCACAATCTTCTTCTTCAAAAACATAAGCTATATTTAACCTTTTTATACAAAACTAATATTAAAATAAAGAGAATTAAGCTTAGATCACTTTATTTCAAAGGATCATACCTTAATTTTAATTTTAAATCTTCCAAATCAAGCTTGAAATTGATGTTCTCTTCTTCCTCTTCTTTCTTTCTAGCTCATGAAATGTTGATGAAAGATGAACAAATTTTTTTTGTTCATCTTTTTGTCTTTTAATCCACATATTAAAATTAAATGAATATTAAATTCATTTAATTAGTGAAATTACCAAATTGGCCTTTTAATCCAATGGCCTAATTTAATCTTATCAAAAACCAAGGGCTATGATTTAATCCATGTGTTTTTTCACCTTCCAAAAATGCCCTCAAAGTGTCAAAATATTTCAAAAATGCCATCCATGTCAAAGGACTAATTTGCCCCCCCAACTAGTCTTTATTTACTAACAAGTCTTAAAATTTGCCATGCATTAAAATTGAACCAAATTGGTTCCATCCCAGCCGGCCTCATTTATATCTTAGATTTTTATTTATGGCATTTATTCGATCCAAATATTCAAATTTCACTCAATACGATTTCTAAATTTTCTTTCTTTGAACTTTAAAGCTTTATAGCCACTAATATAAGCCTCGTATGAAAAATCCGAGTAACACAAAAATGCCATTCTTAGGGGTGAAATGTTCATTTACGGGGTTAAAATACATAACTTTTGAAAATTACACTTTGGTCCATGAACTTTTCCAAAGTTTATACTTTGGCCACAAAACTTCAAATTTTTCATTTTGGTCACTGAACTTCAATTCCCATTTCAATTTTCCTCAGATTTTTACCAAACATTGGAAGTACCCAATTCAGCTCACTATCTATCACATGATACTTTTAAACCTTAAAATTTTCCTTTCATAAAGACTTAGACTGAATTTTCTTAACTCGGTCTATTATTCCGATAATTATTGAAAATATTCATAGCATAAGGTTTCTCTTAGAAATCCTTTATTTGAAATCCATACGAATATTTTCTACTTTCACTGAGTCCAAAATGTCGATCAGAAACATTTTTATGGGACATTCCCAAAGGTCATTCATCCTAATATTTCTCTAGCTTGAGCACGCTTAACAACTTCATTCGATCCAAATTCGATAACTTCTACTGTATCTAAATTCTCAAAACTGATATCAAGGTTCTTATTTCGATCAGATTCACCCTTATATTGAATAAAATTACTTGTTGGAGAAATTTATACTTTAGCCCCAAACTTTTCCAAAGTTTATACTTTAACCCCTAAACTTTCAAAAATTTACATTTTGGTCACTGGCCAAAATTTAGGATATTACAGAAGTATTTGTATATGTTTAATAAATTTAAGTGAAAGGATGGATTATTGTTCATGCTTTATTTGCTTTAAGCTACCTCACTAAGTAATCATACTTATTCATCCTTTTACTATCTTTCAGGATAAGTTTGTTTTTGGTTAGCTTTTGAGCTTGGACAAGATCACTAGAAGTCAAGTTTGTATGTCTTGTATTTTCATAAAGAACTCCTACATGGTGGCACATAATCATTGGTTATGCATAATGCATTTACTTATTTCTTTGAGTTCATAAGTGTATAATTTTCTTAAGTAACTATAGCTATTTGTAATGGCCTTTTATGCTTTTTGGTTGTTTGCTTGCTAAGTTCGGTTTATTATGGTAATTTATTAGTTGCTTGAAAGCTAAGCCATGCTGGAAATATATTCAAATGCTTGCTGATAGAATAAGATTAAAGAATATAAAACAAAATGCTTGTTATGCTATGAGAAGGTTGATTATTTAGTCATACGCATAGTAGTTGTCTATGCTTTACAAACAATATTAGAAAGGTCGATTCTTAGGTGATTGTTGGATTGATTGTTTTACTAGTATCTTACCATGAACTGCTTGATTGATTCAAATAAAATAATTGCAAAGTTTTTGTTGAGTATTATAAGTTAGAAATCAAGGATTGAGTCTTAAGGTTGAAAAGTCTCCATTGAATTATTCACGTTAGTTAAATGAATGCATTATAAACTAGTGATAATCATATGGAATTAGACAAATGTATTAATGTTACATGCTAGTAGTTCTAGCTCTAAGGAAATGATCTATGGATTTCGATGTCCTTATTGCTAATTCGGAAAGATAATGTTGGAATAACAAAGGCATAGTTAATAGCTAAAGGTTTAAGATGTCTCATTAATGAATGAATTGTTTTAATTCAGTTGGCCTAATTTGTTAAAAACCTGGGAAGATTAAACTCGATGTCTAGGTCACTTTTGTAACGAATGGTTGAACGTCTTTAAAGGTAAATTTCTTTGAATGCTTGAGAAATGAAAAGTCTTGTTTCGATGATCAAGTTATGTTCTTGAACTCTTATGAGACAACTTGAGTCAAGGTTTAAAATTGTTGCTAAATCTTGAGTAATTGAAGTTTAATCTTGTATTTGATTTACCTTTTATGTTTTGAAATCAGGATTTACATGTGCTAAGTCTTTCCTTGTTGGTTCTGTAACACTTTCTAGTTCGGTTTACTCCTGGACCGGGTTAGGGGTGTTACAGGTTAAGATCGATCGACCAAAAAAATAAAAGCGTCTAAACAATTTTGAGATATCGATGTCCATACATCATATATAGTTATACATCCCTAGGTTAGGGGCATGCTAACATATCATCAAATCATTTTCTCTCTTTTGACAAGAACAAATGCAGCAAAGATTTCAATCCACAACTTCGTTTGTGAAGAGGTAGATCCTAGCAAAGAATTAAGAGTTCTTGAACTCGCCCAACTAGTCCAAAGATTTTTTGGCCTTCAACTTTTTGGGAGCTATTAACATCTTTTCATGCCAACGCGATAAGAAGGTGATGCATCACTTTAAGGTTTCTTGGTCTTTAGCTTTTTGGGAGCGATAAAAATCTTCTATTGCTCTCACCATAAGAAAGCAGTATATCATTTTAAAGATCTTTTGACCTTCAGCTTTTTTAGAGCGGTGAACATCTTTTCATGCCGACACGATAAGAAGGCAATGCGTCATTTTAGAGTTTTTCGGTCTTCAACTTTTTGGGAGCAGCAAAAATCTTCTGGTACTCTCGCTATAAGAAAGAGAGACGCCATTTTAAAGATCTAAAACCTTCAGCTTTTTGGTAGTGTTGACGTGATAAGAAGGTGATGCGTCATTTTAATGTTTTTCTGTCTTCAGCTTTTGGGAGTAGTGAAATTTTTTTTGTACTCTTACAATAAGAAAGTGAGTCACCATTTTAAAATTCTTTTAACATTCTTCTTTTTGGGAGTGATAAACATTTTTTCTTGATGACGCGATAAGAATGCGAGGCTCATATTAAGGATTTTCGATCTTTAACTTTTTGGGAGCAGTTAAAATTTTCTAGTACCTACACAATAAGAAAGTGGGGCACCCTTTCAAATATTTTAAACTATCAGTAGGACATCAGTGCATGATGATTTGGGCTATCACCTTGAAGAAGAAATCTGCCAAGAAAAGTGAAAAGTTCTAAATAGAAAAAACTCGTAGCTCTAAACTTAATCCAATTTTTCTTAACAAGAATTTTGTACGCTTAAAGGCCCATCCTCTACGGCAGGGTACAAAGTCGAGGCCTTTGATCCACTTTACATAAGGAAATGCAAATCGAATCAACTGGGGCGGTCGAATAACAATTATTTATAGTAGCACCCACGAAAAAATGTACGGAATATCAAAAAAATTTTGGGACGGAGGCACGCGTGCTAAAAAAACATCAACTTGGAAGCGCCATAATATAATAAAGAAAAAGAATGAATCCGCGCTCGAAATCCGTTTTTCAGGTTTTCCTTTAAGAGAAGTCTCGAATCATGACTTGTTTCAATAGCTTTTCGGAGGAGTGAACCATCAGGCAGAATAGATACCGAGTTCGGGGGGCAAATTATAGCTTTCAAGCGAGACAACTCATCAACCATTGGTGCAGGATTGACCACTCAGCTATCCAAGTTACGTAAAATACACTAAAGTTTTTCCCTGCCGGCATACTTTGAGTCCCAAACTTTTTGTCTAAAGCAAATGCTGGAAGTCCAAGATGGTGGTTTGGAACATCCAAGAGGACACCAGACAGGTAAGAGGGACAAAATTAGTACTTTTAATCTTTTCTCTATTCTCGTTTTACAAGAATAAACAAAGAGCAGCAACTAAATTAATAAATCATTTATTATTATTATTATTTTATTTTATTCAGTTATTTATTTTCTTCATTTATTTACTTCTATTACTATTATATTAATATTGTAATAAAAATTAAAATTAATTAAATAAAATCAATCCATTTTACATAATCTTAAACCCAATTTAAATTACAAAGCCCTATATAGCCCGTTGGCCCAAACAATAAATGTAATATAGAAACCCTGATTCTGCTTTCTTTTTTGTGCAGCCCAATCGTGGTCGTTCGATCCAATCTGATCTAACGATTCAGATTAAACCGAAGAAGACCGACCAGCTTCCCTCACCGGCATATGGGAGTCACGCAACGAAACTCTTCACCTTTTGCGTGGGGTTCACACGCCCCTCCAGACCCTCCAACTTTGTGTCACGTCTGCTAGGAGGACCACAACAATGGCTACATAGACGAACGACGGCTTTCTCTTCCTGGTCCCCTCCTCTTCGGTAGCCACGGCGACACATACAAGCAAAAAAGGAGAATATCAGAGTTTTACAGCATTTTACAGAGATAAAAAATGAATTAGGACCAATGAGGCTTTTCTATGTATTTATATTTTTCTGAAAAACATTGTAATTTCTAGATATAAAACAGAAACCCCAAACAATGTAAAATTCATTCAGGAAATCAATAAAAAAATCTCAAGCTTTTTAGAGGTATACTCTCTAAATTTTCTTTTTGAATAGAAAATAAGAGAAAGGATTAGGGTTTTTACCTAAAAAAGATGTATTCGGACTGTCGCTCTTTGGTCGAGGTTTCATCTTCGATGATAGATGGAACCCGTTTGACCAATGATATGAGGTTTTCGAGTGTTCTTCATTATAAAATGGTTTTCAAAAATGAAAAAGAAAATGGGTTTTCATCTATGTTTTATAGATCTAGGGCGAGGGAGGCTTTATTTTGAAAAATTAGTGCTGATTTTGGTTTCTCGAAGAGAAAAGGGATCTTGGGATGTTTCTAGAGTACGCCGACATCGACGAACGACAGTCGGTACGGCGAGACCCCATCGATTTTTTGACTTGACGGTGGTTTGGGGGTTGCAATTCATGTTTTTTGTGATGAATAAGAAGAACAAGGGTTGATGTTCATCCTTTTTTTCCTAGTTTGATCCGAAAAGTTAGGGGTTGGGTTGTTTTTGGTTCCAGAGAATAAGGGTTTTTTGAAGAGTTTTTTTAGAAAGGGCAATAAGGGGTTTGTAATGACCGAAGGTTGGGTTTTATAGCAGTGTTTTTAAAAATTAGATTAATAGCATTATAGGACCTTCGCCCTTTCATAGTTTTTTCATAGTCCTTCGTGTTTTAAAAACCTTTAAATCTAATCCCAATTTTGTTTTTCACCTTTGGTGTCTCCCGATTAATGACCCCTGTATTTTGTCTTGTTTTGCAATCTAGTTCGAAGACTAAAGGTTGACCCTTAATTGGGAAAGATACCTTATTCGAGGTATTCCCCTTTTAGTCCCTGATCTTTCCCTTTTATTTAATACCTGCCGTTTAGTTTCATGTTATTTATGCTTTTGCCTTGTTATTTTAATTTCAGTCCTTTGTTTTGTTGATATTGTTATATTCGATATGTATTATCTATTTAAATGTTGTCTTTAGTTTCATATTTATTTATATTCATGCATATGTTTATTTTAATAATTATATTAATTGTACATGCATATATATTCTGAAGCATTTAGATTCAGGTCTCAACATTTAGATTACATTTCGGTAATCTAATGGGAGTGTTATTCGAACCATTCAGGTGTCTGTTGTTGTAAATGAAAAATATTTATATTTTATGTGGCATTGTCATGCATACATGCATTTATAGATTAGCTATTAAATTAAGTCGAATTTTTATTTTTCTTTATAAATACGATATGAACTCTTAGGTACTAATTTATGTGGCATTTATAAATGCATTTATATTTTATTTGGCGTTGTCATGCATACATGCATTTATGGATTAGCTATTAAATTAAGTCAAATTTCTATTTTTCTTTGTAAATACGATATGAACTCTTAAGTACTAATTTATGTGGCATTTATAAATGCATGCATGCATTTATGCATTTATATATTTTATATTTTATGTGGCATTGTCATGCATACATGCATTTATGGATTAGCTATTAAATTAAGTCGAATTTTTAGTTTTCTTTGTAATTACGACATGAACTCTTAGGTACTAATTTTTGGGCGTGGTGGTAGTACAAATCCTTCCTCACACGTAACCGACTCCCGAACCCGATTTTTTATTTTCTCTGATTACTTCAGTATCCAGTCTACCTTATTCAAGTGACCAATGGCAACTCCCAAATTTTATTTAAAATACGATTTTTTCAAGAATATTCCCAAAGCCAAAATTTTTAGGAAAAAGAGGGAACTTTTGAAAATTTTAATTAATCGCTACAGATTGCTCATACAAGCTATCTTCCCCAATACCTATGTCGGTAAGTTTTATGAGCATATTTGGAGTATAAATTGCACAATTTGTATATCTAAAGAATCTCTTCGAATGCTTTTTGCCCTAGTTGTCATCACATGATAGAAGATGCAAGTCATGTTAGCAGATTATGTGTTTTTGCGAGACTAGTCTAGACTGGTTTAAATTTTACTTGGCCATGCTGAAATTGCTATTACAGTATGGTCACGATTGTTTTCACGCAACAAATTAATCCATGAAGGAGTGTATCAGGGAGAAAATGACATGATCACCTTTGCTCGCAGCTATCTGTCTGAATTGGGGGAAATATCCTCCGGACTTGGTCACCCACACACTCAAGCTGAGGTATTTGGGTCCCCACGGACCCCACCCTCCGACCCCTCGGTAAAATTAAATTTTGATGCAAGTTTCTCGGCTGCAGAGCATAAATCCTGGTCAGGTATCATTATTCGTGATAGTAATGCAGAAATTCTTGGATCAGCTTTCGGTATCAATAACAATGTCCTCTGGGTGTTTAAAGCAGAGGCATTATCGGCTCTCCAGGGTATCCAATTTGCAAAAGACTTGGGCTGTCAGGACTCAGGACTTGATTGTGGAGGGTGATTCTCGAACCATTATCAACAAATTGTCGACTTATGTAACTGACCTTTCGGTTATCCGACCGATAATCCACGATGAAAGGAGTCTTTCTCGAACCTTTCGCCATTGTTGTTTCACCTTCATCGGTCGTAACGGGAACAAAGCTGCACATGCAATGGCCTCCATCGGAAGAAATAAGAACACTATTGACAGATACTGGGTCAACGAGGCAGCTGTTGGTGCCCTTCGAGCTTCTGATGCCGACCGTCGATGGCTCGATCCTCCATAAATGTTGTTGTTTTCGAGCAATTTTGGGGGGTTTTCTTCATCCTTGTGCCTTACCCCATCTCCCTTTTTATGGACATTTAACTTTGTTTTAAGTTGTGTACATTTTTTTTTCGATCTCTTCCAATAAATGCTCAGGTGGTACCGTTCTTCAAAAAAGATTACTCAACTTTATATCTGTCTCAAGTCCAATAAAAACAAACTAGGAAAGTCCTGCATAATTTAACCAATAGGACACTTATTTATACTGAAACTAAAATTAACTAGATAACCCACGTGTGATTTATATAGAATAAAACTCAAACATGAAATTTTAACAATTCCAAAATTTGACTCTTATCAGCAAGTCAAATAATTACTTTTTATATAATATTTACACTATTTAAAGTTTTCTCATCTAAAAATTAAAACTTTTTTTTGATAAATTTTAATTTTATTCCTAATCTTACCTAAAGGGAGGGGAAAGAAAACTTTAGGAAAAAAAGAGTGCTCCTTATGGATTTAGAACCTGTGACCTAAGGGAATACGAATGAACAAAAATAAACAGCTTGACCAACTTGTTAAATATACTTATTCAAATTATTAAACATTTAACCATACTTAGTCTCACATTTTATATGTAAGACTGACAACGATTTCAATTGAATTAATTATTTAAATAAACTAGATAGACTTTCTGGTGTACGAGACTCAAATATAAAAGATGCTTATTGAAGAAAAAAACCAATTGAATTCTTGACTTTAATTCTGATTGAAAAACCAGTAATTATGATAGATGACGGTCTGTTGCATGAAAAAGGTTTGATTCACTCAAATCTTCTTCCGAAATTTTTATATATTTTGTTCATTTTTGAAATTTTAAAATAACAATAAGAATAAAACATTTATTTAATCAAGCAAAAGTCACCTCCAAAACTCTATCGCCTCGTTTCGTACATTAGGTGTAAAAAAGTGTATTGTATTAAATAAAATGTGCGTATTAAAAAGATGGATGAAAGATGGTTGTTATTTTATCTAGGCGTTTGGTTGTGAAATTTGTGATAAAATTAAAAGATAAGTGTTATATATAGATCTACCTTTTTACCCTTAAAATTCTAGCTTTATATTTTTTCATTGTTTTGACATTGATCATTATACTGTTTTTAGGGTTTAGGGTTCATAATTTAGGTTTTAGGGTTTGAAGTTTATGTTTTATTGTTTGGAGTTTAGGGTTTAGAGTTTAAGCTTTATAGTTTGGGGTTTTGTGTTCATGATTTAAGGTTTAGGGTTTGGAGTTTAGAGTTTGGAGTTTAGAGTGTAGGGTTAAGGGTTAGGGTTTAGAGTTCAATTTTAGGGTTAGGGTTTTTTTGTTCATGGTTTAGGGTTTAAGGTTTGGAGTTTACGATTTAGAGTTTGTAGTTTAAGGTTTAGGGTTCATGATTTGGGGCTGTGGTTTATGGGTTTAGGGTTCATGATTTATGGCCTATAGTTTAAGGTCTAGATTTTAGGGTTTAAGGTTTAGTGTTTGAGGTTTAGGGTTTATGGTTTGAGGTTCATGGTTTAGGGTTAAAGGGTTTTGGGTTGGTGTTTAGGGTTTAGGGTTTGATGTTTAGTCTTTAGGGTTTATAATTTAGGATTTATTGTTTAGTGTTTTGGAGTTTAGAGTTTGGAGTTTAGTGAAAAATAGTATGAGTGTATAATTGACAAAACTTGCGTTAATTGACAAAACTTGCAAAACTTTCGTATTAAATAAACATGATGAAGGTGATAAAGATGTATTAAATTGAGTATAAAATAAATATCACCCAACTTATATATAAAATAATAAACCGCATTAAATTTTACATCTACCAAATGCACGTATACAAATAAATTTTGTAATAAAGACGTATTAAATAATATATTGCTCTAATTACAACTTAATCAAACGAGGCGTATGGGTTTAATTTAATCCATGGAAGTGGGTGCAACACCGAATAACTTAACCAGCGCGTTTTTTGTGAAATTTCGAAATTATTTTTCAATTACATTTCAACCCTTTAACATAATTTAGTTAACGAGAAAAAGATTAGAAAAAAGAAGTGACATTTTACAGTTCCATCTTGGACGAAGGTGGTAAAATAGGGATGCTTTGCTCATGCCTGAAAAAATTTTCTGGATCAATCTGGGTCTTCACTTGAGCCAACTTGTAAAAATTTCCCATGAAATATTTAATCCCCCAAACGCTTGCTTCTTCATAACTTGTTTTGCCATTGTCATCATTCACTCCAATGTCAACATCTCTGTAATTAATATAAGCTCGTCGTGGGGATTTCGAAACAAAAGGACCCATGAAACTGTAAAGCCTTCGGGTCCAATTCACATACCATTCGGATCTGGCGTTATCTTCCACTGGCCATCCCACGCTGTATACAATCTTATAAAGGATTCCACCTCTATGAGGATATGGGGTTGCAGTGGATGGAATTTGATCCATTATGCCACCGTATGCAATGAAACTTATGGTGGCAGAGTGTGCTTCTTCCTCCAAAAGTCTTTCCCAAACCCCTTCAAATGCAGTCTCTGGAATGGGTTCTATCACATAATCGGATTTCGATTTGAACGACGGGCTCAAAAGAGGGTTCTGGTGAGTTCTGT
The DNA here is from genome assembly GCA_019671005.1 of Hibiscus mutabilis. Taxonomy (NCBI): domain Eukaryota; kingdom Viridiplantae; phylum Streptophyta; class Magnoliopsida; order Malvales; family Malvaceae; genus Hibiscus; species Hibiscus mutabilis. Next base: position 13,969,247 of record CM033746.1, on the reverse strand, counting down.
CCAGCAAAATGTTTAAGGTGTCATTTGGGAGTAAGCCCATGTAGAGAATGGATTGAAGCCAACTCATTTCAGTGCAGTCTTCTCTCACCAATCCTAGCTCCGGGAAGCTCTCTTGCATTATCGGAAGAAGCTCGTCGATCGTGCCGAGGAATGACGCGTGGAAGGAAGCGACGACCGTCTTCTTCGTCACTCCATCTCCATCGATGTTGATCGGTGCGAAGGTGATTCCGGAGTAGAACACGATTGGAAGCTTGTGGGCAATGGATTGCCATTGATGAACCACTTTGGTGGCATTTTGTTCCAAGATCTTGTTCACAGTGTATAAGGTCACGGTCTTAGGAATCGGAACCAATTGTATTTTCCACGCAACAACGATCCCAAAGCTTCCTCCTCCGCCACCTCGAATGGCCCAAAACAGATCTTCCCCCATCGATTTCCTATCAAGAAGCCTCCCTTTAGCATCAACAAGTTGTGCATCAATTACGTTATCGGTTGCGAGACCGTATTTTCGGAACAATAAACCGTATCCTCCGCCGCTCATGTACCCTCCGATCCCAACAGTGGGGCATAAACCAGCTGGAAACGTAAGTGTGTCGGCTTCTTTGGCAAGTTTGTAATATAATTCTCCAAGAATCGCACCGGACTGAACCCATGCAACTTTGTTTTCAATATCGATATCAATAGATCGTAGATTGACCATATCGATAAGGACGAACGGAACTTGAGAAACGAACGAGGAACCTTCGAAATCATGGCCCCCGCTTCGAGTTCTAATTTGGAGTCCATGTTTTCTCGAACAATGGATTGTTGATTGAATATGGGAAACACTGGATGGTGTTACAATGACCAAAGGTTTAGGGGTTGTTGGCGTAGCGAATCTAAAGTTTCGAATTGTGGAATCCAAAACAGATGAATATGAAGAGTTATTTGGTGAGTGAATAACTGAGGTAATCGAGGATGAATCTTGGGGATGAAGCGATGAAAGGCAATGGACGAATTCCTCATTCGCATGAGCTAAAACAATGGCTGAAAAAACCATAAGAAAAACAAAGGGAGACGCTGAAAAGGGAAGAGACTTCATTTTTTGGAACTGTTTGGTATGCTATGATTCTGAGCTGGGAGTTCATCCATTTATAGGGCTAGATTCCATGCTCTGCAGATGACAAGAAATTGAAGTGTTGATTTTGAATTCAAACACCAATTGAATGGTCAATATAATTTAATTGAGTGTCGGATCACTACATCACGAATTTCCTCGATAAAATTGTTTATAAACCTTTCTACACAATGGGGTTTGACGTTTTCAAAACTTACCTGCTTTGAACTCCCATAACTTATTGCAAATTGGGATTTATCTTATGTTTAGATACTTGGACCGGTGTTAAACAAATAATACATATAAGTTAGTCAAACCATTTCTTATAATAATCAAAATTCAAACTTGGCATACAAATATGGGTTCTAAATAAGTGATACGAATGAATTTAATGTTTGGATATGAAAATTTAACAACGTTACACATGATGGGAGAATTTTATTACCCTCTTGATCTTACGCAATTAGATAGAATTAGTTTATGCTCGTACCGTTAACATGGATATATAAAGACCGAACACCCATAATTCAAAATGTTGGATGAAAATAAATTGATAGATGAAAGTGAATGAATGAAGATATAAAAGTAATTGAATTTTACACCGTGTAAGTAGATCTACTTACACCGTGTAAAATTTAATAACATATGAATTTTGACATGAGGCATATATTTTACTATTCAAAAAAGTAATTAAATTTTACGCTGTGTAAGTAGATCCTAACCTTATATACATATATAGACATCATATAAATTTTGATATGACATATTTTTAGTTAAATATGATCTTCAGCTCTTTAAAATATTAAAAATTTGACCTTCAACCTCTCAAAGGCAATACATGTGTACAGGATATTTTTAAAATCTTATAATTTTATAAAAAAATTTGAAGTTTATAAATATCATGCATGCTATCATATCAACACCATTAACAATGTAATATTTTGATTATCATTTTCAACGAGAAAATGTGATTTAACGCATACCGAAAATGTTAAGGGTCAAATTTAATTAAAAGAATAAAGAGCAAATAAAAAACAAATGTAAACATTGATGATTAAATTTATTATTATGCCAAAAAATAATTATAAGCATAATAAAAATACATAAAAAAGTTATAAATATACATGAACAAATAATATCTCTTTTACATGTTTCATCCATATGGATAGATAAAGGCATAACTATAAAATTAAATGTTTAAAGTATATATTTTTAAAATCTTTAAAATAATTTTATCAAAAAATATTCTTTTTACTTTTTTAAAAAAAAATTATGACCTTGTTTGGCAATTAGCTGATAGCGGATTATATTAGCTGATAGCAGATAACTGATTTGACTAGCGGATTACATTAGCTGATTATATAAAAATGTTTGGTAAAATTAACTGATAACTAATAGTTGTTTGATTATTTGAATAAGCAAAATAGCATATAAGAACATGATTATATTTAATACTTGTTTGAATAGTTTATTAGTTATTAATATTTTGTATCTATTAATATTAATTAGATTGTAATAACTAATTTTTTAATATCATTACTGAGCATATATGAGCATTTACACATAAATTTTTTATTTGTGAAATTAGTTTTTTAATATAATTACTATCGATTATCCTCTCATTTTTTTCAACCTCCCTCTGTTGCCCGCTCCCTTGTATCCCACGAAATCCTTGTATTTCCAAAATAAAATCTTGTTCTATTGTTCACCCGACCTTCAAGTCTCCATTGAACTTCACTAGTTAGTCGTTGTTTGAATGTCTTATCATTTTAGGGGTTTCGCAGATTTTGGGAGTTGGGTTTAAGGGTTTTTTTTATAAAAAAAAATTATGGATTTAGGTGGTTTGTAAGAGATAAGAAAATATTAAGTTTTATTTAGAAACTAATAGTTTTGAATTTTTTATATAAAACATTAAAGGAAATTATAAACCAACACCTAAATAAAAAATATAATTTAAATGCTTATTTTACGGTTAAACTATAGATAGCTTATATATTTACATTTTGATACACGAGATGTATAAAAAAATTATACAATCTTTCATATTTAAACTATAAAATTTATTTCTAAAAATTATAAAATTTAAAAATTAAATCCCTAACCCTAACACCCTAAATCCTAAATCACTAACCCTAGCACAATAAATCCTAAACTCTAAACCCTAGAATCTAAATTTCAACCATAAACCCTAAATTTTAAAGACTATAACCTAAACTATAATCCTCTAAACCCTAAAATTGAATGATTATTTGTTAGATTTATAGTTTAAAGTTTAGGTTTAAGGTTTAGAGTTTAAAGATTTATGCTGTAGGATTTAAAATTTAAGAGTTAGGGTTAGAACTTAAATATTAAAGACTAATTGATTACTGACCAGAAAAAATCTTATATATATATATATATATATATTGCTGAAAAGATTCTCTCCCTTAAAATTTAATAAACAAGATATTAATTTAAAGTTTAAAATTCAAGGTCAGTAAGCACATAACCTGAATTCTTATAATCTAATCTATATTTGGCATATCGTAGGTAAATCAAACAAGCCGCTACCAACGTCATAAATGTTTATTACTAATTGATTTATATTTTTTATTATGTTGTATGGTTGACTTCCAATTCTTATAATAGGTCTTTGGACGGCTGTTATAGCTAATTTAAGTAGTTTTTTCTGAAATTATTGTACATGTAGACTTTTCTTCAACATCTAACCCAATGATTTCATATATTATTGTTACCAATGACCGCCTAATTGTAGGATATTTTGAGGTTTTTTAGTTTTATGTCGGGTAAAGTATGTGTAGTTTATGTTCGAACATATTTTAATTTATTTATTGAGATTTTTATTGTTTGGGATTGTATTCATAAGAGTCAACATACTTTTTATATTTAAATCTAATTTTCAACTACGCTTCTATCATACATTTTAGTAGTACTAAAACTTGAATTTATCATCATCAATTAAATGTGTCAAAATATGTGATAGAAGTCAAGTTTATGTAATAAAATGTGTGTCAAAAGTAAAATTTATGAATCAATTTAGAAAAAATAATATAAAACTAGTTTGATGAGTGTAGAATTTAAGATTTATATTAAAATTTAGAGTTTAAGATTTAGGCTTTTGGGTGTTAGAGTTAGGAATTTAGGTTTTAGATTTTATAATTTACATATGAAGGGTTGTGTAAAATTTTTTATATAACTTGTGTATCAAAATATAACCCATTAATTAATCTTATTTATAATACTCGTTAAAATTTAACTATCATGTGTGAATATAAATTTATTTTTATATTAATTTAATTGTCAGCATGCGTGGGCTCCATTAGTATCTAGTTTTTTTCTTCATTGTAGAATTAGTTTGATTGGTGGATATAAAAGTATGATTTTCATGGGTTTTCCTTTGACTGTTTGGAAAAAAACAATTTTTTTTTTGAAAAATTAAAATTGAGCAAATAAAGTATAACAGTTCAAATGTCATCGTGGGATCTGGTCCACCCCAACTTTTATAGCTTAATTATATTTTAAATTCTTAAAAATTTTATAACTATGAAATTTAAGTCTTTTGTCTCTCTTAAAAAAAAATTAATTTAATTTTTTTAAGACTTGGTCATTTCTGAAGCTAATAGAATTAAGTTTTGTCAAAAGGTTTGGTTTAATTATTTTTTTAAGATATGTCGATTTTGAAAGTAGGGAAATTAAATATCAACCTTCTATTTTAAGGTTATCTTTTAGGGACATTTTAATTTCATAGATAAACAATTTGACCCTTCCTATAACTTCATCCTAGTACCTAGTTTCGTCCTTTCCATAATTTTATCCTAGTTACACCCCTACATGTTGTCACTGTAACGCCCCGGTTTCGGGCCTAGATGTTTTAAGGGTTGGTTCGAAGGTCCGGTGGACAGTATTAGAGATTCGAGTCAGTTTCGGGATTTAAATCGAATTAAATATTTTTAAAGGTGATAAAATTATGTAAAAATGTTCTAAAATCATTATTAAATATATTAATGATTGTGGTGAAATCAATTTTTGAAAACAAGTTGTGGAAATCGGACATTTTGGACTAGTGACCAAAATGCAAACTTTGAAAAATGCTTTTAGTGACTGTTTTGTAAAGAGTAAAAACTTTGAATATTGAAGGAGCTAATTGCCCAAAAAGTATAATATCAGACTGTATCCCTTAATTGGCTATTTTTAAAGTGTTTTGGAAAATATAAATAGGTTGGGGAGAATTAATTTGGTTATTAAATCTTTTAAACAAAAGTTACGTAATTAACTTCCTCTCAAATATTTTCTCTCACAATCTCTCCAGCCAAACATCAATCTCTTCTTCTAAATCTTCATGTAAATCTTTATTTTCTTAAATCTTTTGTTTCCAAATGATTTCTTGATGTTAGTTTACCAAAACCTTATTGTTTTAACTTTATTTTCTCATGTAAATCATCCAATTAAGGGAGAAAGCATCCATTAGAGGTAAAGTTCATTCTTCTTCTCTAATAAAAGGTTCTTTACTGAAATTCCCAAGTTGCTGACTCTTTACAATTGTTTTCTAATGTGTTTTGATAGTTTAATTAAAGAAAATTGGTTTAATTGTGTTTGGATTGATGAAATTGACATATTTCGAATTGGATCTGTTTTGTTGGGTTTATGATCAGATTGGATCAAGATTTTGATGTTTAATTGAGTTAATAACTTGGTTTTAACACTGTAATCCTGAAACAAGTTGAATCTCTAATGTTTAAGGTTGTTAGTTAAGGGTTTTTGTAAGGTTAATGGAGTTTGATCACTGCTGGAAGTAAAAGGATGTTGGAAAAAAGTTTTTAGATGTTAATTGATGAGGTTTGATGTATTGAATTGTTATATTATGGCTGGGTTAAGTTTTGGATGTGTTTGAGGATGTTTTCGATAAGTTTCAGATGGTTTATGAATGGGCAACTTGTGAGTTGCGGGTAATTGCTTGCTGGCAATGGTTTGAATGCATAATGATGCATTTGCCCTCTGGTTTTATGTGGTTAAAAACAGGGGATAATCAAGACGACGAAGCTTGACGTTGATTGTTGCTTTTCGGGAGCTCGATTCGCGTTGGCGAGCAAAGTGAGGTGTATCAGTGAGTGGAAACTAGTTTAAACGCCTTTAAAAGGATTAATAAGGGTTGTTGGGAGTTTAGGATAAGCTTGAAACGCTTACCTAAGCTCGGGAGTAAGTTTCCCTCTTTTGCTCTTTAATATCAGTTTGGATATGAGCATGTGTAATTCATGTTTTGGTCGTAAACATGGTTTGTTTTTACTTACTATAAATGCATGATTTTGAGTACATATGCAGTGATTTAAAAGTATATGAGATACTAGTGAGCATTGGTTTTCATTCCGGTCAAGAATGGTGTTATTGCTTTGGTAATGTGATTTGCATATGTGGTGATTTTGTATAATGCATTGTAAAACAGTGAGTAAATGGTTTTGTAAATGATATATTGGCTATGTGACATGATGAGAAAACATTCGGATATAGTTGGCATGCCATAGGATGAAGTGCACTATAATATGTTAAAAATCAGTCATGGTTAAGGGTCCTTGAGGTAAGCGGCCGGCTACTCAGACTATGATGTTATCACTTGGGTTGAGTGGTCGGTTCTCCTTGTTGGTTTTGATCTTACGGTCGGCAAGGTTGTTATATCATGCGGTCGGCATGGTATGGGTTATGGTAGTGGTCGATTATCATGAGAGGTCTGTGTATCTGAATTGTAAGGTTAACGGTCGATTACATAAAGGTTAGCAGTCGGCTAATCAAGGATAGTGGTCATCTATCCGGTGTCACTATAATTGCCAATATATGTAAGTTCATGAGTTGAACCTATTTTATAATGCTTTGGAATTTAAGCGTGGTTTTGTAATTTAATGCTTTGAGATTAAGCATGAGATGACTTATTGCTTTGGGATTTAAGCACGTGATTTGTAAATGTTGTTGCATATGGTCGATATGCATGTTTCGATTGGAATCATTGAAAATGCTTTGGACGCAAGCATGGTTTGAAAAAAAGTGTTTAGTTTTCAAAGGATTTTAAATGCATCATTGTTTTAAGAGCATTCTCACTAAGCATGTGTGCTTGCGCTCTCTTTTTCCTAATGATATAGGGTATTAAGGTTTAGGGACAGCAAATGCAATGTTTAAAGTGATCCAAGTGCAAGACTACTTGAGTATGAACTCGGTTTATGTTTACGGTTAATAAGGTAATGTGTTCGCCATGTTTTTAGGACTTGTATTCCTATTTCCCATGGTTTTTAAGCATGTGAAATGCTGGATTTTATGGTTGGTTTGTTGTTGTTAAGCTTGTTGAGAATCTTTGCTTATGTTGGTGCTTGATGGGTGCTTAGGTATGTATCTAGTTGACTTGGATTTGTTGCCATATTTTGATGATTCAAGCATGTTTATTATGATGCTTTAGATATGTATGCCTTTAAAGTGTCAGATGAGAGTTTTGGTTATGTGGCAAAATGATATTAGGAATCAGGCCTATAGAAAATCTTGAGTGTTTGAATGCCATGTAATGATGTTGATTCTGTGATGTTCTGGTTAGGGTTGTACCCTAGTAATGTTGTTTGAGTGTTTGGAGCATGTTGGAGTGTTATGGTTATCATCAAAATGTGTTTAGACAATAATTTAGGACATTACAGGTCCAGGCGTATCGAAATAAGTGTCCACGTACCGGTACAGCTAAGCCATTTTAGGTATAGTGTTTCAATATGCGGGAGGGTGTTTCGATACGGGTAAGCCTTTACAGGCATAGCATTTCGATACTCAAGCAAGTATTTCGGTACTGTCTCAAACATTTTGGTTAGGCGTTTTGATACGCGAGCAAGTGTTTTGGTACGAGTTTTAGCTTCTGGAATCTGAGTTTTGGGAAATTGTTAAGGCATACAGAAACACTTGTACGCGTATCGGTACGACTGTAGTTAATTTTATTGTATGAAATATTTGGAAGTCTATGTTTCTTTCATTTTGGTCGCTGAGTTTTGATAATGCAATTGTGTGAGCTTGGATGATCGTTTTGATCTAAAATTTGATATGTAAGCATAGCTCAACGTGAGATGCGTTCGATGGATAATAATGCCAGAGTTAGGCAGAATAATGATGTGGAAGGGAATCCCCCTGATGTTTTACCTCATTCTCCTCCGTTGGTTCCTCATGTTGATGTTGGGGTCGGTGGTGTACCCCAGGCTCCTCTTGTGCCAGCTTTTGGTGATCTGACTCCGTTAATCCAAGCGATGACGGGAGCGTTGCAGACAGTGATGGCTAGAGTGCAAGTGCAAACACCGGCATCTACTGTGGTGGTTAATCAAGGTTTACCCTTGGAGTGTCTTCGTAGTTTGAGAGGTGAGGAATTTCAAGGTTTGAGTCTTGAGACAACCGAGGGATGGCTGAAAAAGACAATTCGTATCTTGAACCAGATGGGTTGTAACGATGAGCGCAAGTTGGGTTACACTGCATCACTATTGCAGGGTGATGCTTATCATTGGTGGGTGACCATAGTTGCGGGTGTTCCCGAGGCGAATGTGACTTGGGAGTTCTTTCGAAGAGCTTTCAAGAAAAAGTATATTGGTACATAATATTTGGATGCGAAAAAGCACGAGTTTATATCGCTGTCGCAGGGTGGCATGTATGTTGCCGAGTATGAGGTGAAGTTCGTTCACCTAAGTTAGTATGCCCCGAAGTTGGTTCCAGATGATCAACAGAGGTGTGATAGGTTCCGCTATGGTCTTATGAAGATATTAAAACTTATCTCCTGGCTACGAACTATACGGATTTTGAATCATTGGTCAACCATGCCAAGGATATTGAGAAGTCTTTGGGTATATCAGTTTAGGCTGCTAGTGCGAGCTTGGGTAAGAGAGTGGCCGATTCTAGCTATTTTGAGAGGCAGAATAGAAGGTTTCAGGACAAGAGATATAGGTCAGATCACAGGCCTGGTAGCGGTGTTGGTCAGGGTAACCTGGGAGTTCGTATTATAGCTGAGTGTGAGCGTTGTGGTAGACGTCACACAAGTACATGTTGAGGAAGTACCTGAGTTGTTGGATATGTTGTGCACCTGCTAGGGGTCGAGGCCGTAGCAGGGCTAATTTTTAGAGGCGTAAGGATGGTCAGTGAGTTGTAGTTTATGCTTCTGCAGTGCGACTGAAGAATGATGGACCAGCTTGGATCTATGCTCATTGCGACACGGATGCAATCGCAGGTACCTTTACTTTACAATCCTTGTCATTGTTATCTTTGATTGATTCGGGGTCTATTCATTCTTATATCTTGATAGAACATACATCTTTGCTGAATGTTCATGTTGAGATCCTGAATGTTGGCATGTTAGTAACTAGTTCCTTTGGTGAGACGGTTACTACTAGAAGGTTGTATAGGCGGTTTCCTTTGGTTGTGCAAAGTCATGAGTTTGCCGCAGATCTGACGGAGTAGCCATTCCATGGTTTTGATGTTTTTAGGTATGGATTGGTTGAGCGAGCACAAGGCAGTTGTGGATTGTGAATCCAAAAAGATTTCTTTGAGGTTAGCCGATGATTATAAAGTAGTGGTGGTAGGCGAGAGTGTAAAATTCTTGTCCAATATGGTTTCGGCTACTCAAGCAGAAAGGTTGATGCAAGAAGGTTGCCAAGCTTATTTGGCTATCGTGATAAATCCTGAAATTAAGGGTGTTCGGGTGCCGGATATTCGAATTGTCATTGTTTTTCCAGAAGTTTTTCCTGAAAAGTTATCGGGTTTACCGCTGAATATGGTGGTGGAATTCAGTATTTAGACGTTCGCGGGTTCGGCACTAGTGTCCATTGCTCCTTATAGGATGGCACCGAAGGAGTTGAAGTCACAACTACATGAGTTGTTGGGTCATGGGTTCATCCGACCGAGTGTTTCTCTGTGGGACGCTCCAGTTCTCTTTGTGAAAAAGAAAGATTTACCCGAAGATTTAGAAGAAGAAATTAATGTTTGGCTGGAGAGATCGTGAGAGAAAATATTTGAGAGAAAGCTAGTTACGTAACTTTTGTTTAAAAGATTTAATAACCAAATTAATTCTCCTCAACCTATTTATATTTTCCAAAACACTTTAAAAATAGCCAATTAAGGGATAAAGTCTGATATTAGACTTTTTGGGCAATTAGCTCCTTAAAGATTCAAAGTTTTGACTCTTTACAAAACAATCAATAAAAATAGTTTTCAAAGTTTGTATTTTGGTCACTAGTCCAAAATGTCCGATTTCCACAACTCGTTTTTGAAAATTGATTTCACCATAATTATTAATATATTTAATAATGATTTTAGAACATTTTCCACAATTTTATCACCTCCAAAAATATTTAATTCGATTTAAATCCTGAAACTGACTCGAATCTCTAATACCGGTCCACCAGACCTTCAAACCAACCCTTAAAACATCTAGGCCCAAAACTAGGACATTATAGTCATGACCCGCACATTTGGGTCTGAGACATTGGCACAAAGATCAACCAAAGAGGTGTGTGGTGTATCGGGCTTGCCAAGACCACCAGACTTGGCCCATCACTTGGAGAATACTGTAGAGATTGTTCAAATAAGAAAACCACCAAATTTAGCCCGATCCATGACGAATTTTAGAAAATAACTTAGTTAAACATTATACATTTGAATTATTATTTGATGTATTTTATTTAAATAATGTTTGAGATAATTAAGAGATTTTATAGATAGGATCAATATCAACCGTCGATGTAATTTAAAGTTAGCTGTTGGATGTAGAGGGCTTCAACTATAAACAGAGGCTTAACCCCACCTCATTGTATCATTTCATTCATCCATCATTTAAGTAATACACAAGGCATTTACTCTAAACTCTCTGTAGTGTTCTTCACGTTCTTGAGAGTTTTTTCTTTGTTCTTGTTGTCCATCTCTTTTGTTAATTTCCTCTTAGAACGATCTTGTGTTCGAGTACCTTGGAAGAGTTTGATCTTTTGAAGTGAGAATTCAGGCTTACTTATCCATTTGTATAAGGAACATTGACTAAGGTCACATGGTTTACTAGCAGCGATCTAGCCCGTAAAAGTGGTATCAGAGCGAGTCGAGGGGACTTACGTTTGAACCAGCTTGCAATTGCAATCAAATATGGTAAAAATTTATGTTCGAGTTAGTCAGAGTGATCAGGCTATTTTGTGGGAAATAAGTGATCAAGATGGCGCAACAAATAATGATGTTTCCGCATAAAAGGTAAAGAGTGCCATGACAGGAACTAGAAGATGATATTATCAATGGACGAGGTAAGAAATGCTCTCGATAGATTTGACGAAAGAAGTTTCTTGCTTAGATCTCAGGTGGAAGAACTGTTTGAATTCTCATCATTGTTCGAAGATATGGTTGATAGATTTAAGGAATCCGAAGAGGAGGCCAAGGAGACCCAATGTGTTTTAGAGTCACATCTTGAAAAATTAGAGTCCATAGAGGGAAAGTTCAAGAATGAGACGCAACATATCCTCAACGAGTTGAAGATGGTCCAAGAGAGTATTGCTTGTGAAGTCGAGATAGAGGCTTTAAAAAAGAGGTGGATGAGCTCAAGAGTGAGATACTAAATTGCAATACCGCAATGAATTAATGGGGTGTGCTCAAGACATTCTTAGATGGACTTAAACTTGGGGCGAAGCACATATTAGAGCAAGGAGATGCACAATGACTTTTAGAGGCCATAACTATTGACGAACCTCTGACCGAGCTTGTAGAAAAAAAGCCAAACTACATTGAGTCATCTAGGCCCACACCGAGATACAATGGGAATGATGAGGCTAAGTCTGTGTAAGAGAAAAAGGGGAGCAAGAAGTTGAAGTATTACTTCTGTGATGGTCCACATATGATATGTGAATGTCCCGAGAAGAATTGCATTACTGCCATCGTTAAGACAATAGACGAGTCAGAGGGAGAAGTAGCGAGACTTGGCGCGATTGCTAATGCCAGCACCACCAAGCCAAGAGATAACTGCGGTTTGACTATGAGTTCCAAAGTAGTCGAGCTAAGAACGAGACCCGGTGCGATAGCAAGTGAGAAAGATGTCAAGCCAAGGGGGAATAGGAAGCAATTGGAGTGCTACCAATGTAAGGGTCTCACAAGTTGTGGAGATGCCTAGACCGAGCTTAGGGGTCCAAGATGAAAGATAATGCCAAGAGTAACGAGCATGTGAGTCTTGGTTCAAAGATGCCAAGTTCTGCCAAGATAAATGGAGGCCAAGGGCAGAAAGGGTTGATCATGTCCAAGAAGGCTACCAAAGAGCTTGACGAGGGTGTTCGTGTGAAGAACATTGCTTTAGTGACCACAATCAAAGAAGGGTCAAAGGGGGTAAAGCCGTTGAGAGACATAGAAACTATGGAGACACCACCCATGGGTAAGGTAGGAAAAAAACAGCAAACTTCAAGTAAGAAGTACCAACGCAAGAAGGGGCACTAAACTTCAAAGAGGAATAACCGATGCAAGAAGAGAGCATCAAACTTTGAATTAGAAGGGCATATACAACAAAGGGCACCAAAATTTGTGGAAGAAGGGCCGATGCAAAGTGGCACAATGAACTTCAATGTAGAAAGTTCGATACAAGTAGTGTCAGACTTCATAGAGAAAGATGGCTGACACATTTTAGAGTAAATACAACTGGGCAATTCTAGTGTTTTTTATTTTGATTTGCCATCTTTGATGAGCGTATGTCGAGTAGGACCTAACCTTTAGTGCGGGGGTACCAAAGATTGGAAGGGAACTTTTAGAGTTCTTAAGGGCAAGCCAGAGTTGCCGATGAATATGAGAGTTCGACCAATGTTCAATGTTGTGACAACTTCTAAGTCTTTTCCGCATGGCCAAGATGATTTGAGTCGAGTTGAATCATGGTTTGTAGGAGAAGGCTCCTACAATGGAGATGTACCCAAAGACGTCTTAGCACGCAATGTTGGATGGTGGTTTGAGCCGAGGCAAGCAATTCATATGGGAGAACTGCAACAAGCTAAGACATCAAGGGGTAACCAAGGTTACCCAACCCGAGATCGTTCTAGTGGAGCGACTTAAGTGTCACTACGTTCGGTGGGGAGAATATCACGACCTGCACATTTGGGTCTGAGACATTGGCGCAAAGATCAGCCAAATGGGTTGTGCGCGGTGTATCGAGCGTTCCAATAGCACTAGACTTGGGCCATTACTTAGGGAATACTAAAGAGCTCGTTCAAACAACAAGACCACCAGACTTAGCCCGATCCATGAAGGATTCTAGAAGATGACTTAGTCAAATATTATCCATTTGAATTATTATTTGAAATATTTTATTTAGATAATGTTTGAGATAATTAAGAGATTTTGTTGATATGATCAATCTCGACCGTCAATGTAATTTAAACTTAACCGTTGAATGTAGGGGGCTTCAACTATAAATAGAGGCTTAACCGTACCTCATTGTATCATCTCATTCATCCATCATTTGAGTAATACACAAGGCATTTACTCTAAACTCTTTGTAGCGTTCTTGAGTGTTCTTTCTTTGTTCTTGTTGCCTATCTCTTTTGTTTGTTTCCTCTTAGAAAGATCTTGCATTTGAGTACCTTAGAAGAGTTTGATCTCCGAGAGTGAGAATTTAAGCTTACTTGGTCGTTTGTTTAAGAAATATTGACTAAGGCCGCGCGGTTTGCTAGCAGCAGTCTAACCCCGTAAAAATGTCATGGTGTCAAACTAAAAATAGAGAAAAGGTGTCAATTACAATAAATATATGAAAAAACGAACTCTCCTCCGAAATATCGATCCAAAAATCTCAAAATCCGTTGTTGTCTACTATGCGTCTCGATCCTGGGTATTAATTACTAACCGGAGAAAATCTTTTTAGCAAAATAAATAAATAAATAAAGATAGAATTTTGTAGTTTATGGTCATAACTATTGCGTGTGTTTTACTTTACCATTAAAGTCGACTACTTCACGGTGATTCGATATTCAATTTCCTTGTCGTATTTCAACTTTTTAAGAGAAAAGTAGAAATACTCAAATCCTTTTAAATTTTATTAACGAAAGCCACTGAAAAAACAGTGGTGGTGAAGGTTAAAATACCACGAAAAAGGGTGAGGGATGAAATCATATATTGGTTGAGAGAGACTGTTTTTCCTTCCATTTTTTTGTATTGTTAGTTTAAATGTGAGTTAAATAAGATATTTGCCCATTCAAATTTTTAGATTTAAAGGCTTAATAGATTTGTGTCCCTCTCAATATTTGATCAGAGATTCGTTCCTGCCAAGGGTGATTTCGAACACGTGCAATGGGAGCGACTGCATAAGACTCCAGAAAAAAAATGTCAAAAATGAGTTAAGTCAAATTCTTACAAGGGAAAACAAAAGATTAGTTAAAGCTTAGTGGTAAACACATGGAGAAAACAAAATGTTATTGCACTTTACAGATTTTAAGTCTGGTTATACACATTTTTATTGAAAAATTAGCCTACCACGAGCTCAACAAGACATTTATTTTCTTTAAACTAAGGATCTCATTTTAATTAACTGTACAGTTTCCCTAAATCTTTGAACCACCTTGTACCACACCATATAACGTAGAAAAAAATTAGAGAAAGAATGTTATCAAAGACAAAGAGGTAGAATCAAATGAAAATCCCCATAGAAGAAATTATTAGATGAGCCTAGTTCACCACATCATCCGTGGCCACAGCTAATAAGGTTCATCCACCTTGAAAATATGAAAAATATTATTAGATAAGACTATGGATGACTTAATGAGCCAGAACCATCTAATAATTTTTCCAATAGTTCATAGCATACCTTGATGAACAGCAAGCTTAGGAAGCAATACATATTTTATTAATGAAAATGATGAATGTCTACATGTTTTCCTTTTTTTTTTCTCAAATTCATGCAAAATAAATTAAAAGGTTAACCCCACTCTTCAAATATACTTTATAATCAATTATTTCTAAAACTTGATTAATAAAACATTAAGCAGTCAAAATGTCAAATAGTTTAATTTGGTGAAGTCATCAACAACAAAATATTGTAGTCAAGTAATCAATGAACATGACTTTTATATGAATATATATATTTAACTGAAAGTACTCAAGGCTTAGTAATTATTATATAATAAGGAGATTAAGGGGGGAAATATCAAATTTGGCATATTATAAAAGATGAAAAAGTTGATTCAATTGAAAGCCACTAATCTTCTGACTATGTGACGTCCGGTCCATGTGGACCATGTTTTTACAAAGAAAGGGTTTAACTCAGCTCCGGTTATATTCCACTGCATAGATCGTCCTCACATTGTGTTGACTGCCGGCACCACTGACTTTATAAAAAAAGAAGTCAGAATATATTTACGTTCAGCTTTATAGGTTCAACTTGACTATATATTAAGGTATGCAAAATAAATTATAACCGTTAAAATGGATATATAAAGACCGAACGCCCATGATTCAAAATGTTGGATGAAAATAAATGAATAGGTGAAAGTAAATAATGAAGATGTAAAAGTAATTGAATTTTACACTGTATAAGTGGATTCACTTATACTGTACAAAATTAAATAACATATGAATTTTGACATGACTCATATATTTTACTATTTAAAAAAGTAATTAAATTTTATACGGTATAAGTGAATCATAACCCTATATATATATATATACATCATATGAATTTTGATATGATTGATATATTTTTAGTTAAATATGATCTTCAACTCTTTAAAATATTAAAATTTGACCTTCAACCTCTCAAAGGCAATACATGTGTACTCAATATTTTTAATTCTTATAATTCTATGAAAAAATTTAAAATTTATAGATAAATTTATAATTTTAAATTATTCAGTAACATGACATATAGGACAAATAAAACTATGTTGACATGAAACACGTGGAAACTATCATGCATGCTATCATATCAACACCATTAACAATTTAATATTTTTTATTATCATTTTCAACGAGAAAAAGTAATTTAACTCATACTGAAAATGTTAAGGGTCAAATTTAATTAAAAGAATAAAGAGCAAATAAAAAACAATTGTAAACATTGATAATTAAATTTATTATTATGCCAAAAAAATTATAAGCATAATAAAAATACATAAAAAAAGTTATAAAATATACATGAACAAATAATATCTCTTTTACATGTTTCATCCATATAGATAAATAAAGGCGTAACTATAAAATTAAATGTTTAAATTATATATTTTTAAAGTCTTTAAAATATTTTTATCAAAAAATATCCTTTTTACTTTTTTGAAAAAAAATTATGACCAAATTTGGTAATTAGCTGATAGCGGATTATATTAGTTGATAGTAGATAACTAATTTGACTAGCGAATTACATTAGCTGATTGTATAAAAGTGTTTAGTAAAATTAACTGATAGCTAATAGCTGTTTGATTATTTGAATAAACACAATAACATATAAGGACATGATTATATTTAATACTTGTTTGAATAATTTATTAATTATTAATATTTTGTATCTATTAATATTAATTAGATTATAAAAACTAATTTTTTAATATCATTACCGAGCATATATGAAGATTTACATATAAACTTTTTATTTGTAAAATTAGTTTTTTTAATATCATTAATATAGATTATCCTCTCATTTTCTTCAACCTCCCTCTGATGCCCGCTCCCTTGTATCGCACGAAATCCTTGTATTTCCAAAATAAAATCTAGTTATATTCTTTACCCCAGGTCTCCATTTAACTTCACTAGTTAGTCGTTCTTTGAATGTCTTATCATTTTAGGGGTTTCGCAGATTTTGGGACGTTGGGTTTAAGGATTTTTTTAAAAAAAATTAGGGATTAAGGTGGTTTGTGAGAGATAAGAAAATATTAAGTTTTTTTAAAAAACTAATAATTTTAAATTTTTTAAATAAAACATTAAAGGAAATTATAAACCAACACCTAAATAAAAAATATAATTTAAATGCTTATTTTACTGTTAACTATCGATAGCTTATATATTTACATTTTGATACACGAGCTGTGTAAAAAAATTATACAATCTTTTATATTTAAACTACAAATTTTATTTCTAAAAATTATAAAATCTAAAACCTAAATCCCTAACCCTTACACCCTAAATCTTAAATCACTAACCCTAACACAATAAATCCTAAATCCTAAACTCTAAACCATAAACCCTAAATTTCAACCATAAACCCTAAATTCTAAAGACTATAACCTAAAACATAATCCTCTAAACCCTAAATTTGAATGGTTATTTAGATTTATAGTTTAAAGTTTAAGTTTAGGGTTTAGAGTTTAAGAATTTATGTTGTAGGGTTTAGAATTTAGGGGTTAAAGTTAGAACTTAAATATTAATTACTAATTGATTACTAACCGGAAAAAATCTTATATATATATATATATATTGCTGAAAAGATTCTCTCCCTTGATAATTAATACTCAAGATATTAATTTAAGGAATTCTTGTAATCTAATCTATATTTGGCATATCGTAGGTAAATCAAACAAGCCGCTACCAACGTCATAAATGTTTATTACTAATTGATTTTTATTTTTTATTATGTTGTATGGTTGACTTCCAATTCTTATAATAGGTCCTTGGACGGTTGTTATAGCAATTTTTAAGTAGGTTTTTTTTTTCTGAAATTATTGTACATGTAGACTTTTCTTCAACATCTAACCCAATGATTTCATATATTATTGTTACCAATGACCGCCTAATTGTAGGATATTTTGAGGTTTTTTAGTTTTATGCGGGTAAAGTATGTGTAGTTTATGTTCGAACATATTTCAATTTTCAACTTAATTTAATTGTGTAATACTTTTTTTATTGAGATTTTATTGTTTGGGATTGTATTTATAGGAGTCAACATACTTTTTATATTTAAATCTAATTTTCAACTACGCTTCTATCATACATTTTAGTAGTCTAAAACTTGAATTTATCATCATCAATTAAATGTGTCAAAATATGTGATAAAAGTCAAGTTTATGTAATAAAATGTGTGTCAAAAGTAAAATTTATGAATTAATTTAGAAAAAATAATATAAAACTAGTTTGATTATTTATTAGAAAAACTCATATATAAATTAGGAAAAAGAAAATTAATATCAAGGTAAAAATTAAATCAAATTTATGTACCAAATAATTAATTAAGGAAAATACTTTGATACATAAGTTAAAGTTTACACAAGCCTTTCAATTTTAAGGTTTAGGGTTTTAGGTTAAGGTTGTAGTGTGTAGAATTTAAGATTTATGATTAGAATTTAAAGTTTAGGGTTTAAGGTTTTTGGGTGTTAGGGTTAAGAATTTAGGTTTTAGATTTTATAGTTTACATATAAAGGGTTGTATAAAATTTTTTAACACAACTTATGTATCAAAATATAACCTATTAATTAATCCTATTTATAAGTCTAATCGGAACTCTTTAAAATTTAACTATCATGTGTGATTATAAATTTATTTTTATATTAATTTAATTATCAACATGCGTGGGCTCCATTAGTATCTAGTTTTTTCTTCATTGTAGAATTAGTTTGATTGGTGGATATAAAAGTATGATTTTCATGGGTTTTCCTTCGACTGTTTGGAAAAAACAAAATTACTCTTTTTTTTGAAAAAATCAAAATTGAGCAAACAAAGTATAAAAGTAGAGCAAAGAGATGCACAAAGATCCAAAAGTAGAGAAAGAACGTCAGCAGAGGCAGAGGCAGAGGCAGAGGCAGAGGCAGAGAGGAAGAATGGAATGAAAGTAAGAGGAGAAATTATTAGATGGATCTGATTCGTTATATTATTTGTGTCTTTAATTAATAAAGCTCATTTACCTTGAAAAAATAATATAAAAAAATATTATTAAATAAAATCATAAATAACGTGATGAGCTAGACTCATCTAATAATTTTTCCCAATAGGTCATAACATCCTTGATGAACAATAAGCTTAGGATGTTGGATTAAAATCCGCAATTGTGGGCACATGTGTAAAATATATGATGCTATTATAAAGTATGACACAAAATCAAGTGACCAATTATGTTAGGCGTGTCATAAGTATTAAAGAGTTATGGAAATAAAAGTGTAGATACCATAAGATATATTTATAATTCAATGAGGGGCAGAGTTATAAATATTTAATAGTTGATTTGATAATCAACTATATAAAGAGGTAGTGGTCCCCAAGAAATAGGTTAACTTGTTTTTCTCTCATTCCCCGTCAGAGAGTTTTACGTCAAGAGAAAACTTATCTTCTTGGAAGATCAATACCAAAGATTTGAAATTTCAACATCAAGATTCAAGGTTTTCAGTCTATCAATTAATTCAGGTACGTTTCCACATTCAATTTATCCGGTTAATTGTTCTTGATGATTTGACATGATATATCTTGGGTTTAGATTTCATATCCATTATGGTTTAGTTCTAACAAGTGACATTAGAGACATGTCATGTTAATTCATTAAGAATCGGTTAATTTTTTATTATGGAAAATCACAATCGTGTATAAGGTTCAAAATTGTGATATTGATATGCTTTAATATCCTACTGAATTTATGCTATGCGATATTAGCTATTTGCTTTTGATTTTTGCCAATCTCAATTGTTTTCTATAACAATTTAGGGCTTTGAAACAATTAACTTTTTTTTAATGCAGTGGTAATATATATATATTATCATTATTAAGGAGGGCCATCATATTTCCTGGGCTCTTTCCTTAATTTTTATCAATGACAATTGAATTTTAATATCGATAGATCATGATTTTTTGGACCATTAAGATCATCAGGATTTTTTATTATTTTTTAGGGTTTTAATTAATGGTTAAAGTAAGGTCAATTTTTGGCTTTCTTTTGTATGTTAAGGCTGTCTTCTACGAATAAAGGAAATTCAAGGTTGTTTTTTTATTAATTAATTATTTTGGCCTCTGTCTCATTGTTTCCTTTGATTACAGTTAGAAATTAAGAATTAAAGAAGGTGCATTGACGCATATCATGAGACCAGTTTAGTTATGTGTATTGGTGATAGACCAGAAAATTACAGTCTAGTTAACATGGATTTCCTATAACCATTCGGCATTGAATAAATGAGTATTTTATATAAATATATGGGCACAATTTTATCTATTACTTCTCCATGTGCTTTCTAAAGTTAAGTTTGGTCTCATTGAATTTTTGGTTTTGGAATGCATTTGTTGTTATTAATATGGAACATAGATTTAATTTGGTTTGTTTGTAAATCCAGTTTAATAATCTATAAATTTTGGCATTATGTTTTATAGTATCAATAAAAATACCAAATGCATGCTTAAGGAATTTTTGAGAAACAGTCAAAGATTTCAGTTTTTTGATTTCTGATAGCCTCATTCACAATCTTATGTTGGGTTATTTTGGAAACTTAAGTGTTATCAGAAAATTCAATTTTGACTGTTACAAAATTTTAAATTTGAATATCTGTATATTTATATTATATATTTTGAGATAAATTAATTGAAACATTAAGTCACCAAAGTACCTCTATTGTAGAAATTATTTTATTTTAATATATAGAAGGTTTTGTGCATGTAAGTCAGATTATGTTAGTATTAGTCGGCCCAAAGGAAGGTTAATAATTAACATTATTATATGTGCAACTATGGTAATAAACATGTGATAATTATTCAGTTTTATATGTGAGCAATATATCGGCCCAAAGGAAGATTTTTGTTTGACATGTTCTTATTATCAATGTTTGATTACTGTACCAAGATATCACTTGCAAGTTAGTGTTTTATCCAAAGATAAAATATTAATGGAGTGTCCGGTATCTTGATATGAGGTTTACCTTTATTCAAATTTATTATTATTTTGGTTATCTTTTAATTGAAAGATAAAATTAAGACAAATATTTTGAAACAATTAAATTCATATTTTGGCTTTAGATGTCTAATATTTTAATAGATTAATTAAAACATAATGTCACCAAAGTGACCGTTTTTGTGTAGATTAGTTTATTTAAAATATTAAGATAATTATAGGTTTTTTGTAATTCATGCGTTTATTAATTGACCCAAAGAAAAGTTAATATTTGGCCGAATTACAACGACAACTGTGGCAATAAATGTGTGACAATTATAAGGTATTTTATGTAAGCAATATGTTAGTCCAAAGATTAATCTATTGTTTGACATAGTTTATTGTCAATGTTTGATTGCTACAACAAGAGTACCGCTTACAGTTAATATTACTGTCCAAAGACTTGATATTAATGTTGTGCTTGGTATCTTGAGGGGAACTAGCTATTATTTTGAATTTATTTGTTTACTTATGAATATTTATGTGAGCTTGTTTTTATTTTATTTTATTTACTTATTTTTTTCTATATTTAGGTAATTTATCTTTGCTGTCACAATATCTGTTAAATATATTCTACACTCATGTTTAATTAAACTAGTTTCAAGGAATAGAAAAGACACTTACATATGGTATTTGGTTGTATGAACATAAACTTTGCACTAGGGAAGAATAATTTGCACCTCTCACCGCGGTAAGCACCATAAAA
This sequence comes from Hibiscus mutabilis, assembly GCA_019671005.1. Classification (NCBI taxonomy): domain Eukaryota; kingdom Viridiplantae; phylum Streptophyta; class Magnoliopsida; order Malvales; family Malvaceae; genus Hibiscus; species Hibiscus mutabilis. The sequence goes on along the minus strand of CM033746.1, from coordinate 13,947,629 downwards.
GGGATTTTGAGAGGTGAGATTGTTCAAATCGCACGAGTCTAACGATTATAATGAATAACATTCTATAAGTCTTAAGGAGTAAAAAAAATCTAAAGAGATTATTCATATTAAGGGTTTTCTTGACGAAATTAAGAAATGTTTTAACCAAAACATTAAGGTTAAGATGACATCACTTATGCCTTCTTTGATGTCTATGAAGTATAAGGGTCAAGGAAATGTGAGGGAGTACATTATGAAAATTTTTAATATTGCTTCAAAATCTAAGGCACATAAGATCGAACTTTCTAACAATTGTTTGTTCTTATGATTTTGGCACCGCTTCCTATACAGTTTAACCAATTAAAAAAACGATTACAACTGTCAAAAGGAGAAGCAAACTCTAATTGAGCTCATTTCTCATTGTGTTAAAGAGGAAGAAAGGTTGAAGCATTATAAGTGAAAAAGTACTCATTTGGTTAGTGCCCATTTAGTTAGTGTCTCTAAGAATAAGGGCAATAAAAAATATATTAGAATAAAGTTGCTAAGGGTCCTCAAAAGAAACAACAATAAATTATAAAGTGTTTATTATTTTGTATAAGTTAGGATACATGTAAAGAAATTAAACTTCAAAAGTGAGCAACTACTTCAGTTATTTTGAGTGATTCATGGGTTGTAAATTTTATGATCCCACAATTAGGATAATTTTAAGGAGTGATTTATAATATTTTAAGGATGTTGAGTTTGGAGGGAGAAATAAGGTTAGATACATTGCTATTCATGAGGAATTGGATTATAATTTAATTCCTACTATCACTTTTTATGATGTTTAGGGTTTCATACTTATCATTAATCAAGAAGTGAATCAAGTACCTCAACAAAACAATGTTGAATAACTCCCATTCAAGATAAGGTAATTATTTCAGAAGAACAAACTCAACAACCTTTAAAAAAAACAAGTGTCATTAAAGTGGTCCACGAGAGGAAGATGAAATACTATTCCAGATTATTATATTGTATTTCTTCAAAAAAATAATAATAAGGTAACAATGGAATGATAGGAAATGACTCAATCATTTTTTAATCAGACCATATAAGTTCTAACTCTCACAAGTGGATTGATGTCATTCAAAAAGAGTATAATTTTATGCAAGACAATAAAGTTTAGGAACTTGTCTCATTACTTGAAGGTGCAAACCAATTGGTTGTAAATGGATATTTAAAATCAAGAAGAATGCAAATGATAATGTAGATAAGTATAAGGCATGTCTTGTATCTAAAGGATATACTCTAAAAGAAGACATTGATTTTGTGGAGACTTTCTCCCAAGTTTCATTGAAAAACTCTTTTAAGATTATCACGACGCTTGTTGCTTATTTTAATCTTGAGCTACATAAGATGGATGTTAAGCTTGTGTTTTTCAATGGTGACATTGAAGAAACAAATTATATGGTACAATCATAGATTTGTGTCTAATGATACAAAATCAATGATATGTAAATTAAAGAAATTCATCTATGAGCTTAAGTAGAACTCTCATTAATGATATTACAAATTTCACCAAGTAATTATCTCGTTCAGTTTTGAGATAAATTTGGTTGACAACTGTATATACTACAAGTTTAGTGGGAGTAAACCAAGTGATACTCAAATTGCTAAAGAAGACAAATTTAGTCTTACTCAATGCCCTAAAAGTAACCTTGAAATTTAGAAAATACAAATGACTCCATATGTATAAGCTATTGAGAATCTAATTTATGCTCAAGTATGTATGCGTTCAGATATTACGTACATTGTTGGAATGCTATACATATATTTAAACAATTATAGTATGAACTATTGGATAGCAGCTAATAGGGTTATGAGATATCTTTAGATAACAAAAATTACATGCTCACATATCGGAATTCTGGTAAGTTAGAGATCATCAACAGACTTCGATTCTATTAAAATATTGATGCAAAAGAATTTTGTCACATGGGCTGCTAATTATAGATTGAATAGAAAGACCACTTTAGTTATTTTGTGACAATAAATATGCATTCATTTATTCTATAAACAATAGGAACACTTCAAACTTGAAGCACATAAATATTACGTTCCTAGTTGTTAAAGAAAATTCATAGTGATTGTGTGTCTATAGAGCATATTGGTACAAACTCCATAATTGCGCGCTTATGAAGAAACTATCACCCTAGGTCTTTTATGAGCACACTACTCATGTGGGTGTAATGTTATATAAAGATATTCAGTTTTAGTGGGAGTTTGTAATTTTAAAAAATGCTCATTTGGTTTAGACACAATTTCAGTTACTTTAGTTTAAAGATATTTTAAGATTATTTTCTGCAAAAATAAAGTTTTTTTTGTTTATGCACACTCTGAATTCAGTAAAGTTTGATCTCACTAAGGTTTAGGAGGACCAATTGGAAATAGACATGTTCGGTTCACATTTCATGTAATTTTCCATGCTACACATCCATGATTGATCTATGTCATTTGACTATATTTGTATATGTGACCATTGATGGGTCTAGTCATGATTGATATGGCAAATGCTGCTTTGATCCTATATGAATATAGTTGATGGATGAGATTGTTATAGAATACCTATTATATAATATCAATTTTTTTGAGCTCATAAGGCTGTACATTTATCAGAAAACATATGTTGCCCAAGTGGGAGATTGTTGGATTAAAATCCGCAATTGTGGGCACATATATAAAATGTATGATGCTATTATAAAGTATGACACAAAATCAAGTGACCAATTATGTTAGGCGTGTCATAGGTATTAAAGAGTCATGTAAATAAAAATGTAGATACCATAAGATATATTTATAATTCAATGAGGGGCAAAGTTATAAATAGTTGATTTAATAATCAACTATATAAAGAGGTAGTGGTCCCCAAGAAATAGGTTAACTTGTTTTTCTCTCTTTCCCTGCCAGAGAGTTTTACGTCAAGAGAAAACTTATCTTCTTGGAAGATCAATACCAAAGATTTGAGATTTCAACATCAAGATTCAAGGCTTTCAATCTATCAATTAATTCAGGTACGCTTCCGCATTCAAGATTCAAGGTTTTTAGTCTATCAATTAATTCAGGTACGCTTTCGCATTCAATTTATTCGGTTAATTATTTTTGATGATTTGACATGATAGATCGTGGGTTTAGATTTCATATCTATTATAGTTTGATTCTAACATAGGAAGCAATACATATTTTTTTAATGAAAATGATGAATGTCTACATGTTTCCTTTTTTTCCCCTCAAATTCATGCAAAAGAAATTAAAAGGTTAACCCCACTCTTCAAACATACTTTATAATCAACTATTTCTAAAACTTGATTTATAAAACATTAAGCAGTCACAATGTCAAATAATTTAATATGGTGAAGTCATCAACAACAGAATATTGTAGTCAGGTAATCAATGAACATGACTTTTATATGAATATATATTTTAATTGAAAGTACTCAAGGCTTAGTAATTATTATATAATAAGGAGATTAAGGGAAAAAAAATCAAATTTGGCATATTATAAAAAGATGAAAAAGTTGATTTAATTGAAAGCGACTAATCTTCTGACTGTGTGCTGTCTGGTCCATGGACCATTTCTTTGCAAAGAAAAGGCTTAACCCAGCTCCGGTTATATTCCGCTGCGTAGATCGTCCTAAAATTTGTCAAATAGTTAACCGACCGCTAAAAATAATAGTTAAAATTTAATTGTTTAGTTAGTCGTTATAAAATTATTTAGACATAAAATAAAGTTTGTAATTAGAATTTTTTATTTAAATATATTTTTTGAAAATTTTAATATAATATTTATTGTAGAGATAATTTTATTATTCTCAAAAAATTAGTGATCATGTGAAAAAAATTATAATAAGTTATATGTTAACCTGTAACCGAACTGTTAAGTAGCGGTTAACCGTTTAAAAATTTAATAGTTAACCGTTTCTTAATGGTTAGGTTATAGTTTAATAACCGCTATAACAATTAACCAACCGTTTATGTTAAATGGTACGGTTAATCTACCATGGACACTCTTACTATATATATTCAACTTTTAATTTTAACTATTAATTTACGCTCATCCAATAATCTAGAATCAATATAAAACTAATTTTTTTATAGTGTAAATGGACGCCCTCTCTATAAATAAAATAACATTTGTATTCTATTCTTGTTTTAAAATACTATTTTATAAAAGCACTACAATTATAAGAAGAAAATAATTACTGTAAACCAACTAAACAATGGGCTACTATACCTGAAACTAGCGGAGCATGCTCTTTTTCCATGATGTAATAATGTATTTAAAACACAGCCTATAGTTTACACTACAACTTCTCTTTTCTTTTATCACTTTCATTTTTTAAAGGTAAGTTTTTTTTTTGGATTAATGTTCTATATAATTATTGTATGTAGTTCACATATTCCATCGATAAATTAAATATTAACATATCATCGTAAATTTTAATATTAAATTCGTTTAAATTTTTTTTAATAATATATCATCGTTTGATTAATTAAAATTACATAAAATTATACATTATTAATGTATTAAAATATTATTATTTATCTATAATTGGTTGACGATATTAAGAAAATGGAACATGTGACAACTTGAAACATGTTTCTTACTACTTGAATTCGCATGTTTGACTATTGATTTGTGATGACAAATCTTAGCCGTTGATAATTAATACTCAAGATATTAATTTAAGATTTAAAATTTAAGGTTAGTAGACACATAACCTGAATTCTTATAATCTAATCTATATTTGGCATATCGTAGGTAAATCAAACAAGCCGCTACCAACGTCATAAATGTTTATTACTAATTGATTTATATTTTTTATTATGTTGTATGGTTGACTTCCAATTCTTATAATAGGTCTTTGGACGGCTGTTATAGCTAATTTAAGTAGTTTTTTCTGAAATTATTGTACATGTAGACTTTTCTTCAACATCTAACCCAATGATTTCATATATTAGGTTTTTTAGTTTTATGTCGGGTAAAGTATGTGTAGTTTATGTTCGAACATATTTCAATTTATTTATTGAGATTTTTATTGTTTGGGATTGTATTCATAAGAGTCAACATACTTTTTATATTTAAATCTAATTTTCAACTACGCTTCTATCATACATTTTAGTAGTACTAAAACTTGAATTTATCATCATCAATTAAATGTGTCAAAATATGTGATAGAAGTCAAGTTTATGTAATAAAATGTGTGTCAAAAGTAAAATTTATGAATCAATTTAGAAAAAATAATATAAAACTAGTTTGATGAGTGTAGAATTTAAGATTTATGATTAGAATTTAGAGTTTAGGATTTAGGTTTTTGGGTGTTAGAGTTAGGAATTTAGGTTTTAGATTTTATAATTTACATATGAAAGGTTGTGTAAAATTTTTTATATAACTTGTGTATCAAAATATAACCCATTAATTAATCATATTTATAATACTCGTTAAAATTTAACTATCATGTGTGAATATAAATTTATTTTTATATTAATTTAATTGTCAGCATGCGTGGGCTCCATTAGTATCTAGTTTTTTTCTTCATTGTAGAATTAGTTTGATTGGTGGATATAAAAGTATGATTTTCATGGGTTTTCCTTTGACTGTTTGGAAAAAAACAATTTTTCTTTTGAAAAATTAAAATTGAGCAAATAAAGTATAACAGTTCAAATGTCATCGTGGGATCTGGTCCACCCCAACTTTTATAGCTTAATTATATTTTAAATTCTTAAAAATTTTATAACTATGAAATTTAAGTCTTTTGTCCCTCTTAAAAAAATTTAATTTAATTTTTTTAAGACTTGATCATTTCTGAAGCTAATAGAATTAAGTTTTGTCAAAAGGTTTGGTTTAATTATTTTTTTAAGATAGGTCGATTTTGAAAGTAGGGAAATTAAATATCAAACTTCTATTTTAAGGTTATCTTTTAGGGACATTTTAATTTCATAGATAAACAATTTGACCCTTCTATAACTTCATCCTAGTACCTAGTTTCATCCTTTCCATAATTTTATCCTAGTTACACCCCTACATGTTGTCACTGTAACGTCCCGGTTTTGGGCCTAGATGTTTTAAGGGTTGGTTCGAAGGTCCGGTGGACAGTATTAGAGATTCGAGTCAGTTTCAGGATTTAAATTGAATTAAATATTTTTAAAGGTGATAAAATTATGTAAAAATGTTCTAAAATCATTATTAAATATATTAATGATTGTGGTGAAATAAATTTTTAAAAACAAGTTGTGGAAATCGGACATTTTGGACTAGTGACCAAAATGCAAACTTTGAAAACTGCTTTTAGTGACTGTTTTGTAAAGAGTCAAAACTTTGAATATTTAAGGAGCTAATTGCCCAAAAAGTCTAATATCAGACTTTATCCCTTAATTGGCTATTTTTAAAGTGTTTTGGAAAATATAAATAGGTTGGGGAGAATTAATTTGGTTATTAAATCTTTTAAACAAAAGTTATGTAACTAACTTCCTCTCAAATATTTTCTCTCACAATCTCTCCAGCCAAACATCAATTTCTTCTTCTAAATCTTCATGTGAATCTTTCTTTTCTTAAATCTTTTGTTTCCAAATGATTTCTTGATGTTAGTTTACCAAAACCTTATTGTTTTAACTTTATTTTCTCATGTAAATCATCCAATTAAGGGAGAAAGCATCCATTAGAGGTAAGGTTCGTTCTTCTCCTCTAATAAAAGGTTCTTTACTGAAATTCCCAAGTTGCTGACTCTTTACAATTGTTTTCTAATGTGTTTTGATAGTTTAATTAAGGAAAATTGGTTTAATTGTGTTTGGATTGATGAAATTGACATATTTCGAATTGGATCTGTTTTGCTGGGTTTATGATCAGATTGGATCAAGATTTTGATGTTTAATTGAGTTAATAACTTGGTTTTAACATTGTAATCCCAAAACAAGTTGAATCTCTAATGTTTAAGGATGTTAGTTAAGGGTTTTTGTAAGGTTAATGGAGTTTGATCACTGCTGGAAGTAAAAGGATGTTGGAAAAAAGTTTTTAGATGTTAATTGATGAGGTTTGATGTATTGAATTGTTATATTATGGATGGGTTAAGTTTTGGATGTGTTTGAGGATGTTTTCGATAAGTTTCAGATGGTTTGTGAATGGGCAACTTGTGAGTAGTGGGTAATTGCTTGCTGGCAGTGGTTTGAATGCATAATGATGCATTTGCCCTCTGGTTTTATGTGGTTAAAAATAGGGGATAATCAAGACGACAAAGCTTGACGTTGATTGTTGCTTTTTGGGAGCTCGATTCGCGTTGACGAGCAAGGTGAGGTGTATCAGTGAGTGGAAATTGGTTTAAACGCCTTTAAAAGGATTAATAAGGGTTGTTTAGAGTTTAGGATAAGCTTGAAATGCTTACCTAAGCTCGGGAGTAAGTTTCCCTCTTTTGCTCTTTAATATCAGTTTGGATATGAGCATGTGTAATTCATGTTTTGGTCGTAAACATGGTTTGTTTTTACTTACTATAAATGCATGATTTTGAGTACATATGCAGTGATTTAAAAGTATATGAGATACTAGTGAGCATTGGTTTTCAATCCAGTCAAGAATGGTGTTATTGCTTTGGTAATGTGATTTGCATATGTGGTGGTTTTGTATAATGCATTGTAAAACAGTGAGTAAATGGTTTTGTAAATGATATATTGGCTATGTAACATAATGAGAAAACATTCAGATATAGTTGGCATGCCATAGGATGAAGTGTACTATAATATGTTAAAAATCAGTCGTGGTTAAGGGTCCTTGAGGTAAGCGGCCGGCTACTCAGACTATGATGTTATCACTTGGGTTGAGTGGTTGGTTCTCCTTGTTGGTTTTGATCTTACGGTCGGCAAGGTTGTTATATCATGCGGTCAGCATGGTATGGGTTATGGTAGTGGTCGATTATCATGAGAGGTCTGTGTATATGAATTGTAAGGTTAACGGTCAGTTACCTAAAGGTTAACAGTCGAATAATCAAGGATAGTGGTCATCTATCCGGTGTCACTATAATTGCCAATATATGTAAGTTCATGAGTTGAACCTATTTTATAATGCTTTGGAATTTAAGCGTGGTTTTGTAATCTAATGCTTTGGGATTTAAGCATGAGATAACTTAATGCTTTGGGATTTAAGCACGTGATTTGTAAATGTTGTTGCATATGGTCGATATGCATGTTTCGATTGGAATCATTGAAAATGCTTTGGACGCAAGCATGGTTTGAAAAAAAGTGTTTAGTTTTCAAAGGATTTTAAATGCATCATTGTTTTAAGAGCATTCTCACTAAGCATGTGTGCTTGCGCTCTCTTTTTCCTAATGATACAGGGCATTAAGGTTTGGGGACAGCAAATGCAAGGTTTAAAGTGATCCAAGTGCAAGACTACTTGAGTATGAACTCGGTTTATGTTTCCGGTTAATAAGGTAATGTGTTCGCCATGTGTTTAGGACTTGTAATCCTATTTTCCCATGGTTTTTAAGCATGTGAAGTGCTGGATTTTATGGTTGGTTTGTTGTTGTTAAGCTTGTTGAGAATCTTTGCTTATGTTGATGCTTGATGGGTGTTTAGGTATGCATCTAGTTGACTTGGATTTGTTGCCATGTTTTGATGATTCAAGCATGTTTATTATGATGCTTTAGATGTGTATGCCTTTAAAGTGTCAAATGGGAGTTTTGGTTATGTGGCAAAATGATATTAGGAATCAGGCCTATAGAAAATCTTGAGTGTTTGAATGCCATGTAATGATGTTGATTCTGTGATGTTTTGGTTAGGGTTGTACCCTAGTAATGTTGTTTGAGTGTTTGGAGCATGTTGGAGTGTTATGGTTATCATCAAAGTGTGTTTAGACAGCAATTTAGAACATTACAGGTCCAGGCGTATCGAAATAAGTGTCCACGTACCAGTACAGCTAAGCCATTTTAGGTATAGTGTTTCAATATGCGGGAGGGTGTTTCGATACGGGTAAGCCTTTACAGGCATAGCATTTCGATACTCAAGCAAGTATTTCGGTACTGTCTCAAACATTTTGGTTAAGCGTTTTGATACGCGAGCAAATGTTTCTGTACGAGTTTTAGCTTCTGAAATCCGAGTTTTGGGAAATTGTTAAGGCATACAGAAACACCTGTACGCGTACCGGTACGACTGTAGTTAATTTTATTGTATAAAATATTTGGAACTCTATGTTTCTTTCAGTTTGGTCGCTGAGTTTTGAGAATGCAATTGTGTGAGCTTGGATGATCGTTTTGATCTAAAATTTGATATGTAAGCATAGCTCAACGTGAGATGTGTTCGATGGATAATAATTCCGGAGTTAGGCAGAATAATGATGTGGAAGGGAATCCCCCTGATGTTTTACCTCCTCCTCCTCCGTTGGTTCCTCATGTTGATGTTGGGGTAGGTGGTGTACCCCTGGCTCCTCTTGTGCCAGCTTTTGGTGATCTGACTCCGTTAATCCAAGCGATGACGGGAGCGTTGCAGATAGTGATGGCTAGAGTACAAGTGCAAACACCGGCACCTACTGTGGTGGTTAATCAAGGTTTACCCTTGGAGTGTCTTCGTAGTTTGAGAGGTGAGGAATTTTAAGGTTTGAGTCTTGAGACAGCCGAGGGATGGCTGAAAAAGACAATCCGTATCTTGAACCATATGGGTTGTAACAATGAGCGCAAGTTGGGTTACACTGCGTCACTACTGCAGGGTGATGCTTATCATTGGTGGGTGACCATAGTTGCGGGTGTTCCCGAGGCGGATGTGACTTGGGAGTTCTTTCGAAGAGCTTTCAAGAAAAAGTATATTGGTACATAATTTTTGGATGCGAAAAAGCGCGAGTTTATATCGCTGTCGCAGGGTGGCATGTCTATTGCCGAGTATGAGGTGAAGTTCGTTCACCTAAGTTAGTATGCCCCGGAGTTGGTTCCAGATGATCAACAGAGGTGTGATAGGTTCCGTTATGGTCTTATGAAGATATCAAGACTTATCTTCTAGCTATGAACTACACGGATTTTGATGCATTGGTCAACCGTGCCAAGGATATTGAGAAGTCTTTGGGTACATCAGTTCAGGCTGCTAGTGCGAGCTTGGGTAAGAGAGTGGCCAATTCTAGCTATTTTGAGAGGCAGAATAGAAGGTTTCAGGACAAGAGATATAGGTCGGATCATAGGCCTGGTAGCAGTGTTGGTCAGGGTAACTCGGAAGTTCGTATTATAGCTGAGTGTGAGCGTTGTGGTAGACGTCACACATGTGCATGTTGGGGAAGTACCTGAATAGGTACTTTGAATTCTATGGTATTAAAGAAGCTGATCGTTTGACGATTTCATCTTTTTATCTTAATGATTCCGCGGCAGATTGGTATGATTGGATGTATCGTAACCATCAACTTGTTGGGTGGACTTCTTTTACTGAGACACTCATTAAACGTTTCTGTGTTCGAGAGTTGGAAGAACCTGAGGGACTTTTGGCGAAACTTCACCAAATAACAACAGTCAGTGAATATCGAGGTCGTTTCGAAGCAGTTTCCAATCGAACTATGTATTTGCCACCATTGTTCTTGGTTCATTGTTTTGTCTCGGGACTTCGAGCTGATATTAAACATGTTGTGCTTATTGTCACGTGGCTAGAGTTCCAACCAGCCCACCGAGCGGCCTTAGGCGATGTGACTCAAGACAAACGCCTAAGTAAGCCTTTTCAACCCTCTCGGAAGATCAAACTTCCCAAGCACCGACAAACCCAAAGCGTTCTACGCGGAATCAGATCAAAACAGATGATCGAAGAAGAACTTCGAAAGAACGCTCAAGAACAAAGAAAGAACACAAGAACACTCAGAGGATTTAGAGTAAATGCCTTTATTCCTTGGAAACTTGGATACATCAAATGAGGAGGGGAATACCTCTATTTATAGTTGAGTTCCCCCTAATCTGACGGTCTATACAAATTTACATCGACGGTCGAGATTGATCTTATCTAATCAAATCTCAATTTCAAATCTCTAATTATCACAAACATTATCTACATATTATATTTCAAATAAATAGATGATGCTTTGACCGAATTACCCTCCTGAATCCTCCACGGATCGAGCTAGGTCTGGTGGTCTCTTTGGGCCCAACATCTCTATCTGAACCTCTTGGGAACCCTGGTGTGTACCCCGTGGTGCCAATGACTCGGGCCTCGGCTGACGGCCCGTGACAATCTCCCCCACCAAACTTGGCGATGCCCTCGCCGCGCCTCTCGAACAAAGTTGAGATCGATCTTGGAGCTTCCTTCCGCGTGCCTTGGCTTGCTCCCAACTCGGAATCTGGCTTGATTGTCCCCCCATAAGGACCGCTCTCCCATAAAGAGCACTGGACTCTGATTCGGATGTCCCCCTATAAGGACTGCTCGCCTTGGCTCGCACCGCCATGCAAAATTTCCCGTCCTAGGTACATCTTGATCGTAGGAACTTTTTCCTACCAGTTCTGACTTGCCCCGATATGGACTCTCCCGATCCTTGTGCACAAACTTGGATGCCTTCACGTTGAACACCGAACGAACCTTCGGAACTCTGAACGGTTGCTTCGGCCCGCACCAAGTCTTGGCAACTCCATCTGATGGGTTAGGTTTTCTGCGCCCTACACCCAACAAATCCGGCAAATCAAACTGTAAAACACTATCACCGTGCTCAAGACGTACCTCACTCATTTTCCCGGCATTTACTCTACACATCAATCCTTCTTCCCTGAAGTTTGATGCTCCATTGCTCCTCGGTAATGCAAATCCCATCGACACTTCTCTTCCATTGAAGTTCGATGCCTCAGCCACCCCACTCATGGATGGCTCCTCGACGGCCTTCATGCCAACTGCCTCGGGCAACTCTCGCCCATCCAAGGTAGTGTCCCCAACTGTCGCCTCCATCTCGATGCCTCCTTGGCTTGGAGCATCTTCGACAAGCTGAATGGTTGTCAGCTTCTTGGTTCCTCGCCCGTTGTCTCGGCACACAGGCACAACGCACCGTTGTCTCAGATCCAAGATGCACACGACGTTGGCAAACGGAATGATGAGAGCTTCAATACGGTCAAGGAAGTTTAGTCCCAAAATAAAATCAAAGTCATCTAGCTCGATTACCTTGAAATCCTCATTGACCTTCTAATCCCCAATCAGCAACTCGATCTTCCGCACTGTCCCCACAACTGGAACTTCCCTTGAATTCACCGCCTTGATCTTACCGGTTGAGTCCACAACTTTAAGACCAAGCTTCTCGGCAGCCTTCCTGGACATGAACAGATCGCTTGCCCGGTGTCCACCAAAGCACTCATCGATTGTCCCGCCACGTTGATGTCGACAAACATCAACCCATTCTGCTTCTGGCCCTTCCTCGCCTTGACAGAATCTAATATCATCGAGCCAAGCTTCGCAGCCTCGTCACTCTCGGGCTCGTCCTCCTTGGAGTTTTTAACTCGATCAGGGCATTTTCGCACTAAATGCGGCCCTTTACATCGGTAACACTTTCGATGTACTTTTTCCCTCCTCAGCTTCCCTCCTTTGATGCTAGAGATTGCACCAACTCTACCGGGTTCTTCATCTGACTCGTCATCCTCCTGGACAATGGCATCGAGGCAGCTCCTCTTCTTGGGACAGTCTTTCACTACGTGTGGACCATCAGAATGGTAGCACCTTATGGATCCTCGATCCTTCCGATCATCTGGTTTCGCATACCGGTCTGGCTTGGTCGATGGCCTTTCCTTGCCATCATCGCTGTTATCTCCAGACACGTCTTCGTCTCTCCCACCAATACCCTTGCCATGGGGCTTGGAAGACTTGGACTCCATGGACTTGTAAGCACTATAATCGGTCAAGGACTCCGGAATGGCTAGGGTTTTAGAAAGTTCCTGCACATCCCTCCGCTCTAACTCGGTCCTGGCCCACGGCTTCAATCCATCCATAAACGTGAAAAGCGCATCCTTCTCACACAAGCTGGGGATAAGGACTTGTAGCTCACTAAACTCCTGGATGTAATCCGTAATGGATCCATCGTGTCGAAGCCTCCTAAACTTGGTCCTGGCTTCTTTCTCCGTGTTACTCGGGCAAAACTGCTGCTTGAACTCTGCTTGGAACTCCTCCCATGTTCCAACGCCCGTGCCCCAACTATTCTCATCAAGGCACCTACGTCGTCACCATAACAAAGCAACGTCAGTCAAGTAAACAACAACAATATTTACCTTCTCGGTATCGTCTGTGATGCTCATTGCCCGAAAGTACCGTTCCATGCACCAAATGAAGTTCTCAACATCTTTCACCGACCTGTTCCCCTTGAACTCTCTTGGCTTCAGAATGTCCTTCATTGGTCTAGGTGTCGTCGTAGTTAACACACCGTTCCGCATGGCAGCCTGATAAACCATCACTTTCGCCTTCAGATCCACCATTTCCACCCTCAATGCCTTCAGCATGGCTTTGAGAGCATCTCTCTTTCCTTCCGACTGATCACCCTGGTCATCCAGCTCCTCGATCCGTGTATCCACCACGTCGAGTCGCTCCACAGAATCCTTCATAGATCCCTCAAGCCTGGTGACCCTCTCCTCGAGTGCCGACAACTTGTCCCTCGAGTTTGCTCGACTTCCTTTGTTCGCCTGGGTCTCCACACCCTTCTGGCTCGCTGCAGCGTTCTCTCCCTTCTTTGGTGCCATCTCTACTCGATGCTTCGTGCCTCGAACTAGCTCACGTCGCTCGAACAAGGCTCTGATACCAACTGTCACGTGGCTAGAGTTCCAACCAGCCCATCGTGCGGCCTTAGGCGATGTGACTCAAGACAAACGCCTAAGTAAGCCTTTTCAACCCTCTCGGAAGATCAAACTTCCCAAGCACCGACAAACGAAAAGCGTTCTACATGGAATCGGATCAAAAGAGATGAGCGAAGAAGAACTTCGAAAGAACGCTCAAGAACAAAGAAAGAACACAAGAACACTCAGAGGATTTAGAGTAAATGCCTTTATTCCTTGGAAACTTGGATACATCAAATGAGGAGGGGAAGGCCTCTATTTATAGTTGAGTTCCCCCTAATCCGACGGTCTATACAAATTTATATCGATGGTCGAGATTGATCTTATCTAATCAAATCTCTAATTATCACAAACATTATCTACATATTATATTTCAAATAAATAGATGATGCTTTAACCGAATTACCCTCCTGAATCCTCGACGGATCGGGCTAGGTCTGGTGGTCTCTTTGGGCCCAAGATCTCTATCTTAACCTCTTGGGAACCCTAGTGTGCACCCCGTGGTACCAATGACTCGGGCCTCGGTTGACGGCCCGTGACATTATACATAAGCGTACGAAATTGGAGGATGCTTATGAATTTAGACATTTACATGAGTAGCGGATCGCCTTGGAAAAAGGGTCAGTTTGACCTTCTTTGGGTAATTCCAAACCTCTATTACCTACACCCAAAATGGCAGCGAGTGACTCTGTTCTTCAGCCTCAACCGCTTCGTAACTTACCCCCTAACTATTCCAATCAAAAGCTTGGATTTTGTCGCTTGACGACGGCTGAAATAGCTCAAAAACGTGACAAAGGGTTATGCTATCGTTGAGATAAAAAATATACATGGGCTCATAAGTGCAAGAATACTCCGCAATTGCTTTTATTTGATGATGAACCTGATCCGCTTCCTCCTCTTAATGACTCATCTATCATTTCTTCTGATAGTGATGCCCGTGTGGCTGAAACCTTGCAAATAGAGGAAGTGCAGGCCCATTCGACCATTTCTTACAATGCCTTAGCTGGGGGTTGCTCTATTTCTACAATTCGCTTTACTGGTTATGTCCAAGGTAAACCGTTCAAGTTTTGTTGGATGGTGGCAGCACTCATAATTTTGTTCAAACTCGGATGGCTCAATTTTTGAATCTCAATATCGAGACAACTCCTCCTTTTTTCTATTTTGTTAGGGAGTGGGAAAATTTACTTTGTGCTGGTATTGTCAAACAAGTGCCGTTGGTGATTCAAGATCATAAGATTATGGTTGATTTTTATGTGTTGCCTTTGCAAGGATGGGATATGGTATTAGGCATTTCTTGGTTGGCTACATTAGGTCTGGTTATAACCAATTATGCTACATCTCAATTTGAATTCACACTTAATGGTCAACGAGTTCTATGGAAAGGTGATACTACTTCAATTATTCATCCGATTCATTTCAATGCTTTTCGTTGTTTGAATCAAACACATGCTATTGGTGAGTTTTATCGGCTGAAATTGGTTTCCCAATTGAATGATTCCTCTCATCCATTTCATCCTGAGATGACAATGTTATTAAATGAATTGGCTGATGTTTTCCAACAGCCTCATGGATTACCTCTACCCCGTACTCAAAACCATGGCATCTCTTTATTGCCTAATGGTGCGTCAGTAAATGTGAGACCCTATCGCTACCCGCATTTTCAAAAACAAGAGATTGAAAGATTAGTTTCCAATATGCTTCAACAAGGAATCATTCGCCCTAGTGGCAGCCCATTTTCTTCCTCGATCCTGTTAGTTCAGAAGAAATATGATACTTGGCGATTTTGTGTCGACTATCGCGCTCTTAATGCTATTACAGTCTGAGATCGGTTTTGTAATCACTCATTTTCACTTGTAAATATATTAATATTGCATGTATATTTATTATATATGAATGTTACTAATATAAGATGGTGTGTGCATGTATAAGCTATGTATACGTATTAGGGGTGTATGTATGTCGCGTATGTATCTAGAGTATGAGCGTATTTGATTAATATATAGATGTTATGTTAATTATATGTATGATTATACGTACTTATGCTAGAATATTATATTAATTAATGATTGTATAATATAAGTATACATTTTCGTATGTATATGTATTGCTGTTATAATTATATTATTATTATTATTGGGCTGACAAAATGAAAGAATTAAATATATTAAACCCAAATAAAATTTATAGTCCAAGTCCAAGTCCAAGTCCAATTACAAGGCCCGGTTGGCCCAAATCTAAATCTTATCTAATTACAATGTGCAGGTAATTGTGGCCGTTGGATCAAGATATGATCCAACGGCCACGATACAACTAAGAAGTCAAAAATATCTGCCAGGTGCGTGTTCCACACGTATGGACCATTCGAGTGCCACGCGCGGTCGCTTTAACATCCCACGCGCGCGTAAGATCCACGCGTTCTGACTCCCCGACTGCGGAGCTCCACGTGGCGAAATCTGAAGCCGTCTCATCAAATCGAGGCTTCATCCAGGCTGATCGTTCTTCAAGCCATCTCGACCGTTAGATCAGATCTGATCTAACGGCCGAGAACACGTCTGGCCGCTGGCAGAATATCCATACCGCCACCGCGCCGATATTCAGTCCCCATGTTCAGAACATGCCCAAGATAACAAGCAAAATTGTTAGTTCAGTTCAGATCTGAAAAAGCAAGATGCAACTTGCAACAAAACGAAGACAATAATATATATGAAACGGGAACTTTTGTAACGGGGATAACGGGGAGAGTAGCAAAAAAAAGAGAGAACAAAGATCTTGTAAAAACCAGAAATTGTAACCAGTCAAGTAAATCGAAAGACAGTCCAGTGGTAAATACTTGTCTCTTTTTCTTACTTATTTTCTTTACATGCATATACAAAAAAAAAACAGAAACAAAAAAGGAAGAGTAGTCTTACCGGCGTCTTCCCTTCCTCAGTGATAAGCCTTTCGGCTTCTCCAAGCCTGATATGGTGAACTAAAGGGAGGGGAAGACCCTTTGTAGTTTTGTTTTGGTCTAAAAAAATATTTTTTTGGTTCGTATTTCCTAGATCTAGGGCGAATAGAGGTATATCCTCTGAATCCAACCTAGGATTCGTATTGAGGATGAAGAAGGGGTTGTTTTGGAGTCACGCCGGCGCCGGATTCTGGGTTTCAGAAGAACAGTTGAGAGAAAAATGAAGAACATAGTTCTTACAAAACCAGAAAATGAAACAAATGGCTAAAATTTTGATTTCGGCCTAAAAAGAGGGTTTATATAATTGTTATTATTTCGTTAAATGGGAAAATCACACACTTAACCATCCCGCGTTTTCAATATTTTCGTTTTTGCCTTGCCGCATGGTATAATTACAATCCCAGTCCTCCTAATATTTCAAAATCTTGTAATCCAGTCCCTAAATTACACCGATTCAGATTTTAAATGGTAAAATTACGCCTTTAGTCATCCCGCGTTTTTGAACTTTTCGTTTTGGGTCTGCCCCTTGGTCTAATTACAGTTCTGGTCCTTTTAGGTTTTGTTTATTTCGCAATTTCGTCCCTAAATTACATATTATTGTTCTTTAATTTCTGCCACTGACTTTTATTTTTCTTTCATTTCAGTCCTGTATTCTTTGTAAATATTCATGTTCATATTATAATCGTATATGCTGATATTCTATTGTTTTATTTTATGTCCTTCGTATATGCCTCGTATTTTATGTTTACATGTATATATGTGTTAAGCTTATAATAGTTATGCATCTTTTTATCCGGTTATTCATATTGAACATGTTATGTTTTAGTTGATTCGTACATGGTATATTTTGTATTTTTGTATGTGTGTATGTTTTTTAAGGATTACATGCTAGTATATTTACTTTTGTTTGTATGATATATTATCCCATATACGTTGAAATATGTTTTATTACTAGTATACATGTCTTTTTGAAATATTTGTTCGTTTATACGTACTTATTCCTGCCTTGTTATTCTGATATGTTACAATTGTTTTTGTCTATTATTTAGATTAATATGTATATATGCATGTTTAGTCTAGTATATCATTTATGTTAGATTAGTATTCTGTTATGTCAATATTTATTGCATTCAAATATTTTTCCATGTTTTATATTTTGCTCACTAAGTTTGCATAATGGGATATATAAATTGTCAATGCGGTGTCCTTTTATCCGAGCGTAAACGGGGCTAGTATCAAGCGTAGTGATAGTGGTTGGGCGTTTATTCTCGGATAACGGGGCCCTTAAAATTTATTCGCAATTATGACTGAATTTTAAAATAATCGTCACTTTAATCCGAAAAATCTAATATTAATAAAGCGGTAATTATTAAAGTACCAATTTTGGGCGGTGTGGGGGTGCTAATCCTTCTCCATCCGTAACCGACTCCCGAACCCAATATTTTTGAATCTCTGGTTTTATGGTGTCCGACCTACCTAAGTGGCTGGTGGCGACTCCATTTTTTTAAAAACGGTTTCTTTTAAAACCCCACGGAATAAATATTTTACATCCAAAAGAATCACAAACACCTTTCAAAAACCCTTCGAAAAACCCTCATTTTTTTTAGCGATAAAAAAAAGACATCGCTACAGATGGAGACTCCGCTGGGGACCATTTTTGTTTTTTAAAAAAAAACAAATGAGAGTCAAGCTTTTAAAATAATTACCGCTTTACTAATATTGGAAGTTCCGGATTAAAGTGACTATTAAATTAACATTCGGTCATAATTGCGCTTTTATTTTAACGCATTTAAAATATGGCATATAAACCCGTCTTTTTAAGTAGGGGGAAAACGCTAATGCTTTCATGGAGATATCGTTCTCCCGTATGGGCCTAGCAAGTACCTTCGGGGCTCGAGTACCTTATGCTTTCGTAAGGATATCGTTCCTTCGTACGGGCATAAGCGAATGGGTCCCCCTGAATTGAACCCGGTTGAAAGGAGCCTATAATGGGTGATGATCGGGGGCCTTGCTACTCTTAGTAGAGGACAGCAAGGACAATTCGGGTACCTCCTAGAACCAAGACTGCATGTAGAGAATACATAGAAACCTACCCATTTAGAGCCATGCGAATAACCTTAGGTTTTAGACGGGATAAATAGGGTTGTTTTGTGTGTTTATTACATTTATTTTTGTCCTTTTATTTATATATTTATCAATTATATCCTGTAATTGACTTGTTTTCTTTTTTCGCTTTTGTTTTTTCTCATACATCATTGCATTTGCATCACATAAAGGTCTTGGATCAAGTGGTTTGCCTGATCGTAAAGTCTTTCACCATGGAAAAAGGTGTTTTAGGAAAGAAGAGCTTAATTTGTCGATCGGACATTGGTCAGAGGTTAACCAGAAAATCCAAGGGGACAGTTTGCCTAACGAACGCGTAATAGCTGGATACACCTATGTGAGTCTTCATCAGAACGACTTGTGGGATCTTCAAAGCATTTGGGAAAGATGGGACCGAAGATTACAAGACTTATTCTGCGATAGTTATGGCGACATCGCACAGCTGTTATATATTCAGATTAATCAGCCCCTACTCCGAGCTATAGTCTAGTTCTGGAATCCGGCTTTTTGCTGCTTCACCTTTAATGGGCAGGACATGATGCCTACGGTAGATGAATACACTGCTTTACTTAACCAGAAAAATATTCAGGAAGATTGGATCTACGCGAAGCCTCCGAGGAATCAGAATTACACTGCGAAACTCAAAACCTTTGCGGGAATGAGTGACGATTGGGTTAGTGGCCTCCTTCAAATCTGAGGAGATAATACAGTCTTTGCATGGGAAAGTATTCGGGACATCATATCAACACATCCAGACGAGGCAAAGAAAATGGACTTATTCACTTTAGGAATATATGGCTTGGTGATCTTTCCCAGAGTACTTGGGAACATTGACATAGCCATTCTGGATTTGTTTGAGCGGGTGAAACGGAAAGCAAACCCAGTACCAGCAATCTTGGTCGAGACTTTCATTTCCTTAAATGCTAGCCGGAAACATGAAGAAGGACGTTTTCGAGGATGCGCACAGCTGTTACAAGTATGGATTCAAAGTCACATGTGGAAGACGCCGACGCGGGTCCTGCCGGGGATATCCTTCCAAGGTTTTTCGCCTTTATGAGAATACTTAGCAAAGGAATGGCGAGAGGATTTGAAAACAAAAATGTGGACCAGTTTCTTCAGGATCATTCAAGATGAAGACATAGCATGGAGGGTCCCATGGCTCGGTAAAGTTAATTATTTTCTATACATTTGTGGTGACTTCAACTGGCTGATGATGTTGGGATTGCATGGAGGGATCGCTTGTGCCCCACTTTTAGTATCTCGGCAGTTCGGATCACGACAGTTCATTCCTAATACCGCCGGATTAAGCCAAACTAAATTTCTTTTCAAATGGGAGTTCAAAGGGAAAATTTAGACCATCATGAGGGCCTGGGATCATTGTTACCGGATCAGGGTGGAAGGAGATACCGAGCACATGACTACCCCATATTACGATCTTTGGAGACGTTTAAGGGTTAATAATGTGATTCCTGAATCTGATCAAGGACCAGCAGTGTCACTCGAAGAGCTTACAAGGGTGGTACCGTCCGAAGCCGACATCTTAAGGAGTGAACTCGAAGAAGTTAAAAAGAAAATGGACATCCAACAGACCCAACATGCGAGCGAGCTCTATAAGGCAAGCTTAGAAGTTGACGAGCGGGACGGGATCATTAGGCAATTGAAGAAATTAAATGCAGATTTAAGCGACAAGAATACTCTTTATCAAAAAGATGCCCTCCTATTACAAGCAAAAATACAAAAGGCCGGCCGGAGTCAGTTCATAGCTGTGGAAAGAGAAAGAATGAACGACACCCGTTTGGTGGAAGAAGAACGAGAAATTCACAAAATAGCGATCGAGAAAGAGATAGAAAGCTACCGTGTGGCTATGGAGGAAGAAAAACGGTCAGCCAAGAAGGCCATTGATCAAGAGAAAGAAAGATTCAGACAAGAAATCAGCAAGGGAAAACAAGCTATCCATCATGAGAGAGAAAGTGTCACCGTATGGAAAAGAAAATCCATGAGTAGTCGAAATAGACTGTTAGAAATGTAGAAACTATACGATGACACTATTCAAAGGTTGGAGCAAAGCCAAAGTCAAAATGATGAATTAAAAGGAAAGGTGGCAGAAGTCGAACACTCACTTCGAATGTACAGCCGCAGGAATAACTTCGCTGAGCTGCAAGAAAGAGAACACGAAGTGGGTGTGTTACAAGCACGAATTGGGTCCCTCGAAGCAACCGTGGAGGATTACAAAGAAAGAATTAATGTGTTCGAGGAGGCTACAGCTGGAGGGGACACTTATTGGCAGAAGAGACTACGCGACGCTGCTCGAATGGTACAGGACAGAGACCAGTATTACGCAAACTTAATGGTGGACATACAGCGAGTCGCCAGGCACGTGAATGATTTAGCTGTTGAGGCTGAAACACTCCGACCTTTCATAGCCCCGGGAATGGAAGAAGCTCATAGGTTCCTCAAGCTGCTCAAAGCGATTGAAAAATTAGGAGATAGAGCTAGAGTCTATCTATAGGACTCTGTGTTGTAATTAGATCTTTTGTACTAGGGATCTTTACTTTGTAACACGAACTTTTTGTAATCAAGACCCTTTAATTCCCGTGGAAGTAGTTCAAAAGGGTGATTACCAGCGGAATCAGTACCTTGTCTGCATACATTCTTGCATTTGCATCATAACATTCGCATTTGTACATGCATTTATTTTTTGTAACCATATTAACAATATGAATATTGTGGCGTTGTGTGTAGTTAACCCGCAATCATTCATCACCCATATTTTACCCGGCTACAAAGAAAGCTCATGGAAGAAAGAATAATCAGTCTGGAAAGAGGGCAAAGAGAGCTTGAAACAAGGCTTGAAGAGGCCAGAGAAGCCTTAGTGATCAGATTGCGCAGTCACAAACATCTATAGTATCTAACATAACCGCATTGCTGGCAAAAAGTCTTGGAAAAAGAGTAGAAGGAGAAAATGTTCAAGAGCCAGAAGGTACCCCGGCTCACTACAAGGTTCAACCAACTGCACCAAACCAGGCTAGGAAGATGTATATTGACCCTTCATGAATGTCTTCTAGCTTTCAAGTAGGGGCACTTGAGACTCAACCCCTCGATACCGAAGCACTTTATGAAGAAGAAGTGCCGGACCTGAACATGGTCGAAAGAATCATGAATGAGGTAGAAAAAAAGTGGGAAAAAAGATTTCGCCTCATGGAGGAAAAATTTAAAGCGTTACAATCAAATGAAGAATCAGGAAATGACTCTAGCGACCTAAGTCTGGTATCTGATCTTGTCCTGCCGCCAAAGTTTAAAACGCCAGAGTTCGATAAATATGATGGAACCACATGTCCTTCTGCACACATAACGATGTACTGCCGAAAGATGGCGGCTTACCATAAAGATGAAAAGCTACTGATCCATTGTTTCCAGGATAGTCTAACTGGAGCAGCGTTACGTTGGTATACTCAGTTGAGTAAGGCAAATGTTAAGACATGGAAAGATCTGTCTAAAGCATTTACTGAGCAATACAAACATGTAACAGACATGATCCCTAGCAGAATTATGTTAGAAAATATGGGGCAGAAGTCCAATGAAAGCCTGCGACAATATGCCCAAAGGTGGAGAGAAGTGGCCGCCCAAATCCAGCCACCTATCCCGGAGCATGAAATCACGCCATTATTTGTCAATACTCTGAAAGGGGCACTCTTTGATCGCCTCATTAATAACACAACATAGTGTTTTGCTGACTTAATCAGGACTGGGGAGTCTCTCGAACTGGCAATTAAGAGCGGCAGAATTGATGGTGGGGAAGGGTCTCGAAAGTATAACAAGAGAAATGAAGTAAACACCACCAGCACCTATACCGCCCCGAAGAACTTCACAGTCTCACAGCCACAAGCACCTGTGGGAAAAACACAAAACTCGAATCAAAGAGATGAGAGAGTCACCATAAAAGAGAAAGAGAGGAGAACTTTCACTCCCCTACCTGTTTCATACTCAGAACTTTATTCCCAGTTGTATGAAGCAGACCTGGTCCGACCATACATCGTTACTCCTGTCAATCCGCCCTTCCCGCCTTGGTATAATCCAGCGCACATTGCGACTATCACGGCGGTACCCTGGACATCCCACCGAGAATCGCCGCCTTGCCTTCAAAAAGCTTGTGCAGAATTTAATCGATTCTCGGGATATTGAAGTTTGAAGAGAGCGAGTGTAGCCAACAACCCCGCTGCCTAATCATGGGAACATGGGGTAAATGTCATCGAAGAATGCTTTACGGGAGGATAAAGGATGATGTGTCGAAATCAAGTCTCCTTTACGGTGGGTATTTCAACATGATTATGCATGGCTCGTGTGATTGACAAAGGCATGATAACAAAGCGAAGGAATGTGGAAAGTATTGCGAATTCCACGGATGAAGGGCATGATATCCAAAAATGTGACGAGTTCAAGAAATTGGTGCAGAAATTGATGAATGAAAAACAAATAGAATTCGTTGAGGAGCCCATGGGGAAGAAGGGGTCAGACGTACACATGACGGATAGCCCCAAAACTAAATACGGGAAACATAGACCTTTTATCATCTCTCACAGGCCAGGGAATGCAGGTGTCTCCCAAGGAGAAACCAGCAAAATAAGTCCCAAGATCATCATTTCAGCACCATCTCCATTCCCATTCAAAGATATGCGACAAATTCCCTGGAATTATGCTGTAAATGTGACCACGCCAAAAAAACCAGAACACGATCCGGTAAAATAGCCTATGTTGAAAGACAAACAAAGCCAGAACGATGTGAACGTTGGTGAGGCAGGCCATTTCACAAGGAGCGGCCGATGTTATTCCTCCGAGGCTTTGAAAGCGGCTGAAAAAGATAAGAGGAAGAGTACAGCAGTTAGCCCTACGCAGATATTTGGAGAAGAACCTCCCTAAAAGATAAATGAGCCGGTAACTGAGGCCCAAGCCAAAGAATTTTTAAAGTTCTTGAGACATAGCGAGTACAGCGTAGTGGAACAACTACGAAAACAACCGGCCATAATCACAGTGCTGGAGTTACTCTTGAGTTCAGAGAAGCATCGGGAGACGCTATTAAAAGTGCTGAATCAAACTTTTGTGCCCAGGACATTTCTGTATCAAACCTGGACATGATAGTGGGGCATATTACTGCCTATAATCATATCACGTTCAGTGATGATGAGATCCCGGAGGGAGGAATGGGATCAACCAAAGCCCTTAACATCACTACCCACTGCAAAGGGTATGTATTACCAGGCGTGCTGATCGACAACGGGTCGGCATTGAATGTCTTGCCTATGGTAACCCTGCAAAAATTACCAATAGATGATTCGCACCTAAAGCCCTGCCACAACTCGGTAAGAGCCTTTGATGGTATGCAAAAAGGAACAATGGGGAAAATTGAGGTACCCCTATTGATCGGACCAACTGAATATGTGATCGATTTTGTGGTGATGGACATAAAACCATCTTACAGCTGCTTGTTGGGAAGACCGTGGATCCACTCCGCAGGAGTTGTCCCATCATCATTGCACCAAAAATTAAAATTTGTAGTTGAAGGCAAATTGGTCACAGTAGAGGCAGAGCATGAATTTGTTGCTTCAGTGACATCAGACGCCCCCTACATTCAAAATGATGAAGATGTTGCGGAATGCTTGTTCCGAGCATTGGAACTAGTAAATGCCACATTCGTTTCAGAGGGAAGTCGGATCCCCTACCCCAGGTTATCTAATTGTACTAAGAAGACCGTCGCAGAAACTCTGGGCCGAGGAGCCAAAATAGGAAAGGGGCTGGGGAAGAAATTACAAGGAAACCTGAGACCCAAGAATATGACAAACAAGAAGGATCGTTTCGGGCTGGGTTACCAACCAAGTGTCCAACAGAAGAAAGAGGAATATAAGAGGAAGGAGGAGCAAAGAAAAGCCAGATCTAAAGGAGAAGACATTCCGTGGAGGTCGATGTCCTTTCCTAGTTTGAAAGCCATTTTCGTCTCCGGAGGGTTCTACCAGCCAGGTCAAGATATTGGAGAGGCAATGAAGAAAAATGATGAACTTAACCAGGAGGAAATACTCAGTAAATCATTTGAGGGGATGTACATCAACATGATAGCTGAAAAGGACCGAGGCAGCAAAATGTTGACCAACATCCGCCCTTGCCATCCCGGGGAAACACTCGATAACTGGAGCTGCATTGATCTACCTGTAGTTTTTAGGAATAGATCAGAGTAATGCTCCGAATCAACCTTTTGTTTTTGCCCATAAACAATGGGGATCTCTTGTATGGGGCACCTATGTTAACCTTTTGATTGAAATGAAAATATCCCCACTTTCCTAAAATGACCAAAGATTCTTTTATTTCATTCATGCATTCTTCATATTCATTCCCTTCATGTAAAGCCGTCTCTTTCCCAATACAATTCATTCTCATTTAATGCAGGTCGCTCATGATTGACGATATGAATGATACCGGATCCAATCTTGGAGTGAATTTCGAATGCCCTGAGGTCTCAGAGGGAATTGAGGAAGGATATGATGAAATAGAAATTGAGGTCCCGGAAGAGTTAAAGAGAATGGTGGACGACGAAGAAAGGCAGATCATGCCCCACCAAGAAGAAACATAAATTGTCAACTTGGGGACTGAAGAAGAGAGAAAAGAAATAAAAGTAGGAACAACGATTTCCTCAAAAACCAAGCATGAACTGATAGCCCTACTTCAGGAATTTAAGGATGTCTTCGCCTGGACTTATCAAGATATGCCAGGATTGAATACCGACATAGTGGTGCACAAAAATCCAACAAAATCGGAGTGCAAACCAGTACAGCAAAAACTTCAGAGAATGAGACCAGATATGTTGTTAAAGATCCGAGAAGAGGTGAAAAAGCAATTTGATGCTGGATTCTTGGAGGTAGCCAAATACCTCGAATGGGTTGCAAACATTGTACCAGTACCAAAGAAAGGCGGGAAAGTTCGTATGTGTGTAGATTATAGGGATCTGAACTGAGCTAGCCCTAAAGACAACTTCCCTTTGCCACATATTGACACGCTGGTTGACAACACCGCAGGACATTCATGGTTTTCCTTCATGGATGGCTTCTCAGGGTACAACCAGATAAAGATGGATCCTAACGACATGGAGAAAACCACATTCATAACCATGTGGGGCACTTTTTGTTATCAAGTGATGCCGTTTGGGCTAAAGAATGCAGGGGCATCATACCAAAGAGCAATGGTGACTCTTTTCCATGACATGATGCACAAAGAAATAGAAGTATACGTGGATGATATGATTGCCAAATCCCGAACAGAGGAAGAGCACCTACAGAACTTGAGAAAACTATTCCAAAGACTACGGAAGTACCAACTGAGACTCAATCCTGCCAAGTGTACCTTCGCTGTTACTTCTGGAAAACTCTTAGGGTTCGTAGTAAGCAGAAGAGGGATCGAGATTGATCGGATAAAGTGAAAGCCATCCAGGACCTTTCACCACCCCCCTTGTGTGAAGGAAGTCCGCGGTTTCGGGGGAGGCTGAATTATATCTCTCGTTTCATTTCCCAATTAACCAACCAATGCGACCCGGTCTTGGACTTCTTAGAAAAAATAATCGGCGTGTGGGATGAAGAATGTCAAAAAGCCCTAGAAAAGATCAAAAGGTACCTTAGAAATGCTCCAATTTTAGTCGCTTTTGATGCACAGTCGACCACTAATTCTCTACTTATGGTCTTGAGAATTCAATGGGATGTGTCTTGGGGCAACACGATGAGTCAAGAAAAAAAGGAGCAAGCCATCTATTACCTAAGCAAGAAATTCAATGATTGCGAAACACGGTACCCTTGATCAGAAAGCTGTGTTGTGCTCTAGTTTGGGCTACCAAGCGGCTCGAGCAAAGTACATGTTGTACCATACTACCTGGTTGATATCCAAGCTAGACCCACTGAAGTTCTTAATGGAAGCGCCAGCACTAACGGGAATGATGGCTCGATGGCAGATACTCTTATCCGAATTCGACATCGTATACATTAATCAGAAAGCCGTAAAGGGGAGTGCCGTAACAGATTTCCTAGCTAGTCGTGCTTCGGATGACTATGAGGCATTGAACTTTAGTTTCCCAGACGAAGACTTGATGTGCATTACAACCGAAGAAGAGAGGTTTGGATGATAAGTCATGGAAACTTTACTTGATGGAACCTCCAACATACCGGACATGGGATAGGGCGGTGCTAATTTCTCCGAGGACGTCTATTATCCTTTCACCAGCAGATTGGAATTCTTACGCACAAACAATATAGCTGAATACGAAGCTTGCATCATGGGACTGAACTCAGCCATCGAGAGAAAGGTTAAGGAACTCGAGTGTTCGGAGATTCGTCCTTAGTCATTTACCAATTTGCGCGGGAATGGGAAACCGGGGACCCGAAGTTGGTCAAATATCACGAATTGATCCAAGAGCTCGTCAAAGAGTTCGAAAAGGTCAGCTTCAATTACTTGCCCCGAGAAGAAAATCGGATGGCGGATGCATTGGCAACCTTGGCATCCATGTTTAAAACAAACACCGGGCAGAAATGAAGCCCATTGAGATGCAGAGCGTTTGAAAAGCCTGCTCATTGTTGTAATGTACAGGAAGAGATTGACGGAAATCCATGGTACTATGACATCCCGCAATATGTCAAGCTTGAAAGTATCGAAGGGCAAACGACAATGACAGAAAAAAAACTCGGAAAAATGGCAACAAAATATGTCCTAGATGGGGAGATCCTATATAGGAGAAGTCATGATCATACATTGTTGAGATGTGTGGATGCCCGGGAGGCGAAGGAAATCTTAGCCGAAGTACATGATGGGATCTGTGGAACGCATGCCAACGGGCTGTCTATAGCCCGAAAAATTATGAGATACGGTTATTTCTGGTTGACCATGGAGGGAGATTGCATCGATTACGCCAGAAAATGCTACAAATGCCAAATTTACGCTGACAAAATTCATGCACCCCCAGCGCCTCTACACACCATGAATTCTCCATGGCCTTTCGCAGCGTGGGGCATGGACGTCATCAGGCAGATCCATCCGAAAGCTTCCAATGGGCACCGTTTCATTTTGGTTGCTATAGACTACTTCACCAAATGGGTAGAGGCAGCGTCTTACGCCAATATCACCAGGACTACAGTTTGTAAGTTCTTAAAGAAGGAAATTATTTGTCGATACGGATTGCCAGAGAGGATCATCACCGACAACGCCCAACCGAACAACAAAATGATGAAGGACGTGTGCACTCAATTCAAGATAACACACCATAATTCCACAGTCTATCGTCCTAAAATGAATGGAGCAGTGGAAGCGGCAAACAAGAATATAAAGAAGATCATAGCGAAGACTACGGATACCTACAAGGATTGGCATGAGAAGTTGCCTTTTGCCCTTTTCGCCTATAGGACGTCCATTCGCACATCAACAGGGGCAACACCCTACTCCTTGGTGTATGGTACCGAAGTAGTACTCCCAATTGAGGTAGAGATTCTGTCTCTCCGGGTCTTAAACGAAGTAAAATTGGAAGAAGCTGGATGGGTGCAGGCCAGACTCGACCAGCTAAATCTCATTGTGAAAAAGACTAAAGGCCATTTGTCATGGTCGGATGTACCAAAAGCGGATGGTGCGCATATATACAAAAAGGTGCGCCCAAGAGAATTCAAAGAAGGGGATCTGGTACTCAAGAAAATCCTCCCTATCCAAAAAGATTCTCGAGGAAAATGGATGCCCAACTGGGAAGGACCGACGTCGTAAAAAGGCCTTCTCGGGAGGAGCCCCGATCCTAATGAAATGGATGGGGATGAGCTGAAAAATCCCGTAAATTACGATGCCGTCAAGAAATACTATCTCTAAAAAAAATGGAGAGCTCAGGACGAAAACCTGAAACTGGGCGTCTTGAAGCAAAGGAAGGACTCGAGTTGAAAACCCGCAAAGGGTGGCTTGGGTAAATTGAAAAGTTGAATATCCGAAGAAAAGGGTATCCCCATGAACATCATGAAGAGAAGGTTTCAGGCAAGAAATTCTACACCGGTTGACAGGATCATGTATCATTCATATCGAAGATAATGAGGGATTTTGTATTTTCATACTTAACTCATGTGTGTCATACCTTTCTTTTTAAGATATCCCAAGCCCTTAATCATAATAAAACCGTGTTTTGAGCATCCCTTCCTGGCCTTCTTGTCAATTTCAGTCAAATAAGATAACATAGGCTTATAATGAAACAAGAGATTTCGAAGCATTACTATGATTTAACCTTGATTTAACCTTGAAAATGCAGGTGATCAAAGAAAACGATGTTAACTCCGTCCTCTAGTTCCCTAATGGCTGTCGATAGGGAAGGCGGGAAGCTTCAAACAACCTGGTAGGATAACCAATGGCACATGTCCTATCTATTCAAGAAAGGCATACGAGATAACAAAAGAGATCTTTTGGGTGAAAACCAGAAGGGCACCCCTCTCAAAAAAAAATCTCTAAAGTGAAAACCCGAGAGGGCACTTTAGAATTCCAAGTCGTAATTGAAAAAAGAAAGAAAGAAAGGTCGAGATGGTTGAACTTGGCAGTGAAGCGGGGTATCGATACCCGTAAGAAAGGAGAAAGCGAACATCAAGATCAAATAAGGACCAAAACAAGCCCACCAAGATATTGACTCTCATGCATCATGAATAGTCAGGCATCACTAGGATTAGGAGCATGTCAATTCATTCATTTGTCATAGCATTTTGTTTTCATCTCAGACAGGTATCTGCAGATCCAAAGAGACATCGAGGGCCATCACGGTGTGAATCCCAAATGAGAAGACAATGTTTTACATACAAAAGGCACATGTTTTCAAGCTCTAGAGAGAGGTTCTATATAGGAAGAATCCTCCTCTCCGAGGCTTCAGAAGCTGAAAGTTCTATATAGGAAGGACTGAAAGCTCCAGGGTGAAGACTAGCAGTTCTATATAGGAAGGACTCCCAGTCGAAGGAATTCACCCATGACACGCAAGATTATATAGGAAATCCTGCTGTGTCGAAAGCAAAGAGTTCTATATAGGAAGGGCTCCTAGCTTCAATGTATTAGAGTAAAAGATTCTATATAGGAAGAATCCGTAACTCTAAGATTTCAAGACGCCGAAAAGTTCTATATAGGAAGGACCGGCGGCTCCAAGGTGAAGACTCGCAGTTCTATATAGGAAGAACTCCCAGTCAAAGAAATTCACCTATGACACAGGGTTATATAGGAAACCTGTTGTGTCGATAGCAAAGAGTCTTATATAGGAAAGGCTCCGAGCTTCATTGTCTTAGAGTGAAAGGTTCTATATAGGAAGAACCTGTAGCTCTGAGATTTCAGACGCCAAAAGTTCTATATAGGAAGGACTGACGACTCCAGGATTTGAAGACTAGTAGTTCTATATAGGAGGAACTCCCAGTCGGAAGAATCCATCAGTGGCGCAAAAGGTTTTATATAGGAGAAACCAGCGTTGAAGGCGAAGAGTTCTATATAGGAAGGACTCCAAGCTTTATTGTCTCAAAGTGAAAGGAATGACTCATAATTCGGGATGTCAGAGCGAAGGGTTCTATATAGGAAGAGCCTGTAGCTCCAAGATCGGAAGGTGACGAAGCTCTATATAGGAAGAACTTACGAGCCTGAAGATTCAACCAAGGAAGAGCGGAGATGTCCAAAAGAATTCGTTTTTCCAAAGCTACAAACAGGAAAGTCTGATAAAAATGAGTGCTTATGAATCTTTGCTTTGTTTCCCATTCCATGAGAACAAGCAAAGAGGGGCAACTGTAATAACTCATTTTCACTTGTAAATATATTAATATTGCATGTATATTTATTATATATGAATGTTACTAATATAAGATGGTGTGTGCATGTATAAGCTATGTATACGTATTAGGGGTGTATGTATGTCGCGTATGTATCTAGAGTATGAGCGTATTTGATTAATATATAGATGTTATGTTAATTATATGTATGATTATACGTACGTATCTAGAATATTATATTAATTAATGATTGTATAATATAAGTATACATTTTCGTATGTATATGTATTGCTGTTATAATTATATTATTATTATTATTGGGCTGACAAAATGAAAGAATTAAATATATTAAACCCAAATAAAATTTACAGTCCAAGTCCAATTACAAGGCCCGGTTGGCCCAAATCTAAATCTTATCTAATTACAATGTGCAGGTAATTGTGGGCCGTTGGATCAAGATATGATCCAACGGCCACGATACAACTAAGAAGTCAAAAATATCTGCCAGGCGCGTGTTCCACACGAATGGACCGTTCGAGTGCCACGCGCACGTGTGGTCCACGCGCGGTCGCTTTAACATCCCACGCGCGCGTAAGATCCACGCGTTCTGACTCCTCGACTGCGGAGCTCCACGTGGCGAAATCTGAAGCCGTCTCATCAAATCGAGGCTTCATCCAGGCCGATCGTTCTTCAAGCCATCTCGACCGTTAGATCAGATCTGATCTAACGGCCGAGAACACGTCTGGCCGCTGACAGAATATCCATACCGCCACTGCGCCGATATTCAGTCCCCATGTTCAGAACATGCCCAAGATAACAAGCAGAATTGTCAGTTCAGTTCAGATCTGAAAAAGCAAGATGCAACTTGCAACAAAACGAAGACAATAATATATATGAAACGGGAACTTTTGTAACGGGGATAACGGGGAGAGTAGCAAAAAAAAGAGAGAACAGAGATCTTGTAAAAACCAAAAATTGTAACCAGTCAAGTAAATCGAAAGACAGTCCAGTGGTAAATACTTGTCTCTTTTTCTTACTTATTTTCTTTACATGCATATACAAAAAAAAAAACAGAAACAAAAAAGGAAGAGTAGTCTTACCGGCGTCTTTTGGGGGTCTTCCCTTCCTCAGTGATAAGCCTTTCGACTTCTCCAAGCCTGATATGGTGAACTAAAGGGAGGGGAAGACCCTTTGTAGTTTTGTTTTGGTCTAAAAAATATTTTTTTTGGTTCGTATTTCCTAGATCTAGGGCGAATAGAGGTATATCCTCTGAATCCAACCTAGGATTCGTATTGAGGATGAAGAGGGGGTTGTTTTGGTGTGTTTTGGAGTCACGCTGGGCGGCGGAGAACACGGCGGCCGGCCGCCGGATTCTGGGTTTCAGAAGAACAGTTGAGAGAAAAATGAAGACATAGTTCTTACAAAACCAGAAAATGAAACAAATGGCTAAAATTTTGATTTCAGCCTAAAAAGAGGGTTTATATAATTGTTATTATTTCGTTAAATGGGAAAATCACACATTTAACCATCCTGCGTTTTCAATATTTTCGTTTTTGTCTTGCCGCATGGTATAATTACAATCCCAGTACTCCTGATATTTCAAAATCTTGTAATCCAGTCCCTAAATTACACCGATTCAGATTTTAAATGGTAAAATTACGCCTTTAGTCATCCCACGTTTTTGAACTTTTCGTTTTGGTTCTGCCCCTTGGTCTAATTACAGTTCTGGTCCTTTTAGGTTTTGTTTGTTTCGCAATTTCGTCCCTAAATTACATATTATTGTTCTTTAATTTCTGCCACTGACTTTTATTTTTCTTTCATTTCAGTCCTGTATTCTTTGTAAATATTCATGTTCGTATTATAATCGTATATGCTGATATTCTATTGTTTTATTTTATGTCCTTCGTATATGCCTCGTATTTTATGTTTACATGTATATGTGTGTTAAGCTTATAATAGTTATGCATATTTTTATCCGGTTATTCATATTAAACATGTTATGTTTTAGTTGATTCGTACATGGTATATTTTGTATTTTTGTATGTGTGTATGTTTTTTAAGGATTACATGCTAGTATATTTACTTTTGTTTGTATGATATATTGTCCCATATACGTTGAAATATGTTTTATTACTAGTATGCATGTCTTTTTGAAATATTTGTTCGTTTATACGTACTTATTCCTGCCTTGTTATTCTGATATGTTACAATTGTTTTTGTCTATTATTTAGATTAATATGTATATATGCATGTTTAGTCTAGTATATCATTTATGTTAGATTAGTATTTTGTTATGTCAATATTTATTGCATTCAAATATTTTGCCATGTTTTATATTTTGCTCACTAAGTTTGCATAATGGGATATATAAATTGTCAATGCGGTGTCCTTTTATCCGAGCGTAAACGGGGCCAGTATCAAGCGTAGTGATAGTGGTTGGGCGTTTATTCTCGGATAACGGGGCCCTTAAAATTTATTCGCAATTATGACCGAATTTTAAAATAATCGTCACTTTAATCCGGAAAATCTAATATTAATAAAGCGGTAATTATTAAAGTACCAATTTTGGGCGGTGTGGGGGGTACTAATCCTTCCCCATCCGTAACCGACTCCCGAACCCAATCTTTTTGAATCTCTGGTTTTATGGTGTCCGGCCTACCTAAGTGGCTGGTGGCGACTCCATTTTTTTAAAAGCGGTTTCTTTTAAAACCCCACGGAATAAATATTTTACATCCAAAAGAATCACAAACACCTTTCAAAAACCCTTCGAAAAACCCTCATTTTTTTTAGCGATAAAAAAAAGACATCGCTACAGGTTTCTTATACCTTCCATTGATTAATTATTTGATGAATTACATGGTGCTCAATTCTTTTCTAAACTTGATCTCTTGGCGGGCTATCATCAAATTCGCATTAAAGCTGGGAATAAGGAGAAAACAGCATTTTGCACACACGATGGGCATTATGAATTTTTGGTTATTTCCTTTGGTTTAACTAATACTCCATCGACCTTTCAACGACTTACTTATGAATGATGTATTCTGTCCCTATCTTCGTAAGTTTGTTCTTGTAATTTTCGATGGCATTCTTGTTTATAGTGCTACGTGGGAGGAGCATTTGCAGCATGTCCGTTTGGTTCTACAGTTGCTTCAAACACACCAATTGGTTGCCAAGCTTTCTAAATGTGTATTTGGGCAAACTATGGTTGGCTACCTTGGCTATATCATCTCTAAGGATGGTGTTGCTGTAGATCCGGATAAGATCGGTGCGATCCAACAATGGTCAGTTCCAGAAAACGTTAAAGATGTGCGACGGTTCATTGGGTTAGCAGGTTATTATCGTCGATTCATTCATCATTATGCATCCATTGCCGGTCCATTGGCTGATTTACTTAAAAAAGATGCATTCTTTTGGTCACCTTCAGCAGCGAAAGCATTTGAGGAACTTAACGCTTATTGAATTCTACACCCGTTTTGTGATTACCAGATTTTACAAAGCCTTTTACTGTTGAAACTGATGCATCAGAGATTGGCATTGGGGCGATTTTATCTCAAGATAACCATCCCCTTGCTTTCTTTAGTTAAAAATTATGCCCTCGTATGCAAAATGCTTCTACATATCAAAGGGAGATGTTTGCTGTAACTCAAGCAGTTTCTAAATGGCGTTAATGTTTGTTGGGACGAAAATTTCTACTTATTACGGATCAAAAATCATTGAAGAACCCCAAGGATCAAGTTATTCAAACTCTCGAACAACAAAAGTGGCTTAGCAAGCTTGTTGGATATGATTTCGATATCATGTATCGTGCGGGTAA
This sequence comes from Hibiscus mutabilis, assembly GCA_019671005.1. NCBI lineage: Eukaryota > Viridiplantae > Streptophyta > Magnoliopsida > Malvales > Malvaceae > Hibiscus > Hibiscus mutabilis. The sequence goes on along the minus strand of CM033746.1, from coordinate 13,913,228 downwards.
GCATAATATTGCTGCGGATGCATTGTCTCGAGTTCCTTCATCTCAATTATTCGCTTGTTCTCGGCGTGAATTAACCTTAGTGGATGAAATTCGATCGCTTAATATGAATCATTCTGAATTACTTGAACTTCAATCTCGTTGCGCAGCTGATCTAGAGTCTTCCTGATCATTATTTCAAGGATCGTTTGTTGTTCTTTCGGGGTAAGCTTGTGATACCCTTTGATTCACCATTACGACAACAACTCCTTGCTGAATTTCATTCTTCTCCGATGGGGGGCCATGCGGGAGTCACACGCACTTACCATCGTCTTTCTTCAAATTTTTATTGGAAGCATATGTGTCAGGATGTTAAAACCTTTGTTGCAGCTTGTCAAGTTTGTCAGCAAATGAAAGCATCATTTTTGCCACCAGGGGAATATTCAACCATTACCGATACCACAATTGGTCTTTGAAGGGATTTCAATGGATTTTATTACGGGTCTGCCCTCTTCTTATGGCAAGACCGTGATTCTAGTTGTGCCAACTTGAAACATGTTTCTTACTACTTGAATTTGCATATCCTCCAAAACCTGGATAACCCGCTCAGACTGCCCATCCGACTAAGGACGATACGCAGTGCTAAAACTCAACCTCGAACCAAATCTTCCAACCTTATCTAGACCAGTTTGTGGTGGTTTTCATAGACGACATCTTGGTATACTCGATCTCGGAGGAGGAGCACGACTACCATCTATGAGTTGTCCTTCAGACTTTGAGAGAAAAGAAGCTCCATGCTAAGTTTAATAAATGTGAGTTTTGGCTTTTCGAGGTGGCATTTTCGGGCCACGTTGTTGCTGCAGATTGGATTCATGTTGACCCTCAGAAAATTCAAGCTGTGGTGGATTGGAAACCACCTAAGAATATCTCAGAGGTTTGTAATTTCCTTGGACCTGCCGAGTATTATAGGCGGTTTGTATATGGGTTTGGGCTTGAGGCCCAATGTGACACCATGTTTAGGGTGTTACACTTTACTACCAACTTGCCCCGTCCTAACCATGAAGCTTAAGGTTCTTTTCCGTACAACCCAAATGCGTGTCATATTCAAACAACTAATTCATTCCTAAGATAGCATCAAACTCTTAAAATGGTAACACCATCAGATCAGCTGGAAAGATCGAACGTTGAACTTGAATTGAGGACCTCCGATACACCTTGTAAACTAACACATCATACCCAAAGGACTAGTCACACGGACCCCTATTGTAACCCCCTCGACCCGGCCTAGCCGCAAGACCGAATCGAGCGAGCTACATTAGGTTTACCAAAGTAAACCGAAAAGGAGAACTTGGAAAAATGCAACCATTTTTGTCCTTTATCTTGTCTAGATGTTGGGTATTACCCTATGTGTACATACAAACAACGAGTGGAAACCCAACTCAATCGGGCATCGAATTGATATCCAATTGGCCATATTACAAGAATAGGGACCAAAACGTAAATTTGTAAATCTATAAGGTTTGACTTGTAATTTGCTTTACCAATCTTCGATTAGTCAGGTTAAAATCATACATGCCAAATTTCAACTTAAACGATCATCCGTACTCATCCAATTGCGTACATAACATCCAAGGACCAAATTGTAAATTCTATTATTTCGAAGGGCCAATTCCACAATTAAAGTTACCAATCCTCAATTAAACCAATTACATGCATACTGGTGAAATTTCGGGTCAAAATGATCATTCAAACTCATTTAATTGCAAGTAAAACAATTAGGGACTAAAACGAGAGAAAACAGAAACCTTAAAACACATTTTCAACTAACTTAACCACTGCTCGTATCGATACGCGGGCAAGTGTACTGATACGCCTGAGCATTAACAAAAACTTTGGATGTCAGTAGCTCAAAACCGTATCGATACACCTCCTCGAGTATCGATACGATATGCTTAAAACTATAGACCCGTATCGATACGGTAACTCATGTACTGATACGCTAAGCCTAAAAATGTGCTTACCCGTATCGATACGGTTATCTGTGTACCGATATACTGTGCCTGGAAACACTTACCTGTATCGATGCGAGCACACGCGTATCGATACGCCCTGACCTGTAATGTCAAAATTTGCTGGTTTTAAACCTTGCTTTGGGATTCTAGCACCTAAGCACGCTTCTAACAATCAAATAACATCATCATAGATCATTATCCATCAATTTACCATAGATCAAACATCAAGAAATGTTCATCATGCTTCAAGGCTAACTATAGGCATGCTTCCTAGAATACAAACAACCAAAACATAGACCATAAGCAAAATCCATCAAACCAAGCTTATCATAAGTCCAAAGCAACAAAATAAACTTGTTCAAACAGAGAGGTAACCACTCAAACCCTCCCAACAACATTTAAGCAACATTGGCTTTATTACTACTTAAAACTCAAACATACTTTGGTAATTCAAGTCTTGAGTATTCCTTCATTGCTTGCTAGGCCACTTGCACTTAATCAATCTGCATTGATGATAAAAGAGAGCCTAAGCAATCATTGCTTAGTGAGGAGCGCTCAAAATACAAAACATCATTCAATGCAATTTCAAACCATTTTAGAACAATCATGCCATTCTTTCAAAACATGCACTTAATCTTTACAAAACCAGCATATTAGACCATATGCAATATGTATCATGGATTTCCACAGCATATGCAATTTCCTCCACTTAAGCCTACCCAAGCATAACATCCCATATGCAAAGCTTAAGGAGTATAACACGTATAAATCACATCATTCAAACCAATCCATCAACATGATACAATTTAAAACATTATATTGGCTTCCAAGTGATTCGTTACCATATACATCTTTTCCATAAATCATCATTAACATCCGATTCACGGATTTCCCAAGCGATTTCACAATCTCTTGTAGCCCATTGGCATGGAGTTGTGCAACACATGCACCACCTCTACACTACCAAGGCTAATCCTCAAACTTGGAGTACACACATTCGACGCATCAACCTCTACAGCTCATTGCTGGAGTAAAAGCCATCTAAGTGTTACCACAACATCATTGGGGTTCACATGATCGGAGTAAGTATCTCTTGTACTACCTCTACAACCACTAGCGACTTATTATAGTGCACTTTAAATCCTATGGCCGGCCAATTATATCCGATAACATTTTCAATTCATCACTTGCCAATATAATCCACTTTTATAAACATACCTCACTGTTTTCATATGCATCATTCAAATCATTTCATTTTGCATTAAACCATTCATAAGCCATGTTCATAAACATTCTTTAAAATCATGCATTACTTTCCAAATGCATGTAACATCATTTCATATCAATTCCCAGCATTGAACCAAGCTCATTTCATGCATAAAATAAGAGGTAAACAATCATTTAACAAGTGAATTCATAAATTATTTGCCAACCAAAATCGAGAGAGAAATCCACTTTACTTACTTCCAAGCCTTATACTAGCGTATCAAGCCTAGTCTAGACTCCCATTAAACCTTTTCAAATCTTTGAAAAGCCATTCTTATCTGTTTCACTCACCGACAAAGCAGCACCTTTGTTTTTGATGCCAAATTAAGCTTCCGGCAACTCTTCAACACCAAGGTTCACTTCCGGATTAACTTTCCCTGTTTCAAACACGTCACAACAGAGGATCCAATGCATTATAATGCATCCAAACTCACAACAACCATCAATTAACATTTATCTAACTATAATCCCCCATGACACCACAACCTATAAACCGAAAACATCATTGATTCACCAAAAACCTCAACCCAGCCCACAACTACGAATCTCAACCTTCAAATAACATCAATTAATATCAAAACAACAACATAAAACAACCTTATACCTCTAGCAACCAATAATTAACCTCAACACCTCAAAATCTCTTAACTACCAATCTAACAAACTAGAGATTCAATAGATTCCGGGATTCTATCATCAAAACTCACTTCATTATCATATTAAACATCGAAATCAAGGTATAAACCAATCCTTAACTCAGCAAAAATAGATCACCACGAATTTCTTAAATTTTTCATCATAAACCATCAATTAAACCATAAATCTGAGTTTAATTAATCAAAACCCAATGAAAATCATATAAAATGGATCAAGAACTTATGAATTTCAATAAAGAACCTTTCATTAGAGGAGAATAACGAATCCTTACCTCCAATGCTAATTTCTCCCATCAATTGCTTTATAAACCATGAAAATCAAGGTAGAAACAATAAGTAATTGATCTAAAAGCTTTAGAAATCATTGGGAAATCAAAAACTCTTTGAAATCCTAATTTTACCTGAAGAAATTGAAGCTGGAAATGTGTTTGGCTAGAGAGAGTTTGAGAGAAAGAAGTTACAAAGTTAGTTACGTGAAATTCTTTTAAAAAGCTTAATTGTGTTTAATTAATTCTCTCTACTATTTATACCTCTTAAAAACTTAATTAAAAATAGTTAGTTAAAGGGAGAAATCTGACGAAACCCTTTTGGATTATTAGCTCCTTAAAGATTCAAAGTTTTTACCCATTTTCAAAACAGTCACTAAAAACAGTTTTGCAAACTTTGCGTTTTAGTCACTAACTCAAAATGTCCAATTTTCGAATTTCTTTTTCCAAAATTGTTTTCACCAAAATCATTTATATAATTAATAAAGATTTTATACTATTTCCCCATATTTTCATCCCTTATAAAAATATTTAATCCAATTTAAATCCCAAATCTGACTCGAATCTCTAATTCTGATCTACCGGACTAACTAAACCATCCCAAAACCCCTAGGCCCAAAACCGGGGTGTTACAACTCTCCCCCACTTAAGAAATTTCATCCGCAAAATTTATCTGGAGGAAAAAGATGCGAAAATTGCTCTTTTATGTCTGACTTACTCTCCCATGTGGCCTCCTCAACTCCCCAATACCATCACAATACCTTAACAAGCTCTATCGTCTTCCCACGTAGAACCTTACTGCTGGATAACGTGTGATGGATCAGATCGATATCTCCTCAACATCGAAACATGGGACACATTATGAATTTTCTCTAAATCAGGAGGCAACCTCAACCAATATGCTACAGGACCCACGCGTTCAATAACCTCGTATGGTCCAATGAACCTCAGACTAAGCTTACCCTTACGTCCAAATCTCATCACCTTTTTCCATGGTGACACTTTCAAGAATACGCGATAACCCACCGCATATTCAACCTCCTTATGCTTCAGATCCGAGTAAGATTTCTGCCGATCCGCAGCCGCTTTCAATCGATCACATACAAGCTTAACCTTTTCATATGTATCTTTCAATACATATGGCAGGGTAACATGCTTTTCCCCAACCTCAGCCCAACATAAGGGCGTACGACACCTCCGGCCATATAACGCCTCATAAGGTGCCATCTTTATACTCGCCTGATAACTGTTGTTGTAGGCAAACTCAACTAAAGGGAATTGCTTCTCCCAGATTCCTTGGAACTCAATAATACAACATCTCAACATATCCTCCAAAACCTGGATAACCCGCTCAGACTGCCAATCCGACTGAGGATGATACGCAGTGCTAAAACTCAACCTCGAACCCGAAGCATGGTGCATACTTCTCCAAAACCTTAACGAACCTCGGATCCCTATCCGAAACAATGGATTTAGATACACCATGCAAGTGCACAACCTCAACTATATACAAATCCGCCAGCTTGTCCAAGGTATACGTTGTATGTACGGGCAAGAAATGTGCACACTTTGTGAACCGGTCAACAATTGCCCAAACAGAATCCTTTTTAGCCGGTGTCAATGGCAAACCTGTTACAAAATCCATGGTGATTCCCTCCCATTTCCACTCTAAAATTTTCAGCGGTTGCAACAACCCGGATGGAAATTGATGTTCAGCCTTGACCCTCTAACATACCATGCACTTGGAAACAAACTCAGCAACATCTTTTTTCAACCCATATGCCTCCCTCAAATCACGATACATCTTAACACTGCCAGGATGCATAGAAAAAGGACTAGAGTGTGCTTCCGCCAAGATAGTGTGCCTCAACTCCGAATCATTCGGCACCACCATCCGACCTTTGAAACACAAACCTTTGTCCTCATCAAAATGGAAATCTGACAGATTTCCACCCGATATGTCCTTAACATGCCCAACCAATGAATCATCGTACGGTTGCTTAGCTTTAATCAACTGTGATAACGTAGGCTTAACTTGTAACTTGGCTAACAAGCCCCGTCACGAGTTACACTCAACATAGCAATCATAGCTCTCAACTCAACCATAACTTTTCTACTCAAAGCGTCTGCCACCACATTTGCTTTACCCAGATGATACTCAATGGTCAAATCGTAATCTTTAAGCAACTCCAACCATTTTTGCTACCTAAGGTTCAACTCTTTCTGCGACATCAGATATTTCAGGCTCTTATGATCCGTAAAAACCACATACTTCTCACCATAGAGGTAATGTCGCCAAATTTTCAAAGCGAACACCATAGCCGCAAGCTCCAAATCATGAGTTAGATAATTACGCTCATGAAATTTCAACTGCCTCGATGCATATGCCACAATCTTCCCGCCCTACATTAGGACACAACCTAAGCCAACATATGACGCATCACTATAAACCACAATCTCCTTCCCATATTCGGGCTGAATCAATACATGAGCTTGTGTCAAAACCTCTTTCAACTTCTTAAAACCATGTTGTTGCTTCTCCATCCACACAAAAAGAACACTCTTTCGTAACAACTTAGTCAATGGTGCTGCAATACTCGAGAACCCCTCAACAAAACGACGATAATAACCAGTCAACCCAAGAAAATTACGTACATCCGATACAGACTTAGGTTGCTTCCAATTGAGAATAGCCTCAATTTTTTATGGATCAACGCGAATACCCTCCGCGAAAACCACATGACCAAGGAACATCACCTCCTTAAGCCGAAACTCGCACTTGCTCAACTTAGCATATAACTGATTATCCTTCAGCACTTGTAACACTATCCACAAATACTGATCATGCTCTTCCTCGGTACGGAAGTACACGAGAATATCATCTATGAACACTACCACGAACTGATCAAGGTACTCATGAAACATTCGATTTATCATGTCTATAAATGCAACTAGGGCATTTTTCAAACCGAAAGGCATAACCAGAAACTCATAATGCCCATACCTTGTACGGAAGGCAGTCTTTGGCACATCCACATCCTTCACTTTCAACTGATAGTACCCAGACCTCAAATATATCTTAGAGAACACCGAAGCACCTCTAAACTGATCAAACAAATCATCAATCCACGGCAAGGGATATTTATTCTTAATCGTCAACTTATTCAGTTGCCAATAATCGATGCACATCCGCATCTTGCCATCCTTCTTCTTCACAAATAACACTGATGCACCTATGGTGAAACACTAGGTCTAGTAAAACCTCTACCAAGCAGCTCTTGCAACTGCGTCTTCAACTCATTCAATTCCTTAGGTGCCATGTGATAAGGCGCAATGGACACTGGAGCCGTATCAACATACGTCTCGATTTTAAACTCTACCTCCCTATCCGGCGGTAACCTTGGTAACTCTTCAGGAAAAACTTTTAGAAAATCACAGACTGTACGGATGTCTTGCATATGTACATCCTTAGATCCAGGATTCATAACATAGGCTAAATATACCTTACATTCGAGTTTCAACATTTGACTTGTTTCCAAAGCTAAAACAACATTATCCAGGAACTTTGCATTCTCGCCAACCACCACAACTTCATATCATCAGCAAGACGCAAGGATATTCGTTTGGTTTCAAAATCCACAACCGCCCTATGCTCGGATAACCAATCCATCCCTAAAATTACATCAAAACCATGGAATGGCAGCTCCATCAAATCCACGACAAACACATGATCTTGCACTATTAAAGGACACATTTGATATAACTTCCTAACCACAACCGTTTCACCCAAAGAACTAGTTACTCGAACACCAACATTCAAAATCTCAACAGGTATATCAAGTAAATGTGCATGCTTGCTAAGTGTTCAAAAGTACTATTTTATTACCCTTTTTACTTATATTATTGTTAGACTTAGGCTCATATTAGTTGCATAATTAGTCATTCATGCATTAATTCATGTTTCATTCCACCGTTGAGCTTGATTACATAACTTGGTGATTTTTGTGGAAAAAGATACTACTTTGGTGTGTTTTTGTGTGTGCAGAGTCAGTTGCCAAAGCAAGGCTGTAACCAGTTGCCAGGGCAGTGCATGAAGGAGATGCCGACGCAGTTGCCAGGGCAATGCATGAAGGAGATGCCGAGCTAGTTGCTAGGGAAATTGTCGATAAGGGGTAAGATGATATGACAGTCAAAATTGATGACTAGATAAGCCCAAGATGACGTGGAGCAAAGTTAAATCCCAAAGGAGTTTGATTTCCATGAAGAGGTCAAAGAGAAATTAAATCCCAAAAAGATAGGAGAAGTTCTAGTAGGAATATAATTATAATAAAGAATTATATTCTTTAAAGATAATTTAATTCCAACTTAACTTCCTCCTCAAAGAAGGACTATGATCTAGCCCTAAAAATAGATCACCATATCGTCAACTTGGAGTAGAGCAAGAAGAGGGAAAATTTCGACAACTCCATAGGGAAAGAGAGAGAAATTTTGACAAGAGAGCAAATGGGAGAGAGTTCGATTTATTCTTCTTCTTTGCTTCCATTAGATTCATGGTTTGGGGATTATTCTTTGTATATCTTTTGAACCCAACCATGAACTAACTTGATTGGTTGGGGTTATTGTGTTTTGTTGTGAGAAACAATTGGATTTTGTTTAGGTAATAAGAGTTTGCACTTTTCTATTCAAGGTTTACTCATTCTTGGCTTTTATTCTTGTTTGCGAGTGAATTGGGAGAGGATCTCGTAACTTCATCTATTTATCTAATATCGGGAGAGTTAGATTCAAGAAACGAATGTGTATGGTCTTTATTCAATCTATTGATGGTGAAGATTAATCCGGCTTAGGAATAAGTTAACGATTTCAACGGCTAAGAGGAGCTCAAGATTGGTTGTTGTTCACCCTTGATTCACGCAGGGATGTATTATCAAGGCTTGCACAAGTAGCTAGAGTTTCGACTTAGGGATAAGAAGAAACCATTGAAGAACGCTCTGCCGAGCCTTGAAGTTGCTGCCCAGACGCCCAAGTAGTTACCCAGCTAGTCGCCCAGGTAACCATCGATTAGTTGCCAAGGCAACCCCGCTGTGCAAGTTGCCACGGCAACTGAGTTGCCCTTGCACTCTTTTACCAAGACGATCCAATCGGTTATCACACCTCAACTCACGATAACCTGGCCTATTTACTCTATTTTAATTTAATCTATTCTTTTAGTTTATTGCTTTAATCTATTCTTTTAGTTTATTGCTCTTAGTTTAATCGTTAATTAAAACCTCTATTATCAATTGTGTTTTTATTTTCACAGTGCAGTAACTTAAGCAAAGTGGCCCAAACCAATCCCTGTGGAGACGATACTCAATACTCGTATCACTTTATTACTTGCGACATGTATACTTGCACATTTGCGTAGCACTTATTACACGCAACAAGTTTTTGGCGCCGTTGCCGGGGATTGGCAATTGGTGTTAGTTGTTTTTGTTATTGCATTTTTTTTCTCTTAATTTTACTAACTTTTCTTTTTGTTTGTTTTATTAAAAAAAATTAGGTGCGCTACAAGTTAAGGAACATCAACATATCGGGAAATAAAAGCCAATCTATTCGAGAGATGATGTTGGAAGATATGAATCAATCCAATCAAGAGTTTCTTGCACCCTTTGATGAATACCTATACCAACCGAGAAAAGCCCAAAGAACTTATACCGTGGAAAAATCTTGTGCTATGTGTGGAGAACATCATGTGTTTGAAAATTGCCCTCACATTTTCGGTGCATATAACTACATGGAGGACCATAGAGGGAACCAGCAGCAAAATTCTTCATGGTATGGTCAAAAAGATCAAATTTTTTTTTAACATAACAATTTTGCCGCAGCAACAGATATGCCATGGCAATGTAGTCTTTTTCAAGAGCATTCCAATTCCTTGGAGGAAACGTTACTAGCTTCCTTGGCTAGACTTGACGGATCAATTGAAGAGATTCAAGAGCTATCAAAATCTATGGATACGAGGATAGCTCAGTGGGATGCAACCTTAGGGGATTCAGAAGATCAATTGGGGAGATCCACATATGTAATGGATAACATGCACCAACAATTCATTCTTAGGGATACTGACGTCCTAAGGCAAGAGGATAAGGAGCAATGCAAAGAAAGCTCTCTGATGTGTAGGGAACAACTAGAACCTCAAAGTCAAGAGGATGCCAATGAGAGAAACTGCCCAACACATGATGAGCCTGAACAACAAATTGCCTCGGCAATGATTGAGGAGCCTAAACAGAGCAATGCAGCGACAACACTCAGTGAAGCTGAGAACAACAATACTACAACAAATTATGAGAAACCTGATGCCCAGAAGGTTACAACGTTAATGTTGAAGCAGGAATCTGTAGATTGCTCTCATCTACAATTGCCACGGCAATTACACGACCATGTGCAAGATCAACGAGATGATAATACTTTGCCAATAGAATATGAGCAGGTAATGGTTGAACCTTTCAAATTCTTTAAAAACTCACATTGTCCATTGCAGGTATGTCTTGAGGAACTGAGGTTGGTAGATTTGAAGTCATCGAAATCTTTACTGATGGAGATATTTGAGAGGCCAAAAGAAAACGGTGTTTAGATTCGTAAAGCTTTTCAGAAAATTAGTTCTTCCCTTGACTTACAGCAAATTTTGGCAACTGATTGCCACGGCAATTGGCTTGAGCAGCAATTGCCACGACAACAAAGGCTACATCCAACCATGATAGAAGTCGACAAGAATAAGGTAATTGAATGGTTGAGAATGGATATAATTTTTCCTATTAATATATTTGTGCCTTCAGGAATAGTAACAAGATGGAGAGTATACATGGACTACAAGCGAACAAAGAAGAAAGGCACCTCCACTATGGTAACGCAAAAGGGAGTAGTGGAAAGCACATTGGCCAAACTCTTTTTGGGCATTATTGTCACCCAATGGAGGGTGCAGATGGACTATAAGAAGTATCGAAAACGACCATCCTCAAGTTTTCTCAGATATGCACTAACATTAGAAGATGCATGATGGCACTCTTTTCAGACATTGTCGAAAACTTCATTGAGATCTTCATGGATGATTTTTCCATTTTTGGTAGTGACTTCAACAGTTGCCTCGACAATTTAGAGAATGTGTTGGCAAGATGTGAAGAAATCGATTTAGTCCTTAACTGGGAGAAGTGCCATCTTATGGTAGATGAAGGAATAGTGCTTGGCCACAAGATTTCATCCAAGGGAATTGAAGTAGACAAAGCCAAGGTGGATGTGATCGAGAAGTTACCCCTACCAAGATAAAGTCTTCCATTTTGATGATTCTTGCACCCAAGCATTCGAAACCCTAAAGGAAAAAGCTTGCATCGGCACCCATTGTCGTTCCACCAGATTGGACGCTACATTTTGAGCTCATGTGTGATGCAAGTGATTTCGCGGTAGGAGCAATCCTAAGCCAATGCAAAATAAAGGAACAGAAAATCAAGTGGCCGATCACTTATCACGTTTAGAACGCAATAGGGAGGAGGACGCGAATTTAGAGATATGCGATGCATTCCCGGATGAACAACTTTTAGTTGCCTCGGCAACCATGGATGTGCACGCCTCGTCAACCCTTGACGCCGTAGCAGCTCTTGACATGCACGCCTCGGCAACTCCAGACGTGCACGCCTCGACAACCATGGATGCGCACGCCTCAGCAACCCCCGACGCTGTAGTAACTCTTGACGTGCACACCTCGGCAACTCTAGATGCACACGCCTCGGTAACCACTGATACGCACGCCTCGACAACCATGGATGTGTACGCCTCGGCAACTCTAGACACATACGACTCGATAATCTTGGGAGCAGTCGCCACGGTAGTATATGCCTCGACAATACCCTGGTACGCAGATTTAGTTAATTTCCTTGTTTGTGGTATTTTACCTTATGGCCTTACTCACCAAGGGAAGAAGTGGTTCCGCCATGATGCTAAGCATTACTTTTGGGATGAGCCTCTTTTGTTCAAACAATGTGCAGATCAGGTCATACGCCGATGTGTCCCTGAAGAAGAGCAGCAGAATGTACTCTGGTAATGCCATTCTTCACCCTTTGGAGGACATTTTGGAGGAACTCATACCGCGGCCAAAGTTTTTCAATCCGGTTTGTATTGGCCAACACTCTACAAAGATGCCCAAGAGTTTTACAAGCAATATGATCATTGCCAGAGGACGGGCAATATCACCTACAAACCAATGGGCAATCAAGACCATGAATATGGATTAGAAAAGTGCCGGACAAAAGTGTTTGTTGTACCTCAATGAGCTAGAAGAATTTCGTGCACTCGCCTATAACAATGCACAAATCTACAAGGAGAAAACAAAGCAATGGCACGACAAGAAACTATTGCCGCGACAATTCATGCCAGGGCAACTAGCTCTCTTATTCAATTCTTGACTAAAACTTTTCTCGGGAAAACTAAAATCAAGATGGTCGGGACCATTCGAAGTTGTCAAACCATTATCCCATGGTACCGTGATAATCAAGTGCATTACCGACGAAAATGAATTCAAAGTTAACGGACAGAGATTGAAGCACTACAACGGTGCCCATGTAGAACGTAACAAAGAAGTTGACACCTTAGGAGATGCATGAGCATGCTCTCATTTTGATATTTTATTTTTCTTTTTATTTTTATTTTTATTTTTCGAACTATTTTGTTTTATTATTTTTGGGTTTTTTTTCTCTTTATTTTTTAGGATATATTTTATTTTTCTTCATTATCTTTAGTTTCCAGGTTTTCTTTTCCACAACAAGACTCACAACCACCATGCTAAGGAAATCCACTGCCGACTACTTGCCACAGCAACCACAATAGAAACTGGCGATACCCGGGCAACAACAATGGCTTCGGCAACTACTGATGCCTATGCAAGTGAACCTGCATCGGCAAACATGGATCAAATCAAAGCAATGCTATTCATGCGGCATCAGCATTCAACCACCGACTGAAAAATGAATCAAGCAAACGGCACGAAGGAAACTTATCATTCGAGGTGACGACCTCTTCGACTAACTCATTTCATTTAGTTTCTTTTAAATTTTCTTTCACTCTTACATGCATTGAGGACAATGCTTCTCTCGAGTTTGGGGGGTGTTGGTTTCTAGTTAGTTTCATGATTAGTTGCATTCATCTTTAGCAATCACATATAGGTTGCATATGTTACTTGTCATGCCTTTAATTGGATTTAATTGCATAAGACTTGTTGAATATCCAATGATGAATTTTTGCCACTACACTTAATTGAAAGAACCTTTAATTTTAGGATTACATGAAAAGAACTTAGAATTTTACTATGATGCTGAATTATATTTTTTTACACGGTTGTGGCTTGTTGATTGAAAGAAACTTAGTGAACTTAGGTTGCTTAAAATTAGGGTAAATTTAAAATTGAAAATTAAAAGTTAATTTCTTGCTAGAGGTGCCCAAAACTGACTCTAGTAGTAAATACACTTTCTTGCTAGAGGTGCCCGAAACTGGCTCTAGTAGTTAATGCGCATTAAAGAATCGCTAGAGGTGCCCGAAATTGGCTCTAGTCGACTAAAATAAAATGAGAAATTGCTTATTTTGCTAGAGGTGCCCGAAATTGGCTCTAGTGAAAATAAAAATAAATGGCCCGGTAATTAAATTGATAAAAGCCTATTGTTTACATAGAATCTTGAAAATCAACTCGTACACAACTACGCACACACATTGTCACAAGAATTATAGTTTTGTTCCGGGTAATTTTTGTGCTATCCAAAAAATTAAAAGGTGATCATACTTTGTGCCCCGGTTTCGAGGTTTGAATTCAAGTTTGAAGCATGTCTTTGATGATTAAAGTCTTGACAGGTAATTGTTAGTTTGCATTGCTTGAGGACAAGCAATAGTTCGAGTTTGGGGGTGTGATAAGTGTTCAAAAGTACTGTTTTTATTACCCTTTTTACTCATATTATTGTTAGACTTAAGCTCATATTAGTTGCATAATTAGTCATTCATGCATTAATTCATGTTTCTTTCCACCGTTGAGCTTGATTACATAACTTGGTGATTTTTGTGGAAAAAGATGCTGCTTTGGTGTGTTTTTGTGTGTGTGCAGAATCACTTGCATAAACAAGGCTAGAACCAGTTGCCAGGGCAGTGCATGAAGGAGATGCCGAGCTAGTTGCCAAGGCAATGCATGAAGGAGACGCCGAGCCAGTTGCCAGGGCAATTTTCGACAAAGAATAAGGTGATATGGTAGTCGAAATTGATGACTAGACAAGCCCAAGATGACGTGGAGCAAAGCTAAATCCCAAAGGAATTTGATTTCCATGAAGAGATTAAAGAAGAATTAAATTCCAAGAAGATAGGAGAAGTTCTAGTAGGAATATAATTATAATAAAGAATTATATTCTTTAAAGATAATTTAATTCCAACTTAACTTCCTCCTCAAAGAAGGACTTTGACCTAGCCCTATAAATAGATCACCATATCATCAACTTGGAGGAGAGCAAGAAGAGGGAAAATTTTGACAACTCCATAGAGCAAGAGGGAAAATTTCGACAACCCCATAGGGCAAAAGGAGAGAAATTTCGACAAGAGAGCAAGGGGGAGAGAGTTCATTTTCTTCTTCTTCTTCTTTGCTTCCATTAGATTCATGGTTTGGGGATTATTCTTTGTATATCTTTTGAACCCAACCATGAACTAACTTGATTGGTTGGGGTTATTGTGTTTTGTTGTGAGAAACAATTGGATTTTGTTTAGGTAATAAGAGTTTGCACTTTTCTATTCAAGGTTTACTCATTCTTGGCTTTTATTCTTGTTTGCGAGTGAATTGAGAGAGGATCTCGTAACTTCATCTATTTATCTAATATCGGGAGAGTTAGATTCAAGAAACGAATGAGTATGGTCTTTATTCAATCTATTGATGGTGAAGATTAATCCGGCTTAGGAATAAGTTAAGGATTTCAACGGATAAGAGGAGCGCAAGATTGGTTGTTGTTCACCATTGATTCACGTAGGGATGTATTATCAAGGCATGCACAATTAGCTAGAGTTTTGACTTAGGGATAAGAAGAAACCATTGAAGAACGCTCTGCCGAACCTTGAAGTTGCTACCCAGACGCCCAAGTAGTTACCCAGCTAGTCGCCCAGGCAACCATCGATTAGTTGCCAAGGCAACCCCGCTGTGCAAGTTGTCACGGCAACTGAGTTGCCCTTGCACTCTTTTACCAAGACGA
Source organism: Hibiscus mutabilis (assembly GCA_019671005.1). Classification (NCBI taxonomy): domain Eukaryota; kingdom Viridiplantae; phylum Streptophyta; class Magnoliopsida; order Malvales; family Malvaceae; genus Hibiscus; species Hibiscus mutabilis. Next base: position 13,897,812 of record CM033746.1, on the reverse strand, counting down.
TCCAATCGGTTATCACACTTCAACTCACGATAACCTGGCCTATTTACTTTATTTTAATTTCATCTATTCTTTTAGTTTATTGCTCTTAGTTTAATCGTTAATTAAAACCTCTATTATCAATTGTGTTTTTATTTTCACAGTGCAGTAACTTAAGCAAAGTGGCCCAAACCAATCCCTGTGGAGACGATACTCGATACTCGTATCACTTTATTACTTGCGACGTGTATACTTGCACATTTGCGTAGCACTTATTACACGCAACAACAGTCAAAATTGATGACTAGATAAGCCCAAGATGACGTGGAGCAAAGTTAAACCCCAAAGGAGTTTGATTTCCATGAAGAGGTCAAAGAGATATTAAATCCCAAAAAGATAGGAGAAGATCTAGAAGGAATTTAAATATAATAAAGAATTATATTCTTTTAAAGTATTTAATTCCAACTTAACTTCCTCATCAAGAATGACTTTAACCTAGCCATCTCCTATTTAAAGGAGACCAAGCCATCAAACTCAAGGAGAGCAATAGGGGGAGAGCTCGATTGGGACAAAGCTTGGAGGTAATTCGATTGAGAGAGATTTCGACAAAGGCTTCAACCATTCTTCATCTTTTTTTATTTCTTGTTCGATTAGGTTTATGTTAGGGATTCTTTGTTTTGTGTTTCTTTGGAACCTAGCCATGAACTAAATCTATTTGGCTAATGTTATTGTGTTTTGTGGTTATGAGAAACAATTGGATTTTGTTTAGGTAATAAGAGTTTGCACTTTCAATTCAAGGTTTACTCATTCTTAGTTTTTATTCTTGTTTGAGAGTGAATTGGGAGATGATCTCGTAACTTCATCTATTTATCTAATATCGGGAGAGTTAGATTCAAGAAACAAATGAGTATGGTCTTTATTCAATCTATTGATGGTCTTTATTCAATCTATTGATGGTGAAGATTAATTCGGCTTAGGAATAAGTTAAGGATTTTAATGGCTAAAAGGAGCGCAAGATTGGTCGTTGTTCACCCTTGATTCACGCAGGGATGTATTGTCAAGGCATGCACAATTAGCTAGAGTTTCGACTTAGGGATAAGTAGAAATCATTGAAGAACGCTCTGCCGAACCTTGAAGTTGCTGCCCAGCTAGTTGCCCAGGCAACCCCACTGCGCAAGTTGCCTCGACAACTGAGTTGCCCTTGCACTCTTTTACCAAGACGATACAATTGGCTATCACTCCTCAACTCACGATAACCTGGCCTATTCTCTCTAATTTGATTACATATTCTTTTACTTTATTTCTTTCTAGTTTAGTTGTTAGTTAAAACTCCTACAATTGCCTATTTGTGTTTTTTACTTTTTACAGTACAAGAGACTAGATTCTTGAAGTGGCATCAATCCCTGTGGAGACGATATCTTTTATACTATAACTTGCGACGTGTACACTTGCACAAATGCGAAGCACTTATTACGCGCAATAATGCTCACTCAGAATATATGAATGGGTGGAACCAGAATTAACCAAAAATAATAGAAAGAAAAAAAATAGTTTGAAAAAAAAGAAAAAGAAAATATCGAAAGGAGAGCATGCTCATGCATCTCCTAAGGTGTCAACTTCTTTGTTTCGTTCTACATGGGCACCGTTGTAGTGCTTCAATCTCTGTCCGTTAACTTTGAATTCATGTTCGTCGGTAATGGACTTGATTATCACGACACCATGAGAGAATGGTTTGACAACTTCGAATGGTCCTGACCATCTTAATTTTAGTTTTCCCGGGAAAAGTTTTAGTCGAGAATTGAATAAGAGAACTAGTTGCCCCAGCATGAATTGTCGTGGCAATAGTTTCTTGTCGTGCCATTGCTTTGTTTTCTCCTTGTAGATTTGTGCATTGTTATAGGCGAGTGCACGAAATTCTTCTATCTCGTTGAGGTCCAACAAACGCTTTTGTCTGGAACTTTCCTAATCCATATTCACGGTCTTGATTGCCCAATATGTCTTGTGTTCGATTTCCACCGGTAGATGGCATGTTTTGCCATAGACAAGTCAGAAGGGGGACATACCTAAGGGTGTTTTGAATGCAGTGCGATATGCCCAAAGCGCGTCATCTAGTCTTACTGACCAATCCTTCCTAGAGGGATTTACAACTTTCTTGAGTATACCCTTCAATTCCCGGTTGGAAATTTCTGCTTGCCCATTGGTTTGTGGGTGATATTGCCCGTCCTCTGGCAACGATCAGATTGCTTGTAAAACTCTTGGGCATCTTTGTACAGTGTTGGCCAATACAAACCGGATTGAAAAACTTTGGACGCGGTACGAGTTCCTCCAAAATGTCCTCCATAGGGTGAAGAATGGCATTGTCGGAGTAAATTCTGTTGCTCCTCTTCAGGGACCATCGGCGTATAACCTGATCTGCACATTGTTTAAACAAAAGAGGCTCGTCCCAAAAGTAATGCTTAGCATCATGTCAGAACCGCTTCTTCCCTTGGTGGGTAAGGCCATAAGGTAAAATACCAGAAACAAGGAAATTAACTAAATTCGCGTACCAGGGTATTGCCGAGGCTTGTGCTGCCGTGGCGACTTCTCTCAAGATTGCCGAGTCGTGTGTGTCTAGAGTTGCCGAGGCATACGCGTCCATGGTTGCCGAGGCGTGCGTATCAGTGGTTACCGAGGCGTGCGCGTCTGGAGTTGCCGAGGCGTGCGCGTCAAGAGCTTTTGTGGCATCGAGGGTTGCCGAGGCATGCGCATCCATGGTTGTCGAGGCGTCAAGGGTTACCGAGGCGTGTACATCCATGGTTGCCGAGGCAACTAAAAGTTGTTCATCCGGGAATGTATCGCATATCTCTAAATCTGCGTCCTCCTCCCTATTGCGTTCTAAACGTGATAAGTGATCGGCCACTTGATTTTCTGTTCCTTTCCTGTGCATTGGATTAGGACTGCTCCTACCGCGAAATCACTTGCATCACACATGAGCTCAAAAGGTAGCGTCCAATCTGGTGGAACGACAATGGGTGCCGATGTAAGCTTTTCCTTTAGGGTTTCGAATGCTTGGGTGCAAGAATCATCAAAATTAAAGACTTTGTCTACTTCAATTCATTTGGGTGAAATCTTGTGGCTGGGCACTATTCCTTCATCTACCATAAGATGGCACTTCTCCCAATTAAGGACTAAATCAGTTTCTTCACATCTTGCCAACACATTCTCTAAATTGTCGAGGCAACTGTTGAAGTCACTACCAAAAACGGAAAAATCATCCTTGAAGATCTCAAAGAAGTCTTCGACCATGTCTAAAAAGAGTGCCATCATGCATCTTCTAATGTTAGTGCATATATGAGAAAACTTGAGGATGGTCATTTTCGATACTTCTTATAGTCCATCCGCACCCTCCACGGGTAACAATATTGCCCAAAAAGAGTTTGGCCAATGTGCTTGCCACTACTCCATTTTGCGTTACCATGATGGAGGTCTCTTTCTTCTTTGTTCGCTTGTAGTCCATGTATACTCTCGACCTTGCTACTATTCCTGAAGGCACAAATATATTAATAGGGAAAATTATATCCATTCTCAACCATTCAATTACCTCATTCTTGTCGAATTCTATCATGGTTGGATGTAGCCTTTGTTGTCGTGGCAATTGCTGCTCAAGCCAATTGCCATGGCAATCAGTTGCCAAAATTTGCTGTAAGTCAAGGGAAGAACCAATTTTCTGAAAAGCTTTACGAATCCAAACACAGTTTTCTTTTGGCCTCTCAAACATCTCCATCAGTAGAGATTTTGATGGCTTCAAATCTACCAACCTCGGTTCCTCAAAACATACATGCAATGGACGAGGTGAGCTTTTAAAGAATTCGAAAGGTTCAATCATTACCTGCTCATATTCCATTGGCAAAGTACTATCATCTTGTTGATCTTGCATGTGGTCGTGTAATTGCCGTGGCAATTGTAGATGAGAGCAATCTACAGATTCCTGCTTCAACATCAACGTTGTACCTTATGGGCATCAGGTTCCTCAGAATTTGTTGTAGTATTGTTGTTCTCAGCTTCACTGAGTGTTGTCGCGGCATTGCTTTGTTCAGGTTCCTCAATCATTGCCGAGGCAATTTGTTGTTCATGCTCATCATGTGTTGGGCAGTCTCTCTCATTGGCATCCTCTTGACTTTGAGGTTCTAGTTGTTCCTCACACATCGGAGAGCTTTCTTTGTATTGCTCCTTATCCTCTTGCCTTGGGACGTCAGTATCCCTAGGAATGAATTGTTGGTGCATGTTATCCATTACATACGTGGATCTCCTCAATTGATCTTCTGAATCCACTAAGGTTGCATCCCACTGAGCTATCCTCGTATCCAAAGATTTTGATAGCTCTCGAATCTCTTCAATTGATCCATCAAGTCTAGCCAAGGAAGATAGTAACGTTTCCTCCAAGGAATTGGAATGCTCTTGAAAAAGACTACATTGCCATGGCATATCTGTTGCTGCGGCAAAATTGTTATGGTAAAAAAAAATTGAGCTTTTTGACCATACCATGAAGAATTTTGTTGTTGGTTCCCTCTATGGTCCTCCATGTAGTTATATGCACCGAAAATGTGAGGGCAATTTTCAAACACATGATGTTCTCCACACATAGCACAAGATTTTTCCACGGTATAGGCTCTTTGAGCTTTTCTCTATTGGTATAGGTAATCATCAAAGGGTGCAAGAAACTCTTGATTGGATTGATTCATATCTTTCAACATCATCTCTCGAATAGATCGGCTTTTATTTCCCGACATGTTGATGTCCCTTAACTTGTAGCGCACCTAATCTTAATTTTTTTTTGATAAAACAAACAAAAAGAAAAGTTAGTAAAACTAAGAGAAAAAAAATGCAATAACAAAAACAACTAACACCAATTGCCAATCCCCGGCAACCGCGCCAAAACTTGTTGCGTGTAATAAGTGCTACGCAATTGTGCAAGTATACACGTCGCAAGTAATAAAGTGATATGAGTATCGAGTATCGTCTCCACAGGGATTGGTTTGGGCCACTTTGCTTAAGTTACTGCACTGTGAAAAGTAAAAACACAATTGATAATAGGAGTTCTAATTAACGAGTAAACTAAGAGCAATAAACTAAAAGAATAGATGAAATCAAAAGAGAGAATAGGTCAGGTTATCATGAGTTGAGGTGTGATAGTCGATTGGATCGTCTTGGTAAAAGAGTGCAAGGGCAACTCAGTTGTCGTGGCAACTTGCAGAGCGGGGTTGCCTTGGCAACTAATCGATGGTTGCTTGGGCGACTAGCTGGGCAACTACTTGGGCGTCTGGGCAGCAACTTCAAGGTTCGGCAGAGCGTTCTTCAATGGTTTCTTCTTATCCCTAAGTCAAAACTCTAGCTACTTGTGCATGCCTTGATAATACATCCCTGCGCAAGATTGGTTGTTGTTCACCCTTGATTCACGCAGGGATGTATTATCAAGGCATGCACAAGTAGCTAGAGTTTCGACTTAGGGATAAGAAGAAACCATTGAAGAACGCCCGCACGAACCTTGAAGGTTGCTGCCCTGACGCCCAAGTAGTTGCCCAGGAAACCATCGATTAGTTGCCAAGGCAACCCCGTTGTGCAAGTTGCCACGGCAACTGAGTTGCCCGTGCACTCTTTTACCAAAACGATCCAATCGGCTATCACACCTCAACTCACGATAACCTGGCCTATCTCTCTCTCATTTGATATCATATTTTCTTTTACTTTATTGCTTTCTAGTTTAGTTATTAGTTAAACTCTCATAATCCTTTATTTGTGTTTTTACTTTTTACAGTGCAAGAGACTAGATTCTTGAAGTGGCACCAATCCCTGTGGAGACGATATCTTTTATACTATAACTTACGACGTGTATACTTGCACATTTGCGTAGCACTTATTACGCGCAACAAGTTTTTGGCGCCGTTGCCGGGATTGGCAATAGCGACTTTGTTTTTATTTTCTTGTACTTTCATTTTACTTTTCTTGTTTAAGATTCAAAGGGCTAACAAACTTTGGTTTTGCATTGGTATATGACCAGGGGCGAGACCGACTACACCAGAATATCCCTTTGATCCAGAAATCGAACGAACCTTACAAAGACTTAGACGAAGGATAAGAGTAGCAATGGCTAATCAAGATGGCAATATGAATCAAGATGTTCCAGCAGGAGGAGGAGTGATTCTTCCACGAAACAGAACTATTCGAGACTATCTTGAAGAAGATCTTGATGGACTTAATCCAGGAGTTGTCGCACCTGAAATTGAAGCCGACCACTTTGAGTTAAAACCGGTAATGTTTAATATGATCAACACAATTGGTCAATTTGGCGGCTCAGCAACTGAAGATGCACGACAACATCTGAAATCTTTCATCGAGATTTGCAACTCGTTCAAAATATACGGAGTCATCCCCGATGTCTTACGATTAAGATTATTCCCCTATTCACTGAGGGATAGGGCGAAAGCATGGTTGAATAGCATTCCTGCCGGATCAATAGCATCTTGGACCGATCTTTGTCGTGATTTCCTTGCTAGATTTAATCCAACAAATTTGACTAATAAGCTTCGTAACGACATTACTTCTTTTCGGCAGGCAGATGATGAATCCATGTACGAGGCTTGGGAGCGATATAGAGAACTTTTACACAAATGCCCCCTATACGGATTCCTGGTGTGGACTCAAGTAACAATGTTTTACAACGCCGTGAATACACCAACAAGGATGATGCTAGATGCCTCGGCAAACGGTATACTCTTAGATAAGTCGCCGGAGGAAGCAATGCAAATTTTAAACAGGCTGGCCAAGAATGATTATCAATTCCCATTTACTAGAAGAGGAGGAGTTAAACGCCAAGCCACAATACATGAACTAGGATCATCAGATTCAATTTCGGCACAATTGGCCACTCTAACCAAGATGGTCCAAAAAATGCAAAAACCAAACAACACACATGAGGTCAAGGTAATGGATTCTTTTTGTGAGTTATGTGGTGATAACCATAATTCTTCTGAATGTATGCAGAATTTGGAATCCAGCTTCTATGTGGGGAATTACAATCGAAACAACAATGTGATGTCCAATACATACAATCCAGCTTGGAAGAAGCACCCAAATTTTTCATGGAGTAATCCCAACAATACTCTAAACTAGAACAATCAGAATGCACAAGCATCGGGATTCCAGCAGAATATGCCACGGCAACAGTTGCCGCAGCAACAACCAACGACATCTAGTTCTTTGGAAAATTCTCTAAATGCTTTTATGATGAAAATTGAATCTTATATGGCTGAGAATAGTAATTTCATAAAAAGAACTGATGCTTTTATTAACAGGACCGAGATGAGATTGCAAAACCAAGAAGCGACAATCAAATCATTGGAAAATCAAGTCGGACAGTTTGCTCAAAATCTGAATACTAGACCGCAAGGAGGTTTACCTAGCGATACTGAAGTCGCAAGAGGAACTGGCCATGAGCAATGTAAGGCGATCACCACTAGAAGTGGCCAACAACTTAGAGAGGTTCAAACCCGCTCATCAAACAAAACTCCACAAAAAGATCAAGATAAACCTAGCGGCAAAGCCTCAGATGCTGAACCAGGAATTGTCGCGGCAACCGGCAATAAGCATGCCTCGGCAACCGACGATAAAGACGCCTCGGCAACTTGCGATAAGCATGCCTCGGCAACCCCAGTTGATAATGCCTCGGCAACTCCAGTTGTCCCGGCAATGCCGTCAATCAGGTTTCAAACCAATGAAAGAATCAAAGATATCCGACTTCCACTACCATTCTGACAAAGGTTGAAGCGACAAAAGCAAGAATACCAATTCAAGAAGTTTCTTGATATCCTAAAGCAAGTCCACATCAACTTGCCATTGGTGGAAGCAATTGAACAAATGCCAAACTATGCCAAGTTTCTTAAAGACATTGTGTCCAAGAGAACAAGGCAAGGAGAGTTTGAAACAGTTGCCGCAACAGAGGGATGCATGGCAATGTTGCACAATCGTATGCCACCCAAGTTGAAGGATCCCGGAAGTTTCACAATACCCTGTTCCATTGGAAATCACTATGTTGGGAAAGCATTATGCGACCTTGGGGCTAGCATAAACTTGATGCCTAAATCGGTTTTCCAGAAACTAGGAATCGGGAATGCAAGACCTACAACAGTTATACTGCAGCTAGCCGACATATCCTATGTGCATCCAGAGGGAAAAATCGAGGACATACTAGTAAAAGTTGATAAATTTATTTTTCCCGCTGACTTTATTGTTTTGGATTGTGAAGTAGAAGAGCATGCACCCATCATTCTCGGGAGACCATTCCTAGCAACAGGGAGAACCTTGTTCGATGTTGAAAAGGGAGAACTCACAATGAGGGTGAATGACCAGCAAGTTAAACTAAATGTGTTCCAAACACTAAGGCATGCCGATGATCCAGAAGAATGGCAATTTCTTCATGCCACAGCAGAGTTTAACTTCGACGAGGAATTTAGTTGCCTCGGCAACTACATTGCTGATCAAGAGGAACCTGTGGAGTATGAAGAACCGGTCGATGAGAAACAACAAGAAGAGGCAAATTGGCTAGTCAATCGACCAGGTACATACTTTGAACCACTGGATTACTCAGGTAAGGAAGGTAAGCTCGAAAAACCCTCTATTGAACAACCACCGATTCTTGAGTTGAAACAATTGCAGAGCAACTAAAATATGCATACTTAGGAACCGATAATACATTGCCTATAATTATTTCTTCTAAGTTACAGCCTGAGCAGGAGAAGAAGCTGATCAAGATGTTGAAGCTACACAAAAAAGCAATAGGGTGGACAATTGCCGACTTGAAGGGAATTAGCCCGGCAGTGTGCATGCACAAGATTTTGTTGGAAGATGATCACAAACCTTCAATTGAGGCCCAGAGGAGACTGAATCATGCCATGAAAGGGGTTGTAATGAAAGAAATCATCAAATGGCTTGACGCCGGTAGTATATACCCTATCTCTGATAGTACATGGGTAAGTCCGGTACAATGTGTTCTGAAAAATGGAGGTCTAACAGTGGTAAGTAATGAAAATAATGAACCCATTCCAACCAGGACTGTGACCGGTTGGAGGGTTTGTATGGATTATCGAAAGCTAAACAAAGCCACCAGGAAAGATCACTTCCCATTACCCTTTATTGATCAAATGCTTGACCGTCTTGCAGGTAAACCCTTTTATTGTTTTCTTGATGGTTATTCAGGTTACAATAAATTGCCATATCACCAGAAGATCAAGAAAAGACAACCTTCACATGCCCTTACGGTACTTATGCCTTCCGAAGGATGCCGTTCGGATTGTGTAACGCCCTGGCAACCTTCCAAAGATGCATGATGGCACTCTTTTCAGACATGGTCGAAGACTTCCTTGAGATCTTCATGGATGATTTTTCTGTTTTTGGTAATGACTTCGACAGCTGTCTCGGCCATTTAGAGAGTGTGTTGGCAAGATGTGAAGAAACAGATTTAGTCCTCAATTGGGAGAAATGCCATTTTATGGTAGATGAAGGAATAATGCTCGGCCACAAGATTTCATCCAAGGGAATTGAAGTAGACAAAGCCAAGGTGGACGTGATCGAGAAATTACCCCAACCAAGTTCGGTTAAAGGAATTCAAAGTTTTCTCGGACATGCAGGTTTTTACAGGAGGTTCATTCATAATTTTTCTAAAATCACTAAACCCTTGTGTAATCTGCTTGAACAGGATAAAGTCTTCGATTTTGATGATTCTTGCACCCAAGCATTCGAAACCCTAAAGAAAAAGCTTGCCTCGGCACCCATTGTCGTTCCACCAGATTGGACGATACCTTTTGAGCTCATGTGTGATGCAAGTGATTTCGCGGTAGGAGCAGTCCTAGGCCAACGCACAGGTAAGACCTTCCATATGATATACTACGCTAGTAAAACTCTTAATAGTGCTCAAGTGAATTACACAACAACGGAGAAAGAGTTACTAGCTGTAGTTTTCGCATTTGATAAGTTCCGATCTTATTTGATTGGTACAAATGTAATTGTTCATACGGACCATTTGGCAATCAAATATCTATTTGCTAAAAAGGATGCCAAACCTCGTTTGATTCGTTGGATATTACTTTTACAAGAATTTGATATTGAAATTAAGGACAGGAAAAGAACAGAAAATCAAGTGGCCGATCACTTATCACGTTTGGAACGCAATAGGGAGGAGGACGCGGATCTAGAGATATGTGATGCATTCCCAGATGAACAAATTTTAGTTGCCTCGGCAACCATGGACGCGCATGCCTCGGCAACCCTCGACGCCTCACCAACCATGGACGCGCATGCCTCGGAAACCCTCGACGCCTCGGCAACCATGGATGCGCACGCCTCGGCAACCATCGACGCCGCAGCAGCCTTTGACGCGCACGCCTCGGCAATTTTGGGAGCAGTCGCCACGGCAGCACATGCCTCGGCAATACCCTGGTACGCGGATTTAGTTAATTTCCTTGTTTGTGGTATTTTACCTTATGGCATTACTCACCAAGGGAAGAAGCGGTTCTGCCATGATGCTAAGCATTACTTTTGGGACGAGCCTCTTTTATTTAAACAATGTGCAGATCAGGTTATACGCCGATGTGTCCCTGAAGAAGAGCAACAGAATGTACTCCGGCAATGCCATTCTTCACCCTATGGAGTACATTTTGGAGGAACTCGTACCGCGGCCAAAGTTCTGCAATCCGGTTTGTATTGGCCAACATTGTACAAAGATGCCCAAGACTTTTATAAGCAATGTGATCGTTGCCAGAGGACGGGCAATATCTCTAGACGACATGAGATGCCGCTCCAGAAAATTATCGAGGTGGAATTGTTTGATGTGTGGGGGATCAATTTTATGGGACCTTTCCCATCTTCATTCGGTAACCTCTACATCTTACTTGCCGTCGACTATGTGTCTAAATGGGTGGAGGCAGCTGCAGTTCCCAACAACGATTCCAAAACCATGCAACGATTCTTGCAGAAAAACATATTTACACGGTTTGGGATATCGAGAGCAATTATCAGTGACGAAGGCAAGCATTTTGACAACAGACTAATTGCCCAGATGTTGCAACGCTTCGGCATATCACACAAGACCGCCACGGCATATCACCCACAAACCAACGGGCAAGCAGAAATTTCCAACCGGGAATTGAAGGGTATACTCGAGAAAGTTGTAAATCCCTCTAGGAATGATTGGTCATTAAGACTAGATGACGCACTTTGGGCATATCGCATTGCATTCAAAACACCCTTAGGTATGTCCCCCTTCCGACTTGTCTATGGCAAAACATGCCATCTACCGGTGGAAATCGAACACAAGGCATACTGGGCAATCAAGACCGTGAATATGGATTGGGAAAGTGCCAGACAAAAGCGTTTGTTGGACCTCAATGAGATAGAAGAATTTTGTGCACCCGCCTATAACAATGCACGAATCTACAAGGAGAAAACAAAGCGATGGCACGACAAGAAACTATTGCCACGGCAATTCACGCCAGGGCAACTAGTTCTCTTATTCAATTCTCGGCTAAAACTTTTCCCGGGAAAGCTGAAATCAAGATGGTCGGGACCATTCGAAGCCGTTAAACCATTCTCCCATGGTGCTGTGATAATCAAGTCCATCTCTGACAACCATGAATTCAAAGTCAATGGACAAAGATTGAAGCACTATAATGGTGCCCATGTGGAACGTAACAAGGAAGTGGTCAACTTAGGAGATGCATGAGCATGCTCTACCTTTTGATATTAGTAGTTTTATTTTGTTTTATTTTTATTTATTTATTTTTATTTTTATTTTCGATTAAGTATTTATTTTATTTTATTTCGAATTTTTATTTTTTTTATTTTTTTACTATTTCCGATTATTATATATATATATTTTAGGATAGATTTTTTTAGAATACCTTTATACATCTTTATTTATTTTCTTTTATTAATTTAATTTTAATCCTTATTTGATTCGTCTTTGAATTGTAGGAAAAAAGTTCAAGATAAAGAGGAATTCTAATCCAAGTAGGAAAACATCTTCAACAAGGAAACTAATGGGCTGAATCTAAGGCTTATATAAAGCCTCCAATTCACCCTAATCACAACCCCTTATCGTCAACTTCTCCCTCACCCTAAACCCTTTTTCGTTTTCCCCTAATCCCACCCACCTATCTTTTCTATAAAACCCATCACCCTTAACCTATTCCTACTTTCTATCTTGCAACTTTTTAGTTTCTTTTCTTTTCTTTGTTTTTACAAAACTCACAACCAAGATCATCCATGGCATCCAAGATTAAATTTTTAGTTCATCCAAGTTCCTCCAAAGAACCAAGATACAAGAAGTTTGCTACACCGGTGGTTCAAGAAAGATTTCAATCCAAGTTTGAAAGCCGGAAGATTCATGAAGAACAAGGCTTTGAATACTCCAACTCTCATCAAGATTTCGGCCTTGAACCATTCATCTTCGAGAGGATTGCACATCAAAAGTGGCAAATCTTTTGCCATCAACCGGAACCGGGTAACATCTCACGGGTAAGAGAATTCTATGCTCACTCACCTAACCCAGATAATCCTTATGTTTTTGTTCGTGACAAGGCCATACTCATAAGTCCCGAAAGCGTCAACACCTTTTACAGGCTTTACATTGAGAAGGACGAGCATCAAGCCTTCATTGATCAAATCACTCCCAAGCAACTCGACAAGGTGCTTCAAGAACTCATTCAACCGGGAACTCATTGGAACGACGGTAAATACAAGGGCACGGTAAATCACCTTCGGCTTAAACCCGAGGCAAAACTATGGAATAAGTTTGTCAAAACTTCTTTAATGCCCACCACACACAATACTACCGTTGATATACCACGTCTTTTGCTCATACATTCTATTTTGCATAATCGCATCATTAACATTGGAAAAATTATTTGTGATGAGATTTTTGTATGCAGCTCAAAAGATAAGGGTTCTCTTTTCTTCCCTTGCTTAATTTCTAATCTTTGTAAGGAGATGCATGTCCCAAGTGAGTCCACCGATGAAAAGGCCATACCCAAGTCTGGTTGGAATCAAGCACTAATCTGAAAGCTAATGGGAGAGGCACCGGGAGATTCTTCAAGGCCTCCAATTGCCACGGCAACTCCTGCTGCCCCGTCAATCCTTGACGCCCAAGGACCTAACGCCCGGGCAACTCGGCCAACAACCCCGGGACACTTTGAAGCACTTTTGCAACCATTGACAAGCCACCTAAGCTAAATTGAAGACCGGAAACTAATGTTCATGCGGTACATGAAGGAGCACAACAATGCCATCACCCAAGTCATCATAGAAAAGTACCCGGACAATCGTGTGCCGTTCCCAATCTTTCCTGCCAAGATCCTTGCCCCGGCACCCAATGAAGTAGTAGCCATGGCAACCACAAAAGACGATGCCGCGGTAACCTATATCGTGCCTGCACAAGCTGACGCCACGGCAACCAACCCTGAAGATGCCACGGCAACCAAAGCTAAAGACATCCCGGCAACCACTGCAAAAGCCAAAGGTAAAACACCTATGCCTGAATCAACTCATACGGAATCATTTTCTGATTTTTCAGATTCGGACGAGTCCTCCATTGCACCAACAAAGACCGCACCAATTGAATCCTCCAAGCGAAAAGCCAATGACATTGATGAAGAGGACGATGAGGACAACCCCGTACGAGGATCGATTCCACCACCAGCAACAAGGAAACAACCATCACGTTCAAGCAAGAGAATCAAGACACCGACCAAAAGGAAACTAATCATCTACGATGACGAACTCTCGGAGTAAGTCCTCAAATGCATTTTATTTTTTTTGTTATTTTTATGCATGCATTGAGGACAATGTCTCACTCGAGTTTGGGGGGATTGTTATTAGTAGTTACCATGTTTAGTTACATTCATCTTAAGTATTACATTTAGGATACATAAATTGCTTGCCATGCCTTTAATTGGAACAAGAATTGCTTAAATTCGATGAATATCCGATGATGACTTTGCCAATGCACTTAATTGATAGAATTTTTATTCTAGGATAACCATGGAAAAACTTAGAATTTTTCTATGATGCTAAATTTGATGAAACACTGTTGTGGTTTGATTGATTTAAGGAATTCTAGTGAACTTAGGTTGATAATTAACAAATTGGGGGATTAGAATATAAATTGGATGAATGCTAGAGGTGCCCGAAATTGGCTCTAGCATGTGCTAAAAAATTTATTCACTAGAGGTGCCCGAAACTGGCTCTAGTATGTGTTAAAAAAATTTATAACTAGAGGTGCCCGAAACCGGCTCTAGTCGAATAAATTAACTTAAGAAAACTAAAAACAAAACACTAGAGGTGCCCAAGACTGGCTCTAGTTAAAACATGTTAAAAAGAACCCAATGAAGTAATTTGAAAACCTCTTGTTTGAATAGAATCCAAAAAATCAACTTGCACACAACTCCTCACACACTCACAAGCATTATAGTTTGATTCCAAGTAACTCCTAAGTTTTCCAAAAAAATAAAAAGCCAATCATACTTTGTGCCCCGGTTCAGAGAATTGAAATCAAGTTCAAAGCTAAGTTTGTGAAAGTTGAAGTCTTGGCATGTAATTATGAGTTTGCATTGCTTGACGACAAGCAATAGTTCGAGTTTGGGGGTGTGATAAGTGTTCAAAAGTACTATTTTTCTTACCCTTTTTACTCATATTATTGTTAGACTTAGGCTCATATTAGTTGCATAATTAGCCATTCATGCATTAATCTATGTTTCCTTCCATCATTGAGCTTGATTACATAACTTGGTAGTTTTTTTGTGGGAAAAGATACTGCTTTGGTGTGTTTTGTGTGTATGTGCAGGACCACTTGCCAAAGCAAGACTAGAGCTAGTTTCCAGGGCAATGCATGAAGGAGACGCCGAGCTAGTTGCCAGGGCAATGCACGAATGAGACGCCGAGCCAGTTGCCATGGCAATTGTCGACAAGAGCAAAGGTGATATGGTAGTCGAAATTGATGACTAAACAAGCCCAAGATGACGTGGAGCAAAGCCCAAACCCAAAGGAATTTGATTTCCATGCAGAGATTAAAGAAGAATTAAATTCCAAGAAAATAGGAGAAGTTCTAGTAGGAATATAATTATAATAAAGAATTATATTCTTTAAAGATAATTTAATTCCAACTTAACTTCCTCCTCAAAGAAGGACTTTGGCCTAGCCCTATAAATAAGATGGAGATTTCGACAATCCAGAGAGAGAGCAAAGGAGGGGAATTTTGACAAGTCCAAGGAGGGCAAGAGGAGAGAATTTTCGACAAGCATCTAGGGCAAGGAGGATTTCGACAAGCCTCCTTCTTTATCCTTTTCTTTCTTGTTCGATTGGGTTCATGCTAGGGATTATTTATCTTGTGTTTCTTTGGAACCTAGCCATGAACTAAATCTACTTGGCTATGGTTATTGTGTTTTGTGGTTGTGAGAAACTATTGGTTTTTGTTTAGGTAATAAGAGTTTGCACTTTTCTATTTCAATGTTTATTCATTCTTGGTTCTTATTCTTGTTTGCGAGTGAATTGGGAGAGGATCTCGTAACTTCATCTATTTATCTAATATCGGGAGAGTTAGATTCAAGAAACGAATGAATATGATCTTTATTCAATCTATTGATGGTGAAGATTAATCTGGCTTAGGAATAAGTTAAGGATTTCAACGGCTAAGAGGAACGCAAGATTGGTTGTTGTTCACCCTTGATTCACGCAGGGATGTATTATCAAGGCATGCACAAGTAGCTAGATTTTCGACTTAGGGATAAGAAGAAACCATTGAAGAACGCTCTGCCGAACCTTGAAGGTTGCTGCCCAGACGCCCAAGTAGTTGCCCAACTAGTTGCCCAGGCAACCATCGATTAGTTGCCAAGGCAACCCCGTTGTGCAAGTTGCCCGTGCACTCTTTTACCAAAACGATCCAATCGGCTATCACACCTCAACTCACGATAGCCTGGCCTATCTCTCTCTCATTTGATCTCATATTTTCTTTTACTTTATTGCTTTCTAGTTTAGTTATTAGTTAAACTCCCATAATCCTTTATTTGTGTTTTTACTTTTTACAGTGCAAGAGACTAGATTCTTGAAGTGGCACCAATCCCTGTGGAGACGATATCTTTTATACTATAACTTGCGACGTGTATACTTGCACATTTGCGTAGCACTTATTACGTGCAACAACCAAAGCCATGAACTCACGTTTCTTCTCATCTTGGTATCTAACTCTGAGATACTTCTTCCTAAAAGTAGATTGGAAGGTTTCTTATGTCATATTGTCAGCCTCCATACTCACAATCACCGTAGTCCACCAGCTATACGCTTCTCCCTGCAGCAGAGATACAACACATCCCAGCTTACAGGCGTCAGAACAACCCATCTGATCCAATATATGATCTGTGCTGGCAATCCACTCATCAGAAGCTTCAGGCGTCAACCCTCTAAACTCGACCCCTCCCAGGCCACGTAAGCGCTCTAAAGGTAATCCCAGATTAGCAGTAGCAACCAGTACTGGTGTAGGCACATGCACTTCAGCCATCGCAGCCTGGAACGCTCTCGTCATTGCATGTATCAAAGGCGTCATATCACCCAATGCTGGCTCAGCCGGCACAGATGGTACTTGTTCCATACCCGCAGATGGATTCGGCGGAGGAGGTGGCAACCCATAAATAGGCATAACATTATCCTCACCCTCCTACCTTCCTGCATTCGCATTAAAACGTAATTCTATCCTCGGTGGCATCGTAAACAAAAAAAAACTATGGCATGATAATACATAAGAACAAAAATGATTAGGCTATCTTTAAGCAAGGGTCCAAGACTTCCATTTCAAATCAAAAATATTTTACATTAGTAGTAATAAGGTAATGTGTCCCAAATCATACCCCAACATGGCATATAACACACAATCAATCACCATGTATAGCAATCAACTAAATTCAATCTACATACATATCAAACAACTTCCCATCATGCATAAACCAACCATAACCCACTCCCAACAATCATAACTTGACTTTGATACCACCAAATGTAACCCCCTTGACGCGGCCTAGCCGTAAGATCGAACCGAGCGAGCTATATTAGGTTTACCGAAGAAAACTGAAAAGAAGAACTTGAAAAAATGCAACCATTTTTTCCTTTATCTTGTCTAGATGTTGGTTATTACCCTGCGTGTACATACAAACAACGAGTGAAAACCCAACTCAATCGGGCATCGAATTGATATCCAATTGGCCACATTACAAGAATAGAGACCAAGACGTAAATTTGTAAATCTATAAGGGTTAACTTGTAATTTGCTTTACCAATCTTTGATTAGTCAGGTTACAAGTATACATGCCAAATTTCAACTTAAAACGATCATCCGAACTCATCCAATTGCATACATAACATCCAGGGACCAAATTGTAAATTCCATTATTTCGAAGGGCCAATTCCACAATTAAAGTTACCAATCCTCAATTAAACCAATTACATGCATATTGGTGAAATTTTAGGTCAAAACGATCATTCAAACTCATTTAATTGCAAGTAAAACAATCAGATACTAAAACGGAAGAAAACAGAAACCTTAAAACACACTTTCAACTAACTTAACCACTGCCCGTATTGATACGCGGGTAAGTGTATCGATACGCCCGAGCATTCAAAAAAACTCTGGATTTTAGTAGCTCAAAATCGTATCGATACACCTCCTCGAGTATCGATACGCTATGCTTAAAATCGTAGACTCGTATCGATACGGTAACTCGTGTACTGATACGCTAAGCCTGAAAATGTGCTTACCCGTATCGACACGGTTATCCGTGTACCGATATGCTATGCCTGGAAACATTTACTTGTATCAATACGGGCACACGCGTATCGATACACCCTGACCCGTAATGTCAAAATTTGTTGGTTTTAAACCTTGCTTTGGGATTCTAACACCTAAGCATGCTTCTAACAATCAAATAACATCATCATAGATCATTATCCATCAATTTACCATAGATCAAATATCAAGAAATGTTCATCATGCTTCAAGGCTAACTATAGGCATGCTTCCTAGAACCCAAGCAACCAAAACATAGACCATAAGAAAAATCCATCAAACCAAGCTTATCATGAGTCCAAAGAAACAAAATAAACTTGCTCAAACAGAGAGGTAACCACTCAAACCCTCCCAGCAACATTTAAGCCACATTGCCTTTATTACTACTTAAAACTCAAACATACTTTGGTAATTCAAGTCTTGAATATTCCCTCCTTGCTTGCTAGGCCACTTGCACTTAATCAATCTGCATTGATGATAAAAGAGAGCGTAAGCAATCATTGCTTAGTGAGGAGCGCTCAAAATACAAAACATAATCCAATGCAATTTCAAACCATTTTAGAACAATCATGCCATTCTTTCAAAACATGCACTTAGTCTTTACAAAACTAGCATATTAGACCATATGCAATATGTATCATGGATTTCCACAGCATATTCCCATATGCAATTTCCTCCACTTAAGCCTACCCAAGCATAACATCCCATACACAAAGCTTAAGGAGTATAACACGTATAAATCACATCATTCAAACCAATCCATCAACATGATACAATTTAAAACATTATATTGGCTTCCAAGTGATATGTTACCATATACATCATTTCTATAAATCATCATTAACATCCGATACACGGATTTCCCAAGAGATTTCGTAATCTCTTGCAGCCCATTGGCATGGATTTTTGCAACACATGCACCACCTCTATACTACCAAGGCTAATCCTCCAACTTGGAGTACACACACTCGACGCATCAACCTCTACAGCTCATGGCTAGAGTAAAATCCATCTAAGTGTTACCTCAACAACATTGGGGTTCACATGATCGGAGTAAGTACCTCTCGTACTACCTCTACAACCACGGGCGACTTATTATAGTGCACTTTAAATCCTATGGCCGGCCAATTATATCCGATAACATTTTCATAACATTTTCAATTCATCACTTGCCATTATAATATACTTTTATAAACATACCTCACTGTTTTCATATGCATCATTCAAATCATTTCATTTTGCATTAAACCATGGATAAGCCATGTTCATAAACATTCTTTAAAAACATGCATTACTTTTCAAATGCATCTAACATCATTTCATATCAATTCCCAGCATTGAACCATGCTCATTTCATGCATAAAACAGGAGGTAAGCAATCATTTAACAAGTGCATTCATAAATTATTTGCCAACCGAAATCGAGAGAGAAATCCACTTTACTTACTTTTGAGCCTTAGACCAGCATATCAAGCCTAGTCTAGACTCCTATTAAACCTTTTCAAATCTTTGAAAAGCCATTCTTATCCGTTTCACTCACCGACAAAGCAACACCTCTCTTGCCGATGCCAAATTAAGCTTCCGGCAACTCCTTAACACCAGGTTCACTTTCGGATTAACTTCCCATGTTTCAAACACATCACAACAAAGAATCCAATGCATTATAATGCATCCAAACTCATAGGAACCATCAATTAACATTTATCTAACTATAATCCCCCACAACAGCACAACTTATAAACAGAAAACATCATCGATTCACCGAAAACCTCAACGCAGCCCACAACTACGAATCTCAACCTTCAAATAACATCAATTAACATCAAAACAACAACATAAAACAACCTTATACCTCCAGCAACCAATAATTAATCTCAACACCTCAAAATCTCTTAACTACCAATCTAATAAACTAGAAATTCAATAGATTCCGGGATTCTATCATCAAAACTCACTTCATTATCATATTAAACATCAAAATCAAGGTATAAACCAATCCTTAACTCAGCAAAAACATATCACCACAAATTTCTTAAAATTTTCTTCATAAACCATCAATTAAACCATAAATCTGAGTTTAATTAATCAAACCCAATGAAAATCATATAAAATGGATCAAGAACTTAGGAATTTCAATAAAGAACCTTTCATTAGAGGAGAAGAATGAATTATTACCTCCAATGCTGATTTCTCCCATCAATTGCTTTATAAACCATGAAAATCAAGGTAGAAACAATAAGTATTTGATATAAAAGCTTTAGAAATCATTTGGAAATCAAAAAATCTTTGAAATCCTAATTTTACATGAAGAAATTGAAGCTGGAAATGTGTTTGGCTGTAGAGAAATTGAGAGACAGAAGTTACAAAGTTAGTTACGTGAAATTCTTTTAAAAAGCTTAATTGTGTTTAATTAATTCTCTCCACTATTTATACATCTTAAAAACTTAATTAAAAATAGTTAATTAAAGGGAGAAATCTGACGAAGCTCTTTTGGATTATTAGCTCCTTAAAGATTCAAAGTTTTGACGCATTTTTAAAACAGCCACTAAAAATAATTTTGCAAACTTTACGTTTTAGTCACTAACTCAAATGTCCCATTTTCGAATTTCTTTTTCCAAAATTGTTTTCACCAAAATCATTTATATAATTAATTAAGATTTTAGACTATTTCCCCATATTTTCATCCCTTATAAAAATATTCAATCCAATTTAAATCCTGAATCTAACTCGAATCTCTAATTCCGGTCCACCGAACCGACTAAACCATCCCAAAACCCATAGGACCAAAACCGGGGTGTTACATCTCCCCCCCCCCCCACTTACAAAATTTCGTTCTCATAATTTACCTAGAGGAAAAAGATGTGAAAATTGCTCTTTCATGTCTGACTTACTCTCCATGTGGCCTCCTCAACTCCCCGATGCCGCCACAATACCTTAACAAACTCTATCATCTTCCCACATAGAACCTTACTGTTGGTATCAATAATCTCTACCAGTTCCTCATCATAGGACAAATCTGACCTCAGCTCAACATCCTCCACCGGCATAAGTGTGATGGATCAGGTCAATATCTCCTCAACATCGAAACGTGGAACACATTATGAATTTTCTCCAACTCAAGAGGCAACCTCAAACAATATGCTCTAGGACCCACACATTCAATAACCTCGTATGGTCCAATAAACCTCGGGCTAAGCTTACCCTTACGTTCAAATCTCATCACCTTATTTCCATGGTGACACTTTCAAGAATACGCGATCACCCACCGCATATTCAACCTCCTTACGCTTCAAATCCGTGCAAGATTTCTGCCGATCTGTAGCTGCTTTCAACCGATTTGTGGCTATACGAGATTAGTGCCCACATTCAATTCTCTAATCGCAGAGATACGCATTCCACCTTTGAGGCCTCAATCACTAAAAGAACCTATTTGTAGGTTCTAACGACCTCTATGTTCCGGGGACTAGAAGTGCTAGGGATGGCGTCATGCTAGGATAGTGCATTGGCGGCACTTGCTACCGAATTCAAAATTTTGGGCATATATCATCAACAATCGCCTCTTGCCTACTAGCAATCGAGACACAATCTCTTTCCGTCGAATGATGCTCTTAGACTCTCTAGTTTGTGGGCGTGACCTAGACCCTACATAGTTGATTCATGCAACCATTTTTGAAAGGGAAATGTCGGGTAGCCGACAAAAAGATTTGGTTTTTCCCAATCTGATCACGACCCTTTGTGAAAAGGTCGGGGTGAGCAAATGAAAGGGGGCATTATCATCGAGGCACCTAAAGGAATGCTTCATTCTCGAGTATAAGAAATAAAGGTTCTTGCACAACAAGCAGCCACACTCCTTACTCCTACCCAACCCACTCAATGTTGGACATCGTTGCTACCTTCTTTCGATCATATTTCTTGTATGTTCAAAAATGAGATTTGGCTATGTGAGCATTATTCAAAGAATTGATGTCGAGATTGCAGGTAGAATTTCCACTACTAGCTTTGGACCTTCTTACCACCCCCGTTACCACTGCCGCCACTTCATTACCATCTCTGCAGTGTGACCAAGATGATTGTCCACCCATCACCCTACCACACAAAAGAGAGCAACCAGATACTACTGTTGGTGCTTCTAGCCGCCCTGCCAAGAAGTCACAGTCCTCTCAGGACAAAGACAAGTTAGAAATAAAAATGAAAAAGCTTTTTGTGACTTATCCTCCTTCTCGCAAGCATAACTCTATGGGTAACATTTCTTTTGTTTTTATTACTTATTTTTGCATATTGCATATTGAATGTTTATATTTTTGTTTTTCTCTTTTCTTTTTATATTGGAGATGATGTTTTTCTCAAGTTTGGGGGTGTACTATCCCATGTACATATTAGGTAAAATTAAAAAAAAGTAGTCTATAAATAGCCTAGTCTATTTTTAAAGGTTCCCTTTGCTATGGTTCTATTATTTTGAAACTGTTGATGCGTTAATGATGATATTCCTATGATGAACCTATCCTTAATGTTTTGCAATATGCTAAGAGCTTTCATGATTTGAACTTAGGATTGAAACTGCTATAGCTTTTATCTCACGTGTTGTATGCTCTCTAAAAACTTAAGAAACCTTAGGGAAATTCTAGGTCGACTCTTTGATGCCAAAGTATAAATTAATGTTAATGAATTGAATGATCAATGTAGCAATAAAATGCTTAATTAAACTCCTAGAAAATTTGAGAAAATAATGAAAATAATTGAAAACTCGATGCATCTTGCTAGCTTAGTACACTAGGTGATTTATGTTTGCTTCATTTAACTTTCCCTGGTAGGAATAGTAGCATAGCATAAGAGTGAATGAAAGTCTTCACAGGATGGCCCTACTCGTAGGGCTCGGGGATGGGTTATTTGATCCACTCTATCTACATGCCTGAAGAGTAGTCATGATAAGCTGAAGCTCCAATGGTATAGTTTAATGAACTTAAAAATAATTAAGGGAGTACAACATTGTGCTTAAAAGAAAAAGAAAATGCTAAGGCAATAATAGAGAGTAATCCTTAAATTTTTCTAAGGCCATTAAGTAATGATTGCATACGACTCAACACTCACTGTTTCAATAGTAGAATTGATCCTTGAAACAAATCTGTGGGCTATGATACATTTCATATATTTAAAATGAGGATTAAATTGATGTTGTAGCGTATTTTGGAACTTTTAAAACCATAGCTAGTTGGAACTTTTGATACAATAGGTTGTTTTTGTCTTTAGCTTAGTTGGAACTTTAGAAACCATAGGTATTGTTCTTAGGTTCTTGTCCTAGGTCTAGGTTTGCATTGCTTGAGGGTATTTGATGATTGTGTAGATAACCTATTTTGTATAATCTTTTTACTTATCTTTTGTATGTGTTTAAGCTCATATAGTTGCATTAAGAGTAGTTTGCATATAGTTTGCCCGAGCTTAATTGTTATATATTTTGGTACTTTTAATGGGGAATGTAGTGTGATTTTTGTGATACTTACGCAGGAACTGTTGGAGCTGGAGGAACGGTGGAGCATAAGGAAGGCATCCCTCTCTTATGGAGCTGATAAGGTAGTAGAGTTGGAGATGAATCAAACTTTGGCTCACGTGGATTCTCATCTGATACGAGACTCATTAAATGAAGCGGGAAAGCAAGATCCTCTTAAAGAAGTTTCACGCACTTTAGGGTTTCTAAACCCTGTCTTTTTCGCTTATATAAGGAAGACTTAGGCCACAAACAAAAGGGGAGCTCGATCTTAGATGGCAACCCTTAGTCTTTAGCTATCGGAGAACCACCAGAGTTGAAATTCTAGTGGAGTCTCAACACAATGAAAGCCATCGAAAGAGGCTTGAGGAGTGCGTGACCTGCAGCACAGTTAGAGAGCTTGGAGGAAAACGTCGAGGACGCTTGATTCTTTCTTTTCCTTTTCTTGATAAACTTCCATGTTTTTAATTGTTTCTATTATGGATGTTTTAGGCTCAGACATGAGCTAAATATTTTTTTCTTGGGTTTATTATTTTTAGGATACTATGCTTTGATTATTTGTTAATGTTATAGTCTTTTCCTTTATCTATTATGTTAATTGTTCTTTATACGTAGTTATTGTAAGAGCTATTGAGAGAGACCTTTTAACTATTGATTTGTCGCTTAATATCGAGCGAGTTAGGTTATACAAACATGAATAGTGGGGCTAAGCTGTTAACTTGGTCATAATCTGGCTTAGACATAAGTTTAGGATTTCAACGACTAATAAGGGGAACTTGAATATATAATAGATTTGTTAGGGTTCATGCAGACATGTATTACCTTAGCTTCATTTTTATCAACTTCTAGACATCGAGAGAGTCAGAAGTTGATTAGAAAACTCTGTCGAATAGGTAAAGACATAATTAGTTTACGCAGACATGTATTGCCAACAACTATAACATTCAAATAAGTAATAAGCATAATTCCTAGGCAGTAAATGTAACTTCCATAATCATTTGAATATCTGCTACAACATCTTCTTGTCTTGATCATTGCTACTTTACTTTATTTGCATTTAGTTTTGACAATTTCCATCAAACCAATACTTGTTCACCAACACTTAAATACGATTGCTTCATATTTATTGATCCAATCCTTGTGGGTTTGACACTCTACTCTATCACTTTATTACTTGATCGATGAGTATATTTGCTCTAAAGTGCATATCTATTTCGCAAGCATCAATAATTCATCCCCAACGACTAGTTTTTCATTCCACACTATAAATACAAGCCAAGGACACTCGAAGAAGAAAATGATGGACATCCAAGCTTAAAGATCAAGATAGTAGAGTTTGTCATTGTATATTTTGTTTATTTCTTGTAATTATTTAGTCCAATCCTAGAGAACCAAAATGTGAAAACAGCCACCTAGAGAGGTAATTTTGTTTACACATGTCAAGACCTTGTAAAAGATAGAGGTTCTAGTTTAGCCTTAGAAAACTAGAATGGTTCTATCTTAGCCATTGAAAAGATAGGAATGTATGGTTATCTCTTTGTCCTCAAAAGAAAAAATTCTTAGTGAATTTGGAAATCCTTAGTGTGGATAGCTAAGGTAGTGGATGTAGACCTTGGCTAAGAAGGTTGAACCACTCTAAATTGATCATGCACAAATTGTCATTTTTTCAATTACTTCCCAAATTCTTCAAGAGATCATTACACCCTTTATTTGGCGAGATTCGATTGATCTTATTCGAGCTCAATAATTGGTATTAGAAGAGGCTCAATTGGCGGTCTAACAACCAATAAAGAGATCCGAGGAGTGCTCGATCCATTTCTACATTCAACCGACCTTGAAGAGATAATTTGTTTGACATCAAGCTCAAGGAATCATGACGAACCATCAATCTTCCTCTCAATTGCAATGGTGACAGACTCACACATTAAAGATGGGTAACCTCTAAGCTTAATCTCTTTGATTATATGGTTACTTATTTTTAGTATTTTTGAATGATCATGCATATTTTTATTGTTAAATATTTTATAAATGCATGACATAGAAAAAGATTTTATGCATAAGTATGTTTAACATACTCATTCTTATTTTTGCATAAACTCTAAAAAGACTTGGATAAATTGAATTTTATGGATTTTAAAATTGATCATTTTATTGAAATTCAATAATTTTCTTAAATGTCAATGTTTTGAGCTAAAATTCAAAAAAGGAATGCACTTATTAAGGGGAAGCTTTTGTTTTTCAAAAAAAATTACTTACTCTCCATTGTTATTTTGGACCTTAAATAATTTTGAATTATTTTTGATATAACAAAAAGGGTGAGAGATAAGTTTGAAAGTTTTAATTTCAAAAAGAAAAAGGGGAACTTAAATATTTTTCTGAATATATTATTTTTTTTAAAAAAATATTTTTTAAGGGGGAGTTTTTTTAAAAAAACAAATTTTCAAGTGGTTTCGTTATTTCAAAAAGAGAAGATTGTTGAGTTATTTATTTTGATATAACAAAGTGAAATTTGTTTTTGGACTTGAACAAATATTGCAAAAACAATTCAAAGTCCATTAAACTTGAAAAATATGTTTGAAAGCTTTTAAAATTGTTGTTGACTTGAACAAACATTTTCAAAATGGTTTAAGTGTCAAAAACATGCCTTCGGTACCAGTACGATACTCTCAGTACTGATATGAAGCTGCTCGTACCAGTACGGCAATGCCCTGTACCGATACGCTTTTGTTTTTAAGATTCAGCGAGCACTTGAAGAAGAATATGATGGACATCCAAGCTTAAAAATCAAGAGTAGAGTTTTTCATTGTATATTTTGTTTATCTCTTAAGCTTAAAAATCAAGAGTAGAGTTTTTCATTGTATATTTTTTTTATCTCTTGTAATTCTTTAGTCCAATCCTAGTGAGCCAAAATGTGTAAACACACCCACCTAGAGAGGTAATTAGTGTGCATTGTCAAGACCTTTTAATTGAGGGATAGGTTCTAGTTTAGCCTTAGAAAAATTAGGGAGGTTCTATCTTAGCCTTTAAAAAGATAGGGATGTAAAGGTTATCTCCTTGAGCCTGTAAAAAGGAAAGAATTCATGAGTGAATTGGAAATACATAGTGTGGATGCTAAGGTAGTGAATGTAGACCTTGGTTGAGAAAGTCGAACCACTCTAAAATTGAGCGTGCCAAATTGTCCATTATTTTTCAGTTTTTGCTTCCCAACTTCACAAAAGGTCTTTACACTTTTCATTGGGATATTCGATTGAAGAATTCGAGCCCAGCAGATATATAACCTTTAAGAAAAAAAAACACATCAATTCGATTACTTTGCTTTTCTACCACGTTAGGCACCGCTCCAAAGTTGAGTTCCGGTGCAAATAATAATTGGCATCTCTTTTGTAATATAATTAGTTGGGTTTAAGGGTAGTTAATTGTACCAAAACAGTTTGTTTATACGGTTAATAAAAGTCTTGGTTCGACACTTTGATGAACTGTAATCATCATATTTAAATCGTTTATTGTCTAAGCGGATAACTATTTTACTCGGTACCATTACTCAATTAACCATGAACGTTCTACACCTAGTATATTATAAATAATGTACCTATCTATTATTAGTGTTAATAGCTTAAAAAATATCATCACAAAAAAAATTAAATAAAATCTTAATATTTATAATATTAGGCAAGACATAAACATAAATAGTAATAAAAGAAGTCAATAACTCAATGTACTCCGTAACTTAGTAAATAATCGTTAAAATTAATTTTTAAATTGCTTTTCGATTTTTTTATTGTTGTTTCACCAAAAAATCGTAAATGTAACCATCTCTTTTAACCGCTAATGTTACCGATACAGTTACCGGGCTGCCTTGCTCTATTCTTTTCGAACAGATTGCCTAACGTTTAGTTTGTTTTTTTTTAGTTTTCGATACGATATATCGGTTCAGGTTTTATGAACACTCCTAATTGAGTGGTCGCAGTGTAAAAAACATTATTTTTTTTAAGAGACACGAATTTGAACAACTTATTTGCACGATATATATACATTTTTAAAAAGTTAAAAGTAATACATTATAATGTAATCACATCAAAATAATAAAAAATTGAAAGAAAATTATATATATAAAATAAAGGGTTGGGCATTGGTATTTCACGAACAGGTCATGTAACTTTAGTTTAACCTCGTTAATATAAGTTCCTGGAATGCACCAAAACTTTATATTTCTACTTTCACAAACCCCATCATTAATTCATCATAATTTCCTTGTTTTTCCCTTGCAACCCATCAATCATCTTCCCTTCCCTTCCCTTCCCTTCCCTTCCCTTCCTTCTTTCTTCTTCTTCTTCTCCTCCTCCTTTCTCCTCTCTTTGCTCGTCCCATCTATAATAGGGTTTTCATTGATGGCCTCATTTTCAAATTGCTCTGTGTTTTTTTCCCTTCTTTTGTTATGGTGAATGATTGAGATTGATATGTATATAAAGACTAATACCAAGAAGTTTAAATATTTTTCTCAACGTTTCACGTTGCCTTCATGTGTCAGAGTGTTACATGCATACAAATATTTTGTTTTTGGTAAATTATATGCAAGCGAATATTGATTCTTGTTTTATTATTATATATGTGCGTTAGCCACTAGGCCTGAAATTTTTGAAATAATGTGCTTCAGTTCTAATATTTTATGCCTAAATAGAAAGTTAGCAGTGTAGGAAGTTTTTTTTTTTTTTTAATATCTGAGTGAAGGAAGTTGCAGATGTTTGATAGTCTATTTTTAACATTTTAAAGTTATATATATATAAGCTATGACCAGGGATTTCAATAGCAGCCAGTACGATCGGAAACCGCAATTTGAATCCTTGGCTTTGATATACAAGGACGGAATATGACAGAGATATATGTCAACTATAACAATGAATTAATCCTACTATAACCCTCATTTTAAATTAGTCCCTAAATTTTTTAATATTTTAATTTTATCCTTAAACTAATACTTTCATTCTAAACTGGTCTCTAAACTTTTGAATGTTTCATTCTCATCCCCAAACTATGACCCTTTTTCTAAATTGGCCCCAAACTTTTCGATTATTCCAATTTCATCCTAAAATTATCGTTTATATCACATCATATTATCACAGAATACACATCAATGTTTCATGACAATTAAAGATTTTTATAATGGTTTTATTAACAT
Source organism: Hibiscus mutabilis (assembly GCA_019671005.1). NCBI lineage: Eukaryota > Viridiplantae > Streptophyta > Magnoliopsida > Malvales > Malvaceae > Hibiscus > Hibiscus mutabilis. The sequence continues at coordinate 13,869,322 of CM033746.1, read as the reverse complement.
AAGATATGATTAGCATATATTGATAATTTGATGGTGAAATTAGAACGTTCTAAGAGTTTGATGATCAATTTAGAATGAGAATCATAGTTTGAAAATGAAACTGAAATGCTCAAAAGTTTGGAGATGAATTTATAATAAAAGTTATAGTTTGAGGATAAAATTAGAATGTTTAGCTTAAAATGTGGATCGTAGTTTGGGGACATGTAATGCAATTAACTCGATAAAAATTGAAGAGTCTCGAAATTTTAACAATATTTTTCAGAAACAATAACCTTTTCTATAACATGGCCCTCTTGTATCCCATGTGAAATAATTTGTCTGATTAGCAATCCATCGGTTGGGGTTTCAAGCATGTTTTTCATAGCAGAAAAGAAGAATGCAAATACAAATAAAGCTATGATCTGCTTTGACTGAAGCTGACTGACTGTGCCAGGTTTTAAGCGCTGAGTGGGAAAGTGATAAAGAATGCAAAATATATAAATGTTCATCAAACTTTTTTAAGAGTTCAATTCGATTAAATTTTGGCCGTTTTGCTGTCGGTTTTATAATTTTGCTGCAGAATACTTGCAATCTTACATGCCCTGAGAACCGAGTTGCGTGTTGAATTGCATCTTCTTCTGTAATTCTGTTATATCGTAAATGAAGGAATCTGTTGATAAAAAAACTCGATTCAAATGTAAAAAATAAATATTAATACCGAAAATCTTTGTATGGGAAATGCCAATGGGTATAGGATAAAGGATAGTGGGGTTTTCTTTCTTTCATTGTTTCGCTTTTGCTTTTTCAATCTTTGAGAAAATAATTCCATCAAAAAATGGGGGAATTTGATTTTTTTTTTCCTTTTTTTCCTCTGAAATCATGTCAAAGCACTTGGCACAAGAAATGTGAGACCAAAAAGTCATAAAATATGATTTGATCATTACACTATTTATCAAAATAAAACTGGTGAATCTGGCATGAAACCGCATAATTTAAGGTGGAATCCTGACTCCCGTTCGATGGTCTATTTAATGATGAAAAACATTCAACCGTTGGATATTTAAAAAGAAAAAATGAAAAGGATGAAAAGGTTAATCAGTTATCAACCTAAATTATTACCGACCAACTTAAAATATTATTGAAAAGGTAAGAAAAAAAGGCTGCAACTTAAATTCTTGCCATATTTAACCAAAACATAAAACCATTGGCACTCAAGGTAAGAATTTATGTTCAACCTAAAATCTAACTTAACCAATCTAATTTCTTATGAAACCCATCAGATTTTAGGTTCCAACTTAAATTCTTGTCGTGACCAACCTAAATTGTTACTATATTGATAAGAAAAATGTTTAAACATGAAAATGTTAAGGTTTTCGCTTTTGATTAACTCGAGTAACATTTTAGGTTGGAGCCTTTTTACTTACCTTTTAAGTAACAATTTATGTTGGCCACGGTAAGAATTTAGGTTGGAAACTAAAATCTTACAAGTTTCATATGAAATCAGGTTGGTTGGGAAAGATTTTAGATTAAAACTTAAAATCCTACAATGATTATTAAGAGTTTGTTTTTTGGTTAACTAGAGTAAGAATTTAGGTCGGGACCTTTTTTTTCTTAACTTTTTGGTAACAATTTAGGATGAAACCTAAAATCTTACTGGTTTCATAAGAAATCATGTAACGACCCAATTTTCGAGTTGGCAAATCAGGGCTCGGATCCGGGTTGTGGGTCTTTTAATTTGGTTATTCAATTGATAGAAATTAAAGTTGGAATGTTAATCTAAGAAGATTTAGTGACCATTTTATAGGCAAGTAAAAGTTTGGTGCTAAAAGAGTGGAGCTTTGAAAAATTAAGTGGCTAAGTGTGTGGTTTGACCATTTTTATTTGAAAGGCATTAAATCTGTCCTGAGTTAACGTGTTGGCAGAGAGGGTGTGGGGATTTGAAATAATTGATGAGAGAGGGGAAATATTAGAGAGTTTTAGAGAGAGAAAGTGTTTGGACTAAGATCCATTTTCGTCCAGTGGTTCGCCTTTGACATTACCGACATTGTTGGACTCTTCTCTCTGAGACGAGTCGAGTGACGATTGTCTCATCGCTGTTCGTTGACGTGGGGAGAAAAAAGTTTCGGCCAAAGGTTCGAGCTTCGAAACTCTGTCCCTTGCCAAAGAATGTCGCCACCATCGAGCTTAGGAGGTGTCCAATTACTGGACTGGAGCTTGCCGATCAATTGCCGCCACCGAAAGTTGACGAAAGCCACCACACACGCCACGCGCGTCGTCGCATGCGTGTAGGCAATGTCCAGCTGCAATGGGCAGCTATAACCAGCTTGGGCCGAGCCATTTGGGCTGGTAGCTGGGCCAGTCGGTTTAGCCAGTTCAGTGAGTCAGACTGAGCCGGTTTCGTTAGCTAGGCTGAGCCGGTCTATCAAGCTGAGCAGTTGATGCAGCCGTGTTGATTGTTGACCGAGTCGCATTGACTGCATTGACTGAGTCATTATTTTTTCTGAGGGGCCCTACTTAGGAGTTTCTCAACGTTCTGAGTCTGTTGGCGCTGCCCGTTTTGCCAAATTCAAACTTGGTAATCTATTTTTACGTGTTTTATTCTCTAAAGTAGTCTGTATTGTGAAATGGCTTATGTAGTTGTATTTGTTTTTTTCGAGGGTTTTGTGGACTCGAGTATTGGGTTTAAAAAGACGTTTGGAGGAGCTTGGTTGAGGATTTATCACTTTGGCTTAAGGTTAGTACAACTCAAACTCTGAATGCTTCATGAGCATCATAAATATGATTACTTTGTGTGTTCGTATCTGCAAAATAGGTAGACGATAAATAAGCATGTTAAGAGACCGGTATCATGAGACTTTATATATGTGTGATGCATGATGGTGTTGCGAATATGATAAGACTCCTGGAGACTTTAGAGATCATGTAGGGTCGTTTGAGATGCTCGTATAATTACTTGATAATTGTGAGGCCTTGTATGTTTGTTCGAATAGATTGACGTGATCTGATAAGAATTATACTTAAGGGATAAATACTCGATTAAATGATTATGAAGCTGGTAATTAATATTAATTGATTGAATGCGTTGGTAAACAAACCTGAATGACTTTCATAAGTTTTAGGGGTCGAATAAAGCGTTGTAACATCGTAATTTGAGGGAATAGTATGAATACGAGATTAAGTTATCAGTATGAGCTTCGACAGTACCAGTACGCGATTGGGGGCCGTATCGGTACGGGTTGACCCATACTGGTACTTGTGGAAATTTAAAATTTCTAGTCAGCAATGTTAGTATCGGTACGCGTGTGAGTATCGATATCCAAGGGTATCGTTTCGATACCCGTGTTTGAGTATCGATACCCACTGAACGGAGTAATCTATAATGTAAATAAAAAGATAAAAATTGACGTGGGATATTAATGAGATAATATGGATTAATAGAGATAATTAATGAGGATGATTAATGTACACTTCCATAATGTATTAATAAGTTGGTAAACTTAATTGGGTGACTTGTCGTAATAGCAATCATAAGAGATTCTTGGTGGATCGAGTGATGTTGTGTGTTGCATTGTAGTTATGTCTATATTGTGTGCTGTTTTGGACACCTTGTTTGGTTGAGTCACCTTGGTTGATGGGATCCGGATACCCGGAGAGAGTGGTGCAACACCATGGTCTGAGATGCTAAATGTACATTCCCAACACTAAATGACATCGGGCCTCATTTGATGATACTCGTGGAGAGATGCTGAGTATGGGTGTACATTCCTGAGGCTGTGTGACACCAGGCCTCACCTAGAGAGGGTGTATGTTCCCAAGGCTGTATGACATTGGGCCTCGTTTAGAGTGTACGTTCATGAGGTTGTATGACATTGGGCCTCACTCTAGGTTGTGGTTATAACTTTATGTGTTTTTGCTCGGATGATCTAGTGAGACCCCGAGTATGGTTGGGCCTTGTGTGCCACATATGATGTTTTGCATGTTGGGAGCATGTGTTTAGGCAACTAGTGGTAGCGCCACGTGTTTATTTATCTCTCCTTATTGCTTGTACTAGCTTGCATGCTTATGCTTATGTACTCAGGACTAAAATATACAGATCTTCATGTTTTGGCCCTCCAATTTGTAATTCTTCTAATCTGGTCCCTAAAATGAATAAAAATCAGTTTTCAATTTCAATTTGTTTATTTTAGTCCTGCTTTTAACTTAATTGCAATTAATTTATTATTTGCTTGGTGCATGTTTTAATTAGTGCATATAGTATAATTGTTAGACCATTAAAACACGTAGATATAAATTGTTTAGAGCCTTGGTCCTAAGTTCTCTATTAAGATCTAATAATTAAATTAGGAAAGACAATTGTAGCAATTTAATGTGTATTAAGTAGGAAACTTTGGAGTCCAAATTTGGGTGATGTCCCATTGCAATAGAGTGTTGTCCAGCATTGAATTTAAAGTAGAATACTTAGTATTCATTAAAACCTAGAAACTGATAAATAATCTAGTTAATTAATTAGAACCTTGATTAAGATTTGAACTTAAATAATTAGATTAATTAATTGAATAAGAAATATTATATATAATTTTGAGGTTTAAATATGGATGGTGCCCAAGCAATTAGGTGTTGTCTCATATAAACCTTTCAATTAAATAATATCCGTAGAATTAAATAACACACAATTAATTAGAACCCTTTTTAAGTTAGAACTTAAAATGAACAAGACAATAACATGCATTAAAAACCTTTTATGTTGAAAATATATTTTTTAAAATATGAATAGAGGTGCCCTGAACGTATAAGGGTGTTTCCAATCTCATATTCGGACAAAAATATCTCCTTATAAAAGGAATATTTCCATTTGGAACAAAAACTCAGTTAATAATTAATCGTTAAATTAATTCAAAACATTATTCAAATGTCAAAATGCCACGCAAAATCAAAAGGTACCGATATTGGGTGTTTGTGGGGGTGCTAATCCTTCCCCACACGTAACCGACTCCTGAACCCAAATTTAAAAAGAACGAATCTCTAGTTGTTTCTATGATGTCTGGTCTACCAAAGTGACCAGTGACGACTTCTGTTTTTTTAATTTGAATTAAAACGAAAAACCCTAATTTTAAGAAATAATTATCAAGCTATTTTTACCCCAGTTTAAAAATGGTCACTATAGTCACGGTAAGAATTTCGATTGGAACCTAAAATCTGACGGGTTTCATAAGAAATCATATTGGTTCGGTTAGATTTCAGGTTGGAGCCTAAATTCTTACTATGAGTGTTAAGGGTTTTGGTTTTGCTTTACTAAGATAGGAATTTAGGTTGAAACCGTTTTTCTTACCTTTTTGTAACAATTTATGCTGGTCACGGTTAGAATTTAGGTTGGAACCTATAATCTTACGGGTTTCATTCAGGTTGGTTGGGTTAGATTTTAGATTGGAACCTAAACTTTTACCATGAATTCTAAGGGTTTTGGTTTTGCTTAAATAGAGTAAAAGTTTAGGTTGAAACCATTTTTCTTTCCTTTTCAATAACAATTTAAGTTGGTTAGGGTAGGAATTTAAGTTGAAACCTAAAATCTTACGGGTTTCATAAGAAACCAAGTTGGTTTGTTTAGATTTTAGGTTGAACCTAAATTCTTACCTTGAATGCTAAGGGCTTTGTTTTTGGTTAACTAGGGTAAGAATTTAGGTTGGAACATTTTTCTTACCGTTTCGGTAACAATTTAGGCTTGTCATGGTTAGAACTTAGGTTGGAACCTAAAATCTAACGGGTTTCATAAGAAATCAGATTGCTTGAGGTAGATTTTAGATTGAAACCTAAATTCTTACCATGAGTGTTAAAGGTTTTGTTTTGGTTAACTAGCGTAAAAATTCAGGTTGGAACCTTTTTTTCTTGCCTTTTCAGTAACAATTTAGATTGCTCATGGTAAGAATTTTGGTTGGAACCCACTACCTGTACAACCAATCACGCCTTTTACTAGCTACCGCACCCTAGAACGACAGAGAGAATATGCATTTATTTTATGTTGAAAACAATTACGTAAAAAGCATAGCATAAGCCCACATAATCAAAATCTGCTAAGGCTTAAGCAGATAGATATTGGCCTAAAACAGGTTAAGAGGCGTCTAAAAGAAACAAGAGAGTCCACACAAACTATAAGTAGGGAGAAGCAAAACTAGAACAAAAAAAAGTAGTCATCAGATGCTGGTGGAAGCAGAGAGTCGTCGCAAATTTGTTCAAAGGCTTCGATAGTGATAGGGCTCTAATGAAGAAGGTTTTTACCATTGAGAAGATGGAGGTCACGGTTGTAGCAATACAACCTGGACGACAAAGATAATGATGATAGACTGGAAAAACGCAAAAGTGGTCAAAACATCCATAAGAGAGAAACCAATAAGGACACATCAACGTAGCCAAATTCGCCAAGAGAAGTCTCCGAAGCTGGACTGAGAAAAGATATCGAGACCGTGCAAAACAAAACAAAAACACAAGGGAAAACCCAAACAAAAAGGCATGAAAAAGAAAAATGGAGGCCCCACAACCCATCTTCAATCCTCTGAATCTTTACCGACAAAAGGAGAACCTTTCACTACAAGTATACCCTCGAGAAGGGTACAACTAACATTGGAAGTAACATCCCATATGGGAAGGGAAAATGAGGGGGAAAAGGTTTGAGAAGGGTTCAATGACAGCCAACGACATCAGAACCGTAAAAAGAAGTGCCATGGACCTTAAAAATGAGACAGAAAATAAGATGAAAACCCGAAAGAAAAAGTTTACATGGTAAAGTAAACAAATGATCACTAAACTACCTCAAAAAATAAAAATAGTAATCGAACTTTCAAAAGTTACATAACGAGCATTAAACTTTAATTTTTATTATAAAATGGTCACTGAGTCGTTAACTATCATTCATAGGGTGATGTGACAGTTAACAAAATAATTGTATAATAGCATATTCGATCAATTTAGTCTTAATTTTAAAAATAAATACATTTATCCCTCATTATTTACATATTCTTTCAATTAGGACCTATTTCAATTAGAAATTATTTAATAATATTTTTCTCCATGCAGATGGTGTGTCACCGTCTGGTTGAAGGAAATTGAAAACTCTCGAATATACATATATTTCCGCACCACCTTTACTTTTGATTTTATTTTTCTTGTATATATTTTTTGCCTTCATGTTCCTTATGCATTTAGGGTAGTTTTGTATTTTATACCTTTTGTCGGTACTTGGTATATTTCAGACAAGATAGAGATGCCTGACTCGTGCGATAGTGCATGCAGAAAAAAGAGAAAATAAAATAGCTGACTTTATTATATAAGAGCCAAAGCACAGTTGTTCATATGCGAGAGCTTGGGACCACTCAGGACCACAAAGATAGCCTGACCTTCACGGGTGCCCCATTACAGCCAATACAAGAGTCACGCGATTCATATATGAGCCAAGACCACGGTGGTGGTTGATGCCACATTCTGCCCCCTTGCACAATGATAAATCCCAAGGATGAGGTACCAGACAATATCATATGGTGCAGCATGCCCGCTGCATCAAGACAAAAGAACTCGTCAAAATAGACCACAAGTGAGAACCAACAAGTGTTGCATTCCTATTGGCGTGCTATTTCTTTCTTCTCTGCCAATATATAGAGGCCCCTAGTTTACAAGCAAATGAGGTCATTTTTTGGAGAGTTTTCTTAGTGAACTTTTCTCGAGAAAATGGATCTCTGCCGATCAAGTGTGTTTTAAGTTGGTTTAATAGTAGAAACATGTTGAGCATGTTTAGGAATGTTTCCAAGTGATTCGGGACTATTTTGCATATTTGAATCTGCATTACCTTGCAAGGTATACATGTACGAGCCAGTACGTACTGGTATGCGAGAGTAAAAAAAGGAAATTTTGGTCAAGTGCATACTTGTACTCCATGTCTAGGGATAGGTACGGCCCAAGGCCTACGGGTACGGAGAGTCGCGTACCGGTACCAATTTTGGTCATTAGAATTTATATGGAACCCGTGTACTAGTACAGACCTTTCAATTATCAGTACAGGGTTAGTTAATTTGGTTAAATGGGTTTTCCTGGTTTTAGATTCTTTGCAATTTGGTCACTTTATGTTCATGCATCAATTGAATGAGTAAATGATGTCCATTTGACGTGAAATTTTGGAAGCTTGCTTATATCATGTTTAATTTCAGTTTGGTACCTTTAGATTTTAATAAGTCCCTATAAATTTATTGTTTTGCATTTTAGTCCCTATTCTCGTATATTGCTTAATTAAAGATGTAATCGAACTCTGTTTGACATGAAACTGAATAGCAACTAAATTAAATAACATAGGGTTGTATGATGCATCTAGAGCGTGAAAATGATTTTAAAATATCCTTAATTTTGTATGTTTGATTCGGATTCACTCTAGTGAATCAATGTGACATCCATCACTCGGGTCAATTCGTCTTAGACCAGGTGGTTGGTGTTACATTTAGTCAATTCCGAGTTTAGCTTTTAAAATAAAGTTTAGAATCATGTTATACATATAAAACAAAAAAATCTCATTAAGAATTTCAAGGTTTAGGTCGAAATTAGAGATTTCACCATTAAAGAATCAAGAAGCTTGAAAATTCGTCAAATTCTTTTTAAGAATGGATCAAACCTAGTTTTAAAGTAGCAAAACAAGTGGAATGTCAATTATGAAGTATAATATCACCTTGTAATGGAAAGAAAACGAGTTGGAGGAAGAATCTTTCAAAATCACGTTGAAAAATCAGGAAAATGTGTGGAGAAGATCATACAAAAAGAGAGAAATTTGAGAATTAGTTAGAAAAATAAATTAGGTAGTTATTAAAATTATTTTAGAGTGACTAAAATTGGATTTAAGAGAAGAAATTTTACGGAGGAAAATCATGTTGGTTTTGAAAACAAGCTTCTGTAATTTTTTACTATACACAAGTTTTAGTAAAAGTGTCGCATAAAAATATTCATATTTTACTTTTTATTCAATTTCATCTATTTTCTTTTCAATTTATTCATTACTTAGACTAATTCAAAATCATTTTCCAAACTCAAATTACAAAATTCTTGGAATCCATTTTGACTTCTTGGAATAATAATATAGTTTAAAAAATATACAAAATTTCTCAAAAGGTTCTAACTCATCGAAAATTCACTTCAACACTTCGCTTAGTTGTCCGAAAATCACAAACATGCCAAGATTTCTATAAATCATATTTATCCATTTAGTAAAACTTTTAGTTAAATTTCATGCAATTTAGCAACTAGTATTTCTCATAGTCCACCATACTTCACATAATTATTCCACAAACATAAAACCAATCCAAATATAGTCCAAAAAACAACACACAAAATATAAATCTAATGAGAGTCCAACAATTGCCTTATTAAGAGCCAAAAGTACTTATTACATTTTTGAATTAACCTTGAAGGGTCACTTGCCCTCTTCTTCAACCTACTTAGCATTATTTTTTTCGACATATTAGTAAAAACAAGTGTGAGCCCATATGAACTTAGTAAATGTTCTAATTCACAACAAGCAGGGACGGATTTATGTGGGGTGGGGAGGAGCGATTAAGAAAAAAATTCACCTTTGTCCCCCTATTTAAATTTTTTTAAAAATTAGTTTATTTATGAATTTGCCCCTCCTACTTTCAAACATTTATAGTTTGCCCCCCAACCCCAAATTCCGGCTCTATCACTGACAACAATCAAACACTAAAAAAAGGTTAAATAAGAGCATATTACATGCATCACTTATGTCATTTTTCTTATTAGGAGAAATGCACCATATTCAAATATTCATACACTATAACATGTAATTTTCATATGCAAAAGCACTTATACTGTAACACCACATACCCAACCCAATCATTATGACCATATCATGGAGGTCATAATGGTCACTTGAGTGACCCTAAAAAAATTCACATTTTAAATCATGTGCAAGTGTCACGGACCATGAGCCCATGACCGAGGTTAATGCAATTCAAGACACCCAAAATGCTCTTTGCAAGATCTTGGACCTCTCAAGCCCATCTGAGATGGCCTTATTCTTGGGGAATGTAAGAGAATCTTATCAATTCACTTATGGGAAGAATGGTCCATCTTTGATGCCATAGAATATTTTTCTCAATCCCACAATCCATGAAGGTGATCCCATGACCTAAGGAATGAGTTCCCACAATTATGGAAAGTATATATTTGAATAGTAAAAGTTTCCTTAGCTTGATTGTGGTAGGTAGGGATTGATATTGGCCATCGATGTAATTTATCTAGAACCATTTGATGTACTAGGGCCTAACTATAAATAGAGGCTCACCCCCCATATTTCATCTCATCTTTGAGTAATACAAGAAGTTGCATTCACTTAAATAAGCTTGGCCCTTCTTTCTCTTTCTCAAGTTATTTCATTTTGTAGGTTTCAAAGCTTTCAAGCTTTTGTAGTATAAGACCGTATGGTTCTGCTAGAACGAGCCTAGCTCTGTGTCAAGTGGTATTAGAGCCAAGTTTCACAAGAAATTTGTTTGAAATGGCACAAGGTAACGAGACTATTGCTGTTGAAATTTTAGAAACCCATCATGAGACTCACAACACGAAGGCAAAAAGGGCAATCTTGAAGGATGGGATGACAACTCTCGAGGACAAGGTCGACCGGCTTGAGATATCTGCGAAAGAGGCAATGGGGTCCATTGACATTGTGAACAGCCACCTTGATGAGCTGGAGAACATAGGTGATGAAGTCAAGGAGAACGTGCATAATATAGTCAATGAGGCCATGAAAAGGTAGACCAGAAAGGGAATACCTTTGTAGCTGAGCTTGCTACTTTAAAGGTAGAGATGCAAGTTGAGATAGGTCGACTCAAGATAGGGTTAAAGTTATGCATGACCGCCATCAACAATGATGGAGGGACTAAGAAACCCAAGAGTCGGATAGAAGTCCAAAGCTCAAGGAGTTCAAATGGACAAAATTCGCCCAAGATGTGGAGAAATTCGTTTGGCGCATAGAGTAGCATTTTCGAGCCATGAAAACCGAATGAGAAACCAAAAGGTAAACACTAATTCAATTTAGTAACTGAAGTCACTCTTTTGTGATGACGACATAGGTGCTCAGAAGAGAAATAAGGGATCACCAAGATTGAAACTTGGGGACAGTTTCAACCCAAATTCAAGCAACAATTTTATCTAGAACATGCTGAATGGGATGCCCGCACCAGATTGAGACACATCAAGCAAGAAAGCATAGTTCAAGAGTATTCTGACAGTTCACAAAATTCATGCTCGAGATTTTAGACCTGAGTGAAAAGGATGCCTCCTTTAACTTCATTGATGGTTTGTAACGTTGGGTCAAAACTGAGTAGAGTAAAGGGGAGTAACTAAACTTTCCAAAGCCTTGACCGTTGTAGAGTCCTTGATTGAGGGAGGTCATGGGAGGAACGACTCATCCAAGTTAAATCCAAAGCACAAAAGCAATGGTGGGGGATACAATGAGAGATCCTCCAAGGATGCGACCGAAAGAAATTCAGATGGCAACGACAACCCAACAAAAGGTAAGTTCTAAAAGGCCAACAAGTCTTGGGAGAAGAAGGACGAAGGGGCCTTAAAGTGTTACTTTTTTAGAGGATCACATACTCAAAGGAATTGTCCCGAGAAAGCCAAGATCAACGTTATCACGAGAGATAGGGGACTGAGAATAAGACGATCAAGCTTGGCTCGATTATGTGCTTCGTTCAAGTCAAGAGGGGTCATAAGGAAAAGGGACTTATATTTGTAGACATTATCGTTATAGGAAAGAAGATGAGTGCACTAGTGGACACATATGTCTCAGAATTATTCATGTCCGACGAAGCTGCAAAAAGACTAGAACTTCTGGTGGAGAAGATAAGTGGATGGATCAAAACTATCAATTCCAAGGATGTACAAATAGTGGGAGTGAAAAAAATGGGTCAAACTTGAACTCATAGGTTGGTCTGATAAGGAATCTATCAAGGTAATATCGCTTGATGATTTTGATTGTGTTATTGGATTAAATTTCCTTGACCAGATTAATGCTCACGTTGTCCCATTTGTCGACTGTCTAAGCATACTTGACCCACGTCCCCAGTACATTGTTCTTGTAAACTGAGATGTTGGTGTGGAAGCCAAGATGATATCTGCTATCCAGTTTGCCAAAGGGGTTGTGCGCAAGGAGAATACAACCTACTTGATCACATTAAAATATTACGAGTCTTTGATGCCAACTAGAGTCCCAAAGAAGGTGGGACAAATATTGGTCGAGTTTTGAGACACGATACCTTCTGAATTGCCTAAGTAATTGCCACCCAATATGGAGGTGGACCATAAGATTGAGTTTGTCTCCAATGTTGAATCATCATCGAAGGCTCCATACCAAATGGCCCCACTAGAGTTGAAAGAGTTACAGAGACAACTGAAGGAGCTATTGAATGACGGGTTTATTAGACCATCCGAAGCCCTTTTATGGTCTACCCATTTTGTTCCATAAAAAACATTATGGCTCTCTTAGAATGTGCATCGACTACCGAGCTTTTAACAAGCTCACGGTGAATAATAAGTACCTGATCCCCCTCATTACTGACTTGTTTGATCAACTTGGGAGTGCAAGGTTGTTCACCAAGTAGGATCTTCGATCGAGGTACTACCAAGTGAGGATAGTCGAATGAGATAAACTCCACATTGTACCTTCGACCTTACCAATGCTCCCGCTACGTTTCTTACCCTCATAAACAAGGTACTACATCATTTTTGGATCGTTTTGTAGTTGTTTACCTTGACGACATCGCGGTGTATAGTGACACTCTAGAGGAGAACATAGAGCACTTGAGACAGGTATTCCAAGTACTTCGAGAGAATGAGCTATTTGTCAAGAGGGAGAAGTGCTCATTCACTCAAAAAAAGGTGTTGCTCCCGCTACGTTTCTTACCCTCATAAACAAGGTACTACATCATTTTTTGGATCGTTTTGTAGTTGTTTACCTTGACGACATCGCGGTGTATAGTGACACTTTAGAGGAGAACATAGAGCATTTGAGACAGGTATTCCAAGTACTTCGAGAGAATGAGCTATTTGTCAAGAGGGAGAAGTGCTCATTCACTCAAAAAAGGTGTTGTTCCTAGGCCACATCGTTTGAGGTAGCATGATTCGGATGGATAGGGAGAAGATTCAGGCCATCGATGAGTGGCAACTGCCAACCAAGGTGACTGAGTTGAGATCGTTCATTGGGTTTGCTAACTACTATCGGTATTTTGTCAAAGGCTAATCCAAGATCTCTATACTATTGATTGAGTTGCTGAAAAAGGACAAGGCATGAGATTGGAGCCAAGTGTAATGCATCCAATGTAGCCATTGGGGGAGCTATAATGCAAGAGGGACACTCGGTTACTTTCGAGAGTAGAAACCTCAACGAGATAGAGAGACTATACATTGCCCAAGAGAATGAGATGACCACGGTGATGCTCTATGTGAGGGTATGAAGACATTACTTTTGGGTTCGAAGTTCCAGGTAGTCACTGATTATGTTACCAATAGCTATTTTTTCTGACCCGAAAGAAATTGGCTCCCAAATAGGCTCATTGGCAAATGTTCTTAGCCGAGTTTGACTTTGCTATGAAGTACAAGTTAGGGAAGGCCAATTATATTGTTGATGCACTAAGCTGAAGGTACAATATGGAGTTCATCAACTAACCCGAAGGGCCGTTGTTATCACTCATCAAGGAATGTTTGTCCCATGATCCAACAACCTAGTCCTTGATTGATTATGTCAAGGACTGACTTAGGCAATTTGCATTCACTCAAATCACTCTAGCCCTTCTTTCTTTTTCTCAAGCCATTTCCCTTTGTTTTTGCTTCCGCAGGTTTCAAAGCTTTCGAACTTTGTTTAGAAGCTGACTTAGGCAAGTTTGAAGTCTAAGGTCATACAGTTCCGCTAGAATGGATCTAGCTACATGACATAAACATATAGATTATCCATAGTATGCAATTTGAGGAAACAATGCGGTGTACTCAAAAATGTTGTAAAACATTGAAAACAAACTCATGCCACAATTTGGAAATAATTCATGGGTAAATTTCACAAAGGTCACTAAACTATCTTAAAATGTTCATTTTGGTCACTAAACTTTCAAAAGTTACAAAATGAGCATTAAATTTTGGATTTTGTTACAAAATGGGTACTACGTTGTTAAATGTCGTTAACAGCCTACCGACAAGATGACTGGGCAACTAAATAATATATTATTTGTTACAAAATGATCATTGAACTTTGTAAATGTGATAGAATGGTGATTGAACTATTTAATTGTTACAAAATGGTAAATTCACTATTTAATTGTTACAAAATGGTAACAACTAGTACATTAGTTGTTGATAACTCCCCAAATTGAGTTATATTTAACACGTTTCTACTTTGGTTTTAGTCAAGTCATATATCTTTGCATACTAATACTCATTGGTGAAGCCAAATAAGGGTTGGCAGGGCCTGACCCCTAGGCCCACCCCTATAGTCTATTTTATTTGTGATTCGGCCCCGTTGAATTTTAAATTATAATTTATTTTATTTGTTAAAATATCACAAAATAGTTCTTGTCGTGTTGGTAAAACGTGTAAGAAAATTTAATTTTGTTTTACTTAAAGTTAGTAGATCGAAATTCTATTAGTGACATTGTCTTTTGTTTTTTATTCTCAGACTCCTTAACTTTTAATTTCTGACTTAGCATGCTAATACTTATTTGTTTTCTTAAATATTGTATTAGCTTAGCTTAGAGTAGTAACAAGGTGAAATTAGTCTGCCACAATACTGAGAGCTCTGTCAGCTGGACGATTCTGCTATGATTTTCATGCGGATTCAGCTAGCAGAAGTTTGTTAGGAGAAAATAATTAAATGGAAAAAAAAAAGGAGAAACTATTCTATTGGCTAACACATTGACCTTTTTGCAAAGGATAAAAGACAACCGCAAGGAGCCAAGGTAGGACAGTCCGGAATTGAAAATTCTCACACCCTTTCAAGTACAACATTTTTCTCTCAACATTTTCATCCTCCATACCCATTTTCAACCTTGAGGTCATAAATAGAGGTTTCGAGGGAAGCTTCAATAGCATCTTAAGGATCTTGAAAGTGATATAAATAACATTAAGTAACCAAATTGAATGATTTTTAAGTTTAATGCCCAAAATGAAAACTTTTAAAGTTACGTAACAAAATGGAACAATTTTTAAAGTGCAGAGACCACTGATGTAGTTTAACCTTTAAATTATTGGATTTAGCAATATTAAGCTTAATATAATTATGAAATTAGATAAAGTGATATAAATAACATTAAGTATAACACCAAAACACGAAATATATAATACCCTTGTTTACTTTTTTTGGTCAAAAAGGCATTGACTTATATTTAAAATTTATTATTAATAAAAATGCAAAAAAAATATTTTAAAAACCACCAATTAAATAGTTTTTAAATATATATTATAAAATATATTATTTTTACGCATTTAAAATAATTATAATTAGAGTTAAACAAATACCATATGAATTGTAACAGCTAGATCTTATGTTTGCGTACACTTTCAACTATGAAAATGTTTTGCTGTTCTATCTATTTAAAAGGGTTTAAAGTCGACCAACATTAATTTTTAGCTACACTGTTGAGGACAATTTTCCATGGATGTTTCATTGAAATTGATAAACTACAATAAAACAAATGTTGAAAACTCTAGGAATCATTTATGGACATACAAAAATTACTTAAATAATGCATTAAGAGACATATAGCAGTTATGAAGATTACCTGAACAGCTCAACGAGGCCAACCAAACCAATTTCTTTCTCCGGTTTCGAGGAATATATATATATATTACCACAGCAAAAGTTTAAAGCAAATTCTTATCTTTCTTTCGTACTTGTTGAATTCTTTTCAGCCAAGGCTTCTGGATCTTCCTTCTCCAATCGGCTGTCCAGAATTTCCAAAACATTATCTGGTGGGCATTTGTCAGCAGGGTTTTTTGGCGATACTTGACAGAAGCATTCTGGTCAAGAATTTGTATAAAAAGATTCAGGTGGCACCCGCTTGTGAGGTCCGCCAAAGTTTGTTTTAAGCATGACATGCCTAACAGCTTGTTCGAAACTGGCTGTCCGTCCATTCTCGCGATCAATGAATATTGGAGCAAGACCTTTTCTGTCGGGTCTAATTGTAGTTCGAAAACCGTAATAGAGTTGGTGACCTAGCAGATTGTTGGCGAAGTTGCTAGGCCCATCATACGTTGGCATAAAAATGTCGGAAAGAAGACAGACCATGTAATCAACAGCAGAGCCTAACAACCCCTGAGTGTTGGTAACCAGTTCCTCCGAAGAGTCAACAGAACTGTGATTCTCAAGGCGAGGGAACAGATCCCGAAAAGGTTTCATAAAATGCTCTCCACCAAATAATTCACCAGCTGCTAGGTATAATTGTCAAATCCCATAGCACGTAAGATAAGACCAACCTGCAGTTCAAACCATCATTATATATATAAGAACCATTGCCCTTGCCAGGAATGATTAACAAGATATGCTACCTCTTCTGGAGTTGGTGGGCATTTTCCAATGGCCCTTCTTTCTTTGTAGACAAGTCTTTTCTCTGCAAAATTTTCCTTCCTATACTTCTTCAATATACTTTGCTCTTCTGGGTTAAAAATATCAAAGCACCTGTAAAACCATTCAAGTCCATCAGCCGGTCCAAGTTTTCATGCAGATCATGACATGACATATTACATCATCCCATGTGTTTTTAGTCAATATAACACGATTCATGAAATATATATATAAGAGGTCACTTTGGATCTAAAATTACTGAAAAATGGGTGTATTACTCTAAATTATCAATAAAACCACCGAGCGAGAAATTAGATATTTCTTCTTGCCTCAATCAAAATGCATTGGCCTGGAAAGAGGAGGGAGGGGATACACAGCATTCACAACACAAAATACTGCTTTGCAGATCCATTGACCAACTACTATATCTATATGTTTGAATAAAAGATGATATGTAGGTATGCACTGTACTTGTATACGCATTTGAAGGAAATAAAGGGTCGTACATTTATTCATCCTACAACTAAAGCAATGCAGACACAGCCCAAGCAAAATAAATGCATAACCCACACAACCTATGGCAGCTATGAATGAAATAACTGTGCTAATAAGATATGGAACATACCCAGCGAATGCCAGCATATCCATCTCAAAACGAAGATGTATAGACATGAAATAACCTTGTGCCCGGAGTTTATCAACTATTGACTCGCTTAATTTCATAATGTTTGGCTTGAACCTCAAAGCATGATAGTTAACTCTGCACCTCAACCGTTGATACTCAGGATTGTCAATTTCTTCAGCAAGACGATGTGAAAAGGGAGTTACATAAATAGCACCATGTTCTCGCATTTTCTTGAGAGCAACCGTTGTATACCAATCAATAGGAGCATCCCTCGGAGGGCGAAGCTAAACGAATAGAAAAAGAAGCAAGAACAGAGAAAAACACATAACGTCCAACAACTTTTAAAAAGTCTTGAATATTTGCATAATTGATGATTATAAACAAATGGCACCAATATTTCACCTGATACCCTTTTATCTTCTTGGTTTTACCATTTTTTCGGATTTCAGGTATGCTTTCCACAATTCGTACATCATACTTCAATGTCTGGATAAAATGCTCAACGTCATAGATACCTTGGAAGCCACTGGAGAAAAAATGATGGTAGTGGTACATTTAGGTACAAAATGTCCATAAGTAACAAAGGCAAGTTGCCTCAATAAAGAGCTAGAAAAAATCCTGTGTTATGTGAATATATTCCTAACATTTTTAGGGAAGATCCTCAAAGATAAAGCAGATATTCTTAACCAACAAATACAGAAAATAACTTAGAAAATTATTTGAGTCATCCAAGATATGTGTAATTTCATGAGCAAGTTCATATTTTTATTGAATCTTCCAAACCACTAGTGGCCTCTTCCTGATAATTCTTGGATTTCTTAGTTTAGGAGTTCATTTCACCCTATAAACTAAGAATGATAAATGCAAAAAATTCTGTCACTAACATTAACTATAGCTAACTTTAACCATAACAAATTGAAATGAAGATGATTCAAGTTGACCAATTCAATAAACACAACCTTGCTGCAACCATAGCAAGGGCACTCAGAAGAGTACCAAAAAGAGAAAGCCACCTACGGCTCAGTGAACAGATTACAAAAGATAAAGCCATGCAGCAAGAAAACATTTATTAATTTTAACAAATGCAGAGAAATTGCAAATGTTTATGAATTTTAATAGTCTTCTGTTAGTCTTTCTAAGCTGCCAATTGCAAGAAATCAGAACTTCACTCCCTATGGCTTCGAGGAAGGAAAAAATACTATCCTAAAATTATACTCTAAAATTATAAAAGTTATAAATTCTAGCTGAAAACTTGTCATCTAAAATCTGTGTTCATAATATCGAATGCGCTGCTTCTGTTCCAGAAAGTTAAGTTATTTTCAAATAAATTTAAATTAAAAAAATATTACCTCTCATCATGCCAAAAGGAGTTTGCATGCAACTCAGGCAGCACAAGCGTAGCATTCATAATTCGCGCAGCAAGAACTGCATTACAGATCTAGAACACCAAAAGAAGCAAGCTCACTAATTTATTTCAAACTTTTAAACCACCACAATCTAAGTCTACTTAAAAATTAGGTAATGGTTCATAAGCCTTTTTAGGGTCAATGAGAATCTAAAATAAATAAAAAAAATAGACAAAATCTCAAGCTGGCTTGCACCCGTTTAATTGCCATGGAAGAATCTAATTAACAGTATATGTAAGAGTAGAGTTTATGGCAAAAAGTTAAGACAAACCGCACTGCGTTGCTGGTTCAGACCACCATTGCAATGGACTCTAAGATAACCATTAGTTTCCCTTGGAGGAGCTGCCAGAATATGACAAAAAGAATTGTAAGAAACTTACATCTTTAGATAAAATCAATTTAAACAGATTTGTTTTTCTTTGAGAAGTTACGGGGCCAATCAGATCGTGGTGCAGACGAATGCTTCCATCCACCAGACTTGGCACTTTCCCAAAGTTCTTCTACATTGATCTGAATAAACATTTCAGAAAATAGAATGGTCAAAGGTTAGATTGATCAACAAAAATGGCAAACCATTAAGAGTGGAAAAGGGTGAGAATAAATCCTAATCACTACTCATCTCACACAATCAGTCTCAAGTTTATTTCAAAAGATTTCCCATAAGATAACAAACACATATGAACAAATATTGTTAAAGGAAGAGGAACCATACATAAGAACAACTAAAGCAATGATCCTCTTAAACTTAATCCACGTGACCATGGTAAAATACAATAGCGCAAGACAAATGCAATAGATCAAGCATCTCTACTTTGAGGGTTTTTCATGCAAGTAAAAGGGCCAATTTAATGAATTATATTACAAAAACCAAACAAGAGATCATCGAATACCAACCAAATGAGATAGTTTTTAGAGACAACAAACAAGAGATTCTCGTAAAGCATCTATTGAGCGTTAGCATAACTGTATATACTCACTCATCCAGTAAACTTAGTTACTAATTACAAAAACCATTGAACTTACTAACATTTCTACATTTTAAGTTTTAACAATCCGATAACAGATGCGCCCAGTTAAAAGCTCGATACTGAAAATTTAATCACTGAGTCACGGATCAAAATAAAATGATTGGAAGCTAGAATTTACAACGATATAACTCATTATAATTCTAATGACTCAGTCATTGTTATAGCTCAAATTCTGTTTTGTTTTTGCTATAATTTGCTCAGAAACCAAACAAACACCAAAATCCAAAAAAAAAAAAATCAAGACGTCCAGATCATATTACCACTAACCTCACAAGGCGGTAGAGGTCCGCGATTTCGGCTAATTGTAGCCGAAAACAGAAGCGAGAGCGTGCAGATCAAAAGCACCACAACGGCAATGGTTAGTTTGGCGTAAATTCCCTTTGCCCCTCCACCTCCTTGCTTCCCATGCTGCCTATGCAACCCCGGCCTGAGCAAAAAAATAAAGGATATTTATTTAACAAAATGCCTGTTTGGTTCAATGGAAAACGGAAACTTTACTGGAAAAGAATCAACTAGTTTGCTAACCTCCGCATAATTACGAAAGGAAAAGCTAAGTATTTCGAGATCTGAAGTTTTTAGAGATTTCCTTCTTTCGGGTTGGATTTCGTGCATCTAAAACCTTGAAGCTAGTCCCAAAAAGAAATTTAGAAGGAAACAAAATCGATTTTTTATTTATAAATATAAAATAATAATCATGAGAGTGTGAACTGGAGTTTTAGTTTTAGAGAGGGGCGACGATGGTATTTGGCGGCGGTTGGGTGTATTTGGTTCGGATTGATTTTATATTTTTTAAAAGGTTCCATTAAACTTTGATTTTTGATATTTTATATTTTGAATTTTAAGTTTTTAATATTTTATTTAATGATTTTTAATATTATTTCATAAAAATTCAAAAGTTCTAGTTTTGTAGGGGCGAACGATGGTATTTGGTGGAGAATAATTAAAAATCGTGAGATTTGAACTGATAAAATAAAGAATAATCGAAATTTTTATTAATATAGATAAAAAGTTTTATTATCGAAACTTAAATGGGGATGGATACAAGAATTGCTATATTCGAACTATAGAGGTAATTTAACTGTTCTCGTATAAATTACAGTGAAAATTTTTAAAAAAATATCCGCAAAAATCTCTGATATTTATAATTAGATAATTATAAAGATAATTTATCTATTTTCAACAAAAATCTCATTTTCTACACCCTATAAGTATAACCAACGGGGATAGAGAAGGCATAAGTAAGATTGTTTTAGCTATGTTTCCTTCTTATTTTATTCTTCATCCTTGTCATTTTTTCTTCCTACTTTCCTACACTTCTTTCTACATTTTTTCATTTTCTTTTTTCCATTAATTTTCCTTAATAAATAGTGTCCATAAAAAGAAAGATTTGAGTGAGTTTTCTTACCATTTTTATTCTCCAAATTTCAAAGCAGTGAAAGAGAGTGGTAAAATCTCTAAGACTAAAGGGTAGAAGATGAAAAGATAGGCAAGGAGAATTTTTTTGTGATTCTTGATAATAAATATGATGCTTGTTTGATAATGTATGTATGTTGTATGTCTTCGGGTAGAAATTATGTTTGGTGGATCAAATGAAGCTAAAAAAATAGTTGTGAAATCTGCCCATAGTATTATAGAAAAATAAGTTTGAAAATTCTTCATAAATTCTATAAAATAAATAAAAAATGGTCTATACATCGAATCTTGATTTAGTTTAATTTTGTATAGAACAAGCCACAACCGATTTCAATAAGTATTGTAAAAGATGATTTTTAGTGTTGAAAGGTCAAAAAAATGGCAACATATTTCTTAGAAAACAGTTTTAGTAGTGATTGAGAGGATTAATTGAAAACGTACCTGCAATGTTGGAGATAGAGTGGGGAATGCAAAATCCTCCTCGACACATCTCGTTGCCATCCCTAGCATTCGGTAAGTTTTCGAGTTTTTTTTGTTATTTTTTAATCATTTCTCATATATCATTTTGATTAATTTTAATTTTTAATATTTTATATTAATTTTGAATTTATTTTATTATATTTTATAAGTTTTCAATATTATTTGATTAAATTGTAAAATTTTTATAAATATTTTTAAAAATATATATAAATTCAAACTTTATTGTTTATGTATTTTTATCTTGTTTTAATTTAATTCAAGGAATTTAATTCTCATTATATGATTAGATTGAAATAATTGAAGCATAAATGGCCTAATTAGATTTTGAAACTAAGATACTTAGGAAAACCAAGCGTCCACCCAACCACTAAACCACAATTATTAATTAATTTACAAATGACAATATTTTATTATGAACTAAATATAGTATTACTAATTACTTAAAGGGAAAATTATCTATTTGGTACTCCACCTTTGCTTGTGTTTATGTTTTAGTACCAACCTATTTTTTTGGTAAAATGATACATAACGTTACATTTTATTTCTATTTTGGTACATGCTATTAAAAATTTAACAATATGCTAGCTATGAGAGAGAAAATTACACGTGGCATGTTGACTAGGAGAGAGAAAATCACGTGTGACAGACCGCCATGTCATTTTCTCTCATCTAATCAGCATACCACGTGTGATTTTTTATGATTTTATTCGATGTGGTATGTTGACTAGGAGAGAGAAAATAGCGTGGCAACTTGTCATGTGTGATTTTCTCTATCCTAATCAACATGTCATTAATTTTTTAATGATAGAGGTACCAATTTAGAGCTGTAACGTTAGGTACCAAGTTGTTGTGGATCGAATAAATCTATGATATTCTATTTGCTCAAACTTGAGTTTCATAGAATGAACATTATCTTCTTCTTTTTTTCACTAGGACCACTCGTTCTTTTCATTTATAGTAGAGAAATTGAGAGGTTGTCCCTAACTTACCGGGATGTGATTTTCTTGATGACTCGAAGTAAACTAACATCACTTTAAAACTGAATAAATTTCATCCTCATGCATACTCATGCTTTTAAAATATTTTATAAAATCCGATGAGACATTCTTTTGTTAGAAAATTAAAGATAGTTTGCCTAACTGATCGATATGCTATTTATTAGTGTTCGAAGTAGAATGGCATCCTCTTAAAAAAATTGAATGAATAATACCTCTTTTAGTCTCCTTCAAAATTGTTCTCAGAGCATTCATTCTTTTCAAACATTTCACATTTAAGGGTTATTTATTAAATTAATTTCGTATATGGAACATCCATTGCTAAGACGACACATAATCTGTTAGGCACTCATTTTTTGACGTACGTAACGGACTCTCGAACTGATTTTTTTTATTTCATAGACCGAAGATCATTGTTTTAATAAATTTTAATAAAAATAATCTTTTTATTAAAATCACACTTAAATGAAAGAAAAAAATGGTGACGACTTCATGTATTTCTTTTTTAAGTCCCGGCAAACATAAGGAATAACCTATAATCAGCCGGACAAATATGTTGTAAAAACGTGAGAAAAAAAAAAACTCGAAGAATCTATGCAAAACTTGTAAAATGAGTATGAGTGATTTTGCAGAGGTGATGATGCTTGATACTGTTTCAGGGTTTGACGAATAAAATTCTGATCCAGGTGGCATCTTTTTAAAGTGAAAGTTAAAGTGAAAGTTAGATCTTTCAGCCCTTGAAAATCAGATTCCCTCTTGTTTGACAATGGAGGAGAAAGCCCCATTGGCCCACTTCTACTTATAAGTTCTATGAACAATTCAAAAACAAACGACCTCATAAGGTCTCAACAATATTCCATTCCTTTTTTCTTCATTAATATAAAAAACAAACAATGTCCCAACAATACTGTCAACATTAAATTATCATTTACATCCTTCTTTTAAGAGGACAAAGGTAAAAAAAAAGAAAAGAATTGTGATTCCTATGCCTAACAAAAACACCACCTAGTGTCAAAGTGCCAAAATCACTAGGGAGTCAACTCAGTGCAGCAAGTTTTTACTGGCTCTTTGGTTTTTGAATCTTGACATTAAGGGAAAAACCCCAAGAAGTGAACGACTTGTGGATCCCATTCTTGCTGCTGAGCACGACAAAACATCAAGAATGTGTTGGGAAAATAGGAATTGAAGCCCATCAAGACATGCCAAAGAGCATGACCCTGAGGGTTAAAGTACCAACAAGAAATCTCCTCACAGTACACCCTGTCAGCAAGCCAACAAATACTCCCCAGGAACAATGTTGCTACATATAACTTTGCAAGTCCACGTGAAGGAACTTACAAAATTTTTTGCGCAAGCTGTATTAGGATTCCTGCATCTATCTGATGCAAGTTTTCCGCTATTCTAGCTTTCCATACCATTTTCAACCCATTTCATTTTCGGATCACTATCACAGGCTAGGAATCTAAAGACATGTATAAATCTAGATAACAAGTCAAGTCAATAACAGAAAAACCCACAAGTACTACCTAAAATGCACGTAAGACCTGATTGCTACATTGTGAGTTTCAATAAGGAATCTTTTGAGCTCAGCTTCTAGCTGTTCCATCTATATTTAGTTCATCTCTATGCAGGAAAAGACAGCTTCAAAACAGTTCTCTAAATAAAAATCCAACTAAAAGCATGTGCTTATTCTCCAATTCCTAGTCAAACTTGAAAATCATTCTACTTCCGATCCTTCCTAACATTGGCATCTAAAGGAATAGTTATACCACACAGCAAAAAGCTAATAGCACATCGCATACGATCTAAACAGTTCTACAATCAGACCCCGATATGCCTGCAACGACGCCAATCTTATTGAAATTTAGTATAAGTTTGACACTACAACAGCAACTGCATATTACTTTAGCTCTATTTGCAGATTTCAACTAAAAAATTTTAACTCGAAGAAGGCATTAAATCTTCGTTAAATAACCAAAAATACTTCACTTCTTTTTGACTAACAAATTCAACCAGTTAACTACCGAAATCCCATTTTCATAACCTTAAAACAATCTAACGGAAACTATCTTCTTAAATATAGCACTTCAAAATTCAATACATCTTTAACCAAAGCCTTCAATCTAAGTTTCTTCATACCTTGAAAACAGCCTTAGCATACTGAAATCCCTCATATGGAAGTCCCCAAATCGAAACTTATCCTCAGGAAGATACCCTGCAATTATAGCACTTAAATCCCCTATTCAAACGCCACGGCATGTTAAAAAAAAACATATCCGTAGATCATAATGTACTACCCGCTAAAACCCTCAACCCAAACAATCATTCCTTTATTTGAGATAACCTATTAAGACCCATTCCTCAAAAAGCAAAAAGAAATGGTTTAAATGTCAAAAACCTGGCCATATATCTTACCCTACAAAAATGGAAAAAGGAAATATAAAAAGAAAAAATGAAAGGAAAGTGCAATGGACGCTAACCTTTTAAAACAAATCAGATCTGACGTTGCAACGAAACCAATCTAAATCTTTCCTCCATAGTGTTTTTGTTTTTTCTTTTTGAGAGGAAAAAACCGGGGGTGATCCGAGTGGAGGGAATGCAGCAAAGGGACTTCGGAAAAAGTATGGACAAGTAATGATTAAACTATTTTAAAATTTATTACATAATAAATATTGAGCTGTTAAATTCTATTAACAATTTAAACGGACTGGCCGGACAATTAAAGAATATTAGTTGTTACCAAATAGTAATAGAAATTTGTAAATGTTATAAATAATTTTTTGATTTTTTCTTTGAACAATTTTTATATAAGGAGAGGGGAACGAGAATTTTGCTCTTATTGGGTTTTGAACCCACAATCTAAAGGAATGTGAGAATGTCAACTGAGAGCTTTAAACACTTGCTCTAAATATTGTTAACTTTTTTTAATTGTTAAATCATTGTAAATTGACTATTTAATTATTACAAAATGGTCATTACACTATTTTAATTGTTACAAAATGGTTATTGAATTATTTAATTGTTACAAAATTATTGATTGTTACGAGTTATACTACAATTTTTTATAATTAATTTCAAGAGATTTTATTTTCATAAATGTTTTAAATGAAGGTGTCGAAACCATTCTTAAGCTCGACGGATATTTTACTTTTCTTAGATTTTGAAAATCTAGATTTCGTTGAAAATCTGATTTTTATTTAAAAATAGAGTTGTCACCGATTACTTGGGTTAGATAGATTAGAAACTTAAAAGAAATAAGAAAAAATAAAATTTTGAGTTTGGGGATACAGTTACGTGTAGAGAAGAATTAGCCCTCACACCACAACTCCCCATAATGTTTTTTAGATTAACACGAAATTCTTAAAATTTCAAGAATAATCTTCAGCTAAGAGAATCAAGCTAAGACTCAAATACTTTAAGAATTTATGTATTAATCTATTCGAAATTTGAAAGCATAGTCTTTTGCAGAAAATCTTGAACATTTCTTGAACGGATAAGGGAATGTCGAGAATTAACCTCACTTGAAAAAATGCCTCATTTTCATGCTAAAAAAAAAGAAATTCATAACTTTTTAAAATAATCATGAATTCTCTAACCGTTAAGAGAATCGAGATGTATTCCTTAAAGTTCGAAAAAATTCATGAAATCATGATTTTAAAATATCGAGCTAGAATCTTGTGTAAAATAATCTTAATATACTTCAACGACTAGAAGAATAATAAGTACTCATTTCACACGAGACAATATCTCATTTTTTTATGATGTAATATGAACGTTAAAAAAACATATATCATAATAATAAGTTAGTTAAAAGAAAAGAATAAATATCGTGTATAAAATATATATGAAAATTCTTTTTTTATATAAAATTATATAGTAAAAGCTTACTAAACACAATAGAACTAATTTATTACCAAAAATAATATATAGTACATTTAAGAAAATATATTATATAAATATATAATATGAAATATAACTTCTTTACTCAACAATCATCAATTTTTCCCCTCTTGCCTTAGAAGAGTCACTTAACCTCTTTCACTAAAAAAAAAAGTAATAAACGAATTACAAACACACAGAGAGGATTATGAGAAGTTAAACTATATATTAAAAACATTGAAACTAGAGGCAAGTGATATGTTGAGCTCACAAAAGCCCAAACTCTCCATAAAGCTCCTCAAGAAGATTTCTTATCATTTCTTGTGATGGTAATTCTAAATCTTATCCTCCTGAGTTTCAGATGCAACACTTGAGTGATAAAGTTAAAGTTTTTAATGCTTGGTGTCTAAAACTTTTAGAAAGAAATAATGAAGAAGCAAATGGGGTGATATCATTGTCACAAAAACCTCTCACGTAAAAACAAACAAATATAATGAGTGATCAGCCATCTCACATTTATAAACTTTATTCCAAACTACTTTTTTAGCCCAAACAAATTCATTTGTCATCGTCTAAATTTGATCCAAGACTCTATTTGCCTGGCTAACTCATCAGTGTTAGAGTATGTCTAAAAATCAATCGAATAACATACTTATTTACCTTGTTTGTTAATGTAAAGCATTGTCATTATTATTTCGGTTTTATTTTCTGATTATATACAAACTGATTTACTTACTTTCATTTTTATAGCATAATATGTGCATTGAACCGTTAGTAACATCATCATAATATACTTTAATTTTTAGAATCTCAGGTGCATTACAAATAGGGATGGGCACAGGTCGGGTTTTTGGCTCACCCGAACTTTACTCGAAAATAATTATTCTAAACCCGAATTCGACCCGACTTTATTCTTTAAAAAATTTGACCCAACCCAAAAATAAATACCCTAAATCTGACCCGATCTATAAAAAAATCAAATTTAGGGATCTAGTTGTAAAAAAATAATTTTATGAGACTTAATTGTAAAAAATAATAATTTTAAGGACTAAAATGTAAATAAAAATTTAATTTTAAGGACCTAATTATAAAAATATATAAAGAGGAGGTATTATTACAAATATCCCTAAAAAAATTAAGAAAAAATTACACTATTAGTCTCGAGTCGGATCGGATCGGATTTTTTTTACCCTAAACTCAAACCCGACTTCACCCTCAACAAAAACTCGACCTGATCCGTTCGGGTCGGGACCCAACTGGGTCGGGTAAAATACCCATCCGTAATTGCAAACTTGTGCATTTTTAAAACCAAAATAGGAGAAAAAGTAGGATTTATTTACTCCAAAATGTATAACATGGGGTTAGCCTAATCCTAAATTCTTAATTAATTCAAAGTTGTGCATACTTACAGCCAGGTGCGGATGCACCCTTGTGCATCCTAGGTCAAAGGGCCTATCATTATTAAAAAAATAAGTATTTTTTTTAAAAAAAAAAATCTACCCTCAAATTATTTTATTTTTTACTTTAAGCTTATAAACTATTTTTATAATAAAAACAAGTATCTAAATATCATTCTATAATTATTTTAAATATATTTATTAGTATCGTTAAAAAATCTGGTTAAATGTATCGAGACTATGTCAGATAATTTAACTAAAATTTTAATTTAATTTTTTTAAATAACAATTAAATTAAATTAAATTAAAAATTAGTAAAATACTTTTTAGTTCTCATGTCTACCTCAAAAAAAAAATTCTAATCATGTAACTCTCTTCATTTGTAACAACTTGGTTGAAGCTTAAATTCTTTTTTGATTTTTTTTTTATTTTCGATAGGTTATAATCTATTTGAGTACTTGAATCCTAAAATGATGTTGACTTCGAAAACTCTTTGAAAAATTATAAAACCCCAAATCAATTTTAAAATATAAAACTCATACTTGTTTGCACAATAAATTGTCACTTATCAATAATTAATTTCACCAAAGTAAGTTTTTTTACTCTCTAAAATACAAGTACACCAGTGTAAGATATTTATAATATCTCAAACATATTTACACTTACATAGGTTGGTTATTCAACGTCAATATGTCTTTAACTATAAACCATGCTTGCTCACACAAAAATTATCTCTTATCGATACATTATTATACTGGCGTATGTTTTTTTTTTATAATAACCACTGAATTTTTATTAAAACCATAGAAGATATCCAGTAAGGAGAATAATGAGACTAATCCACCAAAATCTCTTACAACCCAAAAACAAAAAAAAAGTGAATTCTTCCATAGAGATAAGTATACCATCAAAATCTAGAAGCTTTCTTGAATCTCATTGTCTCTATCCAATCGAGACGCATAACGGGTGAAAAAGGAGTGGTGAGCGACCCAAACTATCAGGCATAATGTTTCGCTACCAAGGATTGATTACATCGGCAAACAACAATCAACCGATTGGGGATCTAACTTTCCACGACCATCGACAAAATCATAATCAGAAACTAGCGCCGTTAAAATCTCTATACGAGAAATAAACGACCGCTAGGGTATGCTGAAATCATGGCACAAGGACAGATGAAACGAACCACAAAACAAAGAAAACATGTCACAAGGACAGAGGAAAACGTGTGTCACAATAACATAGAGAACGCGTAGCACAAAGGCGGAAATTCTTATTAAAATATAAAAATTAAAAAAAAAACAAGAAAAATAATAAATTCGGTGGTCGACAACTAATATTAAGATTAATTGCCGACCACCAATCAAAGGGAAAAAAAAAGATTACAGTCGGCAGTAAGAAGACGATGAGCGGCGGCAGAAAATTAGAGAATTAGGGTTTCACTTCGTGTAGAACAATTTTATACTGGCGTATGTTGATTCCACATTATTACATTGATAAGTAAACTATTAAATTTAAATTTTAGGATCCAGCCGTATATATGATAAAACATAACAAGAGATTATAAACAAGCATGTAACCCCTTTACCCGACCTAAAAGATATGGTCGGATCCAGAAAAAAAGGTTAAAATTGTGTGTACACAGAAAAAAAGTTGTGGTCATTATAGACCAGTTTGCATATGTATAAACCTGAAAGAAAAAAAAAACCATTTGAAACTTATCTCTCTACATTTGGTATAAACACCATAAAATACTATAAGACGTGGAAAATCCCCATTCCTTAAATAGCTTACAATAAAAGTATTTAACAATAATTTTTATTTGGAATAGGAAATTAAACTACCATTTTATGCTCTAAACAGCAAGTTTCAGAGGCTTGCTTTAGACAATGCTTTTAAAGCTTCAGAAAGCTCCTCTGGCCTCGTTCCACCTTTAATACTGATGATGAAGGGACTGTCGGAAGGTACAATGTCATTTCTGAAGTCCATTGTTCGAAGCAATGCTTCGGAACCCTTCATCACAGCTTCCTTCATGATCAAAGTCTTATGAGCCCCGGCTATCTCCTCCAAAAGCCTCTGTCGGAGTTCAATGCAAGCTTCTTCTGACTTTGCAACGTCAATTTCAAGGGAACAAATATGTTTTTCTGCTTCTTCAATCATGGTAGCTTGGTCGTTCAGAAGAGCATCCTTACTCAAGATTGTCTCTGCTGATTCTACAAGTCGTTCATCCTTGCTCTTCAATGCATTGAGATTATCATGGTTTGCCTCTGATAGTCTATTCACGACTACAAAAGCAACTCGTAATCGCTGTCTCCAGTTTCACCGATGATGACAAACATGTTTGCGACATCCAGTCTCCAACGCACAAAAAGGTACCTAGTAATCAGAACAAACAGGTTAATCCGATGAATAATTTATGATCTTAATTCTGAAAATTGATTAGAATCGACTCCTGGTACGGTTAGGACCGCGAAACAAGAATAACAGTGATTAGTTAACTACACATCAAATTAACTTGACAAAATCAACAATGGAGTTGTTGAGAATTAATTAAGTTTATCATGCATGAAAGATCTTATAAAGGAAAGCTTCTTGATGAAATAAAACATTCTGATATCAGTTGTCTTGAGATTGACATGGACTCATTTCACATGTTATAGGTATGTCCATATTCAACTTCGATCCCCTCAATCTTTAAAGCATTTAAACCTATAATACTCGGACTCGAGTGTGTGTCATATACAAGTATGTGTCAAACACCGGTATAATAATGTACCTTGAGAGAAACAAACAGTTGCAGTGATATGGATATAAATACCAAGGGCGTTTCAGTTCCTGTCTACAACTTGTATTCTAGTTGAGTTCCTGCAATACATTGGATGGCTACGGAGACCTCGCATCCTAAGTTTCTGCCTCAAATCAACCACTTTTTTTGCCTGTAAAAGCAGCCACCATAAGATCCAAACAAGAAATGCTGTTAATTCTTATGT
Source organism: Hibiscus mutabilis (assembly GCA_019671005.1). Classification (NCBI taxonomy): domain Eukaryota; kingdom Viridiplantae; phylum Streptophyta; class Magnoliopsida; order Malvales; family Malvaceae; genus Hibiscus; species Hibiscus mutabilis. The sequence goes on along the minus strand of CM033746.1, from coordinate 13,838,539 downwards.
TACCAATAGGTGTATATATATATATATACCTTACTCAGATCCTTTACAAAGTATGCAACACAGTGGGCATTGCTCAATTTCAAATCTTCCTCGACACATGGAGAATTTTGTTCACATTCAGCGTTCATCAACTTCCAAATTGTCTTCTTTAGACCCTCGTAGCCCCAATAAAAGGCAATATGAGATGCATAATCAGGATCAGCAAAAAGCTTTCAGTCTTCTGCTGTGTAAGTTCCAGTGTAATACACTTCACTGCCACTGCTACAGATCAGAGCATCAAAATCATTTACTTGAATCTTTTCTGATTTCAAGAACTCTACTATTTCCGAGACTGACATAGATGTTGATATAGCAAAACCTGTGAATTTTGCGGTTTGAGCATCCAGCCGAACAGCCTTAAATATGTCTTGTATAATTTGAACCATCTTCTTATCAGGGAACCCCTTGCTGTCGTAGCAATCAAGTGTTAAAATAACTAATCTACGCCTCTGCCTCAAAATAGGATACTTGCTTGCCACATTATCAAGCCTTACCCCTTCAGTTTCTTTCGAGTTTGTTCCCCGGCTTGTTTATCTTGCTTAGGACTCGGTTTACTTGGTCTTGCAGCTCAGGTTCACAAGAAGATGAAGCTACAGGGTCAAGGGATCCTGTTACTGAAGCTTTATCTCCATCAACTGAGAGCCTAAGGACATGTCTTGAACGTCTTTAAGTGAGTCATTTAAAGATGATACTTCAGCAGAGACTTCATCCCCCGGTGTATCTGTTTGCCACTGAGGATGTCTCATTCGACAAGCTGCCATCTTCGTCAAGTAAATACGGGTAAATACGGCAGTGTTCAGGCCATGAGTATAGATGTATATTCTTCCAACCATTCTTCCTGCACTCATGCCACAAGTTTTTCTCCGATACCAACTTCATCAGGGCATCAGCAACTGCTTGCTGATTATGGGCATCCACAAGAAGGCCATTATTTAGTGCCTAAAATTCATTATGAAAGAAAAAAAGTAATGTCAAGAATTGGAACTACTATAACATTTTGTATAAGAAACATATAGACAGAAATGGGGATATCCACAATCTTTTAACATTTTCAACAAATAGTTCCTATGATGTTTTTAGTCCCTTGTGCTCAACCTTCCTGGTGAAAGATAAATATTTGAAAACTCTGGAAAGTGCACCAGCAATATCTAATGATCGAAAGATATATTCATCGTTCTTACACTGGATGTCAACCGGTCCACCATTTTTTGTTGCCACCATTGGCAGGCCATGAGCTGCTGCCTGCATTATATCAAATAAACAGAGATCAAGATTCTATCATGTTGAACTTAATAGGATGGCATCGAAACAAATCTATTTTCAACCAATAAAAACTAGCCTCTATCAACGTAAGTCCAAAAGGCTCAACCAGAGCAGGATTTATGAAAACTCCCTACGATATTTACATCCAGTTAATATAAAAATAATAGCACATGAAATAGCTTCAACAGTAATGAACTCTGATTAATCTTTGTTTTTGCTGCAAGTCGATAAATATCCGGAACATCAGACTGTTTGTGATGCTTTGGATAGGCAACATATCCATAGAGGTCATACTTGTCAATAAGTTTCAAAACTGTTACAAGAACACTAGCATTCGAACCAGTCATTTCATCAATGTCATCCTTGCTCCCCATTACAAGTGTCTGTACAAAAAAAAAAGGTATTAGCAGTCTTTCTTCCACTCTGTAAATCAAAATTTTTGCACAAACTAACTTACAAGATTAGCAAGCTCTCGTAAAGGACAACATTCTCCAAACGCTTTCAAAAGAGTGGTTAGGTTCTTCTTTGGATCAGGTCTAGATAAGGCCAAGATCATTGGCTTGTGAGGATTTGTAAGAAACCTCATCACCTGTAAATACTAGGAAGAATCAATAACAGAACTGTGAAACGATGAGTGTATAACATAGCTGACCTACTTCTGACCATATTGTTAGAATTGCCTTGGGAGATGACCCATCGGTACCTCCAATAACCGAGACAAGTTGTTCTCCATCAACCTCAGGGGCATCTTCTTGAACTACAACATTGCTGAAATCCATGCCAGGGGGAATAACCTGCAAATAAATTGTACTTCAAAGCTAAAAGAAGAGGTGCATAGTCCCCAAGTTAACAATATGTTTGAGAACAAGAGGAGGAATGAAGCACATGGATTATGTTTTAGAGTGAAGAACAAGGAAAATGTATTTCTTTTACATTACCCGTACCACCCATATAAAGGAAGCAGTGATCAATACAACATCACGAAATAGGGGAACAGAAAGGAAAGAGGGAGAAATATTGTTACCGCCATCCTTGGCATGTATCGATCATGACAGTTTACCCCACGTCTGGCAGGGGCGCGTAAAATTTTTTCAAGCTTGACATCAAACCCATCATAAAGCCCCCACTGCTCTTCAATCTCTTGCTGGGTACTAGTGATAACTAGTTCTACAACATCAAGGGAAAATTCTTCTGCTTCAATTCTTCTCATAATCTTGTATGTCGAATTGATGTCTTCCTTTGACTGTCGTCCTTGTTTAAGCAGCTGCTCAAGCTTGTTTCTTCCAAGAGAGTGTCCTGTTAAAACCATGGGGACGTTTAAAGCACCTGAGAGATGAGCAGCACTGTCCCCTGCATCAGCATAATGACCATGGATAACATATGGCCATACAGGTTGGCCTCCACCGATTTGTTCACTGAAAACTTTTGACATATTAAGAATGTGAGCCAGAGCACCATCTACAAATTCCTGAATATATGGCCACAATAATTCTTTATTATGGTACTTATCACGTGGACCAAAAGGGATCCTTATAATGTACGCCCCGGTACTCTCTCCAACATCATTTGCATCTGCATCTGCATCTTCACCGGCGGTCGTTAGCATTTCTGTAGGCTCGCCATAGCTCCAATCAACTTCAGGTGATAAGACTTGTCGAGTAAAAAGATCTACTCTATATACTCCTGGCATCTTTGCAAGCGCCCTAGAAAGCTCTACCACATATTTTACCTGAGGGTCATTTTATTGTTATATAAACCTAAGATAAATGAAGTAAGGCCAAAATGCAAGCAATAATTTTTTTGTTGGTAGAATACAACATTTACCTGTCCACCAGTGTCAGAATCTCGACCAAGCTCCATGTTGTCTCCTCGAACTAAACCATGCAAACTGGTTTGCAGAGAAGAAATGTAACAATGCTTCAATTGAACTGTTAATGCGGAATTCCTTACAGAATTTCTGAAGTTGCTCTTTCATTAAAATGCAAGCAAATCATGCCACTTGGAGTAAAATCACGATGGTGATTTCCAGGCATGGTTATTCAATTTACATTCTTTTGGCTTCCATGGATAATGAAATGAAGAAATTCAAGAAATACATGCATAAAAGAATCGGTTATTGAACTATGTCATCCAGTGGGAGAATCATTGGCTTAATTGAAGAAGTAAATAAGATCAACAGACTTTTGTCTGCATCTCAAGTCAATGGATCTTATCAACTAGCGGATAGAGTAAGAGGGGGTTAACCATTTTAAATTGAAATGGTTACCATTAGGTAAGGAAGCCCTTCGGTCCTCTTCCGCAGTTTTAAATAAAATAAAACAACAAAAATGGTTTTATCAACTGTATACTTATGCACACACAAAAGCTAGTGAAGTAAGCTTAAATTGATAGAGAAATCTGAAGATGAATTTGAGATTTATGCACACTAGGAGGGATGATACCTGATAAGGATAATGTAAAGTTTTTTTTTTCCTTCTTGTCCTCTGACCACATTTCCAAGTTGGAAACGTTTCTTCGCAACGTTTTCCTCGGGGTCTCAGCATTCATCAACTCACTAACAGTATCTCCCTTCTCTCCTTCCAAGCAAGTTGTTAGTAATTTAGTATGCGGCAAAATAACCAAAGCGATAACGACATAGACCAAGACATGCACAAGAGACAAGATTTAACGTGGTTCAGCATAACCTACCTCCACGGATGAGAGAAACGAACAATCCACTAATAACGTAGAGAACCCGAAGAGTACAAATACATGATAACCCATGTAATCCCAAAACTTGGTGTACAAATCTCATGACCCGGTGGAACCAAAACACTCTTCTCAACATCCCTACAATACCCATCTACAACGTACGCACAATAGTTGTAGATCCTAAAAGTGGTTACATCTCTCCAGGGTAATTCCCCCTCTCTCTCATTCTCTTGTTCTCTCATACTCTCATATCTCTCGTAATTCAAAAGGTTAAACATAGTCTATATTTATAGACCCAAATACTTGGTCACCAAGAAACCTTATTCAATAAAATCTCTACCTAAAATAAATATTTACTCATTGAAGTAAATCCTAATTACCAAGTAATTTTCAACCACTAGAATTACAATAAAACCCAACTTAATTACCAATTAGAATTTGAGTCAAAATATAACAAATCTCCCCCTTGACACAAATTATATTCGAGCATTGGTCTTCAATTCTTCAACAATTTCAATTTTTACGTAAGTCAAATATTCGTTGAAGCACCGTCGCCAAGTCTTCAACAACTCCAATTCTTACGTAGTATCCGTTGAAGCACCGTTGAATTTTGAGAATCACCCCCTGTAACTGAAAGCTCGTTGCAACAATACTCCTCTGGCATGTCTCCAACATCGCACCGCAAAATCCGCAACAAAAATTCCTCCACAATTGCGCAGCTCGAACCATGGCTCTTGATACCATTTGTTAGTAATTTGGTATGCGGCAAAATAACCAAAGCGATAATGACATAGACCAAGACATGCACATGAGACAAGATTTAACGTGGTTCAGCATAGCCTACCTCCACGGACGAGAGAAACGAACAATCAAACAACAAGAACACATGATTTTAACGATTTTCGGCAATATGCTTACGTCATCGGGAGCGATGAGCGGCTGTTTTCTTATTATGAGATTGATAAAACAATTAGGTTACAAATACATCATATAATATATAAAAACTATAAACCCAAACCTCGAATCATAATATTTAGAGTTTAGGGTTTCAACTTTGTAGTTTAAGGTGTAGGATTTAGAGTTTAGAGTTTTTATATAATACTTATAATATAAATATATTATTTTCATGAATATTTTAGGTTTTTTAAAATAATATATTTACATTATAAATATTATATAAAAATAAAAACAATGCACTTTTATTTATATATATTTTATTTATACAAATAATATAACTTATATTATTTATATATTACTATTATTTATAATATTATTTATTTCATAAAATAATTTGAATTAATCTTATCTAGTTTGAGATATATAATATTTGTGGTAAAATATTACATAATGTTATGTTAGTTCAGTGGTTAAGGCTTAGCTCTTTTTCCTAAAGGTCTTGGGTTCAAAACCCCCCAAATGCATATTTTTCTCCAGCAAAACGATGTCGTTTTGACTTAACGGTGGCGGTAGGAGTTAACAACGGAGTGATATTTTCGACTCACATATTAAAGTTCAGTGTTAGTTTTGAACAATTTTAAAGTTCGGTGGCATTTTCAACTCAGAGGCCATAGTTGAGTGGTATGTGGTGTAGTTAACCCTTATACATATTATGTATCAAAATATAACTCATATAATATTAAAGATTTGTTGTTATAAAAATTGGATAGTGGCGTACGATAACTCAGAGGCCATAGTTGAGTGGTATGTGATGTAGTTAACCCTTATACATATTATGTATCAAAATATAACTCATATAATATTAAAGATTTGTTGTTATAAAAATTGGATAGTGGCGTACGATGACGGTTTGCATGGTGTGCTGAAAGCCAATGAGAGTGATTCCCAGAATCAAGGAGGAAGATTTGAGGGGTATGTCTGGGGTGCATCATGTCTAGACTGTGACTAAAAGATGGTAAGTTTCGAAACTTGTCCACTAACTGAAAATGTTAGATTTTTTGATAACATTTTCGGTTGTTTTTTTAATTTTTTTGTAAGTATCGAAATTTATTTTGTAAGTATTGATACTTAGTTTTTTTGATAAATTTTCAGTTTGGGACAAAATATCGATATTTGCAAAAATAAGTTAGGATATTTACAAAAAAAACTCAAAAAAACAAACAAAAATGTTATCAAAAAGTCTAACATTTTTAGTTCGTAGACAAGTTTAAAATTTACCGTCTTTTAACCGCAACCTAGACATGTCGTAAGTTAGACTCGCCCAGATTTGAGGTTCCTAAAATTGGAAGCGATCAATTGTGCAATGCTACATCTCCAATACATGCACTTGGACGTGACTGGGACAACTGTTGTCTTGTATCGGATTGGTTTCAGATTATTTTGAATTTGGATTTTCAAAACTCCGAATCTTTTGAATTTATTTTTGCCTTTGGGACCAAGAAATTTTTTTAAGACAATAATGTTTTATTGCAAATGTTGAGAGTGATTAAGCATTGGTTTTCCAAGGGTAACAGATATCGTACTTGTTAGTACTATAATTCAACATACAGGGACCGTTGGTTTTTATATTCCACAGGCAACGCTTACATTTCTCAAAATCCCTCTTAAATTCATAAATGTCGAACCAATGCCCTGCTCTATTCGATTCGAACCTGCAGTAAAACAAGGTGACCGGCTGACCGCAATGAAGTGCGGGCAGAACTTGAACTCGAAAGGGTTGCCGTGGTAAGTAAGAACATGAATGCCGAGGTCGTCCTCCCTTAATTTGCAATGGAGGGTGAGATTTGTCCCGGCTTGTAAATCGTTGTAGACTAAGAGTCCGTTCAGTAAAATTTTAAACGCCTAGGAGGGCCAACGCTCGTTTCAGGGCAGAAATTAAAAAAATCAGCGGTGACGAAACGCCCATTTAAGGGCTAAATTTGGTGGGACGGGAGGGGCCAAAGCCCGTTTGGTGGCCTGTTCGGCGCTATTTCAGCATTGGAGGCTCCAACACCCGTTCAACAAGCAATGCTGAACGGCGCCTGATATATATATCCTGTTTGTGCAGCAAGAAACCGGCTTTGCTGGCAACGAAAAGCAGGCATTAGGAACAAGAGCAACGAGTTGGACGTCCATGGATTCATGTTATTATATTTTTAAAGGCAAATGTCAAAATTCGAACCCACGTAATATGAGACAACATAAGTATCATTAACCACTAAGCCAATTAATAGATCTCATATGTTATTTTTTATTTATTTTGAGTATAATAATTAATTTTATTTCTACAAAACGATAACAAATACAAAACTCACCTTATAAAATCAGAAATTTTATATAATGTTTTTTTTAGAATAGTGATATTTTTTATAGCATAACTAGAATTGTTTATTATATGTATTAGTTTTTTAGAATAGTGATATTTTTTATACCATAACCAAAATATAAATATTCAAGAGAATATTCATGAATAAATTTTCTCAAAATTTTTAAATGCTTATGACATTTTAAATCCTTCAAGAATAATTTTTCTTTTATATAGATCCACAAAATAAATAGGCGCACATAAAATATTTTATAACTGTCAAAGTAATTGCATTCACCATGAAATAATTAAAATTATTCATAAGTCAAGTCGTATTTACGACTACTTATTTGTGCCTTAGTTGCATTAGACCTTTAGGTGTTTGAACTACTGATTAAAAACTTCACTTTTATAAGTTCAAAGCGGCTTTCTAAGTTGGCCTATGTTGGTCAATTCAATATCTATACTTCTGGATAGATTTCTATGCAAGATCTTCATTTTGTTTTTTTACTTCTATAGAAGTATTCTATGTAAAATTGTTGTCGACAATTTTTCTTTTCCAGTTTCATTCTTTCTCTTATTGACATAACTTGTCGAGATATATTTTCAATCTTTATTTTAGGTACCTAAAACTCTTCCATAGTTTTATTATTAGTTATGTCTTGGGTTTTTTTAGAAGCTTCCACCTTCAATATATACCATCTCATATTACTTTTCATTTACGAGAATTTTAATCATTAAAACTAGTTTCAACTATCATGCTTAGTCTAATGCACACTGTCAAATAAAGTTTTGCAACATCAATATATTATGTTGCAAAATTTTATCTAATAGTGCTTTCTAAACATGTTTTTATTTTTTGGATATACTTTTTTAAAATTCGTGGGGATTCGAACAATATGAATATGAGATAAACTTTTTTAAAAAACATTTAAGTTTTTAAATCGTCGCAAATATTAAAAACAGAATGGATAATGTAAAACGTACCCGCTCCTCCCTATTCCCACCACTAAAAAAATATATAGTTTGGGACGAAAATGGCAGACTTTATATTCCATGATCTTCGATTAATCCAATACTAAAAGGTAACACTGCTCTGGTGTCGCGTTTACGATAAGAAACCAAAGGGAGTGGCAGCCGAAGATGGCCGCTAGCAGCGATCCCAACCCGGAGGGTTCCGATGAGCAACAAAAACGATCCGAGATATACACTTACGAGGCCCCTTGGCACATCTATGCCATTAACTGGAGTGTCCGCCGCGACAAGAAATACCGTCTCGCCATCGCCAGCCTTCTGGAGCACTACACTAATCGCCTCGAAGTCGTCCAGCTCGATGACTCCAATGGCGAGATCCGATCCGACCCAAACCTCTCCTTCGACCATCCCTATCCCCCAACCAAGACCATCTTCATCCCCGACAAGGAGTGCCAGAAACCCGATCTGCTCGCTACCTCCTCCGACTTCCTCCGCATCTGGCGAATCTCCGATGATCACTCCCGCGTCGACCTCAAATCTCTTCTCAATGGCAATAAGAACAGTGAGTTCTGCGGCCCTCTTACCTCCTTCGACTGGAATGAGGCGGAGCCCAAGCGAATCGGCACCTCCTCCATTGATACAACCTGTACTATATGGGATATCGAGAGGGAAACGGTGGATACCCAGCTTATTGCCCACGATAAGGAGGTTTATGATATCGCCTGGGGCGGCGTTGGTGTTTTTGCTTCTGTTTCTGCTGATGGGTCCGTTAGGGTTTTCGACCTTCGCGACAAGGAGCACTCCACTATTATTTATGAGAGTTCGGAGCCCGATACTCCGCTTGTACGATTGGGTTGGAACAAGCAGGACCCAAGATACATGGCCACTATAATTATGGACAGTGCTAAGGTTGTTGTTTTGGATATCCGCTTCCCTACGCTGCCAGTAGTTGAGCTGCAGAGGCACCAAGCTAGTGTTAATGCCATAGCGTGGGCACCGCACAGCTCTTGCCATATTTGCACCGCCGGGGATGATTCTCAGGCCTTGATTTGGGACTTGTCCTCCATGAGTAAGCCCGTGGAGGGTGGGCTTGACCCGATCCTTGCCTACACCGCTGGGGCGGAAATCGAGCAGTTGCAGTGGTCATCTACCCAGCCTGATTGGGTTGCCATTGCCTTCTCCACCAAGCTTCAGATTCTCAGGGTATGAGTGACTGGGATAGGTATATTGGGTGGTAGTATTCATTGCTAAATTGCTAATTCTTAGGGTAGTAATTGTACTCAATCTATGGGAATAACAAGATTGTTGCTGTCATTGTGTCTGAGCTGACTAAAATCTCATAACTCTTTTGGTTTTTCTGTTGTTTTGTGGATAGTTGATTGAAAACATCTTCCTTATGAGTATACCAATCTCTTTATTCTGCTCTGTTTAAGAACGATTCGGAGGTAGTGATTTATGGACCCTGAACTGAAACAAAAGACCATTGACAACCACTCTTTGCCGTTTAGGTTTAGGCAACTGATCTTTGTTGTTCTGTTGGACAAGATGAGTTTGTTTTCAGTTTCTTTGGTTGTCTGCAAAGTTTAATTAGTTACTATAAATGTGATTAATGCTGATCACGAAGAAATAGGTGAGTTGCCCTGGGCTGCTTTGAGATATTTGTGTTTGTGTTAATGTTAATGTTAAACTAGCTTTAGCCATAGAATTGTTATGAAAATGACTAATCTCTTGAGTGATCTGTGGAAAACCAATCAATAACCTTGTGGGTGGAAGGATAGGGGCAATATAGAAACGGCTTCAATGGCCAACTACTTGATACATGAATTAAGGACACCAATTGGTTAATGCAGAGTGAAATCTAAGCATCTTTGTTAAGGGAGAAAAATTGTAGAAAGGGTGGCGCCGTGGCGGTATGAGGATGAGTGATCATTGGTAGAGCAATATAAAAAAACTGTTTTCACAAGTGGATTTTCTGCTACCCGTTCTTGTTAAACACGGAGAAGATGGTCATAGAGAAGTATAAAAAAACTTTTAGTATTTCTATACTAGGAGAATTCCTTGGGATTTGTGTTTTACTAGATACAGGATACACTTTGGCCAATCATTTTCATTGCTATTCGGATCATATGGTTGCTATTATAGTATCAATTTCTTATTAGTGGTTTGCAGCATCCTTGATGGGAATTAAATTGGGATAGTTTGCAGAATCCAAGTATTGTCATCATTTCCTTGCTTTGCCCTCATTAGTTTATCTCAACCTAGGTGATCATGCTCAGTTCAAATTATGATTTAAAAGTTTTTGAATTTGAATTTGGAAGTAGATAGGATGCCATGAATTGTCCTTTCATTTTTTTTTCTTTACTAGGGTGATAGGCTTCGGATAACATTTTCTTAGCCTTTGTTGCAGTGGCGCAGCATATCTATAATAGCAGGTTAGGATTCTAATCTATTTAGTATGCACTTACAAGATTTGACCTGCTCATGTTCATGCAGTATGACTTATGTTGCATTCATTAATTGCTATGAACTTTTATAAACTTGATCTTAGAAATCTTCTTTCAGTTTCTTTTTTCCATACATGTTATAACAAGCAAGAATAGTTCACACATATAATATGTAAAGGGTGATAAATTGTTTCATGATTTACTTAATTCCTAAATATGGCAATTTAATCTGTGCCGACTGTTGAGAGTTCTAATCAATCCAAGGTAGGTTGTATTTCGTAAAATCTCTCGTAGCATATTTGCAGCTTTGGGTGAGCATTTGATTGGTTTAAATGTTTTAAAATAACTGAACTGGCTGAACTCATTGAACGTGACTGAGTTTAGTCAGTTATTTGGGTTGTTTGCGGGTGCTAATCGTTTTCCTTGCAACCTAGTAAAAGTGTTGTGTTTCCGTGCTTTGGTAGCTTGGAATTAATCGTTTTCCTTGCAACCTAGTAAAAGTGTAGTGTTTCCGTGCTTTGGTAGCTTGGGTAGGTGGATTGGAGAGCAGTGGGCAAAGGTTCATGGCTACAGAGAACCGAGAGCAATCGGCAAAGGTTCATGGCTGTGTGTGTGTGTTTTGTAGCTTATGATGCTGAGTGAACAGTTGAAGGATTGCTGTGTTGTCGAGGCCGAAAAACGAGTGACATCAAAAATTGGAACTCTTGAAAGGGAAAAGAAGTAATAATGTTGGTTGTACTTGTAAGTCTATTTATTTTAGGGTTGCGGAAAATCTTAATTTTAACCCTATAATTCTAGCCCCAAATTTAAATTTATATGACAGTTTATATAAAATGAATTATTAATATAGCCGAGAATAAAAAGTCTTCGATTTCTAAAAAAAAAATCAATTAAGTATTTTTTTTCATCTATATTTTTTCTCGTATCTTATTCGTCAACTTGATATGATAAAATGAACTTGATTATTTTGTGGTGATCTACAATCTTATTCAACTTCATATGATAAAAAGAACTTGATTATTTTGTGGGTAATTTGGAAAAACAAAAGTTTCTACTTCAGTTTTAGGGTATGGATACAATTTATGATTTATAGGCTAGGAGTTTAGGTTTAAGGGTTGTGGTTAGAATTTAGGGTTTATAGGTTAAAATTTAAATCTTTAACCATATTACCCTAAAATCTTAATATTGACCTTAACCTCTAAACCATAAAATCTTAAATTCTAACTACAACCTATAAATTCTAAACCACTAAACTTAAAACCCTAAATTTTAAACTATAATTGAATCTCTAAGTCATAAAATTAAGACGCTTATGAAATTTTTTCCCACTGTCTGTGTATTGAATATAAATCTTTATCAGTAATTTATTACTTTATCAAAGGTTTATCAGTAATTTATTACTTTTATCAAAGGTTTATTTAATTTTTAAGAAAATTATAAAAAAAACTATTGAAAATATAAAATTTCAAACAAATTAAATTATTTATGTAATGGTTGGAAAATTTATTTTGATTTATTATTATTTTTTTGTTTTCAAATCTTTTGGACACAATTGGATATGATTCTGTCGGATAAGGTGAAGATTTTTAACAGTGTATTAGAAGTGGTTCTCCTCAATCTCAAAGTAAACCCATATCACAACTTTTCAACCTTCTTCAGTTGTAAAAAAATGGCGAAGACAACAATAGTTGCGGAAACGGGTGGCAGAAGACCCGATACCAGACCCATATAGGCATATTTCAGTCAAGCCTCCGTCTGACCCATAACCAAAACTTGTGCACATCAGTAAGCCCTAAAACGAAACCCTGACCTGTCAACTAAATCCCACACTAAAATTAGGGGTAAAAAATTGACCCAAACCGAAATTTGACTGAAATAGATTTAAGTCTGAATTGGTTGTGACCCGAGATGATGATGACCCAAACTCAACTGAGTCCGACCTAATTTTGACTCGAACCCAAGTTGGACCCTATAATTTTGGATGCGGATTCGACCTACACCCGACATGAGAACAATTCGAACCCGAATTGAACATTATAATATGATAACCGAACTCGATATGCACCCGACCTGATATGAACCTAAACTCGAAATTAATTTGGTAAATATTTGATAAAACCTGACTTAAAACGACTTGAGATCTAATTTTACCCGGCTTGTTATCAACCCGACTTGTTGTTGATCTGACCTGTAAATGACCCGACTTGTTGTTGACTCGACATGTTAATTGACCTGACCTGTAAATGAATTGAGTAAGCAGTACCTTTTTTATTCACTTTATCCCCAAAAACTCTTAATTGTTTGGGAGGAAAATTACCCACCCAAGCCAAATCCAAAATACATTTTTTCATACACCAAAACTCTTAATTGTTTAAGCGTTAATTGTTTGGGACGAAAATTACTCAACCAATCCAAAATTCATTTTTAATTATTTTTCATTTGTCATATACCATAAACCATATAACCCTAAATTATTTACTCTAAACGTTAAACACTAAACTCTATGCCCCTAAACATATCATCATCATCATTAAAACTAAAAATGTTGTTGTTATTAATTTATTATTATTAAAAATAAATATAATTTGTTTTTTACTTGTTAATTTGCTATTTTTGTTAGTGTTATTATTAAAAGCAAAAATATTACTTATTGTTAAAGTAAGATTACAAAATCATCTGGAATGACTTGACCTGAAGTTTAACCGTACCCGATTAGAATCCGAACTGAAGTTCACCCGAAATTGATAGTGCTCGTCCCAAATTGTTGAGATAATTAATTTTGATATAACTTAAATGAAAATTGTTTTTGGACTTAAACTAATTTGCAAAAATATTTCAAAAGTGCATTAACTTAAAAATATGTTTGAAAAGCTTTCAAAGGGTTTTGACATGTTTAAATGCTTTCAAAATAATCAAAGTGTCAAAAACAAGCTTTGAGTACTAATAACCTTTCCTCAATATTTATACTCAATCAGCCGTACCAGTATTCGTTTGCTCTGTACCGATACTCCCTTTAAATCCCCAAGACTTCAAATTTCTAGTAGCCATTCACCGTACCGGTACAAGCTTGGCCGTATCGATACGAGAGGCATCGTACCGATACTCAAGTATCGCATACCGGTACCCAGTGTAATAAATGCCCAACGAATTTTTCTATTTAAGGCAGGTACCAATACCAAAGGTTGCGTACCGATAATGACGAGCCTAGAACTGCATTTATAGCTGGAATTAAAGTCCCCAACGACTCTAATCAACCCCCAACAGCTAGTAACGGTCATGAAGCCATTATATGGTTTAAAAGACCTCTTCAAGTAGCCATGGAACAACAAGAAACACCTTGCCAACATTCATGTATAGAGAAAGTGATTTTTGTACATAAAGTTTATTTTTTCATCAGGCAACACTTGTTGAACTTAACCATCAATATTGCTCAAGTGTTTAGGTTTTGGGTGAGTGCTTAAATTGCAAACATATCAGTCTTGTGATATTTTCCTTGTTTGCTTAATTTGTATTCTCTTGTGAGAGAGTGTCTCAAAGTTTTGGGGTATAAGCTTTGAGGGTTGTCAAGGTTATCTCTTTAAGCCTTCAAAAAGAAAACACAAATTAGTGAATTTGTGGAAAATCCTTAGTGGGAAGCTAAGGTAGTGGAGGTAGACTTGGTTTAGAAGTCGAACCAATATAAATTCTTGTGCAAAATTTTAATTTCTTTTTGCTTCCACTAATTTCACTCAAAGACCAATTCACCATTCTTGGCGAATTCAGTTGATCGTTCGAGCTCAACAATTGGTATCAGAGCTTTATCTCTACATCGGATTAACATCCTAGAGTCGATCCTTGAAGTGCTAAACCTTTCTACATCAACTAGAGCTTATTGCGCAATCCATCACCAAGCCTCCATACTTCAATGGTGTCGACTATTCTTATTGGAAGAATAGGATGATGATCTTTATTCAATCCGTTGATTACAAGCTTTGGGAGATCATTGATGATGGCCATAAATATCCACAAAAGAGGGTTGAAGATATTCTTGTCCTCAAGGATAGGAATGAATAGAGTGATTAAGAAATGAGACAAATACAACTCAACGCTAAAGCCACACATGTGCTCTTGTGTTCTCTTGGCCCGAAAGAATATTCAAAAGTATCCTCTTGTGGAGATATAACGACCCAAAATTTTAAGTCAACGCTAGGCGTTGACCTGAGTTTTGGATCGACACATCGAGTCGGATGTTCGAAGCTTATCGGACAGAGATGTTAGGTCATGTTATGGTCCATAAGAGTCTTTGGGCTTGCATGTGATGTTGGGCTTGGATTTTGGGTTGAGTTTAGATGAGAAATATTTTTATTGAAGGGCAAGGGAGTAAATTCCCTAAGTGTGGGACAAAGGCTGATGCTTTTTGTTTTTATCCTTCAAAAGGGAAGGGAATGAAGTTATTCTTGCCCCCATAGCTTCTTATCTTCTTCACCTTCAAACCACCACTCAACTCAAAAAGAAAAAGTTGGGATTTTGGGTTTATTGAGAGGAATCTTAGATTTTTTGTCAAGGAAAGATTAATTAGCAAGCAAGGATCTATCCTTCAAGGTGATCATCTCTTAGTTTGTGAAAGTCGAGTTTAAAGCTTGGTCCAAGGAAAAAAAGAGGAAGAAGCTGAGTTGCTGCCTTATTCTGGAGATTTCTTGCTTAAGGTCAGTACATTTCTGACTCATTCATTTCATGAGGATCCTAAAATGATTGCTTTGTGTGATTTATGATTTTGGGTTGCATAGTTTGGGTTTTAGAAGCTTTAAACCCCCTATAATGGCAAATCAAGAATCAAGTGTTGATAATGTGTAAAATTGGTAGAAAACCACCTATTATACCTTAAATAACATGTAAGAACGTTTTGGGGCTTAACCATCTAGGTTAATGTCAGGGATTGTGAAATCTCAAGCTCTAGGTTTTAAAATCTGGGCTTGCGTACCGGTATAGTATTCGAAACATGCCCTAAATTGATTTAGTTTATTCATCAGACTTTGTGAATCTACCTGACATTATTCGAAACATGCCCTAAATTGATTTAGTTTATTTTATTATCATTTTGATTCTTGCTTAAACAATTTATGATAATCCAAATGTAACAATTGTCATTAAGCTAATTAACCTAGTCATACTCAAACAAGCATATTAAGAATTTCCGATATATATAAAACATGTATGTGACCAACTCAAGATTTACAAGAATTTAAAACTCTTTCATAAGTGTCATTTGACTTACTTAGTTATATTGCATGCATTTTCGATCTTATCACATTAATTAACAAAACATTCAACCCAAGATTTGCTACTTACACAATATTAAGAAGTAGATAAACCATTTACAACCACTTTACAAGTGTTTGAATGCCATCAAGCATTTCATAATAATGGTCTTAACTCTAAACTACAAACATTGCAGACATGTTGCAGACAAGATCTAAATAAGTGCTAACATTTTTAGTTACATCTCTCTATGTTGGAGTCATATCATATATACTTCCAAAATATTTATTCAAAAATTAGGCATGGTCAAGGATCTAATTAGAGTACTTTACTTCATTATTATGACCTATTCAAACCAAACATGGCATGACACATAAATATATATAATTCCAAGACCAACTACCATTCTACCGACCAAAAAGGTTTGATCATCTAAAACACAAACACTCACAAGCAAAATAAGGCCCTTAATTACACATAACACAAGACATTTATAAACTTTACATACCAAGATAGCAAAATCACATCCTAAATGCTTTATACATATAATCTAATTAAGTGCCACCATCTAGGAGTATAAGAAATAGGATTATAAAACATACTTCTTGTACTTGTGATATGACCGAAGCTCAAGGGTTACCACATCAAGTTTTTCCCTGAAATGTAGTGAAAGGATTGCATAAGTTTACGCAAAGAGAGGTAGTTTAAAGTAACTAATAGTATGAAACATCAATAAATCCTTTCACCAAAATCTTTTAACCATATTAAGTTCTAAGCTTGAACAAGAAATTAGCCATTTTAGAAAAAGGCAACCGAGTCAGCATTCATCTATATACAAGGTACTCAACAAAACATATACGATTTCACACATGACATTTGATCAAGACTTATGCGTTTAAACATTCGAAATAACTATAGATAAGTAAGCATTCCCAGGAAGCATATCTATTCACTCAAAGATATTCAATAATCAATGGATTCATATTACTTGTTATGCAAGTCTTATCAAACTCATCAATTTATCTTATAAACTTTCATGGTTTCCCTATTGACATAACTTACCAATTCATAAGATACTTGGCATATAGGATATCAACATAGCATATCAAAATCAAGGGTTACTTAGCTTATACAATAACAACATAACATATCGAAATCAAGGGTTACTTAGCTTATACAATAACAACATAGCATAGCGAAATCAAGGGTTACTTAGCTTATACAACAACAACATAGCATATCGAAATCAATGGTTACTTAGCTTATACAATAACAACATAGCATATTGAAATCAAGGGTTACTAAGCTTATACGATATTAAGATAATTTCTTAATATGACTTGCAAATTTCATTATTATTCTTTAATATAGCCTTGAGATTCAAGTAACAGCCTAGGTACACGAATTCCCAACCAAATGTCGCCAAATAAAATGGTACTCGCAGTACCGGTCAATCTCTCCTACTGTTGCTAAGTGACCACAACACTTCACTCATACTGTCGCTAAATAAGGACCGTAGTCCACCCTAAACACGAGCTATATAGACTCTATGGCATGCTAACTATACCTATGACTGACTCGAAACAAAGGCTTTACAATTATATCTTATCATATCAAAGTCGGAATTGAGCATAGCTCCTTATTCAGATAATCAAGTAATCATATCTTATATGATTCAAATATGAGCATAGCTCCTTAGTCAGAATACCAAATAAGCATGGTTAATTGTGTAACATATCAGGTACATATACAATTCTTATTTGATTCTCAATTTCATATACATTTTTTATTCGAACAATAACATGGCAAATATTACTTATTAAGCATGTATAAGTATAAACGTAGATTTCAAACATATATCATGCCTTCATCAAGTATTTTATAATCTAAGGTACTTTTATGAAAGTACTCACCTCAAATCCAAGCTTAAAAGCACGACATAACTTAACTTAACAAGTAAGCAAAGTAAATTACAACAATTAAAGATGCTCGAGATAGTTTCATTCTATCCTAAAGCTTTAAACTAAGCTCACAGTTCGATCCAAGCTAGTTCTGTTCACGAATCATGATCCCCTTTTGTTTTTCCACTATTTGATCCACTTTAGTATTTATTCCTTCAACACCCTACCTTTGGACTAGTATCACAAAAATATATTTACACATTAGAACCATTTTTAACAACTTATTCACTTGCAAACCTATTTAATTTTTCCCATTTATACATATATTTTCATACATAACAGTCCACTAATACCTCTACCAATACAGAACAGTCCCTAATGTATATATATTCACATAAACATCCACTTAACAGTCCACTAACATTTTTATTACTACAAAACAGCCCCTAATACACATATTTTCACTTATCTTTCTATAGAACAGTCCACTCAAGTTTTCACATATACAAAACAGTCTTTGTTTCTACATACATGCTTATATACACCAAAACAGCCCTCTAATAATCTCACGTATGCAAAGCAGCTCATATATTTTTATATTAACATAAAACAGCCCCTAACATAGGCATTTTCACATATATATCCTATAAACAGTCCTCTAACATCCATATCAATGTAAAACATTCTTCATATTGGCATACATACTTAAAACATTTCAAAACAGCCCTTGGTATTATTGTACCCGTTCAAAGCAGTCCTTATTGAACACTAACAGCCCCTCCCCTATTTCGTATTAGTCTAAATAGTCCACAACATTCATACCAATGCATAATAGTCCTTAATATATATATTTTCACATATATGCTTACAACACAGCCCACTAACATATATATCAATGTAAAACAGTCCCCCAACATACATATTTTCTTATATATACTCACATAACAGTCCACACATTTGTATACATAGCTTAACACATCAAAACATCCTTCATGCTTTCATTCATGCACAAAGCAGTCCCAATTTACTCATGTTCACAATTATACATACCACAACAGTCCATAGCATC
Organism: Hibiscus mutabilis; assembly: GCA_019671005.1. Classification (NCBI taxonomy): domain Eukaryota; kingdom Viridiplantae; phylum Streptophyta; class Magnoliopsida; order Malvales; family Malvaceae; genus Hibiscus; species Hibiscus mutabilis. Next base: position 13,819,678 of record CM033746.1, on the reverse strand, counting down.
ATTGAATATTCAAAAACAGCCCTTAACATTTATGTATAGTGTAAAATAGTCCCAAAGTTCAATCAACTCAGTTTACATTGTAACATAACAGATTTAGCCTTATTTTAAATTCCTAAAACAATCTCTAGATTTCAAAACAGCCTTTAATTCATAATTACAGGGCAGACCATTAATCTTTATGAAACTGTATGATCACTTTTCGATTTCAATACAATTTACTCATCCATCATACACCATCCATTTGCTATAACATTAATTGTTCTATTTGTTCATTGACAACAATACACAAATCTAACAATACCATAAGATCACAAGATGTAAATTCATCACATGTTTCATTCGAACAAACCAAATATTTCATAAAGCATTTCAATAGATCAACTTGAGTTAAGAGAAAAAGAAGGGTACATCACCTACCTCCTAAAGCTATTCGAATTAGGCTCCAAAGATTCATCTATTCAAGGGTCCAACCTTAAAACTCCATGGATATAAATGAAGCTTTCCTCTCTTCTCCTTTACTTGGGTGGCTCGGCCATTTGGGAAAGAAATGGGATTATTTTTTCTTACTCCCCCACTTGGCCTAGACATCTCTTACACATGTTTCCTCCAAAATTAACATGTGTGCAACTCCTTGCTCTTCTTTTAATTTTACATGCAAGCTTCCAACTTATCAAGGCTCTCATTTTAATCATTCTTTAATAGCTATCACACTTTCCAAGCTTAGCAATTTGGTCCTTAAACTATTTAATTATTCATTCTAAAGATATCTTTAATCAAATTGAACTATGTTCGATTTAATAACATACTTCTAAGGTATATTTTGGGATATTACAATTCTCTCCTCCTTAAAAGAAATTCGTCCTCAAATTTACTTGAGGGAAAAGATGAGGGTATTGATCCCTCATAACTGATTCCGATTCCCAAGTAGCTTCCTCGACCTTGTGATTTCTCCATAACACTTTGACAAAATGACTGACTTGATACGAAGTCTTTTAACCTTACATTCTAAAATTTGGGTGGGTTCTTCTTCATAGAACAAGTACGGATTAAGCTCAACATCTTCAGGTTCAAGCACATGTGAGGGATCAGATCGGTATTTGCGAAGCATGGACACATGAAATTCATTGTGAATATTATCAAATTTGCTTGGAAGAGCTAAACGATAAGCAACGAAACTAATCTTCTTAATAACTTTAATTGGTCCAAAGAAACAAGAATTGAGTTTCCCTTTTTGATGGACTTCATCCTCGATCACCAATACAATTCCTTAAGGTCATTATACACTCAAATTTTTGTAATATAGTAAACTATTTGACTTCAAAAAGAAGTCTGAATTAGGTTCATCTTCGAACTTATACAAGATGTCCTGAAGCTCAAGGTCTGATTGTTGAAGGATTTTATTTCTCGAGATCAGGTGGAATTGAAGTTCAGCTAAAAGCTTCTAACCCCTTTTTATAATATGAAATGAGTATTGATCATAGGAGGAGCAATCTTTGTTGTTGGTTCTTTAACCAATCGAGGTTTACATCCCTTCAAAGAAGCTTGGTTAAATAGATGGCCAAAATGGAGAACCCTTTTTACAATTCTGTGATAATATCTAACTAGCCCAGAAAACTTTTAATTCTATTAACATCTCTCGGGAATCTCCAATCAACCCTTGATTAAATTTCCTTAGTATCAACTTAATCTCTTCTGCAGATATTACACAACCGGGGAATGGCACTTCAAATAGACAAAATTCACATTTACTGACTTTTCATAGAGTCGATGGTCTCGAAGAATTTGTAAAGCAATTCGAAGGTGTTTCGAATGTTCATCCTTATTTTTGGAATAGATGAAAATATTATCAATAAAGACAATCACAATTTTGTCCAATTAATAATTAAAACTCGATCCATAAGGTTTATGAATGCGGCTAGAAGATTTATTAAGCTAAAAAGGCATTACGAGAAACTCTTAATGACCATATCGAGTTCTGAATGCAGTCTTAGAAACATCTGATTCTTTAATCTCCATCTGATAGTGTCTTTTAGATGATCATAAAAATCTTCAATTCTTGATAATGGGTACTCGTTCTTGATGGTAAGTTTGTTCAATTACGGATAGTTGATGGAAGGCCACGTTGACCCATCTCTCTTCTTTACGAACCAACTAGAGTTTCTCCCATAAACGAACTAAGCCTGATAACTCCTTTCCCTTGGAGTTCTTACAACTGAATCCTTAACTTCTTAAGCTCGACCAGGCCATACGACAAGGAGCGATGGAGACGGGGGTAGATCCTGATTGAATTTTGGTTCTAAACTCAACTTCTTGTGTTAGAGGTAAAATCAATAGTTTTTTTCGGGAGAACATTAGGAAATTTGGAGATGATAATGATAGATTCAAGAACGAGTGTGATTGAATTAATATCGGATATATCAACAAATACTGAATTTGATTTAGAAGGTTTCTTACTTATCAAGAATATGAATTCTTTTCCTAACCCAGAAGGAAAAAGTCTTTTCTTGCAACAATCTTTACAGACATGGTCCTTACCTAATCAAATTAATCCCAAGATAAGGTTGAATTCTTGAAAGGGCAGGGTTAAAAGATTAGAAAGAAAGGAAATTCTTTGTATAAACAAAGAACAATTCATACATACTTGGTTTATTACAACCTTACCTCCGAAAGGATTGGTGACAAAAAGATTACAATTTTTGGTCTCAAAACATGATTTAGAATTTTCTAGATATAGGTAGAACATATAGAGGAACAAGTTAATCCATAATCGAATAAGGCGCGTTTAGGGGTTGAGTATAATTCGATTGTACCAACGAAGGTATAGACTTGATATCAAAAATTTTGTTGTTGCTAGTCCACAAGGAAATGAGAGGAGTTTCCTGTTGCTAATTAGCAATATTCTGAGGGATTTTATTACTTCTGATTCATCCTTATTTTGCCTCTATCATTAGAGGTACCATTTGAGCTTTCATTATCCTGACCTATGTTTGTTTCAGACATCATTTTAAACTATTAATACATAAAAGAGCTCTTATCTGTAACACCTTGATTTTGGGCCTAACAGTTTTGTGGCTTGTTAGACGGTCTGGTGGACTGGGTTAGGGATTCGAGTCAGATTTGGGAGTAAATATTTTTCGGTAAGATAAAAATATGGAAAAATGGTTAAAAATCATATTCTAATATATGATTAATATTGTTGAAAACAATTTTGGAAAAAGGGTTTTGGAAGGGTTACATTTTGGTAAGTGACCAGAATGTAATTTTTGAAAACTATTTTTAAAGGTGACTAAAATGAAAAGGGTCAAATTCTTAGAATCCTTAAGAAGCTATATTACCATGTTTTGGCTGATGGTTTCTCCCTCCAATTAAGATATTTTAACATGTGTTTTAAAGATAATTAAAAGAGTTTTGTTATTAAAAAGTTAGTTATTGGATTAAAAGAAATTTCACGTAACTTTTCTCTCAACTTCTTTTCTTCCAAACACTCTTATGTTCATCAAATCACAGAGGTGAGAGACCTTTTTTCTTAATTTCTTGATTTGTAAATGATTCTTTATCTTTGATTTACAAAACCTTATTGAAATCTTGTGTTTTCCTAGCTTTAATCAACCAATTAAGGGAGAAATCACACAATATAGCTAAGGTTTGTTTTCTCCTATATTGAATGGTTCTTTATTAATATTCCCAAGTATTTGATCCTTGATTTATGGTTTATAATATGATTTTATGATTTTGTAATGATTAATTGATTTAATTGGGTAAATTTGATAAAATAGTGAAAGATCCAAATTGGATCTGTTTTCCAGTGTTGAAGATTGATTTTAATCATATTTTGGATGTATTATAATGTTGATAAGTTGTTTTTAACAATGGAATCTCGAAACTCTTGAATCCCTAGTTGTTTAGGTTGTTAGATTTGTGTTTTTGTGGAGTTGTGGTGGTTGTGTAGTTGCTAGAAGTATTTGGATGAATTAATCCTGTTTTTAAGTATTAATTGATGATTATGAAAGTGTTAGATTGTTAGATTGTGGCTTGGCTGTGTTTGCAAAGGGATAGATGATGATTTCGGTTGTTGTGTTTGGGTAATTGTGAGAGGATTGTGGAAGTTCGTGAGGATTTGTTGTTGCAGTGTTTTGAATGCATTGAGATGAATTAATCCTCTATTGCAATCTGATTAAAATAGGGGAGGTTGATCTGAAAGTAATCGGTGAAGCTTTGGATGCTTGATTTCACGTCGGTGAATCGAGGTTTTGCATATTGGTGTGTGAGAACATGGATTCCAGCTTTGGAATGTTTTAAAAGTGGTTTATGGGAGTTTAAACCGAGCTTGAAATGTTGGTTTAAACTCATAAGTAAGTATAACGTAGTTTCCTCTCTCGGTCGTGCTATTATGTAATGGTTTTATGCACTTATTTTGATTTACATTGAACCTACTGTTTAAGCATGATTTAAAGTGTATGAGATATTGTTTTTGAGCATGAAATGCTGAAGGATGCACATGGTAAGTGATCCTTGTAAGTATATAGTTTATACTTGTGGTTAAGGCATGGTTTGTTGCTTTGGAAAATGGTTTGGTTAAATGCTTGTAAAAATAGTGAGGTTAATGGTAAATGGTGAATTATATTGGCAAGTGATGTGCTTTAAAAATTTTTATCAGATATAGTTGGCGGCCATAGGATTGATAGTGCACTTAATAAGTCGCCTTGGATGTTGAGGGGTTTTTGATTTTGTGTACCGAAAACTCCATCCAAGTACCCTAATTGTCGAGGGGTTATATAGTACAGTAAACTCCCGTTAGTGGATTAAGCATCTAACCGAGGAATGGGGTTGGTGTCCCCGTGGGTTGAAAGTGTACCCAGTTGTAACGTACCACGATTGTGATTGTATCGCTATTCCTGTTGAGATAGCTTGAAGTGTTGGGAGAACACTTGTTTGAATCCATGTATCCGATGAACTATTTTTGGTAAAGGAACTTGGTTATGATCACTTGTAAGCCAATATAATTGTTGATGTATCATCGAAAGGTCTATGTTGTATAATGTGATTTATACATGTTTACTCTTTAAGCTTTGCATATGGTTGTTATGCATAGGAATGCTTAAATCGAGGTTGAGCAATGAAAGTTTCTGTTGATTAATGATACATGTTGCATATGTTTGATATGATGGGTTTTAAAGATGTTAAGTGCATGGTTTTCAAGGTATGATAATGTTTTAAAAGATGATTGAAATGAGATTTCAATGTAATGTTGAGAAATGGTTTTAATGCATTGATGGTGTGTTGTTTTTGAGCACTCCTCACTAAGCCTAGTGTGCTTACGCTCTTTTTGTCCATCAATGCAGAGAATTAAAGCGGGAAGCAAAGGATCACAACAAGACTTGGTAATCAAAGTATGCTTTTGGTATAGGCTATAAGTAATAAGGGCAATGGAGTTCTATTGTTGTTTTGGGAGATGTCTTGTTAAGCTCCTTATTTGAGCAAGTTTGTTTTGTTGCTCTTGGTTTGTAAATGGCCATTAATGATTGTCTGTGGTGATGGTTTGAAGTTTCATGCTTTGCTTGATTGGTTTTCTAGGAAGCATGCCTCTAGATTTACATTTGAAGTATGATGCCATGATTTGGTGTTGAAATCAGGTTGTCTTGGTGTGTTTTGATCCTTGAATATGTTGGATACGTGTTAGGGGCATGTTAGGATGTTTTGGAATGTTCAAAAGCATGTCAAACCAGCAAAAATGGACATTACAGGTCCAGGCATACCAGTATGGGTGTTCATGTTTCGGTACGAGTAAGCCATTCCAGGCTTAGTATACTGGTACGTGGGCAACTGTTTCGGTATGGGCCTAGGCAAAATTGGCTAGTGTTTCGGTACTTGGGGAGGCGTTTCGATACGATATAGTGTTTTCATGATGGACGTTTCGATACGCGGGGGCGTATCGGAATGAAAATTGGCTACTAGAATTCTGGGGTTTTAAAATAGTAAAGGCGTATCGAAACACCCTTGTCCGTACCAGTACGGTGGTAGTTAATTTGGTTGTTTGGAATCTTCTGAAGTTATGTTTTCTTACGTTTTGGTCCTTGAATATGGTGGATGCAATTGAATGAGTTTGGATGATCTTTTTGACTTGATTTTTAACATATGAGTGTGAAAACTGCTTAATTAGAGGTTGGTAATATAAAAATAACCTAAGACCCTGTAGTTTTCTAAAATTGCAATTTGCTCCCTAAATTGCAATTGCTTTTAATTGGATGTCAATTTGACGCCCGAATGAGTTGGGTTTTCACCTAAGATCAGTATGTACATGTAGGACAATAATTATGCATCTAGACAAGATAAAAGAAAAAATGGCCCTGTTTCGAGTTTAATTCTTCACGGTTTACTTCGGTAAACCTAATGTAGCTTGCTCAGTTTGGTCTTGAGACTAGGCTGGGTCGAGGGATAAGGTCACAGATCACAAGTACTTGAAAAAGAATTAAACTTATAGGTGGCACAATAACACATGAAGATGCAATGAGTCTTGGTTTAGTCCAAGAATCGACTAAACTCTAGCTCTGATACCAGTAAATGTAACACCCCTTGACCGGTTTAGGAGATAAACCGAGTTAAGGAGCATTACCAACAAACAAGAGTAATCAACTATCAAACAAGAAGGAACTTATGTCCAAGAATACGAAAAATTTTAAACCGTTTATGCAATTTGTGTACAACGATTAACATATTGTTCCAACTAAATCAAGCTTAGCATTTAAACATCTTATTACCTTAATAGCAATGTTAAAATCTAGGCAGGCCAAAAGCATTTCATTCAAAAGAAAGAGGCAATAATACAAATCAGACACCAAGTTATTCATCAGACTTTGTGAATCTACCTGACATTATTCGAGACATGCCCTAAATTGATTTAGTTTATTTTATTATCATTTTGATTCTTGCTTAAACAATTTATGATAATCCAAATGCAACAATTGTCATTAAGCTAATTAACCTAGTCATACTCAAACAAGCATATTAAGAATTTCCGATATATATAAAACATGTATGTGACCAACTCAAGATTTACAAGAATTTAAAACTCTTTCATAAGTGTCATTTGACATACTTAGTTATATTGCATGCATTTTCGATCTTATCACATTAATTAACAAAACATTCAACCCAAGATTTGCTACTTACACAATATTAAGAAGTAGATAAACCATTTACAACCACTTACAAGTGTTTGAATGCCATCAAGCATTTCATAATAATGGTCTTAACTCTAAACTACAAACATTGCAGACATGTTGCAGACAAGATCTAAATAAGTGCTAACATTTTTAGTTACATCTCTCTATGTTGGAGTCATATCATATATACTTCCAAAATATTTATTCAAAAATTAGGCATGGTCAAGGATCTAATTAGAGTACTTTACTTCATTATTATGAACTATTCAAACCAAACATGGTATGACACATAAATATATATAATTCCAAGACCAACTACCATTCTACCGACCAAAAAGGTTTGATGATCTAAAACACAAACACTCACAAGCAAAATAAGGCCCTTAATTACACATAACACAAGACATTTATAAACTTTACATACCAAGATAGCAAAATCACATCCTAAATGCTTTATACATATAATCTAATTAAGTGTCACCATCTAGGAGTATAAGAAATAGGATTATAAAACATACTTCTTGTACTTATGATTTGACCGAAGCTCAAGGGTCACCACATCAAGTTTTTCCCTGAAATGTAGTGAAAGGATTGCATAAATTTACGTAAAGAGAGGTAGTTTAAAGTAACTAATAGTATGAAACATCAATAAATCCTTTCACCAAAATCTTTTAACCTTATTAAGTTCTAAGCTTGGACAATAAATTAGCCATTTTAGAAAAAGGCAACCGAGTCAGCGTTCATCTATATACAAGGGTACTCAACAAAACATATACGATTTCACACATGGCATTTGATCAAGACTTATGCGTTTAAACATTCGAAATAACTATAGATAAGTAAGCATTCCAAGGAAGCATATCTATTAACTCAAAGATATTCAATAATCAATGGATTCATATTACTTGTTATGTAAGTCATTATCAAACTCATCAATTTATCTTAAAAACTTTCATGGTCTCCCTATTGACATAACTTACCAATTCATAAGATACTTGGCATATAGGATATCAACATAGCATATAAAAATCAATGGGTTAGCTTATACAATAACAACATAACATATCAAAATCAAAGGTTACTTAGCTTATACATTAACAACATATCATATCGAAATCAAGGGTTACTTAGCTTATACAATAACAACATAGCATATCGAAATCAAGGGTTACTTAGCTTATACAATAACAACATAGCATATTGAAATCAAGGGTTACTAAGCTTATACGATATTAAGATAATTTCATAATATGACTTGCAAATTTCATTATTATTCTTTAATATAGCCTTGAGATTCAAGTAACAGCCTAGGTACACGAATTCCCAACCAAATGTCATCAAATAAAATGGTACTCACAGTACCAGTCAATCCCTCCTACTGTCTCCAAGTGACCACAACACTTCCCTCCTACTGTCGCCAAATAAGGACCGTAGTCTCGAACCATAGTCCACCCCAAATATGAGCTCTATGGACTTTATGGCATGCCAACTATACCTATGACGAACTCGAAACCAAGTCTTTACAATTACATCTTTTCATATCAAAGTCAAAATTGAGCATATCTCCTTATTTAGATAATCAAGTAATCATATCTTATATGATTCAAATATGAGCATAGATCCTTAGTCAATACCAAATAAGCATGGTTCATTGTGTAACATATCAAGTACGTATACAATTCTTATTTGATTCTCAATTTTATATAAATCTCTTATTCGAACAATAGCATGGCAAAGATTACTTATTAAGCATGTATAAGCATAAACGTAGATTTCAAACATATATCATGCCTTCATCAAGTATTTTATAATCTAAGGGACTTTTATGAAAGTACTCACCTCAAATCCAAGCTTAAAAGCACGACATAACTTAACTTAACAACTAAGCAAAGTAAATTACAACAAATAAAGATGTTCGGGATAGTTTCAATCTATCCCAAAGCTTTAAACTACACTCACAGTTCGATCCAAGCTAGTTCTGTTCACAAATCACGATCCCCTTTTGTTTTACCACTATTTGATCCACTTTAGTATTTATTCCTTCAATACCCTCCCTTTGGTCTAGTATCACTAAAATATATTCACACATTAGAAACATTTTCAACAACTTATTCACTTACAAAACTATTTAATTTTTTCCGTTTATACATATATTTTCATACATAACAGTCCACTAATACCTCTACCTATATAGAACAGTCCCTAATGTATATATATTCACATAAACATCCACTTAACCGTCCACTAATATTTTAATTACTACGAAATAGCCCCTAATACACATATTTTAACTTATCTTTCTATAGAACAGTCCACTCAAGTTTTCACATATACAAAACAGTCTTTGTTTTTACATACATGCTTCTATACACCAAAACAACACTCTAATAATCTCACGTATGCAAAGCACCTCATATATTTTTATATCAACATAAAACATCCCCTAACATAGGCATTTTCACATATATATCCTATAAATAGTCCTCTAACATCCATATCAATGTAAAACATTCTTCATATTGGCATACATACTTAAAACATTTCAAAACAGCCCTTGGTATGATTGTAACCACTCAAAGCAGTCCTTATTGAAAACTAACAGCCCCTCCCTTATTTCTTATTAGTCCAAATAGTCCACAACATTCATACCAATGCAGAACAATCCTTAATATATATATTTTCACATATATGCTTACAACACAGCCCACTAACATATATATCAATGTAGAACAGTTCGTCAACGTACATATTTTCTTATATATACTCATATAACAGTCCACACATTTGTATACATAGCTTAATACATCAAAAAAACCTTCATGCTTTCATTCATGCACAAAACAGTCCCAATTTACTCATGTTCACAATTATACATACCAAAACAGTCCATAGCATCATTGAACATTCAAAAATAGCCCTTAACATTTATGTATAGTGTAAAATAGTCCCAAAGTTCAACCAACTCAGTTTACATTGTAACATAACAGTTTTAGCCCTATTTTAAATTCCTATAACAGTCTCTAGATTTCAAAACAGCCTTTAATTCGAAATTACTGGGCACTCCATTAATCTTTATCAAGCAGTATGATTACTTTTCGATTTCAATACAATTTACTCACCCATTATACACCATCCATTTGCTATAACATTAATTGTTCTATTTGTTCATTGACAACAATACACAAATCTAACAATACCATAAGATCACAAGATGTAAATTCATCACATGTTTCATTCGAACAAACCAAATATTTCATAAAGCATTTCAATAGATCAACTTGAGTTAAGATAAAAAAGAAGGGTACATCACCTACCTCCTAAAGCTATTCGAATTAGGCTCTAAAGATTCATCTATTCAAGGTTCCAACCTTAAAACTCCATGGATATAAATAAAGCTTTCCTCTCTTCTCCTTTACTTGGGTGGCTCGGCTATTTGGGAAAGAAAGGATATTTTTTTGCTTACTCCCCCAGTTGGCTGAGACATCACTTACACATATTTCCTAAAAATTACATGCGTGCAACTCCATGCTCTTCTTTTAATTTTATATGCAAGCTTCCAACTTATCAAGACTCTCATTTTAATCATTCTTTAATAACTATCACACTTTCCAAGCTTAGCAATTTGGTCCTTAAACTATTTAATTATTCATTCTAAAGTTATCTTTAATCAAATTGAACTATGTTCGATTTAATAACATACTTCTAAGGTATATTTTGGGATATTACATGTTGATGCTGTTGAAAAATTAGAGTCCTTACTGTGTGCTGAAGGGACACTCGTAAAGGCTAGCTACAATGAATATTGAGATGATCTAATGAGAATACTGTGAATGGGCTAGAAAGATATATATTAATTATTGTAACAAATGAAATATGCCTTGGGGCATTTTTAATGGTCAGCTTGATGCCTCTTATCTTTTGCTAAGATGTATGAATGCTCGGGGAGCATATATTATCTTATGTGTCAGGGTCAAGAATCCGGATGTCCTAGGGTCAGTGCAAGGGTACTTATTTAAAGGGATGTGTACTTCGGGCTGTGTAATTGAGTAAATCTGACGTATCAATGGGCTATGTAATCTGGATACGGTTAGAAACCTATCCTTGGGCTATGTAATCAAGATAAGGAAACTAAAGTTGATGGGTTATGTGAACTCGAGTAACCTGATTGGCGGAGTGACCCTAGGTAAAGACTGCTTGTGTCTTTTGTGATCCATGTATGTCTAGGACGTATCTATGGTTAAGGTGATCTGGATATGGTTCTTTAACCTGACGGCTATGTGATCATAGGTAACACGACGGTTGTGCGAGCACGGGTAATGTAGGGCTTCGTTAGCCATTTTTAGGGAATGTATATTATTTACGTTGATGTATGGATAATTGATGTTGGCTATTTTACCCTTGGGCTATGTGATCAGGGTATAAAATGCATAACTCGGTGGGCTGTGTGAGCTAGAGTGACTCGATAGGCTGTGTGACCTCGAGTATGGTAAGCCTGGGATGGCTTGTGAGACTATATATATTCTAGTGGTATCTTGAGACATAAATTGTCACATCTACCTAGGCCAGAAGATGATCCTTATATTTGAGAGGCCTTTCTGCGCGCTCTTAATTATATTATCATGCATGCTTGTTTTATTATATTCATGAATTGCGGTAGAGTAGAAATGCACCACTAAGCTTCGTTTGCTCAGCTTGAGAAATTATGGTTTTTCCATGCGTAGGTTGACAAGTTTCTTTGGATGAGCACATCGAGGAGGATTCTCCAGCACCGAGCTAGCTTCAAAGTATAATACTTGATGTTTTACTTTGGACTGATTGTATTCATAGGACCTTACCACAGTCGATTCCATAACTTTATTTGATTTACTAATAATTGATCAAACGATGTATTTTAATTGGAGTTCCTATTTGGATAACTCTTTTAATGTTATATGATTTTGTGGATTTATGAAAATTGATGTTTTTAAGAAAGGTCAATTTGTGGTTTTAAATGAGAAATTTTTGATGGGTCAATTTTGGAAGACCCAAATATAATACTTCAGATCCAGATCGGGATTAAGGTGTTATATTTTTTAGTATCAAATCTTAGTTTTAGTCGGTTCTAGAAAACCCCAAGATGGTATAGAGGCCGTGGTAAGGTGTCTAATGAATACGAGTCCTTAGATTTGAGTTGTACTTTACAAGACTGGGAATCCTGATGTGCCACCTTGTTTCCTTGTGTTTCAGAAAAGAGTTGATAGAAGGGAAAACTGATAATGGAGAGCCGAGTCACTTCCGTGATCTTACCTCTGCCCTTTTGAAAGTGGTACAAGCAATTTTAAGATGTCTCACAAGACCCCTATAGAGAGGCTTCATCGTTTTGGGCCTAAAAATTTTAAGGGCTTGGGTGAGGATGACCCGATCAAGGATGATCAATCGTTACGTGATACACAAAGAATCTTGAGGCAGATGGGAAGAAGCCCAGAGGATGATCTTGATTGCAGCGTCTCCCTTCTTAAGGGCAATGCACACGAGTGGTGTAAGACCATTAAGTTGGGTCTACAGCCTACACTCTTGACATGAGATACCTTTTTTGGATGAGTTTCGAAAGAAGTACATTAGTGAGGTACATATGGATGAGATGAGAGACCAGTTTCTGCATTTGGTTTAGCGAGAACGAACGGTGTTTGCTTATGAGCAAAAGTTTTTGCGTTTAAGCTGTTATGCGCCAGAGTTTGTTACCACGAAAGAGTTGAGGTGCAAGAGGTTCAGACAAGGTTTGAGGGTTGAGCTCTAGTTGCACATGACAACGGGTCCACTTGGGACATTTTTAGAAATAGCCAATAGTAAAGGCACTAGAGCGACTTCAGGATACAACATCTGGTAGGATGGAGGATGTTAGGGGCCATGATGCCGAGACCTAAGATCTTGTAGGTCCTTCTTCATATCTGCATGAGAGGTGTTGTGCTTCGAAGGGTTCTAAGAGAATTGCTTCAGATCAGCCACCGAGAGTTGGTTCGGATCCAGATCAAGTGTTCATAGAGGTTATTTGATTTCTACTCCGGAAGGGAGTACCGATGGTTCAGTTGGAGTGTCACTTCCACCAGCATGCGAGCATTGCGGACAATATCACCTTAGAGTGTGCTTTTTTCTTCAGAGGGTTTGCTATACGTTCTAGACACATCAGGATATATGGAAAAGAACTGCCTAGTTATGGATGAGGATACACTAGCTCAGTCTCAAAGGTTCCCGGCATGATCAGAGTCTTGCTAGAGGTAGAGCTAGGGCACCGTCAGATTATCGATGTGGAGGTCTTGTGAGATCAACTTCTAGGGTTGACGTACGAGGCATTACTGTACAACCTTCTACTTAGACTAGGGATGACAACATTACGACCGAGGATATATCAGTTAATTAAGTTATATTTTGTTTCCAAATGTTTTGATAGCCGTTTAGCTCTTCAGATGTGTAATGGGTTTGTTCTTGTGACTGTGTATCTTGGTTTTATTGTTACTTTAGATAGTCATTAGACTTTTATCTTCTTATAGACAAGTTTTTATCATAGATGGGTGTTGAGAGTGCAAAGTATGCCATAAGTTACGAGCGAGAAGTTGTAAAATTTCAGATTATTGAATCTGGTTGTTAGATGTGTAGGATCTTTACCTCTTTAGGGTGGACGTTGTGCTCCATAGTGATAGCTTAAGGAAGGTTCGGTATGTTACGAGATATTCTTAGCTTGAGTTGTAGACATAAGGGTTGATAATTCATGGCCTTAGAGTTTTGGATGTTTTGAGGGTATGGAGGTACCCTTGGTGAATGAGCAGTCTTACTATTTGATTGTGGTCTAAAACCACGATAAGGGTAAGGTTGAGTTTGTTCTTAGTGTCCATCACTCTATGGTATGACACTTAGCGAACTCAATGTTGGAGGCATACTTGTACAAGCGACCAATTGGGTGTTGTTGCCAAGTACTTCACTGGAGGCTTGCCTGTGTGGGTGGCTTTTGACATGTTGAGGTGTGGTATAACGGTAGGAGATCATTTTTGTTTTTTGAGATCGACGACCTTGTTTTGGTTATAGAATGTGAGAGTTCTATATGTTTGTTCAGACTAAAGGTACCATGGTGAAGGTAAATGAAGGTTGTGATAAACATGGTTGGTGCCCTAAGGGCAAGTCGTGAGGACGGTAGCCTAGCTTGTGTACCTCTTGACCTAGATTTCATGGAGTTAGAGGATTGCTCCATCGAGTCTGAGAGGAGTTATCCTTGGTTAAGGCAAACAATGTGAAGTTATCAGAGAGCACAGGAGAAGTGTGGGTTTAAAAGCTATGTTGCGAATAACCGAATGTTCGTAAAGTGGTGTTGCAAAGGAATATTGTTGGAATGACCAATTGAAGATTTTTGAGAACTGTTATATGTTTTTGTACAACCATTGGTTGAAATTAAATGATTGGTTTGAAAGAAGATGGTTAGATCTTTGAGGATTGATTGGTTAGTTTTGTTGCTTGAGGGAGTTCGTATGTGGCAATAGTTATTTCTCAAAATCAAGTAGTTGAATCGTGGAATCTAATGAACCAAAAGTGGTTTTCATTCGTGTGGGAGGCAAGTTTGGGTAAAGTGAAGTTTTAAGTCTCGTTTTGGTGGGGCAAGTCCAGAGAAAAGAGCCGTTAGTTTAAGATAAATTAATGATAAGGTTTGGTTGTTAGGGTTTTTCATGTCCTTTAATGTTGGCCGGGGTATGGTTGTTAGATATGATGTGTTCCCGATAATGCATTGGTGCAACATTTAAACATAGATGAGGTCTACGTTTAGGGTTTCAAAAAGCAAATGTTGGTAGAAAGAATTGTTATCTGATGTAGAATTCACCAGAGTTGAGTTCCTTAGATTAGTGTTTTGACAACATAGCTTGAGGTTAGTTTGTTGCTCTGCTTTAAGGTTCATTGTGAGTGCAAATGGTTATGGCAACAAGGTCATTATAATTCCCAAGAAAAGTGTTAAGAATAAATGGTTAGTGTTTTGGCATCGACTAAGGTAGGTTGAGAGAGGACTCTCCCTAATCAATGTGATCTTGTTTGAATGATGAAGTCTTTGGATCTATTTTGGTTTCATCTTCTCTATCCGTTTAAATTTCAAGGACAAAATTTCTTGAAGGAGGGGAGAGTTGTAATGACCTAGATTTTTGAGTTTACGATGGGCGTTGACCCAGGTTTTGGACCGACACATCGAGTCAGATGTTCAAAGCTTATCGGGCCAAGATATTGGGCCGTGTTAGGGTCCATACGAGTCTTTGGGCTTGCATGTGATGTTGGGCTTAGAGTTTGGATTGAGTTTGGATGAGAAAGATTTTTATTAAAGGGCAAGGGAGTAAAGTCCCTAAGTGTGGGTCAAAGGCTGATGCTTCTATTTTTCTCCTGCAAAAGGGAATGGAATGAAGTCATTCTTGGTCCTCCATAGCTTCTTATCTTCTTCACATTCAAACCACCACTCAACTCAAAAGGAAAAGTTGGGATTTTGGGGTTTATTGAGAGAAGTCTTGAATTTGTTGTCAAGGAAAGATTAATCAGCATGCAAGAATCTATATTTCAAGGTAATCATCTCTTGGTTTGGTGGAAGTTGAGTTTAAAGCTTGGTCCAAGGAAAAAAAGAGAAAGAAGCTGAGTTGCTGCCTTATTCCAGGAATTTATTGCTTAAGGTTAGTACATTTCTGACTCCTTCATTTCATGAGGATCCTAAAACGATTGCTTTGTGTGATTTATGATTTTGGGTTGCATAGTTTGGGTTTTAGAAGCTTTATCAAGTGTTGACAATGTGTAAAATTGGTAGAAAACCACCTATTATACCTTAAATAGCATGAAGGAACATTTTAGGGCTTAACCATTTGGGTTAATGTCTGGGATTATGAAATCTAGAGCTCCAGGTTTTGAAATATTGGCTCGCGTACCGGTACGATTGACCCGTATCGGTACACCTTTGTATAAAAGAGGGACGTTATATGAGGGGCATACCGGTACAACATGTCGCATATTAGTATCCCATGCTTGGTAGAAATTCCAGTGGCATTTTAGTGTATCGGTAAGCTAGGTACGTATTGGTGCCACTGTTCTATTACCTAGAAAGGACTTCATATACCAGTATTAGAGGAGTACCGGTACAATATAAGGAATCAAAATGGGGCTTCACGTACCGGTATTGGGTACCGATACAAAGGTTGGCATATCGGTACGAGACGTCGATTAGATTCTTTCAAACCTAAATCGAGTATCGGTACTTGTGGATAATTATCGGTACCTAGAGGGGTGTACCGATACCCATGTAGGTGTATCTATACGTGTAGGGTAATATGTCCAAGAAATTTGAGGTTGTGTTTGAGATTCTATAATTCGAGGTGTAGTGCCCAATGGGTCTCTAAAGGTATATAATAAATTTTAAAACTGAGAAATCAGGGTTTATAACCCACATGTGGAATAAATGACTAATGGCTTGGTGATAATTGGGTGAATTTCTTGTACTAGTAATCCTTATGGATCCGTGGTAGATCAGTTGATGCTGTGTGGAAATTTGGGGTCCTTGCTATATGCTGAAGAGATACCCATATATGCTAGCTACAGTAAATATTGAGATGATCTAATGAGAATATTGTGAATGGGCTAAAAAGATATAGATTAATTATTGTAACAAATGAAATATGCCTTGGGGCATTTATAATGGTCGGCTTGATGCCTCTTATCTCTTGGTGAGATGTATGAAGGCTTGGGGTGCATATGTTATTTTATCCATCTTGGTTAGGATCTGAATGTCCTAGAGTCAGTGCAAGGGCACTTATTTAAGGGGATGTGTACTTCGGGCTGTGTGATCGAGTACATCCGATGTATCCATGGGCTATGTGATTTGGATGTGATTAGGAACCTATCCTTGGGCTATGTGATCAGGATAAGAAAACTAAACCCAAAGGGCTATGTGAACTCGAGTAACCTGATTGGCTGAGTGACCTCAGGTAAAGACTGCTTGTGGCTTTTGTGATCCAAGTATGTCTAGGACGTATCTGTGGCTAAGGTGATCCGGATATGGTTAATTAACCCGACGGTTATATGATCACGGGTAACTCGATGGTTGTGTGAGCACGGATAATGTAGGGCTTCATTGGCCATTGTTAGGGAATGTATGTTATTTACGTTGCTGTATGGATAATTGATGTTGGCTATTTTACCCTTGGGCTATGTGATCAGGGTATGAAATGCATAACTCAGTGGGTTGTGTGAGCTTGAGTAACTCGATGGGCTGTGTGACCTCAAGTATGGTAAGCCTTGGATGGCTTGTGAGACTCTTTATATTCTAGTGGTATCTTGAGACATAAATTGTGACCTCTAGCTAGGGTAGGCTAGAAGACGATCCTTATATTTGAGAGGTCTTTCTGTGTACTCTTAATTATATTATCATGCATGCTTGTTTTATGATATTTTTGAATTGCGGTAGAGTAGAAATGTATCACTGAGCTTCGTTAGCTCAACGTTTAGAATTGTGTTTTTTTCATGCGTAGGTTGATATGATTCTTTGGAGGAGCACATCAAGGAGGATTCCCCAACACTGAGCCAACTTCAAAGTATAGTACTTAATGTTTTAGTTTGGACTGATTGTATTCATAGGACCTTACCACAATCGAGTCTGTAACTTTATTTCATTTACTAATAATTGGTTAGACGATGTATTTTAATTGGAGTTCCTGTTTTGTAAACTCTTTTAATGTTATCTGATTTTATGGATTTATGAAAATGGATATTTTTTAGAAAGGTCAATTTGTAGTTTTAAATGAGATTTTTGATGGGTCAATTTTGGTAGACCCGAATGTAATGCTTCAGATCTGAATCAGGATTGGGGGTGTTATATTTAGTGGTATCAGAGCTTAGGTTTAGTCGGTTTACGGAATCCCTGGAGTGGTATAGAGGTCATGGTAAGGTGTCTAGTGAATACGAGTCCTTAGATTTGTGTTGTACTTTTCAAGACTGGGAATCCTGATGTGCCACCTTGTTTCCTTATGTTTTAGAAAAGAGTTGATAGAAGGGGAAACTGATAATGAAGAGGCGAGTCACTTCCGTGATCTTACCTCTACCCTTTTGCAAGTGGTGCAAGCTATTTCGAGGCAATCTGAGACTCATCACAAGACCCCTGTAGAGAGGCTTCATCATTTTGGGCCTAAGAATTTTGAGGGCTTAGGTTACGATGACCCGATCAAGGATGATCAGTGGTTGCGTGGTGCACAAAGAATCTTAAGACAAATGAGAGAAAGCTCGAAGGATGATATTGATTACATTGTCTCCTTTCTTAAGGGCAATGTACACCAGTGGTGGAAGATCGTTGAGTTGGGTCGACAGCCTGCACTCTCGACATGGGATATCTTTTTGGATGAATTTCGGAAGAAGTACATTAGTGAGGTGCATATGGATCAGATGAGGGACCATTTTCTGTATTTGTTTTAGGGAGACCAGATGTTGTTTGCTTATGAGCAAGAGTTTCATCATTTTAGCCGTTATGCCCCAGAGTTTGTTGCCACAGAAGAGTTGAGGTGCAAGAGGTTCAGACAAGGTTTGAGGGTTGAGCTCCAGTTGCACGTGACAATGGGTCCACTTGGGACATTTTTATAATTAACAATTAGTGTGAAGGCACTAGAGTGGCTTTAGGATACGACACATAGTAGGATAGAGGATGTTAGGGGCCATGATGCGGAGACCTAGAATCTTGTAGGTCTATCTTCATATCTGCATGAGAGGTGTTGTGCTTCTAAGGGTTCGAAGAGAATTGCTTCAGATCAGCTACTGAGAGTCGGTTCGGGATCCAAATTGAGGGTTCATAGGGGTTCTTTGATTTCTACTCTAGAAGGGAGTACTGATGGTTCAGTTGGAGTGTCGCTTCTACCAGCATGCGAGCATTGCAGACGACATCACCTTAAAGTGTGCTTTTTGCTTCGGAGGGTTTGCTATAGGTGCCGAACACCAGTACATATGGAAAAGGACTGCCCACTTATAGATGAGGATACACCAGCTCAGTCTTAGAGGTTGGCTACTTCCCGACATGATCAGAGTCTTGCTAGAGGTAGAGCTAGGGCACCGTCAGGTTATCGAGGTTGAGGTCTTGTGAGATCCACCGCTAGGGTTAACGTACGGGGTGATGCTGGACAGCCTGCTACTCAGACTAGGGATGACAGCTTATGGCTGAGGATATGTCAGGTAATTAAGTTCTATTTTGGGTCAAGTAGTTTGATGGCCGTGTAGCTCTTCGAATGTGTAATGGGTTGGTTCTTGTGAATGTGTATCTTGGTAAATCTTGGGTTTTTTGTTACTTTAGATAGTCATTAGAATTGTATCTTCTGTTAGATAAGTTTTGACCATAGATGGGTGTTGAGAGTGCAAAGTATGCCGTATGTTGGAAGCGAAAAGTTGTGAAGTTTCAGATTGTTGAATCTGGTTGTTAGTGTTAGATGTGTAGGATCTTTACCTCTTTAGGTTGGACGTTATGCTCCGTGGTGATAGCTCAAGGAAGGTTCGGTATGTTAATTGATGTTCTTACCTTGCGTTGTAGACGCGAGGATTGAGAATTCCTGGCCTTAGAGTTGTGGATATTTTGAGGGTATGGAGGTACCTTTGGTGAATGAGCAATCTTACCATTTGGTTGTGGTTTAGAACTGCGATAAGGGTAATATTAAGTTTGTTCTTAGTGTCCATCACTCTGTGGTTTTACACTTAATGAACTCTTTATTGGAGGAACACTTATGCAAGCGACCAATTGAGTGTCGTTGCCAAGTATTTCACTTTGGAGGCTTGCTTGTGTGGGTGGCTTGTATGGTGGGTTTTGATGTTTTGAGCCATTTTATTTTAAGAGTCCATTGTCTTGTTTCATGATTATAGAATGTGAGAGTTATGTATGTTTGTTCAGAGTAAAGGTACCAGAGTAAAGGTAAATGAAGGTTGTGATTAACATGGTTGGGGCCCTAAGGGCAAGTCGTGAGGACGGTAGCCTAGCTTGTGCACCTCTTGACCTAGATTTCGTGGAGTTAGAGGATTGCTTCATCTAGTCCGAGAGGAGTTATCTTTGGTTAAGGCAAACAGTGTGAAAATTATCGAGAGAGTGCAACGAGAAGTGTGGGTTTAAAAGCTATGTTGAGAATAACAAAATGTACGTAATGTGATGTTGCAAAAGAATATTGTTGGAAGAACCAATTAATGATTTTTGAGAATCATTATATGTTTTTGTACAACCATTGGTTGAAATTAAATGATTGGTTTGAAAGAAGATGGTTAGATCTTTGATGATCAATTGGTTAGTTTTTGCTTGAGGGAGTTCGTATGTGGCAATAGTTATTTCTCAAAATTAAGTATTTGAATCGTGGATTCTAATGAACCAAAAGTGGTTCTCATTCGTGTGGGAGGCAAGTTTGGGTAAAGTGAAGTTTTAAGTCTCGTCTTGGTGGGGCAAGTTCGGAGAAAAGAGAGTTAGTTCAAGATAGATTGATGATAA
The DNA here is from genome assembly GCA_019671005.1 of Hibiscus mutabilis. Classification (NCBI taxonomy): domain Eukaryota; kingdom Viridiplantae; phylum Streptophyta; class Magnoliopsida; order Malvales; family Malvaceae; genus Hibiscus; species Hibiscus mutabilis. Next base: position 13,799,029 of record CM033746.1, on the reverse strand, counting down.
GGTTTGGTTGTTAGGGTTTTGCATGTCCTTTAATGTTGGCGGGGTATGGTTGTTAGATATGATATGTTCCCGACAATGTATTTTGGGAGTGGTGCAACGTTTAAACATAGATGAGGTCTAAGTTCAAGGTTTCAAAAGCAAATGTTGGGAGAAAGAATTGTTATCCAAGGTAGAATTCACCGAGTTGAGTTCCTTAGATTGGTGTTTTGACAAGATAGCTTGAGGTTAGTTTGTTGCTCTGCTTTAAGGTTCATTAGTGAGTGCAAATGGTTATGGCAACAAGGTCATTATAATTCCCAAGAAAAGTGTTGAGAACAAATGGTTCATTCTTATGGTTTCGACTAAGGTAGGTTGAGGAAGACTCTCCTAATCAAGGTGATCTTGTTTGAATGATGAAGTGTTTGGATCTATTTTGGTTTCATATCCTACATCCGTTTAAATTTCAAGGACAAAATTTCTTGAAGGATGGGAGTGTTATAATGACCTATATTTTTGAGTTAACAATGGGCATTGACTCAGTTTTTGGAATGACACATCGAGTCGGATGTTCAAAGCTTATCGGGCCAAGATGTTGGGCTGTGTTAGGGTCTATAATAGTCTTTGGGCTTGCATGTGATGTTGGGCTTGGATTTTGGGTTGAGTTTGGATGAGAAAGATTTTTATTGAAGGGCAAGGGAGTAAATTCCCTAAGTGTGGGACAAAGGCTAAAGCCTTCTATTTTCTCTCCCAAAAAGGAATGGAATGAAGTCATTCTTGGTCCTCCATAGCTTCTTATATTCTTCACATTCAAACCACCACTCAATTCAAAAGGAAAAAGTTGAGATTTTGGAATTTATTGAGAGGAAGTCTTGAATTTGTTGTCAAGGAAAGATTAATCAGCATACAAGGATCTATATTTCAAGGTAATCATCTCTTGGTTTAGTGGAAGTTGAGTTTAAAGCTTGGTCCAAGGAAAAAAAAGAGGAAGAAGTTGAGTTCTTTGCTTTATTCCGGAATTTATTGCTTAAGGTTAGTACATTTTTGACTCTTTCATTTTATGAGGATCCTAAAATGATTTCTTTGTGTAATTTATGATTTTGGGTTGCATAGTTTGGGTTTTAGAAGCTTTAAACCCCTTTTGGCAAATCAAGAATCAAGTGTTGATAATGTGTAAAATTAGTAGAAAACCACCTATTATACCTTAAATAACATATAGGAACATTTTGGGGCTTAACCATTTAGGTTAATGTCCGGGATTATGAAATCTAGAGCTCCAGTTTTGAAATATTGGCTCACATACCAATACGATTGACCCGTATTGGTACACCTTTGTATGAATTAGGGGCGTTTTATGAAGGGCATATACGGTACAACATGTCGCATATTAGTATCCCATGCTTGGTAGAAATTTTAGTGGCATTTTAGTGTATCGGTACGCTAGATGCGTATTGGTGCCATTGTTCCATTACCTAGAAGGGACTTCTTGTACCGTATTAGAGGAGTACGAGTACAATATAAGGAATCAAATGGGGCTTTGTGTACCGGTATTGGGTACCGATACAAAGGTTGGCATATCGGTGCGAGACGTTTATTAGATTTTTTCAAACCTAAATTGAGTATCGGTACTTGTGGATAAGTACCATTACCTAGAGAGGGGTGTACCGAGACCCATGTATGTGTATCTATACACGTAGGGTAATATGTCCAAGAAATTTGAGGTTGTGTTTGAGATTCTATAATTTGAGGTGTATGTGCCCAATGGGTCTCTAAAGGTATATAATAAATTTTAAAATTGAGAAATCATGGTTTATAACCCACATGGGAATAAATGACTAATGGCTTGGTAATAATTAGGTGAATTTCTTGTACTAGTAATCCTTATGGATCCGTGTAGATCGGTTGATCTTTGTGTGGAAAATTGGGGTCCTTGCTATATCTTTGAAGAGATACCCATATATGCTAGCAACTGATGAATATTGAGATGATCTAATAAGAATATTGTGAATGGGCTAAAAAGATATAGATTAATTATTGTAACAAATGAAATATGCCTTGGGGCATTTATAATGGTCGGCTTGATGCCTCTTATCTCTTGGTGAGATGTATGAAGGCTTGGGGTGCATATGTTATTTTATCCATCTTGGTTAGGATCCGAATGTCCTAGAGTGGTGCAAGGGCACTTATTTGGGGATGTGTACTTGGTGTGTGATCGAGTACATCCGATGTATCCATGGGCTATGTGATTTGGATGTGATTAGGAACCTATCCTTGGGCTATGTGATCAGGATAAGAAAACTAAACCCAAAGGGCTATGTGAACTCGAGTAACCTGATTGGGTGAGTGACCTCGGTAAAAAGCGCTTGTGGCTTTTGTGATCCAAGTATGTCTAGGACGTATCTGTGGCTAAGGTGATCCGGATATGGTTAATTAACCCGACGGTTATATGATCACGGGTAACTCGATGGTTTGTGTGAGCACGGATAATGTAGGGCTTCATTGGCCATTGTTAGGGAATGTATGTTATTTACGTTGCTGTATGGATAATTGATGTTGGCTATTTTACCCTTGGGCTATGTGATCAGGGTATGAAATGCATAACTCAGTGGGTTGTGTGAGCTTGAGTAACTCGATGGGCTGTGTGACCTCAAGTATGGTAAGCCTTGGATGGCTTGTGAGACTCTTTATATTCTAGTGGTATCTTGAGACATAAATTGTGACCTCTAGCTAGGGTAGGCTAGAAGACGATCCTTATATTTGAGAGGTCTTTTTGTGTACTCTTAATTATATTATCATGCATGCTTGTTTTATGATATTTTTGAATTGCGGTAGAGTAGAAATGTATCAGCGAGCTTCGTTAGCTCAACGTTTAGAATTGTGTTTTTTTCATGCGTAGGTTGATATGATTCTTTGGAGGAGCACATCAAGGAGGATTCCCAACACCGAGCCAACTTCAAAGTATAGTACTTAATGTTTTAGTTTGGACTGATTGTATTCATAGGACCTTACCACAATCGAAGTCAGTAACTTTATTTCATTTACTAATAATTGGTTAGGCGATGTATTTTAATTGGAGTTCTGTTTTGTAAACTCTTTTAATGTTATCTCGATTTTATGGATTTATGAAAATGGATATTTTTAGAAAGGTCAATTTGTAGTTTTAAATGAGATTTTTGATGGGTCAATTTTGGTAGACCCGAATGTAATGTTGGATCTGAATCGGGATTGGGGGTGTTATATTTAGTGGTATCGAGCTTAGGTTTAGTCGGTTTACGGAATCCACAGGTGGTATAGAGGTCATGGTAAGGTGTCTAGTGAATACGAGTCCTTAGATTTGTGTTGTACTTTTCAAGACCGGGAATCTGATGTGCCACCTTGTTTCCTTATGTTTTAGAAAAGAGTTGATAGAAGGGGAAACTGATAATGAAGAGGCGAGTCACTTCCGTGATCTTACCTCTACCCTTTTGCAAGTGGTGCAAGCTATTTCGAGGCAATCTGAGACTCATCACAAGACCCCTGTAGAGAGGCTTCATCATTTTGGGCCTAAGAATTTTGAGGGCTTAGGTTACGATGACCCGATCAAGGATGATCAGTGGTTGCGTGGTGCACAAAGAATCTTAAGACAAATGAGAGAAAGCTCGAAGGATGATATTGATTACATTGTCTCCTTTCTTAAGGGCAATGTACACCAGTGGTGGAAGATCGTTGAGTTGGGTCGACAGCCTGCACTCTCGACATGGGATATCTTTTTGGATGAATTTCGGAAGAAGTACATTAGTGAGGTGCATATGGATCAGATGAGGGACCATTTTCTGTATTTGTTTTAGGGAGACCAGATGTTGTTTGCTTATGAGCAAGAGTTTCATCATTTTAGCCGTTATGCCCCAGAGTTTGTTGCCACAGAAGAGTTGAGGTGCAAGAGGTTCAGACAAGGTTTGAGGGTTGAGCTCCAGTTGCACGTGACAATGGGTCCACTTGGGACATTTTTATAATTAACAATTAGTGTGAAGGCACTAGAGTGGCTTTAGGATACGACACATAGTAGGATAGAGGATGTTAGGGGCCATGATGCGGAGACCTAGAATCTTGTAGGTCTATCTTCATATCTGCATGAGAGGTGTTGTGCTTCTAAGGGTTCGAAGAGAATTGCTTCAGATCAGCTACTGAGAGTCGGTTCGGGATCCAAATTGAGGGTTCATAGGGGTTCTTTGATTTCTACTCTAGAAGGGAGTACCGATGGTTCAGTTGGAGTGTCGCTTCTACCAGCATGCGAGCATTGCAGACGACATCACCTTAAAGTGTGCTTTTTGCTTCGGAGGGTTTGCTATAGGTGCCGAACACCAGTACATATGGAAAAGGACTGCCCACTTATAGATGAGGATACACCAGCTCAGTCTTAGAGGTTGGCTACTTCCCGACATGATCAGAGTCTTGCTAGAGGTAGAGCTAGGGCACCGTCAGGTTATCGAGGTTGAGGTCTTGTGAGATCCACCGCTAGGGTTAACGTACGGGGTGATGCTGGACAGCCTGCTACTCAGACTAGGGATGACAGCTTATGGCTGAGGATATGTCAGGTAATTAAGTTCTATTTTGGGTCAAGTAGTTTGATGGCCGTGTAGCTCTTCGAATGTGTAATGGGTTGGTTCTTGTGAATGTGTATCTTGGTAAATCTTGGGTTTTTTGTTACTTTAGATAGTCATTAGAATTGTATCTTCTGTTAGATAAGTTTTGACCATAGATGGGTGTTGAGAGTGCAAAGTATGCCGTATGTTGGAAGCGAAAAGTTGTGAAGTTTCAGATTGTTGAATCTGGTTGTTAGTGTTAGATGTGTAGGATCTTTACCTCTTTAGGTTGGACGTTATGCTCCGTGGTGATAGCTCAAGGAAGGTTCGGTATGTTAATTGATGTTCTTACCTTGCGTTGTAGACGCGAGGATTGAGAATTCCTGGCCTTAGAGTTGTGGATATTTTGAGGGTATGGAGGTACCTTTGGTGAATGAGCAATCTTACCATTTGGTTGTGGTTTAGAACTGCGATAAGGGTAATATTAAGTTCGTTCTTAGTGTCCATCACTCTGTGGTTTTACACTTAATGAACTCTTTATTGGAGGAACACTTATGCAAGCGACCAATTGAGTGTCGTTGCCAAGTATTTCACTGGAGGCGTGCTTGTGTGGGTGGCTTGTATGGTGGCTTTTGATGTTTTGAGCCATGTTATAGCGGTAAGAGTCCATTGTCTGTTTCATGATTATAGAATGTGAGAGTTATGTATGTTTGTTCAGAGTAAAGGTACAGTAGTAAAGGTAAATGAAGGTTGTGATTAACATGGTTGGGGCCCTAAGGGCAAGTCGTGAGGACGGTAGCCTGGCTTGTGCACCTCTTGACCTAGATTTCGTGGAGTTAGAGGATTGCTTCATCTAGTCTGAGAGGAGTTATCTTTGGTTAAGGCAAATAGTGTGAAAATTATCAGAGAGTGCAACGAAAGTGTGGGTTTAAAAGCTATGTTGAGAATAACAAAATGTACGTAATGTGATGTTGCAAAAGAATATTGTTGGAAGAACCAATTAATGATTTTTGAGAACTGTTATATGTTTCTGCACAACCGTTGGTTGAAATTAAATGATTGGTTTGAAAGAAGATGGTTAGATCTTTGATGATCAATTGGTTAGTTTTGGCTGCTTGAGGGAGTTCGTATGTGGCAATAGTTATTTCTCAAAATTAAGTATTTGAATCGTGGATTCTCATGAACCGAAAGTGGTTCTCATTCGTGTGGGAGGCAAGTTCAGGTAAAGTGAAGTTTTAAGTCTCGTCTTGGTGGGGCAAGTTCGGAGAAAAGAGCCGTTAGTTCAAGATAGATTGATGATAAGGTTTGGTTGTCAGGGTTTTGCATGTCCTTTAATGTTGCCCGGGGTATGGTTGTTAGATATGATATGTTCCCGACAATGTATTTTGGGAGTGGTGCAACGTTTAAACATAGATGAGGTCTAAGTTCAAGGTTTCGAATAGCAGATGTTGGGAGAAAGAATTGTTATCCAAGGTAGAATTCACCAGAGTTGAGTTCCTTAGATTGGTGTTTGGACAGTATAGCTTGAGGTTAGTTTGTTGCTCTGCTTTAAGGCTCGTAGTGAGTGCAAATGGTTATGGCAACAAGGCTGTTAGAATTCCCGAGAAAAGTGTTGAGAACAAGTGGTTCATTCTTATGGTTTCGACTAAGGTAGGTTGAGGGAAGACTCTCCCTAATCAAGGTGATCTTGTTTGAATGATGAAGTGTTTGGATCTATTTTGGTTTCATATCCTACATCCGTTTAAATTTCAAGGACGAAATTTCTTGAAGGATGGGAGTGTTATAATGACCTATATTTTTGAGTTAACAATGGGCATTGACTCAGCTTTTGGAATGACACATCGAGTCAGATGTTCAAAGCTTATCGGGCCGAGATGTTGGGCTGTGTTAGGGTCTATAATAGTCTTTGGGCTTGCATGTGATGTTGGGCTTGGATTTTGGGTTGAGTTTGGATGAGAAAGATTTTTATTGAAGGGTAAGGGAGTAAATTCCCTAAGTGTGGGACAAAGGCTAAAGCCTTCTATTTTTCTCCTGCAAAAAGGAAGGGAATGAAGTCATTCTTGGTCCCCCATAGCTTCTTATATTCTTCACCTTCAAACCACCACTCAATTCAAAAGGAAAAAGTTGAGATTTTGGAATTTATTGAGAGGAATCTCGGATTTGTTGTCAAGGAAAGATTAATCAGCATACAAGGATCTATATTTCAAGGTAATCATCTCTTGGTTTAGTGGAAGTTGAGTTTAAAGCTTGGTCGAAGGAAAAAAAGAGGAAGAAGTTGAGTTGCTGCTTTATTCCGGGAATTTCTTGCTTAAGGTCAGTATATTTCTGACTCTTTCATTTTATGAGGATCCTAAAATGATTTCTTTGTGTAATTTATGATTTTGGGTTGCATAGTTTGGGTTTTAGAAGCTTTAAACCCCTTTAATGGCAAATCAAGAATCAAGTGTTGATAATGTGTAAAATTAGTAGAAAACCACCTATTATACCTTAAATAACATATAGGAACGTTTTGGGGCTTAACCATCTAGGTTAATGTCTGGGATTGTGAAATCCTAAGCTCCAGTTTTTTTAAATCTAGGCTCACATACCAATACGGTATGACCCGTATTGGTACGCCTTTGTATGAATTAGGGGCGTTTTGTGAAGAGCGTACTGGTACAACATGTCGCGTATCCGTATCCCATGCTTGGTAGAAATTTTAGTGGCATTTTACGGTATCGGTACGCTAGATGCGTATCGGTGCCACTGTTCCATTGCCTAAGGAGGCCTTCTTGTATCGATACGCATTCAGAGGAGTACCAGGACAGTATAAGGAATCGGTACAAGGCTTTGTGTACCGGTAATGGGTACCGATACGGAGGTCAGCGTATTGGTGCGAGACGTTTATTAGATTTTTTTGAACCTAAATTGAGTATCGGTACTCGTGGATAAGTACCATTACCTAGAGGGGTGTACCGAGACCCATGTATGTGTATTGGTACACGTAGGGCAATCTGTCCAAGAAATTCAAGGTTGTGCTCGGGGATTCTATAATTTGAGGTGTATGGCCCAATGGGTCTCTAAAGGTATATAATGAATTCTAAAATTGAGAAATCATGGTTTATAACCCACATGGGGAATAAATGACTAATGGCTTGGTAATAATTAGGTGAATTGCTTGTACTAGTAATCCTTAGGGATCCGTGGTAGATCGGTTGATGCTGTGTGGAAAATTGGAGTCCTTGCTGTATGCTGAAGGGACGCCCATATAGGCTAGCAACAGTGAATATTGAGATGATCTAATAAGAATATTGTGAATGGGCTAGAAATATATAGATTAATTATTGTAACAAATGAAATATACCTTGGGGCATTTGTAATGGTCATCTTGTTGCCTCTTATCTCTTGGGGCATATGTTATCTTATGTGTCTTGGTTAGGAATCTGGATGCAGTTAAAAACCTATACCTGGGCTATGTGATCAGGATAAGGAAACTAAACTCGATGCGCTATGTGAACTCGAGTAACCTAATTGGCTGAGTGACCTTAGGTAAAGACTGCTTGTGGCTTTTGTGATCCAAGTATGTCTAGGAATTATCTATGGCTAAGGTGATCCAGATATGGTCTATTAACCCGATAGCTATGTGATCACAGGCAACCCGACGACTGTGTGAGCACGGGTAATGTAGGGCTTTGTTGGCCATTGTTAGGGAATGTATGTTATTTACATTGTTGTATGGATAATGGATGTCGGCTATTTTACCCTTGGTCTATGTGATCAGGGTATGAAATGCATAACTCGGTGGGCTGTGTGACTGATAAGTGTTCAAAAGTACTATTTTCTTACCCTTTTTACTCATATTATTGTTAGACTTAGGCTCATATTAGTTGCATAATTAGCCATTCATGCATTAATCCATGTTTCCTTCCATCGTTGAGCTTGATTACATAACTTGGTAGTTTTTGTGGGAAAAGATGCTGCTTTGGTGTGTTTTGTGTGTTTGTGCAGGATCACTTGCCAAAGCAAGGCTAGAGCTAGTTGCCAGGGCAATACATGAAGGAGATGCCGAGCTAGTTGCCAGGGCAATACATGAAGGAGACGCCGAGCCAGTTGCCATGGAAATTGTCGACAAGAGCAAAGGTGATATGGTAGTCGAAATTGATGACTAGACAAGCCCAAGATGACGTGGAGCAAAGCCCAAACCCAAAGGAATTTGATTTCCACCCAGAGATTAAAGAAGAATTAAATTCCAAGAAGATAGGAGAAGTTCTAGTAGGAATACAATTATAATAAAGAATTATATTCTTTAAAGATAATTTAATTCCAACTTAACTTCCTCCTCAAAGAAGGACTTTGGCCTAGCCCTATAAATAAGAGGGAGATTTCGACAATCAAGAGAAAAAAGAGAGGGGAGTTTCGACAAGCATCAAGGAAGGCAAGAGGAGAGAATTTTCGACAAGCATCTAGGGCAAGGAGGATTTCGACAAGCCTCATTCTTCACCATTTTCTTTCTTGTTCGATTGGGTTCATGCTACATATTATTTATCTTTTGTTTCTTTGGAACCTAGCCATGAACTAAATCTATTTGGCTATGGTTATTGTGTTTTGTGGTTGTGAGAAACTATTGGTTTTTGTTTAGGTAATAAGAGTTTGCACTTTTCCATTCACGGTTTATTCATTCTTGGTTCTTATTCTTGTTTGCGAGTGAATTGGGAGAGGATCTCGTGATTTCATCTATTTATCTAATATCGGGAGAGTTAGATTCAAGAAACGAATGAATATGATCTTTATTCAATATATTGATGGTGAAGATTAATCCGGCTTAGGAATAAGTTAAGGATTTCAACGGCTAAGAGGAGCGCAGGATTGGTTGTTGTTCACCCTTGATTCACGCAGGGATGTATTATCAAGGCATGCACAAGTAGCTAGAGTTTCGACTTAGGGATAAGAAGAAACCATTGAAGAACGCTCTGCCGAACCTTGAAGATTGCTGCCCAGACGCCCAAGTAGTTGCCCAGGCAACCATCGATTAGTTGCCAAGGCAACCCCGTTGTGCAAGTTGCCACAGCAACTGAGTTGCCCGTGCACTCTTTTACCAAGACGATCCAATCGGCTATCACACCTCAACTCACGATAACCTGGCCTATCTCTCTCATTTGATCTCATATACTCTTTTACTTTATTGCTTTCTAGATTAGTTATTAGTTAAACTCCTATAATCCTTTATTTGTGTTTTTACTTTTTACAGTGCAAGAGACTAGATTCTTGAGGTGGCACCAATCCCTGTGGAGACGATATCTTTTATACTATAACTTGCAACGTGTATACTTGCACAATTGCGTAACACTTATTACGCACAACAAATTTTTGGCGCCGTTGCCGGGGATTGGCAATAGCGACTTTGTTTTTATTTTCTTGCACTTTCTTTTTACTTTTCTTGTTTAAAATTCAAAGGGCTAACAAACTTTGGTTTTGCATTGGTATATGACCAGGGCGAGACAGACTTCACCAGAATATCCCTTTGATCCAGAAATCGAATGAACCTTACAAAGACTTAGACGAAGGATAAGAGTAGCAATGGCTAATCAAGACGACAATATGAATCAAGATGTTCCAGCAGGAGGAGGAGTGATTCTTGCACGAAACAGAACTATTCGAGACTATCTTGAAGAAGATCTTGATGGACTTAATCCAGGAGTTGTCGCACCTGAAATTGAAGCCGACCACTTTGAGTTAAAACCGGTAATGTTTAATATGATCAACACAATATGTTAATTTGGCGGCTCAGCAACTGAAGATGCACGACAACATCTTAAATATTTCCTCGAGATTTGCAACTCTTTCAAAATACACGGAGTCACCCCCGATGTCTTACGATTAAGATTATTCCCCTATTCACCGAGGGATAGGGCGAAAGCATGGTTGAATAGCATTCCTGCCGAATCAATAGCATCTTGGACCGATCTTTGTCCTGATTTTCTTGCTCAATTTAATCCTACAAATTTAACTGATAAGCTTCGTAACGACCTTACTTCTTTTCGGCAGGTAGATGATGAATCCATGTACGAGGCTTGGGAGCGATATAGAGAACTTCTACACAAATGCCCCCTACACGGATTCCCGGTGTAGACTCAAGTAACAATGTTTTACAACGCCGTGAATACACCAACAAGGATGATGCTAGATGCCTCGGCAAACGGCATACTCCTAGATAAGTCGCCGAAGGAAGCAATGCAAATTTTAAACAGGTTGGCCAAGAATGATTATCAATTCCCATCTACTAGAAGAGGAGGAGTTAGACGCCAAGCCACAATACATGAACTAGGATCATTAGATTCAATTTCGGCACAATTGGCCACTTTAACCAAGATGGTCCAGAACATGCAAAAACCAAACAACACACATGAAGTCAAGGTAATGGATTCTTTTTGTGAGTTATGTGGTGATAACCATGATTCTTCTGAATGTATGCAGAATCCGAAAAGTAAGGAGAAATTAGTATAAAGTTTGAAGTTATTTATGGAAGTTGTGTAGGAAAACTAGATTTGGCAGTAAGTTTGAAAATTCACCATAAATTCTACAAAAATGGTTAGATGGTGAATTTTATATCGATGTAAAGATTTATTCGTTTAGTTCCATTTAAAACAAATAGTGATTGATTTCGATTCATATATAAAATATATGAATTTTTAAGTGATGAAAAGTTAGAAAACAAAATAGCACTCTGTTTCGAAATTCAATACTGGAATTCGACTTTAAAAATTTGCCATAAATCGTACAAATTGAATATGGGTTATTAGTTTATATGGTTGAAAAGATTATCAAATCTAGTTTCGTTTCCAAGAAACAAAAACTGATTTTGAGTTCCGAGTTAAAAGATATTAATATTTAATCGAATGAAGGTCAGAAAAATTACAGAATAGTTTCTGTGAGGATATCCTTGTAAATGGGAGTTTGATGAATATTCATAATTTTTTGTAGATTTTTTTAAATTATGTGGCTTATAACATTAGAACCGTTATCGAATCTATTTTCTATGGTATAAAGGAGATTAAGATTCAATATGTATTCTGCATTGTAGAAGTAAATCTTTGATGGTAGTGTAAGTTGACAGAAAATGGAAATTGAGACAATTTTTGTCCAATGTTAGTTAGCAAGCTTGGAGGAATTATTTGAAGATCAAAATGGTCATTAGGGACCAAAAATAAGTTTGTGAACAGTATAAGGAAGGAAATAATTTTTTGGAAAAATTTTATGTTGAATGATTAAATAGCTTAATTGAAATATTGTTAGAAGTGAATCTAACAAATGTTTATTTATATTCATGTGATAAATGAAGTTGGATCCGATCAAAAAAAGGTTCGAGGTACTATAAAGGAAAGGATCAATAGAGCTTAGTGAGGCATATTAATAAATGGCCAAGGTGAGTGCATTTCTATATGTTTGCGTTATGTTAAAATTGGCATTGCATTTCTCTATAATACGCGATATGATACATTGCTCGACATGGCAAGATTGATGGAATACCAGGTATGAATGATTGTTTAAATAAATGATGATGCATTATGCATACATGAAATATGGATAATGAAAATATTAAATGAAACAAGATTAAAATGAAACAAGATACACATAGGGAATCTAAGCCCATAGTGCAAAATGCACTAACGAGTTGTTTATATAAGAAGCAAAGAGCTTCTTTATATAAGGAGCAAAGAGCGTCCTCTCTAGTACGTACTCTACATGGCACTACGGTGCAGATAGGATACAGGGTTTCCATGGGCCTCTAGCCAGACACGTTAATAATAATAAAAGATGGTTATATGATAGATCATGAGCATGCAAATGACTGCATGATGGTACATGAAACATTGATATTGTGACATGATTGATGACAGAGATATTACATGATACTTGATAGAGATGTTACATGATACATGATAGAGATGTTACATGATATATGATACATGAATCACATGATAAGTGATGATAAATGATATTGATGATACATGATTTATATGATATATGATACATGAAGTATAGGATAGATGCTACATGAATTATATGAAATGATATTACATGGTATACATGATGATGATGATACTTGGTTTACATGCTATACAAATGATTAAATGATATAAGCATGTCCATGAGATGATACATGATATTAAGAAAGTATGATATATGATGAAAATTATGAAAATGATATACGGAATTTATGGAATATGAGATACATGATAATCATGATCATTATGTTATGTTGTTATGGAAATGTTTTAGGATAAAAGCATGTCCATGACAGAGAATATGTTATACAATATTAACATGAATTATACGATAGTTATAATACATGACACATGTACATTGTGATATACTTGCCTTGTTGTAGAGAAATATGAAATGCATTCTTATATGAACTATTATAAACATCATTTCATGTGTAAATAAATAAGTTTAATTGCCTCACTAAGTTCGTACTTAGTGTGTGTCTTATGTCACACGTAGGTTTCCTGGAAATCGTCTATCGAGGAGGAGTAGAAACTTGGGGAAAATCAAGTTACTACAATAAGTTCAGTAAGTACGTCTTTACCATAATTTGATAGACTAGTGGGCATGTAAATATTTTAAAGTTGAACTATATACAACATAAGTTTACATCGTAATTATATGCTTTTATGGATGAATAAGTTTAGAAATACGAATTGTTAACAATAGCAAAATTTTTGGTATGGTTAAAATGTTGTTTAGCCCTAATTGCATAAAAATTTAAAATCAAGGGTTAAACTACAAATTAAAATTTTGATATAAAAAAATTACAAGTCAAGATTTCTTCCAATGATTTCGTAACATCTTTAATGTATATTCGGTCTACGAGTATACGTTAAGGGTGTTACAAGGCACACCTAGTTTCGATTCTGAATTGGTTTGTAAAACTCATAAGTCAATTATTAAAATGAAAATAAAATTCAGAATGATAACTATGTGTGTTGCCTAGACCCTTTCTTGATTTTGAAATTGTTACGCGATAAATAATAATTAAGGTACTTTTACTAGATCTATTTACTTTACCAATATCCTTAGTCCATATTTTCAAAGATAATACATCTATATTATCATACATATAGGTTAAAACTTAGTTATATTGAACAGTTCACTTTAACAATATTTACATGCCCACTAGTTTATCAACTACGATAAGGATGTGCATACTGTAACTTATTGTAGTAACTTGGCTTCAAAAGAACAGCTCATCCTCGCTAGTATAATTCGGATAACCTACGCGTAAAATAGAAAACACGCTAAGTAACGACTTAGTGAGGCAATTAAACCTATTTAAATAAAAACATGCAATAATGCATTACAGTACATCATATGGGAATGCAATTCAATTCTTGCAAAATGGCAAGTGATCCCAACACAGTTTATATAATAACATAAAATAATTATAAATATCATGCTATCAGTATTCATCAGGAAATCATTTATAATATAACATTCTTTAAAGCTAGCCCAACGTATATAATACGAGATCAAGGTACTCGAGTCATATAAATAAGACACCGTAGTGTCTAACGTGAACATATAAATGAGTACATACTCGATGACGCTCTTTGCTTCTCATTAAAGAACTTCGTTAGTGCCATTAGCGCTATGGGCTTGGATCCCCATGGTGCACGCCAAGGGCTTGGTTCCCCAAGGTGTATGTGACACCATCGTAGTCACAAAAACATGTAATCATATCATAACTTGAGTGATGCATCTGCTAAGGACTCTACGGATATCCAACTATACCATGGACTCTTTTAACATAATACTTGGGCAAAATCAACATTATAATCAACATTCTATGTTCAAAGCATCAATATAAATCATATAAGTCGATATTAGGCAGTTCATACCTAATATCTAAAATCTGATTTATCTTAGATAAATCTTTACGCCACATCAATGTATCACATATGCCATTTAATATTTCATGCCATTTGCATAACTTTGATCAACATACATTTTCATTAATATCAAAGTCAACTTATCGCAAGTCTTCCTTATATCATATATATAATAGGTAAAAATGCACTCACCTGTAGCGATGCAAAAGTAGCCTCACTAAGCTCATTCGGTAACCTTTTCTTTTCCTCTAATACTTGTGTCTTCCTCAGTCTCCCTCAAAACTGTAGAAGACCAATCGAAACATACATTACCATACTTTTGTTAGACTCAAATCTAACATTGCTAACTTAATTTACAAAACATAATTATTTGAATATAAAATATTTCTGAAATTTTCCTCCAATTTCCATATGAATGCAGATTTGGTCCTAAGGTCCTTAGTGACCATTTTGGACATCAAACAATTGTTGAAGCTCAAATTAGAACAATTCCATTACTACTTGTCACTTTGGATTAATATCCTTTTTGACTTTAAACTTTGTTAAAGTGACATTTTAGTACATTTGTACTTGAATTCATGCAGAAATCAACAAATTATTCATTTCTATAAATTTTCCCTTGACTTCCAAGCTTTGACTGAATTGGTCCCTTACAAACAACTCATATTTTCAAAATGGTCCTTCACCATTTCTTTTCTTGTCATTTCAATCCCTTGTTTCCTAAATTAAATTCTAATTTCTATTTACATATTCGAATCAAATAATCACATATTTGGAAACTTTTCAACATTTTCCTCAATATTTCCTTACTTAGCCGAATGGTCCCCTTTATGCCAAACATTTTCATTTTTGGTCCTAAATTATCAAATCAATCTAATTTAATCATAACCTCATCACTTCTAATACTAGAATAAATTTCACAATAGTTCCCCTATATTTCCAATTCTAGCCGAATTGGTCACTTGGAATCTAATAGGGAATTTAATCATCCTAACATCAAAACAAGGCTTATAGTTTCATAATTTATTCATTTTCATCCTTGATTTAATTCCCTAACCAAATTCCCAAAACGTAGGGTTAGGGTTTATGTTCTTAAAAATAAAAATAATTCTAATTCAAGCTTGTTTTCATGCCTACAACATCAAATCTACTCAAATCAAACTTTAATTCTATCATGTATTCATGAATCCGATTTTCTTTATCTTAAAGAACATAAACTATACTTCACTTTGCTATGAAAAACTACTACCAAAAGGAAGAGAATTAAGCATAAATTATTTTTTTCCAAAGCATCATACCTTAATCTTACTTGTAAACCTTCCAAATCAAACTTGAAAATTGAGTTTTCTTCTTCTCCCTTTGTTCCTCTCTCCCACGGTTTGAAGGAAAATAGATGAACAAATTTTTTTGTTTATTTTACTCTTATTTTGCCACTTGTATGATTAAAATGAATTTTAAATTCATTTTAATCCATTTTACTAAATTGTCCCTCAATTAATCCTAATTTACAATCATTCTTTAAAATTTCCACTCCATTCAATCCAATTACCCGATAATCACCTAAATCGATTTTCCATTGATCGAACTATCGAATCTAATCCAAAAATCTCATATCTCTAAATTCCATAAATAAATAATATTTTCATAATAAATCTCCATATTTATGGAGTCAAACTCCAAAACTTTGACTCGATCTAAAATATTGATAATTACCCGAAATCTCTACCAGATAAAATTTTTCCTTAAAATTCCTTTAACAGATTTTCATACGAATTATTCCTAATTTTTCTGAGTCATTTGTCAATAAAAAACTGATATAGGACCTTCCTAGAGGTCACCCATCCTAGTGTTACTCTGGTCTGAGCACGCTTAACAATTTTATTCGATCCGAATTCGATACTTAATACTGCATCTTAATTCCCAAATCTGATATCAAAATTCTTATTTTGATCAGATTTACCCTTATACTGAATAAAAATCAATTACTTGATATTTTACACTTTAGTCCCCAAACTTTTACCAAATTGTCATTTTGGTCACTAGGCCTTATTCTTTTCAGATTTGGATCAAACTTCATATAAATCCTTAACTAACTTAAAAAATATTTGTGCATAATGGCTACAGGGTACCGATATGGCTATGGACGTATTGTTATATCATTTTGAAACTGGAAACCAAATTGCATATAAGTATTGGTACGGCTTATAGCGTACAGGTACGGGGATTAACAATTTTCCAAATCTTTTCATTTATTATTTGACATTGCCTTGTTAGTTTTTATTGGAACCATATGTTTTGAAAAATGGTTACCCGGATCGATACACCTAGGGGCGTATCGATGCGGTCTTTTAAGCAAAACTTCCAAGGATTCAAGTGAGCAAAATTGGTATTGATACGGTACAGAATGTACGGATACCCTTTGTAAAATTCACACTTCGTATCGATATTGCTGGTCGTGTATCGATGTCACTTTTTTGAAACGACTATTTCTTCTTATGGCAGGTACCGATACGAGCCTTCATGCACCGATACCCAGTGTTGCCAAACAATATTTATTGCGGGAAAAATGCAGCCCAACGGCTATAATCAATATCAGAACTACCCAAACGGCTAGAAATCAACGAAGGAGTATCAAATCATGTCTCCAAAGTTTCTTCAACAACTATTCATCAAGTCTAAAGCATTCAAGCAAAAATCCAACATATTTGAACTTTATTTGTAAAATCATGTAAACCCACTTAAGAATTCTTTATTGTAATCTTTTTACTCAAGTGTTTGGGGTTGAGTGAGCTTTTAATTGTGCAAACATGCTACCTTTGTGAGGATTTTCTTAGTTTATTGAATTTGTAATTTCTTTGTGTGTGTTCTTAAGGTTTTGGGGTATAAACCTTAAGGGAGTTGTAAAGTTATCTCCTTGAGCCTCAAAAGGAAAACATATCGAGTGGATTTGAGAAATCCTTAGTATGGATAGCTAAGGTAGTAGATGTAAACCTTGTTGAGAAGGTTGAACCACTATAAATCTTGTGTACCAATTTTTATTACCTTTTCATTTGCTTCCACCAAAATTTTTAATTACCAATTACCCTCTTGGCCATTTGTATTGATTGTTTATCCTAACAATTGGTATCAGAGCTACACTCATTGGAAGGCTTCACGTCCTCTTGAGTAGATCCTACCGGTGTACAATCAATCAACAAGTTAAGCCATGGCCACTACCTTCGACAATCACTTCGTGGAATCTTAATCTATCTCTAAACCGCCTTATGTCAATGAGGTAAACTACCTTTATTGGAAGAATAGAATGAGGCTCTTCATCAAATCCAATGACTACCTTATTTGGGATGTAGTGGAAGATGGATCATCTATTCCGATAAAGGAAGAAAAAGACGGCGCGTTCGCAAGACAAGGCAAGAATACACCAATAATGATCGGAAGAAGTTGCAAATTAATGAAAAAGCAATGCACATCTTGTTTTATGCTCTTGGACAGGACGGGTACACCAAGATTCTTCTTGCACTGGTGCCAAATAGATATGGGACAAGCTAAAAGTTACTTATGAGGGAACCAATAAAGTGAAGGAGACCAAGATTGGACTCCTCAATCTAAGCTATAAGAACTTCAAAATGGAACCAAATGAAGACATCACCAAGATGTTCGATCGTTTCTCTGTCATAGTCAGTGGTCTTAAAGGATATAGAGAAGTCATTTCAGAAGACAAGCTTGTTCGAAAACTTATTTTGAAGAATTTTGTAATTCAAATGGTATTAGCTATAATTTTTTGGCTCCTCGAACACCTCAACAAAATGGGGTTATAGAGAGGGAAAATAGAACTTTAGAATAAATGGCTAGAACTATGCTTTGTGAAAACAATTTGCCTAAGTATTTTTGGACAGAAGCCACAAATACCACTTGTTATATTGTCAACCGTGTAATGATTAGGCCAATTTTCAAGAAAACACTTTATTAGCTTTTCAAAAATAAAAATCCTAACATTAGCTATTTTCATTCTTTTGGATGTAAATGTTTTGTTTTAAACAATGGAAAAGACAACTTAGGCAAGTTTGATGCAAAAAGTGATGAAGCAATTTTTTATGTTACTCTTTAAACTCTAAAGTCTATCATGTATTTAACAAAAGAACTTTAGTGGTTGAGGAGTTTATACATGTTGTTTTCGATGATAACCTCATTCCTAGGAAGGATACTTGTGATGATGGTGATATAGGAATTTTTGATGCAAATGATGGTGAAGAACAATCATCAAAGGTAGATGAAGTTCCAACAAAAGAAGAACCACAACATCCACCTCTAGAAGCCTTGAAGGACATGTATCTAGAGGAAAAGGAGGTGACCTACCCAAGGGAGTTCAACTATGTCAAAGGTGGTGAGATTTTGAGTGATCCATCCAAAAGGGTAACCACTAGATCCATTCTTAGAAATACATGTAATTATGTTGCTTTTATCTCATACATAGAGCCTAAAAATATCAAAGAAGTATTGAATGATGACTATTGGATATTGGATATGCAAGAAGAGTTAAATAAATTTGAGAGGAGTCATGTTTTGACATTAGTTGATAGTGTAACCCCCTTGACCTGGCCTAGTCGTTAGACCCGAACCAATAAGATCACATTGGGTTTACCAAAGTAAACACGAAATGACTTACTCGAATTACCGTCCATTTTTTCCCTTGTTACTTATCTAGATGCATTACCAAGACCTAAGGCTTTCATACAAGCAGCGGTTCAATTTTTATTCGAAACAAACATCGATAAGGCATTCAATTGCAAACACAAGCATTTTAAGGACTAAAATACAAATCCAAATAATTACAGGGACTTATACGAGTTTTAGGTTAACAATATTTAATTAGTTATATTTCATGCTACCATCTCGATTTTCAACTCAAACGGATCACAATTAGGCATCCAAATTAACAAAATACAAAATTAAGGACTAAATTGTAAAACTGTCAAAATACATGGATCAACTCATTTCCATAAGCATCATACTGCAATTAGCTATATTATAAGCATGTTTGCAAAATCTTAGGTCAATCGGACATCAATTACTTATTTAATTAGTGCATGTACATACAATAACTAAAATGCAAAGAATCTGAACTCGGCAAAACTCATTAACTGAACATATCCAAAATACATAAAAACAACCTAGGCATGCTCCTAAAAATTATACCATCATAAAACATAAATTTCCAATTAATTACATACCATAGACCAATACAATTCATATTCATACAAGTAATCTAGAGGCATGCTTCCTAACAATATAAAGCATTATTCGACAAGCACCAAATGGTCAAGACTTCAAGCATAGACTATAGATTAATGAAGAAATAGAAACAAATGACCAAAAGTACACTTAAAATACAAGCGATCCACCCAAACAATATTATTAGACCATTTTAAAACATTAAATTATAACCATCAAGTGTACTTGGCACTAAAACATAATCACATAAATTAACGCCATCATCCAACATAATATAATCTCCAACCAAATAATAATACATTGTACAAAAATAACATCCCAATGATTAATCCACATTGCCTTATTACAAAGAATAAAAACACCATAAACATACTCTTTGATACGCTTGTCTTGGGATCACTCCTTGCCTCGAACCACAGCCTTGCACTTGTTTAATTCACTGCATTGACGGAAGAAAAGAGAGTGTAAGCATATAATGCCTGGTGAGTACGCTCTAAACGGATAAAATGTCAATATATTTTCAAAATCAAAACCCTTTATTAGAAACTCGTACTAATGCAAGTCAAATTCACCATTCCAAAACATTTAAATAAAACATGCTTAATTAAGCCAAAGCAATTTTCCAATAAGTTTGTAGAACATGCCTCGCATACTAAACCATATGCACAAAAGCTCCTTTTGAAACATGCACAATAACCATATGCAAACATAGCTTTTAAATACAAAGCATATTAAACCATACACAAAACGTGTATAATGGATCTCATGCATAATCCCATATGCAAACCTCAATTTAAGGCTTCACATGCTTATTCTTCCAATAGCAAAGCTTAAAGAGCATAACATGTATAAATCACATTATACAAAACATAATTCATCCATCATGATACATTAGTTCACATATTGGCATTAAAGTGACCCAAAACCAAAACTTTCCATTTGTAAAAAAACACATCAGATATACGGATTTCACAAGTTGTTCCTTAGACCACTTAAACATACATCCCTAACCGGAGCAAATGGCACAATTAACCTCTCGACGGTTATGATGTAATAATACCTACAATAGGAGCAAACGGCACAATTAACCCCTCGACCATTGTGGTATGCAATCCACTAGCGGGAGAATATGGCACAATTAACCCCTCGACTGTTGTGGTTCCCATGGTGGAGAAAACGGCACAATTAACTCCTCGACACACATGAGGCGACTTTTTATAGTGCACTATAAACCCTATGGTATGCCAACTATATCCAATAACGTTTAACTATTGTCATTTGCCAATATATTCCATTTTAAACATGTTACTCACTGTTTTTCATATGCAATATTCAAACCAATTTCCAATACAATAAACCATGTTTAAAACAACTTACACATTCCTTTCGGAAACCATTTATTTAAACTCATAAGAATTCATGTACATAACCATTTCCAATTGTATTTCATATGAAAATCATGCATATAAATAGTAGGTAACTAATCTTGCATTGAAATCAAATCTTTCTTTAAACCAACACGTGTAAATCAAAAGCTCATATCAAACCGATATACAAAGGCGAAAATAGAGAAAATTTACTTCCCAGCTTAGCTAAGCTTGCTAGGCTTTAACAAAACCCCCAAAGCCATAATTCAAACCTTTTAATAGTACAAAAAAACATTTGCACTCACCAACTTGCTACCGTCTCGATGTCAATGACTTTGACGCCAATGCCTCGACGCCTACCCGAAAATCGTCCAAACACTTGCCATTTTTCACAAGAAAATACAAAAGTCAATATAAGTTGGACCACACCAAAGTAACCGCTTTATAAAAATACCCTACCACAATCGAACTTATACACAATACCATGACCTGCCTTCGAATCACACCAACCATCTTTCTTTAAATTTTCACCAAATCATTCCCGAAGCAGGGCACTGCCACTCCGCCCATTTCCCTTAAATCCCCCTTCCAATCCTATTTAATTATTTACTAACTTTCAGCCATCCTTTGGCTTACGAAAAGATAGCAGACCACAATCGAATAACGCACAAACATGTGCGAAATGGGAGGGAACGGCTGCAGCGCCCAGCCCCGTTCGAACACTCAATTCCTAATAAACATTTCATCGAACACTCACAATACACTCCAATATATGATTCAATAATTCAATCTACCACTCTACCAAGAACCCCATTCAAGAATCTAAATTTAAATTTAACCAATTAGATTAATTCCGGGAATTAAATTACAAAATCAACTTTAGATTATTATTACCCATGCACAAAATATTAGAACTCCGTAGAAATCATTAGATTACTATAATCTAATCAAGATTTATGAGAAAATCCATTAAAATCCAATAATTCCATTAGAAATTTGTTTTAATCATCCCAAAGTATGAGAAATCATAGATTAAGAATCAAAATCATGTAGAAAATCATTAAAGAACACTTTCTCATCTTGCTTGATGAAAACCCAACTTGAAGATGAACTCCCTATTGATTCCCAACAAGAAAAATATTGAAGATGATGTAGAAATCAAAATCTTTGATCCACAATTGTTTAGAAATAAATGGAGAAGAAATTGAAGTAGAAATAATTAAAAAATCAAGAAAACCCTAAGTTTTGTTTGGAAGAAATTGAGAGAAACTTAAAAATGCCTTTCTCATCTTTTAGAAAATTATAACCATCGACTTCTTTTTGTTAAAAACAAGAGAAAAGGTATATTAAATTATTAATTTTGTAATTTCAATAAAATACTACTTTAACTCCTTTTTACAAAATTGCCACTATTAAAATTTTACAACTCTTGTAATATTATCACTATTTAATTTAATATTAAATCGACTCATTTGAAATTGCCCAACTCAATTTCATCCTTTAACAAACTCATAAAAAATATTTTCCAAAAATATTAGCCACGATAAATTTATCGGAAATCAATTTAATAAACTCAATTTATTTTCTGGAATTAACAAATTAGCTGAAGCCTAACCAAAAATTCCAACTCGATTTCGATAATTCACCTAAATCTTTTAGCCCATTTTTTGGGTGTTACAGCTCCCCCTTAAAAGAAATTCCGTCCTCGAAATTTACGTAAAGGGAACAAAACAAATACAAACCTTCATTCATCCAAAAACTTTCTCAATTACACTTATGCCACATAACTCCTACAAACTCAATCATCCCAATGAGCAACACTTAGTTGCTAGAGACTTAATTAGAAACATCAATCACCAATGGTAAAACCAACAATTACCAACTTTCTCTTAATGGGGTCAAACAAACCATGCCATAAAAATGTAGGAAAATCATCAATTACACGTTCGAGCCCAAAATCATCTCGACACAACATGCCACAAAACTGGTCCTTCTAATCTCCACATAACGTCTATTAAGACTTGATTCAACACACCATTATGAATTATTCTCAAAAACCTCTATCCACAGAGAAACTTAGGAGAAAAATTCAATCACCCATATGATATCGAGTTCCTCATTGTCTTAATCCGCACAAAACTTATATGATTCTCATCCAAAATATCGTCAAACTACAAAAAAATGATTTTAGCTTGCACCAATCCTTTCTAATATCCTACTAGCCCTTTATAAACAATTCTTATCTCAATAATCGTTGCAAGGATCACAACCAATTTCCAAAACTACAACCAACACCAAAGGATTCACTTAACCATACATCAGTGTCAATCCATGAAGACAACTATCTCAATCTAGTCAATTAAACTAATTACGGGACCAAACTTGTAAAACTGATTTCTAACTTATTATCAACTAATAAGAAACCATTAGTACCCAATAAAAAAGTACTAGGTTAAACAACCTAACCATAATTTGTTCTTGAAACCATTTCAACCCAATTTAAACCCAATTAAAATCGTTTTAACTACAAATGATATAATAGATTAAGGACACAAAGTGTATGGAATGTCAATAGGAAACCATAGCTCACCTTGCTCGATAGGAGTACAACCAAAATGAGCTTCCCCTTGTATTCCAATGTGAAAATCATTGTTGATCAAAATCTACCGATTTACTTAAGTTTTAAAAAATTATTTGAATGAAAAATAGATTAGAAACAAAATTGGAAAATTAATTGATCATTGAAAACATTTTAGGAAAGTAAAAAATACAAAAACAATATTTTTATTTTAAAACAAAATTTAGAAAACCCATGTTTTAAAGAAAATGTTAAACATCGATAGTAGTTTTTTTTTTTAAATAAAAGAAAATTGAGTTGTTAAAATACAAAAAAAGGTGAAAGAGTCACAAAAATCACTTTCTTATTTGATAAACCAATTAAATAGCCTTCCAAAAATTAATTCACAAAAATCACTTTAAAACTAATTTGTCTCTTTTTCTTCTTAAAAAGTTATCAAAAACATAATTATTGTTATTTGATAAACCAATTAAATAACCTTCCAAAATATTAGTCATGTCCAATTTACCATATTCCTTTGGAAACACACTCGTTTATTATCCTAGAATTATCCAACTAACTGAGCCCAAGCTACGACCATGAACGGAATCCATCAAACGTCCAATTCAACAAAACATCTTTTGCTGCAACCTCACTAACGGTGCAACAATCTTAAAAGATTCCTTCATGAATTTCAATCACAAACAACTAAACCCAGAAATAACCCGGTACTTCTGACACCAACCTTGATTGCTTCAAATCTAGCACAACTCTAACTTCCAAGAATCACCTTCAACACCTTCTATAACCTATGAGACCTCATAAAACCTCCTCGCTAAAGCTATAATACATCATTACCTCATTAGCCTCTAAAAAGTCATCAGTAAGTGTGAACATATGTATGCATGATTACTTATATGCCCTCAAAGATGTCTATGTATATGTATACAAAACCTCTAATGTTATGCTCAAATGTATGCATGTACGGACATGTATTTTTATATATATATATAAGTGTTTTTGTAATGTGCATAATAATTCACACTTACTAACAACATTTTCAGACCAAACTTACACAACCTAACCACATCCCTAGAACACCTCATTCAACTTTGCCAAGACTCGCACCTACCCAATTATGAAACAAACACTTCGCTACAAAAGCCTATTAGCAAATCTTGATTTTAGTCAAGATTCATCTCGACACCAATGTAAACGAAAATACAACCACCTTTGTTATTCACAAAACTAAGTATTCACATAGGATACTAATCTATTGCAACCTCAAATGTCACTAGTGCATTCGAGTCTATACAACATAACTATAACCCATACCAACCAACGGTCCTAAACACCATTCTCATTAACAACCACCTCGATGCTCCTGAAAAAAGAACTTCCGATCAAACCTATCTACGAATTAACCATTTTTACAATTACACTCTCAACTCATGCATTTCCTTAATGCTCGCCAACATGATACAAAAAGGATTTGGATCCGTACCAAGGTACGTCTTAATATCAAACTTAACTTTGCAAACATAGAACAATCAAAACATTTCAAGAAAAGATTCTCAAACAACACAAACTTTTAGAGTCCAAACATCTTCAACCCTAGATCTATTCACATAAGCCAAGATAACTTTACATCATAAATATCGACATCCTTTCAGCCTCATTAGCCATAACCACATCAACCATAATTTTTTCCATACCATACAAATCTCTACTAAGAGATCAACTTTAATCTTTAAAACTTCATAACTTTCAAAATTAACCATCGCTCGGTGTTCCAACACCCGATCATCTTAAAAAATAGCATCATAGCCAAATTCTTCCACGAACACCTTTGACATAATTCAACTAACTACCATGGTCTTACCAAGAGCACTCCAAAACAAATATTCTCAAAATGGAAATTTTGTCGTAATTATCCAAAGCATGGCCTCTTCCGGTTGATATGTATAACTAAATGAAGCATGAAACCTCCAAACGGTGCAATATTAAATGAAAAACAGATTTCTCAACCTTTCCATTATCAAAATACAAATCCCATGCTTCCGCTGCGCATTCTAATTTCCAAAGATAAAAATCAATCCAATGTCTTATGCACATTTTATACCTTGACCACCCTCATGGAAATGATGTTAGGGACATTATCAAGTTCTCCTTAACAACCAACATTACTGGTTAGGTTTCGATCCTAAACATCAACTTTCTTTCCTGACACATACATCATAACCTTATCAACTTAAACACTTTAAAATTCTCATTAAAATCTCGGTCGAAGCTTTATCAAGCAAAACTTGAGCATACCTTACAGATCTTAATTTTACCAGCAAACTTACAACACCTTACGGTATACCCACTTCCATTTACATCACTACACTAACTTGTTGTCTTCAAAATCCATATCATTAACATCGATGGTAATAACTTCTTTAATATTCGAAGTAGTGGGCCAACGCCACCTATAAACATACGAACAAGGATAACGTCACTCAAGTTTGAAGACCACTTTTAACAATTCTCGATCGAGGATCAAGTCAACTCAAGATCGAAAACTATCTCTCTTATACTATTGATAACCCAAACAACGCTTACTAAGCTCGTAAGTAACTACTAAATAATTCATTTCTTATTTAAAATCAATTTCATTACAGGTGTTTAAACTTGACAATTGGAGCGTAGGCTCGACAAGTGATCCAAGCAAACCTGCAAAAACCATTTCAATAACATTAGTAACAAGCAATGTGTTCCCAATTAACCCCCCAACATAAGCAATTAGCAACATGTGCACATACGAATACATTGATCAATTTCTCAAAATAATCAGATTAAACTCTATTCGTCCGAGATTGTGAAACTCAAGCTCCAATCATATATATAAACAACCCATCAAAAAATAATTTAAAAAACAAAACCCAACAATCATCAACCTAGCTTTGATACAAACAAATGTAACCCTCTTGACCTGGCCTAGTCGTTAGACCCGAACCAAGAATATCACATTAGGTTTACCAAAGTAAACCCAAAACGACTTACTCAAATAACCGTCCATTTTTTTACCTTGTTACTTATCCAGATGCTCTACCAAGACTTAAGGCATTCATACAAGCAGCGGTTCAATTTTCATTCGAAACAAACATCGAAAAGGCATTCAATTGCAAACTCAAGCATTTTAGGGACTAAAATACAAATCCAAATAATTACAAGGACTTATATAAGTTTCAGGATATCAATATTTAATTAGTTATATTTCATGCTAGCATACCAATTTTCAACTCAAACGGATCACAATAAGGCATCCAATTTAATAAAATACAAATTAAAGATTAAATTGTAAAACTACAAAAATACAAGGACCAACTCATTTCCAGAAGCATCATACTACAATTAGCTATATTATAAGCATGTTTGCAAAATCTCAGGTCAATCGGACATTAATTACTTATTTAATTAGTGCATATAAATACGATGCTTAAATGCAAAGAATCTAAACTTGGTAAAACTCATTAACTGAACATATCCAACATACATAAAAACAACGTAGGCATGCTCCTAAAAATTATACCATCATAAAACATAAATTCCCAATTAATTACATGTCATAGACCGATACAATTCATATTCATACAAATAATCTAGAGGCATGCTTCCTAACAATATAAAGCATTATCCGACAAGCACCAAATGGTCGAGACTTCAAGCATAGACTATAGATTAATTAAGAAATACAAACACATGGCCAAAAGTACACTTAAAATAAATACGATCCACCCAAACAATATTATTAGACCATTTTAAAACATTAAATCATAACCATCAAGTGTACTTGGCACTACGACATAATCACATCAATTAACGCCATCATCCAATATAATATAATCTCCAACCAAATAATAATATATTGTACAAAAATAACATCCCAATGATTAACCCACATTGCCTTATTAAAAATAATAAAAATGCCATAAACATACTCTTTGATACGCTTGTCTTGGGATCACTCCTTGCCTCGAACCACAACTCTATACTTGTTTAATTCACTGCATTGACGGAAGAAAAGAGAGTTTAAGCATATAATGCCTAGCGAGTACGCTCAAAACGAATAAAACGCCAATGCATTTTACAAATCAAAACCCTTTATTGGAAACTCATATTAAAGCTAGTCAAACTCACCATTCAAAAACATTTAAATAAAACATGCTTAATTAAGCCAAAGCAATTTTCCAACAAATTTGTAGAACATGCCTCACATACTAAACCTTATGCACAAAAGCTCTTTTTGAATCATGCATAATAATCATATGCAACCATTGATTTCAAATACAAAGTATTTTAAACCATATGCAAAACGTGTATCATGGATCTCATGCATAATCCTATATGCAAACCTCAATTTAAGCCTTCACATGCTT
Source organism: Hibiscus mutabilis (assembly GCA_019671005.1). NCBI lineage: Eukaryota > Viridiplantae > Streptophyta > Magnoliopsida > Malvales > Malvaceae > Hibiscus > Hibiscus mutabilis. Next base: position 13,771,048 of record CM033746.1, on the reverse strand, counting down.
ATTCTTTCAATAGCAAAGCTTAAAGAGCATAACATGTATAAATCACATTACACAAAACATAATTCATCCATCATGATACATTAGTTCATATATTGGCATTAAAGTGACCCAAAACCAAAACTTTCCATTTGTAAAAAAAACACATCGGATACACGGATTTCACAAGTGGTTCCTTAGACCACTTAAACATACATCTCTAACATGAGCAAACGGCATAATTAACCCCTCGATGGTTATGATGTAATAATACCTACAATAGGAGCAAACGGTACAACTAACCCCTTGACCATTGTGGTATGCAATCCAGCGGCAGGAGAATACGACACAATTAAGCCATCGAACCGTTGCGGTTCCCATGGTGGAGAAAACGGAACAATTAACCCCTCAACACACATAAGGTGACTTTTTCTAGTGCACTTTAAACCCTATGGCATGCCAACTATTTCCGATAATATTTAATCATTTTCACTTGCCAATATATTCCATTTTAAACATGTTACCTTGTTTTTCATATACAATATTTAAACCAATTTCCAATGTAATAAACCATGTTTAAAACAACTTACACATTCCTTTCGGAAACGATTTATCTAAACTCATAAGAATTCATGTACATAACCATTTCTAATTGCATTTCATATGAAAATCATGCATATAAACAGTAGGTAACAAATCTTGCACTGCAATCAAATCTTGCTTTAAACCAACACATGTAAATCAAAAGCTCATATCAAACCGATATACAAATGCAAAAATAGAGAAAACTTACTTCAAAGCTTATCTAAGCTTGCTAGGCTTTAACTAAACCCCCAAAACCATAATTCAAACCATTTTATAGTACCAAAACACATTTGCTCTCACCAACTTGCTACCGTCTCGATGCCAATGCCTTGGCGCCAACGCTATTGTCCAAACATTTGCCATCTTCCACAAGAAAATACAAAGGTCAATATAAATTGGACCACACCAAAATAACCACTTTATAAAAATACCTCTCCACACTCAAACTTATACACAATACCATGCCCTGCCTACGAATCGCACCAACCATCTTTCTTTAAATTTTCACCAAATCATTCTCGAAGCAGGGCACTTCCACTCTTCCCATTTCCCTTAAATCCCCTTTCCAATCCTATTTAATTATTTACTAACTTTCAGCCATCCCTTGGCTTACGAAAGGATAGCAGACCACAATCGAATAACGCACAAACCTTTACGAAATGGGAGTGAACGACAGTAGCGTCCAGCCCCGTTCGAACACTCGATTCCTATTAAACATTTCAGTGAACACTTACAATACACTCCAATATATGATTCAATAGTTCAATATACCACTCTACCAAGACCCCATTCAAGAATCTAAATTTAAATTTAACCAATTAGATTAATTCTAGGAATTAAATTACAAAATAAACATTAGATTATTATTACCCATGCACAAAACATTAGAACTCCATAGAAATCATTAGATTACTATAATCTAATCAAGATTTATGAGAAAATCCATTAAAATCCAATAATTCCATTAGAAATTTGTTTTAATTATCCCAAAGTATGAGAAATCCTAGATTAAGAATCAAAATCGTGTAGAAAATCATTAAAGAATATTTTCTCACCTTGCTTGATGAAAAACCAACTTGAAGATGAACTCCCCTCCTGATTCCCAACAAGAAAAATAGTGAAGATGATGTAGAAATCAAAATCCTTGATCCACAGTTGTTTAGAAATAAATGGAGAAGAAATTGAAGTAGAAATAATTAAAAAATCAAGAAAACCCTAAGTTTTGTTTGGAAGAAAAATGAGAGAAACTTAGAAATGTCTTTTTCATCTTTTAGAAAATTATAACCGTCAACTTCTTTTTGTTAAAGACAATAGAAAAGATGTACTTAATCATTAATTTTGTAATTTCAATAATATACCACTTTAACCCCTTTTTACAAAATCGTCACTATTAAAATTTTACAACTCTTGTAATATTATCACTATTTAATTTAATATTAAATCGACTCATTTAAAATTTCCCTACTCAATTTCATCATTTAACAAACTCATAAAAATATTTTCCAAAAATATTAGCCACGATAAATTTATCAAAAATCAATTTAATAAACCCAATTTATTTTTCGGAATTAATTAATTAGTTGTAGCCTAACAAAAAATTCCAACCCGATTCTGATAATTCACCCAAATCTTTTAGTCTATTTTATGGGGTATTACAGGCCTAGTAATAAATCTACTATAGGTACTAAATGGGTTTATAGAAATACACTAGATGAGAGTGTTAACATAGTGAGAAACAAGGCTAGGCTTGTTGCTCAAGGTTACAGTCAAGAAGAAGGATTGATTTTGATGAAACCTATGAACCCGTAGCTAGAATGGAAGCTATTAGAATGTTGCTTGCATTTGCATGTTTCAAGCTTTTTCAAATGGATGTTAAAAGTATTTTTCTAAATGGCTTTATAATTGAAGAAGTGTATGTAGAACAACCACCCAATTTTGAATATCCAAAATATCCAAACCATGTTTTTAAACTTCAAAAAGCTTTATATGATTTGAAACAAGCTCCTAGAGCTTGGTACGAAAGATTGTCAAATTTTTTAATAGAAAAAGATTTTGACAAAGGGAAGGATGATACTACACTTTTTATAAAAAGAAAAGGCAAGGATATTTTAGTAGTTCAAATTTATGTTGATGATATTATTTTTGGTTCTACTAATGAATCTCTTTGCCAAGATTTTGCTAAGTTAATGCACAATGAGTTTGAAATGAGCATGATGGGAGAGCACTCATTCTTCTTAGGACTCCAAATCAAACAAAAGAATGATGACATCTTCATCAATCAAGCGAAGTACATCAAAAATATGCTCAAGAAGTTTGGCTTAGAGAATGTGAAGCCTCAAGCCACTCCAATGAGCTCATATACAGAGCTTGAAAAAGATGGAGGTAAATGTGTTGATCTTAAGCTTTATAGATCTATGATAGGATCTTTGCTTTATCTTACCACAAGTAGACCGGATATCATGTTTAGTGTTTGCTTGTGTGCTAGATTTCAAGCTAGTCCTAGAGAATCACATCTACAAGTCCTTAAGAGAATCTTTAGATACCTTAGATACACCTCTTGTTTAGGTCTTTGGTATCCTAGAGACTCGTCCTTTAGCTTGCATGCTTATTCGGATGCGGATTATGGAGGCTGTAAGATAGATAGAAAGATTACCTCCGGTACTTGTTGATTCCTAGGTAACATGCTTATCTCATGGTTTTCTAAGAAGCGAAATAGTGTAGTGCTATCTACCACTGAGGCAGAATATATTTCGACCGGTAGTTGTTGTGCTCAAGCCCTTTGGATGAAGCAAAAACTCTTAGATTATGGAATTGATGTAGTTACCATCCTTTTAAAGTGTGACAATACTATTGCAATTTGTCTCACTAAAAATCCCATCCAACATTCTAGAACCAAGCATATAGAAATAAGACATCATTTTATTAAAGATCATGTCTTAAAAAATGATGTTGTTTTAGAGTATGTAGATGCCTTGCACCAATTAGTGGATATCTTTACCAAACCTTTAGATAAATAGCGTTTTTGGTCTCTTAGGAAAGAATTAGGGCTTACTAGCCTTTCTTGAACCTTAGAGCCTTGCTTTGATCCTAAATCTTGCTTGAATTCGGCTGATATTCATGTTTGTGTGATCATGTTCCTATATGCATCTATTCATGTTGTTAGGGGGAGTATGTATTTGTTTTTGCTCATTCATGTTGCTCTCATATCATAATCATGCATATCGATTCAAGTAAAATTAAATTTTTGGGTCCTTTGCAGCCAAATCTGTCAAATTTGGTCAAAGGGTATTGATACGAGGTTTGTCGTATCGATAAAGGGTATCAAGGGCAGCATTTCGGCATAGAATTATTTGTACCGGTACGAGTCGAGGATCGGTATGAGGGTACACCGTACCGGTACGCGGTTTTGGTATACACTTTATGCGTATCAGTACGCATATCCGCTTGAGCCATAAATAGGAGTTTCCTTATTCAAATTAAACACAACTTTTTCCCTTCAAAACCCTAGCCGAAAACTATATTTAAACTCTCCAAATTTCTCAATTTTTCATCAAAATTTATCAAATCTCTTTGGGGGGTTTTGATTTCAACAACAAACCCAAGCTTTGATCATCAAGCTTTGTGCAAAACATCCCCTTATTCATCCATTCATCCATATTAAAGGTAAAAACCTATTTTTCTTACTAATTCGAATTACTTTATATTTGTATAGGTTTTAGATGTGATTTTTGTATATCCAGGATGTATATATCCTTGTTATAAAAAAAATTACAAAACTTTATCAAAACTGAAATTTTTTTGTTCGAATATATAATTATACTCGTATATTTGATTTTCCAGTTTTAAAGTTATAAAAAAATCTTTATATTTGTATATGATTTTAAACTATAAAATATAGATTTTTGTACTACCTTGGTCATTGGATTAAATTTGATGTGTTTGCATACATATGTTTTTGTGGTTTGATTTTTTTTTGTAGGTTTTTAACCATGCCTCCTAAAAATAGATCTATAAAAGATTTTAGTGCTAGTTCTTTCAATCCTGATAACAATGGATACAAACCCAATCTTGACCAACTTTTTATCCACTGTTTTAATGAACCGAAATATCCTAATGCTATGGAGTATTTCAAACAATTTCAAACTTTTAAAATTCGTCGTGAGCGAGTTGTTAATTTTGCCTGTATGTGATCCGATGACTTTAAATTCAAATATCTTGATTTGATAACGCAATGGAAGTTTATGAATTTTTTAAACTTACCCAGCATTCTTTACAAAAACCTTGTTCGTATTTTCTACTCAAATGCCCGGTGTATTTTAAATAGAGAAAAAAAACGAAACCATAGTCATTTAATCTTATCTTATGAGAAAAGTTTTTACTCTTGATTCAACAAAAAATGTTGATCTTTTGGGGATGGAAGACGTAGGTATAGATGATGAAAACTCTTTTCCTTAAACTTATAGTGGCTCAGTGACCGTTTTAGATGCCCATGAGCGTTTCCTCTATTTTCTCATTACTTGGTGGTTTCGACCATCCGGTGGCAAGTGGTCCACTATTCGTATGCTGGATGACTTTTGGCTTCACTATTTCTGTGAGAGAAAATGCCCAAACCTTGTCTAAATCATGTTCGTCGAGTTGGTACATATAGTCAACAGTCGTCATACCACCCTTGTCACTTCCTTCACCTATGGCACCGCTCTTAGCTTTATCTTCCACAAGCTTGAGATCGATTTCTCTCTTGACCTTGGAGTGCCTCTCACTGATCATGTTGATGATAAATCTCTCAGAAGGCCAACTTTACCTTTTACAATTGATAATGGGTTCGGAATGCCAATCTTTTTGGTGATGTTCCCGTAAATGTTGATGAGGATGTTCCCGTTGCTCCAGTCGCTCCACCTTCCCTTGATGGGAAGTTTTCTACCATGGATACATGGTTTGATTCTATCGACACTCGCTTGACTTCTATGGATGCTAGAGTGACCTCCAATGAGCATCGTGTAGACTCCATGGACATGACCCTTACTGTTTTTCATACCAAATGGCGTGGACATGCTCTTGGAGATAATGATGAGAATGAGGAAGACGAAGACGAGGATGAAGATGATGCGATCGACTCTTAGGCTTTGCATTCCATCTCGTATCATATCATATTAGGATTTGAGTTTATGCACCTTTGTTCTATTTGATATTTCCTATGACTCTATGATTTATGCTTTGGTTTATTTTTTGTTGGATATTATGTTTTGGATTTTAATGCTTTGAATTTATAATATTTATGTTGTTTAATTATCTTTGGAGTTATATTACTTTATACTTGTGTTTATTTTCCCTATTGATTTTGGTTTAACAAAAAGGGGGGAGAAGTGGGATATAAATTTTTCAAAGGTTTTAAAAAAAAACTTGCTTTTAGCCTTAAAGAAAGGGGACTGAACTAAAAAATTATTTTGGTTTTGTTATATCAAAAAGGGGAGATTGTTAAACCTATATTTGATTTTGATATAACAAGGACTATTTTGTAAAAAGGAATAAATTTTTAAAGTACTCAATTTACTCACTAAATTGACAGACATTCAAACTTAAACTTTTCCTAAGACAAAATTTAAATCCCCAAAGATTTTCTAAGTGTTTTGGTACTCAAAATAACCAATTTGGTAACTGAGTATTGATACGGCCTATGGCATATCGATACGGTTTTTCGTTACTGGAAAGCTAATTTGTGCATAATGGCTACAAGGTACCAATACGGCTATGTACGTATCGGTACGCCATTTTGAAATTGGAAACCAAATTGCATAAAAGTATCGGTACGACTTATAGCGTACCAGTACGGTGGTTAAATAATTTCCAAATCTTTTCATTTATTATTCGACTGTTGCCTTGTTAGTTTTTATTGGAACCATATTTTTTGAAAAACGGTTACCCGTACTGATGCACCTAGGGGCGTATCGATACGGTCTTTTTGTTAGCGATAGTGCCCTAAGGCCTATTGTGTGGACATGATATTTTGATCATTGAATTTATCATTATGATAAATTTGCATGCTTTTGTATCCTTAAATATTATTATTCTAAATATCCCTAATCAGTTATTATTGTGGGAACAATAATAAGATAAGATTAGTATGAAGTTTGATAGATATTCATAAGATGAATATGTGAATGAGATTCAAATCAAATTCATATATGTATTTGTTGAGAACAAATATTAGGATCGACTCGTAGGGAGAATAATACATGGATTAAAGTTATACATTAATCTTCAAACAGTTATGACATTAAATCGTTAGACCTGAAATTGTTGCGGTTCTCAACTTGGAAACTATTATGTTTTGACATATTCAAATTTCGTTTTTAATCGGATGATTATAAAGGTTATGCTTGAACATAATAAGGAATCATGTAGTGAGATGTGAGTGATTAAGATGGAATTTATCCCTCTTAATATAAGAGAGATATCTTTGGGCCCCTCGATGATTGAGACTGAGAAATGCATAGGTGTGCTCAAATGAGTTGATAGAGGTCAATGTCATTTGTTTAATCAGTTTAATTGGGCATCGAGGAACTAAAGATAGAACGATATAAGGTTAACATTTTCCATGCCTTATATTCTATCAAGATATCGTGAGATAAAAGGATTATGACATAAATTGAATTAAGGTTGTCTCTGATTATGAGTTTTTCATTTAACTTGGGTAGTCATAATTAGGGGTGAGCAAAACTCGACTTGACTCGAAAAAACCGAATAACTCGACTCGAGGCGAAAATACCCGACTCATCTTGACTCGACTCGAAATTTCATAAACTTGATTCGACTCGAAAACTTTCAAATAAAGTTCGAGTTGTAAAATAGAAACTCGAATAAATCAAAATTTTTAGTAATTAATGGATTTATTTTTAAGTTCGAGATGAGTCCCTCAATTTTTTATTATATATATACCGATATATAAAAATATGAAGAAATATTGCAACTTATGAAAAAATATGAAGAAATATATATATATATATATGCATATCTTATAAGATTAGAAAAAGTGATTTAAATTGGAATCAAATCGTACTATAACATGATAAATAATTACTATTAAATTTTTATAGGAACTCGAAAACTCGACTCGACTCGAATCAAAAAAAATTCAAATAAAGTTTGAGTTGTAAAATATGACGCATCAACTCGAATAACTCGAAATTTTTTGACTCGAATCGACTCGATCGAATGCTCAGCCCTAGTCATAATGTCTTGCTAGAGGCCACTTATGACTTGTAGAATAAAATGTGATTTTATCTACTCCCAACGTTAAATGAACCTATAGGGTCGCACACTAAGAATGGATAAGAATTGTTATGGCTATTTCTCTCAATAATAAATTTAAGATAATGTGATTATTTTAAATTATATTGTTAGAGATTATTTATTCAAATTTAAAAGGTTAAATTTGTAATAGAATATCTTATTTATTTTATTATTTTTTGAAAATAATATAAATAAATAATATCAAATAATCTTATTATCTAGATTTGATTGAATTTAAATTCTTTATTAGATAAGGAATCTATTTTAGAATATATTATTTGTTTATTTTAAATAAATAATATTATTAAATAAATCACTTTATCTAGAGTTGGTTGAATTTGAATTCTTTATAAGATAAAAGAATTCATTTTAAATTATAATTTATTTAAAAGGAGTTTTAATTAAATTATAATAGTGAACTCAACCTAACCCTATTCAAGTCATATATATGTGTATGTATGCCAAGGGTTTTGTAGTGATCTAGGTTTTTCGAAAATAGCCACCAAAACTAAAAAACTAGATTTTCGAAATCTTGACTGGAACTAGCATTCTGGTAGTTGTTAAGTGTTCAAAAGTACTATTTTTATTACCCTTTTTACTCATATTATTGTTAAACTTAGGCTCATATTAGTTTCATAATTAGTCATTCATGCATTAATTCATGTTTCTTTCCACCGTTGAGCTTGTTTACATAACTTGGTGATTTTTGTGGAAAAAGATACGGCTTTGGTGTGTTTTTGTGTGTGTGTAGAATCACTTGCCTAAACAAGGCTAGAACCAGTTGCCAAGGCAGTGCATGAAGGAGATGCTGACGCAGTTGCCAGGGTAATGCATGAAGGAGATACCGAGCTAGTTGCCAGGGCAATTGTCGATAAGGGATAAGATGATATGGAGTAAAAATTGATGATTAGATAAACCCAAGATGACGTGGAGCAAAGTTAAATCCCGAAGGAGTTTGATTTCCATGAAGAGGTTAAAGAGAAATTAAATCCCAAGAAGATAGGAGAAGATCAAGAAGGAATTTAAATATAATAAAGAATTATATTCTTTAAAAGTATTTAATTCCAACTTAACTTCCTCTTAAAAAAAAAGACTTTGACCTAGCCCTATAAATTAAGGACCAAGCCGTCAACTCCATGGGGAGAAAAGAGAGATTTCGACAAGAGAGTGAGAGAAATTGGGAGATTTCGACAAGAAGAAGGGAGAGATTTCGACAAAGGCTTCAACCATTCTTCATCTTTACCTTTCTTGTTCAACTAGGTTTATGTTAGGAATTCTTTGTCTTGTGTTTCTTTGGAACCTAGCCATGAACTAAATCTATTTCGCTAAGGTTATTGTGTTTTGTGGCTGTGAGAAACAATTGGATTTTGTTTAGGTAATAAGAGTTTGCACTTTCAATTCAAGGTTTGCTCATTCTTGGTTCTTATTCTTGTTTGCGAGTGAATTGGGAGAGGATCTCGTAACTTCATCTATTTATCTAATATCGGGAGAGTTAGATTCAAGAAATGAATGAGTATGGTCGTTATTCAATCTATTGATGGTGAAGATTAATCCGGCTTAGGAATAAGTTAAGGATTTCAACGACTAAGAGGAGAGCAAGATTGGTTGTTGTTCACCCTTGATTCACGCAGGGATGTATTATCAAGGCATGCACAAATAGCTAGAGTTTCGACTTAGGGATAAGAAGAAACCATTGAAGAACGCTCCATCGAACCTTGAAGTTGCTGCCCAGCCGCCCAAACAGTTGCCCAGGCAACCGTCGATTAGTTGCCAAGGCAACCCCGCTGCGCAAGTTGCCTCGGCAACTGAGTTGCCCTTGCACTCTTTTACCAAGACGATCCAATCGGCTATCACACCTCAACTCACGATAACCTGGCCTATTCTCTCTCATTTGATTACATCTTCTTTTACTTATTTGCTTTCTAGTTTAGTTGTTAGTTAAACTCCTACAATCTTCTACTTGTGTTCTTTTACTTTTTACAGTGCAAGAGATTAGATTCTTGAAGTGGCACCAATCTCATGGGAGACGATATCTTTTAAACTATAACTTGCGACATGTACACTTACACAATTGCGGAGCACTTATTACGCGCAAGAAGTTTTTGGCGTTGTTGTCGGGGATTGGCAATAGCAACTTTGTTTTTATTTTCTTGCACTTTTTATTTTTCTTGCACTTTTTATTTTTCTTTTTATTTTGCATTGGTATATGACCAGGGCGAGACCGATTACACCAGAATATACCTTTGATCCAGAAATCAAACGAACCTTGCAAAGACTCAGACGAAGGTTAAGAGTAGCAATGGCTAATCAAGACGGTAATATGAATCAGGATGTTCCAGTAGGAGGAGTGATTCTTGCACGAAACAAAACTATTCGAGACTATCTTGAAGAAGATCTTGAAGGACTTAATCCAAGAATTGTCACACCTGAAATTGAAGCCGACCACTTTGGGTTGAAACCGGTGATGTTCAATATGATCAACACAATTGGTCAATTTGGCGGCTCAGCAACTGAAGATGCACGACAACATCTTAAATCTTTCCTCGAGATTTGCAATTCATTCAAAATACAAGGAGTCACCCCCGATGTTTTACGACTAAGATTATTCCCCTATTCACTAAGGGATAGGGCGAAAGCATGGTTGAATAGTATTCCTACCGGATCAATAGGATCTTAGATCGATCTTTGTCGTGATTTCCTTGCTCGATTTAATCCTACAAATTTGACCGATAAGCTTCGTAACGAAATTACTTCTTTTCGGTAGGCAGATGATGAAGCCATGTAAGAGGCTTGGGAGCGATATAGAGAACTTCTACACAAATGCCCCCTACACGGATTCCCAGTGTGGAAACAAGTAACAATGTTTTATAACGCTGTGAATACACCAACAAGGATGATGCTAGATGCCTCGGCAAACGGCATACTCCTAGATAAGTCACCGGAGGAAGCAATGCAAATTCTAAATAGGCTTGCTAAGAATGATTATCAATTCCCATCTGCTAGAAGAGGAGAAGTTAGACACCAAGCCACAATACATGAACTGGGATCATCAGACTCAATTTCGGCACAATTGGCCACTCTAACCAAGATGGTCTAGAACATGCAGAAACCAAACAACACACAGGAGGTCAAGGTAATGGATTCCTTTTGTGAGTTATGTGGTGGTAACCATGATTCTTCTGAATGTATGCAGAATCCGGAATCCAGCTTTTATGTGGGGAATTACAACCATAACAACAATGTGAGGTCCAATACATACAATCCAGCTTGGAAGAAGCACCCGAATTTTTCATGGAGTAATCCCAACAATGCTGTAAAGTAGAACAATTAGAATGCACAAGCATTGGGATTCCAGCAGAATATGCCACGGCATCAATTGCCGCAGCAACAATCGACAACATCTAGTTCTTTGGAAAATTCTCTCAATGCTTTTATATTGAAAATTGAATCTTATATGGCTGAGAATAGTAACTTCATAAAAAGAACTGGTGCTTTTATTAACAGGACCGAGATGAGATTGCAAAAACAAGAGGCGGCAATCAAATCATTGGAAAATTAAGTCGGACAATTTGCTCAAAACCTAAATACTAGACCGCAATGAGGTTTACCTAGCTATACTAAAGTCGCAAGAGGAACTGGCTATGAGCAATGTAAGACGATCACCACTAGAAGTGGCCAACAACTTAAAGAGGCTCAAGCTCGCTCATCAAACAAAACTCCACAAAAAGAACAAGACGAACTCAACGGTAAAGCCTCTGCTGAACCAGGAATTGTCGTGGCAACCAGCAATAAGCATGCCTCGGCAACCAACGATAGGCACACTACGGCAACCCAGTTGACGATGCCTCAGCAACTCCAGTTGCCTCGACAATGCCGTCAATCAAGCTCCAGACCAATGAAAGGATTGAAGATATCCAACTTCCACCACCATTCCCACAAAGGTTGAAGCGACAAAAGCAAGAATATCAATTCAAGAAGTTTCTTGATATCCTAAAGTAAGTCCACATCAACTTGCCATTGGTTGAAGCAATTGAACAAATGCCGAACTATGCCAAGTTCCTTAAAGACATTATGTCCAAGAGAACAAGGCTATGAGAGTTTGAAACAGTTGCCGCAATAGAGGAATGCATGGCCATGTTGCACAATCGCATGCCACCCAAGTTGAAGGATCCTAGAAGTTTCACAATACCTTGTTCCATCGGAAGCCACTATGTCGGGAGAGCATTATGTGACCTTGGAGCAAGCATAAACTTGATGCCTAAATCGGTTTTCCAAAAACTAGGAATCGGGAAGGCAAGACCTACAACAGTTATGCTACAGCTAGCCGACAGATCCTATGTGCATCTAGAGGGAAAAATCGAAGACATACTGGTAAAATTTGATAAATTTATTTTTCTTGCTGACTTTATTGTTTTGGTTTGTGAGGCAGATGAACATGTACCTATCATTCTTGGGAGACCCTTCCTAGCAACAAGGAGAACCTTGATCGATGTTGAAAAGGGAGAACTCACAATAAGGGTGAATGACCAGAAAGTTAAACTAAATGTTTTCCAAACACTAAGGCATGTCGATGATCCAGAAGAATGCCCACTTCTTTATGCCACGGTAGAGTTTAACTTCGATGAGGAATCTAGTTGCCTCGGCAACTACATTATCGATCAAAAGGAACCTAAGGAGTATGAAGAATCGATCGATGAGGAACAACAAAAAAAGGCAAATTGGTTAGTCAATCGACCAGGTACATACTTTGAACCATTGGATTACTCAGGTAAGAAAGGTAAACTCGAAAAGCCCTTCATTGAACAACCACCGATTCTTGAGTTGAAACAGTTGTCAGGGCAACTAAAATATGCTTACTTGGGAACCGATAATACATTGCCTGTAATTATTTCCTCTAAGTTACAGCCTGAGCAGGAAAAGAAGCTGATCAAAATGTTGATGCTACACAAGAAGACAATAGGGTAGACAATTACCGACTTGAAGGGAATTAGCCCGGCAGTGTAAATGCACAAGATTTTGTTGGAAGATGATCACAAACCTTTGATTGAGGCCCAGAGGAGACTGAATCATGCCATGAAAGGAGTTATAATGAAAGAAATCATCAAGTGGCTTGACACCGACATCATATACCCTATCTCTGATAGTACATGGGTAAGTCTGGTACAAAGTGTACCGAAAAAATGAGGTGTAACGGTGGTAAGTAATGAAAACAATGAACTCATTCCAACCAGGACTGTGAACGGTTGGAGGATTTGTATGGATTATCGAAAGCTAAACAAATCCACTAGGAAAGATCATTTTCCATTACCCTTTATTGATCTAAACCCTTTTATTGTTTTCTTGATGGTTATTCAGGTTACAATCAAATTGCCATAGCACCAGAAGATCAAGAGAAGACAACCTTCACATGCCCATACGGAACTTATGCTTTTCGAAGGATGCCGTTCGGATTGTGTAATACCCCGGCAACCTTCCAAATATGCATGATGGCACTCTTTTCAGACATGGTCGAAGACTTTCTTGAGATCTTCATGGATGATTTTTCCGTTTTTGGTAATGACTTCGACAGTTGTGTTGGCAAGATGTGAAGAAACCGATTTAGTCCTTAATTGGGAGAACTGTCATTTTATGGTAGATAAAGGAATAGTACTCGGCCACAAGATTTCATCCAAGGGAATTGAAGTAGACAAAGCCAAGGTGGACATGATCGAGAGATTACCCCCACCAAGTTCAGTTAAAGGAATTCGAAGCTTCCTTGGACATGCAGGTTTTTACAGGAGGTTCATTCATAATTTTTCTAAAATTACTAAACCCTTGTGCAATTTGCTTGAACAGGATAAAGTCTTCAATTTTGATTATTCTTGCACTCAAGCATTCGAAACCCTAAAGGAAAAGCTTACCTCGGCACCCATTGTCGTTCCACCCGATTGGACGCTACCTTTTGAGCTCATGTGTGATGCAAGTGATTTTGCGGTAGGAGCAGTCATAGGCCAATGCATAGGTAAGACCTTTCATCTGATATACTATGCTAGTAAAACTCTTAATAGTGCTCAAGTAAATTACACAACAATGGAGAAAGAGTTACTAGCCGTAGTTTTCGCATTTGATAAGTTTCGATCCTATTTGATTGGTACAAGGTAATTGTTCATATGGACCATTCGGCAATTAAGTATCTATTTGCTAAAAAGGATGCCAAACCTCGTTTGATTCATTGGATATTGCTTTTACAAGAGTTTGATATTGAAATTAAGGACAAAAAAGGAACAGAAAATCAAGTGGCCGGTCACTTATCACGCTTAGAACGCAATAGGGAGAAGGACGCAGATTTAGAGATATACGATGCATTCCCGGATGAGCAACTGTTAGTTGCCTCAGCAACCATGGATTCCCACGCCTCGGCAACCCTCGACGCGCACGCCTCGGCAACTCCAGATGTGTATGCCTCGGCAACCATGGAAGTAGTTACCACGGCAACACATACCTCGGCAATACCCTGGTACGCGGATTTAGTTAATTTCCTTGTTTGTGGTATTTTACCTTATGGCCTTACTCACCAAGGAAAGAAGCGGTTCCGCCATGATGCTAAGCATTACTTTTGGGACGAGCCTCTTTTGTTTAAACAATGTGCAGATCAGGTTATACGCTGATGTGTCCCTAAAGAGGAGCAGTAGAATGTACTCCGGCAATGCCATTCTTCACCCTATGGAGGACATTTTAGAGGAACACGTACCGCGGCCAAAGTTTTGCAATCCGGTTTGTATTGGCCAACACTGTACAAAGATGCCCAAGAGTTTTACAAGCAATGTGATCGTTGCCAGAGGATGAGCAATATCTCTAGACGACATGAGATGCCGCTCCAAAACATCATCGAGGTGGAACTATTCAATGTATGGGGGATCGATTTTATGGGACCTTTCACATCTTCATTCAGCAACCTCTACATTCTACTTGCCGTTCACTACGTGTCTAAATGGGTTGAGGCAGCTGCAGTTCCCACCAACGATTCCAAGACCGTCCAACGATTCTTGCAGAAAAATATATTTATACGGTTTGGGATGCCGAGAGAAATTATTAGTGATGAAGGCAAGCACTTTGACAACATACTTATTGCCAAGATGTTGCAACGCTTCGGCGTGTCACACAAAATTGCCACGGCATATCACCCACAAACCAATGGGCAAGCAGAAATTTCCAACCGAGAATTGAAGGGTATACTCGAGAAAGTTGTAAATCCCTCTATGAAGGATTGGTCAGTAAGACTAGATGATGCACTTTGGGCATATCGCACTGCATTCAAAACACCCTTAGGTATGTCTCCTTTCCGACTTGTCTATGGCAAAACATGCCAACTACCGGTGGAAATCGAACACAAGGCATATTGGGCAATCAAGACCGTGAATATGGATTGGGAAAATGCCGGGCAAAAGCGTTTGTTAGACCTCAACAAGATAGAAGAATTTCGTGCACTCGCCTATAACAATGCACAAATCTACAAGGAGAAACAAAGCATTGGCATGACAAGAAACTATTGCCGCGGCAATTCATGCCAGGGCAACTAGTTCTCTTATTCAATTCTCGGCTGAAACTTTTTCCCGAGAAAACTGAAATCAAGATGGTCGGGACCATTCGAAGTTGTCAAATCGTTCTCCCATGGTGCCGTGATAATCAAGTCCATCACTGACGAACATGAATTCAAAGTCAACGGACAAAGATTGAAGCACTACAACGGTGCCCATGTGGAACGTAACAAAGAAGTGGTCACCTTAGGAGATGCATGATCATGCTCTCCTTTCGATATTTTCTTTTTATTTTTATTTTTTTACGAACTATTTAATTTTTTATTTATTAATTTTGGTTATTTTTGCTTTTTAGGATAGATTTATTTATTTTCTTTAAGGTTAAGACTACATCTTTCTTTCATATTTATCTTTTAAGTTTAAGAATTTCTTTGCACATCTTTATTTATTTTCTTTTATTAGTTTATCTTTAATTTTAATCCTTATTTTATTTATTTTTGAATTGAAGGAAAATAGTTCAAGATAAAGAGGAATTTGATTCAAGAAGGAAACTTCTTCAACAAAGAAATTAATGGGCTAAATCTAAGGCTTATATTAAGCCTCTAATTTACCCTAAATAAACCCTACATAACCGACCAAACCCTTCTCCTTCCCTAAATTCCCTAGCCATCCCCTTCCCCCAATCAAAACCCTTATTTTTTTCTCTTTACAATTAACCGCACCCACCATATTTACCACCTATCTTTTCTATTTAACCCATCACCCTTAACTTCCAAGAAACCTATTCCTACTTTTCATCTTGCAACTCTTTATTTTCTTTTGATTTCTTTTTTTTTGTTTCTACCAAACTCACAACCAAGATCATCCATGGCATCCAAAATTGAATATTTGGTTCATCCAAGTTCCTCCAAAGAACCAAGATACAAGAAGTTTGCTACACCAGTGGTTCAAGAAAGATTTCACTCCAAGTTTGAAAGCCGGAAGATATGTGAAGAACAAGGCTTTGAATACTCCAACTCTCATCGAGATTTCAGCCTTGAACCATTCATCTTCGAAAGTATTGCACATCAAAAGTGGAAAATATTTTGCCATCAATCAGAACTGGGTAACATTTCATGGGTAAGAGAATTCTATGCTCACTCACCTAACCTGGATAATCCTTATGTTTTTGTTCGTGACAAGGCTATACTCATAAGCCCCGAAAACATCAACACCTTTTACGGGCTCTACATTCAGAAGGACGAGCATCAAGCCTTTGTTGATCAACTCACGCCCAAGCAACTCGACAAGGTGCTTTAAGAACTCACTCTATCAGGAACTCATTGGAACAACGGTAAATACAACGGTAAATTCCCTTCGGCTTAAGCCCGAGGCAAAATTATGGAATAAGTTTGTTAAAACTTATTTAATGCCCACAACACACAATACCACCGTTGATACACCTCATCTTTTGCTCATACATTCTATCTTGCATAATCGCATTATTAACATTGGAAAAATTATTTGTGATGAGATTTTTGTATGTAGCACAAAAGACAAGGGTTCTCTTTTCTTCCCTTGCTTAATTTCAAATCTTTGCAAGAAGATGCATGTCCCAAGTGAGTCCACTAATGAAAAGGCCCTACCAAAGTCCGGTTGGAATCGAGCACAAATTTGAAAGCTAATAGGAGAGGCACCGGTAAAATCCCCAATGCCTCCAATTGCCGCGGCAACTCCTGCCGCCTCAGTTACTCCTAATGCTCAAACAACTAATGCCCAGGCAACTCAGACAGCAACCCTGGGACAACTTGAAGCATTCTTACAACCGTTGGCGAACCACCTTAGGAA
Source organism: Hibiscus mutabilis (assembly GCA_019671005.1). NCBI lineage: Eukaryota > Viridiplantae > Streptophyta > Magnoliopsida > Malvales > Malvaceae > Hibiscus > Hibiscus mutabilis. Next base: position 13,753,853 of record CM033746.1, on the reverse strand, counting down.
AATTAAAGACCGGCAATTAACGTTCATGCAGTACATGAAGGATCAAAACAATGCCATCACCCAAGTTATCTTGGAAAAGTACCCAGACAACCGCGTGCAGTTCCCCATCTTTCCTGCCGAAATCTTTGCCACGGCAACCAATGAAATAGTTGCCACGGTAACCGCAACAGATGATGCCGCGGCAACCTACACTGCGCCTACCCAAGCAGTTGCCACGACAACCAACACTAAAGATGTCGTGGTAAACAAAGCTAAAGACGCCCCGGTAACCACTGCAAAAGCCAAAGGTAAAGCACTTATGCCTGAATCAACTCGTACTGAATCATTGTCTGTTTTTCAAATTTGGACGAGTCCTCTATTGAACCAACAAAGACCGCACCAATCGAATCCTCCAAGCCCAAGCGAAAAGCTAATGACATTGATGAAGAGGACGATGAGGATAACCCCGTACGAGGATCGATTCCACCATCGGCAACAAGGAAGCAACCACCGCGTTCAAGCAAAAGAATCAAGACACCGACCAAAAGGAAACTAATCATCCATGATGACAAACTCTCAAAGTAAGTCCTCGTTTGAATTTTACTTTTCTTTATTTTTCTTTTTCTTTTTCTTTTTTGCATGCATTGAGGACAATGCCTCACTCGAGTTTGGGGGGATTGTTATTAGTTAGTTACCATGTTTAGTTGCATTCATCTTAAGTATTGCATTTAGGATACATAAATTGCTTGTCATACCTTTAGTTGGAACAAGAATTGCCTAGATTTGATGAATATCCGATGATGACTTTGCCAATGTACTTAATTGATAGAACTTTTTATTCTAAGAGAAACATGGAAACACTTAGAATCGTACTATGATGCAAAACTTGATGAAACACTGTGTGGCTTGATTGATTTAAGGAATCCTAGTAAACTTAGGTTGATAGTTAAAAAGTTGGGGGATTAGAATAAAAATTGGATGAATACTAGAGGTGCCCGAAATTGGCTCTAGTATGTGATAAAAATTGATCGCTAGAGGTGCCCGAAATTGGCTCTAGTATGTGCTAAAAATTGATCTCTAGAGGTGCCCGAAATCGGCTCTAGTCGAATAAAATAATTAACTTAAGAAAACTAAAAACAAAACACTAGAGGTGCCTGAAATCGGCTCTAGTTAAAACATGTTAAAAGAACCCAAAGAAGTAATTTGAAAACCTCTTGTTTACATAGAATCCGAAAAATCAACTTGCACACAACTCCGCACACACTCACAACCATTATATTTTGATTCCGAGTAACTCCTAAGTTTTTCGAAAAATGAAAAGCCAATCATACTTCGTGCCACGATTCTTAGAATTGAAATCAAGTTCAAATCTAAGTTTGTGAAAATTAAAGTCTTGGCGGGTAATTATTAGTTTGCATTGCTTGAGGACAAGTAATAGTTCGAGTTTGGGGGTGTGTTAAGTGTTCAAAAGTACTATTTTTATTACCCTTTTTACTCATATTATTGTTAGACTTACACTCATATTAGTTTCATAATTAGTCATTCATGCATTAATTCATGTTTCTTTCCACCGTTGAGCTTGATTACATAACTTGGTGATTTTTGTGGAAAAAGATACTACTTTGGTGTATTTTTGTGTGTGCAGAATCACTTGCCTAAACAAGGCTAGAACCAGTTGCCAGGGTAGTGCATGAAGGAGATGCCGACGCAGTTGCCAGGGCAATGCATAAAAGAGATGTCGAGCTAGTTGTCAGGGCAATTGTCGATAAGGGATAAGATGATATGGCAGTCAAAATTGATGACTAGATAAACCCAAGATGACGTGGAGCAAAGTTAAATCCCAAAGGAGTTTGATTTCCATGAAGAGGTTAAAGAGAAATTAAATCCCAAGAAGATAGGAGAAGGTCTGGAAGGAATTTAAATATAATAACGACTTATATTCTTTAAAAGTATTTAATTCCAACATAACTTCCTCCTCAAAAAAAGACTTTGACCTAGCCCTATAAATTGAGGACCAAGCCGTCAACTCCATGAGGAGCAATGAGAGATTTCGACAAGAGAGGGAGAGCAATTAGGAGATTTCGACAAAAAGGAGGGAGAGATTTCGACAAAGGCTTCAATCATTCTTCATCTTTTTCTTTCTTGTTCAATTAGGTTTATGTTAGGAATTCTTTGTCTTGTGTTTCTTTGGAACCTAGCCATGAACTAAATCTATTTGGCTAAGGTTATTATGTTTTGTGGTTGTGAGAAACAATTGGATTTTGTTTAGGTAATAAGAGTTTGCACTTTCAATTCAAGGTTTACTCATTCTTGGTTCTTATTCTTGTGTGCGAGTGAATTGGGAGAGGATCTCGTAACTTCATCTATTTATCTAATATCGGGAGAGTTAGATTCAAGAAACGAATAAGTATGGTCTTTATTCAATCTATTGATGGTGAAGATTAATCCGGCTTAGGAATAAGTTAAGGATTTCAACGGCTAAGAGGAACGCAAGATTGGTTGTTATTCACCCTTGATTCACGCAGGGATGTATTATCAAGGCATGCACAAATAGAGTTTCAACTTAGGGATAAGAAGAAACCATTGAAGAATGCTCCGCCGAACCTTGAAGTTGCTGCCCAGCCGCCCAAACTGTTGCCCAGCCAGTTGCACAGGCAACCGTCGATTAGTTGCCAAGGTAACCCCACTGCGCAAGTTGCCACGGCAACTGAGTTGCCCTTGCACTCTTTTACCAAGACGATCCAATCGGCTATCACACCTCAACTCACAATAACCTGGCCTATTCTTTCTCATTTGATTACATCTTCTTTTACTTATTTGCTTTCTAGTTTAGTTGTTAGTTAAACTCCTACAATCTTCTACTTGTGTTCTTTTACTTTTTACAGTGCAAGAGATTATATTCTTGAAGTGGCACCAATCTCTGTGGAGACGATATCTTTTATACTATAACTTGCGACGTGTACACTTGCACAATTGCGGAGCACTTATTACGCGCAACAATAGCCATTCGTCTATTCGCGTGTGGATACTTATAGAGGTCGGTCGTCTTTCAGAAAGGCAGCGTCTTAACACAACCGGATTCTTGAATCATAAATCAAGGTAATTTTTTATTTCTTCTTCGTATATTAATATGATTGCATAAGATCCTGGAAATTTTTCATAGGGTATTTTTTCGCCGCGTTTATTTGCCTGATTAGATCAGTTTATTTCCTATGAAACCCAACACTTTTAACCAAAACTTCCAAGGATTCTAATGAGCAAAATCGATATTGATACGGTACGGAACGTGCCAATACCCTTTGTAAAATTCATACTCCGTATCGATACGGCTAGTCGCATATCGATACCCCTTTGTTACAACGACTATTTTTTCTTATGGTAGATACCAATACGAGCCTACGTGTATCGATACCCAATGTTTCCAGACAGTATTTATTACTGGAAAAAATGTAGCCCAACAGCTATAATCAATATCCTAACTACCCAAACGACTAGAAATCAATGAAGGGGTACAAAATCACGTCTCCAAAGTTTTTTCAACAACTATTCATCAAGTCTAAAGCATTCAAGCAAAAATCCAACATATTTGAGCTTTATTTGTAAACTCTTGTAAACCCACTTGAGAATTCTTTATTGTAATATTTTTACTCAAGTGTTTGGGGTTGAGTGAGCTTTTAATTGTGCAAACATACTGCCTTTATGAGGTTTTCTTAGTTTGTTGAATTTGTAATTTTCATTGTGAGTGTTTTTAAGGTTTTGGGGTATAAACCTTAAGGGAGTTGTAAGGTTATCTCCTTGAGCCTCAAAAGGAAAGCAAATCTAGTGTATTTGAGAAATCCTTAGTGTAGATAGCTAAGGTAGTGGATGTAAACCATGTTGAGAAGGTTGAACCACTATAAATCTTGTATCCTAATTTTTATTACCTTTCCATTTGCTTCCACCAAAATTTTTAATTGCCAATTCACCCCATTTTGGCCATTTGCATTGATTGTTCATCCTAACAGTAAGCTATTTACGTAACGACCTGAATTTTAGAATTCGTAGGTCACTTCAACTCGAGCAGTGGGCTTCAAGTTGTGGGCCAAGAGTTTGGGCCTTTAAGATCTCAAGAGAGCCTTAGTGGGCCACCTCTTTATTGTTGGGGTTGAATTTTGATCTTGTTGTGGCATGAGAAAGCGAGAGAGAAGGGTAAAAGGTAAACTACCCTATTTTGGAATAGGGAAAGGTTTCCATTTAATTTCTCTGTAGAAAGTTGAAGGATGAGATCACCATCTTCATCCTTTGTTTGTCTCTCATCTCTTTCCTCATTTACCCAAAAAAAGCAAAGGTGAAATCTTTATCTTTTTTAGTGTGAATCTCGAGTTTGTTCTTGAGGAAAAGTTGATTAACATCCAATGATCTACAAGGAGAGGTAAGAATGGTTCAGAGTGGTAGAGAGTCATGGATTAAAGATTGACCTTCAGATGTATGTGACAGGGGGTCCACTTGGGATATTCTCAGAGTTAGCCTACAGTGCAAAGGCACATGAATGACTTTAGAGTTCGATGCCGAGTCAAATTGGAGGCTCAAGAGATTAGACTTTGGGAGCTCAGGACATTATAGGTCATTTTCAGGCTCCGTTATAGGGTTTTGTGCTTCAAGAGGTGCAAAGAGGGTTGTTTTAGATTAGCTATTCATAGTTGGTCAGGGATCTAGGTGGAGGGTTCATAATAGTTCCTTAATTTCTGCTCAAATGGGGAGTACTGATGTTCAGCCAGAGCGTCACTTCCATTAGTTTGTGAGCATTGTGGTCGACATTATCTTAGAGTATGTTTTTAGAGACGAAAAGTTTACTACAAGTGCCGAGAACTGGCTCACATAACGAGAAATTGTCGATCATGAATGATGCTACTCCAGTTCAATTTTCGAGGTTGACTACTTCTCAACTTAGTTGTAGTTTTTCTAGAGACGGTGCTAGGGCGTCGTTTAGATATTCAACCGTTGCTAGATAGCCTACCATTTAGGTCAAAGATGATAGCTTTGCAACCGATGATATGTTAGGTATCTATGTTTTGTTTTAATTTTAGTTGTTGCATTGATGGAGATCAAATTTCTCGTTCATATAATGGTGTTGATTCTCGCCAAATAAGTGTTGTGGTAAGATCTAGAAGTGGATGTCGGGTTATTAGTTTGTCAGTTTTGTAAGTTCTTGTGGGTAAGATTTTTACAATAGATGGTAAGTGGGGATTGAGAGTAACAGTCCTTGTAGACTCGTTAGATTCACTCTCTCCCTAGTTAGTAGATGTTACCTTATGTTTAGATCGGTTGTTTGAGCATGACGAGTGCCTTGGTTTCGAGGAAGGGTCTCAAAGTTTCGTGGTTCTAGGTGAACCCATTTGTTGGTAATAGACACGATGTACTATTTCCTCCCTAGCATGATAGGTATGTTTTACGGATGTTAATTTAAGAGCAGTTTTGTAAGTAGTGAGACATTCGTAACCCCTCACAATGGATATGCGGGTTGAGGTTCTAAAGCTTTAGAGCTTGCGAAAGATCAAAAGGTGGTTGAAATATTCTTCAAGGAACAAGCAGGCTTACCTCTTGGTCGTGGGTTAGAGCCCACGATAGAGATAATATTGAGTTTGATGTTTGTGTCCACCACCTTGTAGTATGGCACCGACCGAACTTCTTGAGTGGGCTCGTTTGTACAAGTGGGTGAATATGGGTGTCGTTGCCAAGTGGTTCTCCTTGGGACGCGCTTGTGTTGTTTTCGTAATGGTATGGTGAAGAGTGTTGGCATTGAATATTGTAAGTCGATGAGTAGCGGTGAATGACCATTACTCATCTTTTGAAGTAGAAGATCCTACCTTAGTTGATGGGTTTTGAGGTTTTAGCGTGATGGTTTAAAGTTTGAGTATCGTGAGATGCAAGTTATAGAGAAGTCGTGAAAAAGATTGCATCTGATGTGATGATTGAACTCTAAGGACAAGTCATGAGATAGTTCAGACTCATGAATGTATCAGTATAATCATGGGCTTGATGAATTGAATATTTGTTCTACAAAAAAAATTTAGATGGATTGTCGACATGTATGGTAAAACAATGTGAATATTGTCAGAGTAGCGTAGTGGAAGCGTGGTTTATCAGCTATGGTTATGTGGAACCAGAATTCTTGTGCTGCAATAGATCTTTTTGGAAAAACTATTTGAACCCTTGGGGCCTTGTTGGAGTTCAGCACAACTGTTCGTTGGAATTAAGTGGTTGGTTTGGAAGAGAATATTTGAACCTTCGAGGATAGTTGAGTGAGTTTTTATCTCTAGTAGAGTTCGTAAGTGGCAATAGTTTCCTCTTTGAATTAGAGTGGCTTGATTAGTGGAGTTGCATGGTCGTGAGTTAGCTTTCGTTTGAGTTGGGGAGAGTTCAAGTAAAGTGGGATGCTAAGTTCAGTCTTTGTTAGCCAAGCAGAGGAGAAAAAGTTGTTAGTTCAAGGTAGATTAATGGTAGAGTTCGATTTTCATAGTTTCGCATGTTCTCAAATTGTTTGGTCATGATGATAATAGTAGACAAAGAAGTGTTTCAGGTAGCATATCTTTGAAGAGGTGTCAGTTTTCGAGTAAAGATGAGGTTTGAGTTCAAGGATTTTGAACCGTCGATGATGTTAGAGAGGATTATTAACCGAGATGAAACTCATCCGAAGTGAGTTCTTTGGATTGATGCTTGGACAGTATAGTTTGGGTTCATCTTATGTTGTTCTGATCTAAGGTTCGATGTGAATGTCGTTTGATTGTTGGGAATGAATCGTTGGGGATTCATGAAAAAAAGGTTCTAAGGAGTTCAATGTTATGAGATTTGGCTAAGAATGTTGTAGAGGAACTTCATAATCGAGGTAAACGTATGTGAGATGGGAAAAGTTGGTTTGAGTTAGTTCCATCTCCTCCTTTCATTTAATTTTGATGATGAAATTTCTTTGAGGAAGAAAGAGTTGCAATGACCCGAATTTCAGAATCTGTGGATCCGTTCAACTCGAGCAGTGGGGTTTGAGTTGTAGGCCAAGAGTTTGGGCCTTTATGGGCTCAAGAGAGCCTTAGTGGGCCACCTCTTTGTTGTTGGGCTTGATTCTTGATCTTGTTGTGGCATGAGAAAGAGAGAGAGAAGGGTAAAAAGGTAAACTACCCTATTTTGGAAGAGGGAAAGGCTTTCTTTTAATTTCTCTGCAGAAAGTTGAAGGATGAGATTACCATCTTCATCCTTTGTTTGACTCTCATCTCTTTCCTCATTTTCCCCCAAAGAAAACAAGCAAAGGTGAAATCTTTATCTTTTTGAGTGTGAATCTCGAGTTTGTTCTTGAGGAAAAGTTTATCAACATTCAATGATCTATAAGGAGAGGTAAGAATGGTTAAGAGTGGTAGAGAGTTGTAGAAAATGGGTTTTAGTGGGGTTGTAACTCCCGAATTTGGGCCTAGAAGTTAGCTAGGTAGATTAGACGGTTGTGGGAACTGAATTAGTCAATTTGATCTAGTTTTGGGAATTAAATCATAATAAATATTTTTAACACGAAACAAATATGAAAAAATGGTGAAAAATACTTAATTATTATTTTGAGAGTTTTCATAAACTCAATTTAATGAAATAATATCGAATTAAATGACCTTTTGGTTTGGCGACTAAAATGTAAAGTTTTCAAAATGGTTTTGGTGACTAAATTATAAAAGGGTCAAAACTTAGAATCTTTAAGGAGATAATTTACCAATGTTTTTAATCAGACTTTTCCATTAATTTAGGCTATTTTTAAATGGTTTTAAAATGTTTATTGGAAAAAAATAAAATAGATTTTATTAAAAAGATTTTTAAAAGATTATTTACTTTTCTCACGTAACCACTTTTGCTCTCAACTTTTCTCTTAATTTTCCCAGCAGCCAAACTGCCTCTCTTGCTCCAAAATGATCAGGAATCAATTCTTCTTGATCACATTTTGATTTCTTTGATTTCTACATCAAATCTTGCTTATTTTCTTGGAGATTTCACTCAAATCATGCCAATTAAGGGAGAAGCCAACCATTAGGGGTGATTTTCGTTTCTTTTCTCTAATAAAAGTTTCTTTACTTAAATTCCCAAGTTCTTGATCTTTTACAATTGGTTTTTGATGTGTGTTGATGAATAAATTAAGATTAAAAGGTTTAAAGTTAGTTTTAATAAGGAATTGGTGGATCTTTGTTATAGATCTTATTTGTGGTGGTTTTAATTGATGTAGATCACATCTAAGACATGTTTTAATGTTATGAGAAGAGATTTGTAAAAGGAATCTCAAAACTAATTGAATTGCTAATTTTCTAGGTTGTGAATAGTTAGATTTTGAGGTGATTAGGGTGTTATAAGGTTGCTGGAGGCGTAAGCTGAAGTTGAAACTATTTTAGATGTTAATTGATGTTGATTAGATGTTCAAATCTTTTGTTTATGGATAAGCTTTGTAAAAGTTGTGTTTGGTGATGTTTTCGGTTGTTTTAAGGAGGAGTTTTATGGTTTTAGGTGAGGCGATGTTGGGAAATGGTGTTGATAGGATTATGGATGCACAATGATGTACTGATCCTCTATTATTTTGTGGTTAAAATAGGGGAGATTGATCCTGTAGCGAGTGGTGAAGTTTTGGTAGCTTCAGACGCTTGATTTCGCATCGACAAGTAGGGCTTTGTATTATCGGTGAGTGGAAACGAGATTTACATCCTTGTAAAGGTTTGAAAGTGATTTTGGAGAGTTTAGATTAAGCTCAGAAGTAAGTATTAGATGATTATGCTCTCAATTTCGGTTTGGCAAAGTTGATTTTCTCATGCCTATGTTTATGATTTGATACCTACTATTATATGCATGTTTTAGAATTGGATTATGATAAAAATGATCTTATATTGATGATATTTGAGCATGGTAAATGCTTTATGAAAAGTATTTTGATGTTATGAAATGCATGTTTTGTTGCAATGGAAATTGGTTTAAACGATGCATATGAAAAACAGTGAGGTATCAGGTTAAATATGGAATATATTGGCAAGTGACAATGATTAAAGGTTATCAGATATAGTTGGCTTGCCATAGGGTTTAAAGTAGACTATAATAAGTCACCTCATGTGTGTCGAGGGATTGTGATTGTACCGTATTCTCCACCATGGGTACCTCAGCGGTCAAGGGGTTGTAATTGTTCCGTTTTCTCTCGCTAATGGGTATTATACATTGTAACCGTCAAGGGGTTTATTATACCATTTGCTCCAGTTAAATGTATGTTTAAGTGGTCCAAAGAACTACTTGTGAAATTCGTGTATCCGATGTATTTTTATAAAGGAAAGAATTGGTTTTTGGTCAACTTAATGCCAATATATGAACTGATGTATCATGATGGATGAATTATGTTTTGTATAATGTTAATTATACATGTTTTGCTCTTTAAGTTTTGTTATTGGATAAATAAGCATGTGGAGCCTTAAATTGAGGTTTTACATATGGGATCATGCTTGAGATCCATGATACATATTTTGCATATGGTTTAATATGCATGTTTTTCAAAGGTAAAAAGGGCATGAAATGTTTTAGCATGATGTTGAAAATGTGGTTTGACTCAAATTGTTTTAAATTCATTGATGAGTGTTTTTAGAGCGTCCCTCACTAGGCATTATATGCTTATGCTCTCTTTTCTCACAATTGTAGAGAAGTGAGTTTCCAGGGAAGCAAGCGAGCAAGGAGAAATCCAAGAATCGGTTTACTTTAAGTATGGTTTTAATAAATGAACTTGTAGTAATAAAGGGCAATGTGACCAAGTTGTATGTGGGAGGGTTGTTTGCTTACTCCCTGTTTTTTAACATGTTCTATTTGGTATTTTGGACTTGTATGAGGTTATATGGTTTGATTGTAGGTTTGGGATGAGAATTGCATGCTTGGGTAGAGACCATGCCTATATGTTCTCTTGATTGATTTGCTATTGATTGAATGTTTACCTAGCATGTTTGGATGATTGTGGAAATGATGTTAAACATGTTGTATGATGTTTGTTTGATATTTGAATCATGTTAGATTGAGCCTAAGTGCCATATGTTTGGCGAAGAGGTCATTACAGGCCCGGACCAGTTTGTCCTTTGGGATCGGTACACAGGGTCTGATATGGCTCAATTTGTGGAAAATAACAAAGGGGTATCGGTAAGAGTAGCCGCCGTATCGGTATGAACTTGAGAATGTTTATAATGGGATCGGTACGCGGGGTACCTTACCAATACGGGTTTTAGCTACTAAAACCCTCTAATTTTGAAATGAGCAACGGGGATCGGTACTCGAATAATTGTACCGATACGAGTATGCCATGTTGAATCGTACCGATATGGTGCAAGCCTGTATCGGTACGGGGTTAGTTAATTTTGGTATTTTCATGTTGTATTCTGGATTCTTTGCAAATTGGTCACTATTTTTTGTAATGTTCAATTAATGATGATTTTGTGATCCAAATTTGATGCAAATTCAAACAGAGGCATGTAATAAATCTAATTGAAGGTTGGTAACATAAATTTGTAATTTAGTCCTTTAATTAATATAATTTACATTTTGGTCCCTAAAGTGTTAAGTCTAGCAAATCGAATGCTTCTTTTGTTTTTCGTTTTTGTATATCATACCTTAGGGTTAATTAAACATCTAGGTAAGATAGAAAGAAAAAAGGACCAGTTTAGGTTATTAGTTCGAGTTTGCTTCGTTAAACCTAATGTGACGTCTTTGATTCGGTCTTGGCAGCTAGGCCGAGTCAAGGGGGTTATAGAAGGCTTGAGATGATGAATGAGAATTAGAGATTTAATCTTATTACTAGTTTTTAGATTCTTCCTTTTTACTCTTATTCTATCTAGCAATGTTGTAAATGTTTTACAACATTTGGTTGTAGTGAAAGAAGTGGGAGGATCTTCTAAAGAGCTTGGGAAGAAGAATGCTTGAGAAGCTTGGCTTTGAGCTTTTTTCCAGTTGTGGGATCAAGGTTAGTACACTACTAACTCCTATGCCTTCATGGGCATCATAAATTTGATTGCTTTGTGTGCTTAAATTTGATATTTGTGGTTGATTTGGGTGTTAGAGGTTAGAGATCCTTTTTAATGGCATAATCTGAATTTCATGTTAGTAACATGTAAAGATGGTAGTAAGCTACCTTAAACACTCTATAAGATGTAGGATCGAGTTATGAGGCTTATGGTTGTGATTTGAGGTCTTGGGAAATGATTTCCTGAGCCTAGAAATCTATTCTGGTCTTCAGGTATCAGTACACAGAGAGGCGTACCGATACCCTAGTGTTCTAGGTTTAAGAACATTGTTCTATTTGGATAAACTTTGAAGGGGTTTTGGTACGGTGCCCAAAAAGTACCGATACGCGTTGTGAAGAGGTATCGGTATGGGTCGACTCGTACCGATAAGCGAAGAGCAAATAAAATTCCAGTAAGCACAAATTATATTGGTACGCAGGTGAGTACAGGTACCCAAGGGTACCGTACCGATACGTGATAGTCTGTACTGGTACCCACTAGCAATCTGCCCAAAAAATATGTTTTGACTTTATGGGGCTTATAATTCAAAGATTATGGTCCAATGGGCTTCTAAGGTGATAAAATAAATAGTAAAATTGAGAAACCAAGAATTAACCATCATATACAAGCATAATGTGTAATAACTTGGTAAAACCTTGGGTGGCTTGTTGTAATAGCAACCATAGGAGATCTTTGGTGGATGGAGTGATAGTGTGTGTTGTATGGTAGACGTGTCTATGATGTGTGCTGTAATGGACACTTGTATGGTTGAGTCACCTTTGGTTGTTGGGATCCGGATACCTATAGAGCGTATTGCAACACCAAGAGATAAGACACTGAATGTATACTCCCGAGGCTATGTGACATCGGGCCTTATTCAAAGATACTCGAGGAGAGATTCCTAGTATAGGTGTATGTTCCCGAGGTTGTGTGACATCGGGTCTCACCTAGAGAGTGTGTATGTTCCCAAGGCTATGTAACATAGGGCCTTACTCAGAGTGTACGTTCCTGAGGCTGTGTGACATCGGGCCTCACTTTAGGTTTGTGGTATGATGCTTATGATTATTGTGTGAGACTTGATGCATCCGTAGATTGTTGATTGCTATGTGTTTAGGCGACTAGAGTTAGTGTCGTATGATGATGTATATGTCGTGTCATCATTTCTAGCTACATGCTCATGTTTATGATTTGCATGAAACACTATTGAGTGGAAGTGTATCCACTGAGCTTGTTAGCTCAGTGTTCGAAACTGTTGTTTCCGTTCGTAGGTTAGTAGGTTTGGCACGTTGCTTGGTGGAGCACCATCAGTGAAGGATTCCAACGCCTCTTCTCATTAGAGTACAGTACTTAGGTCTTTGTGTTATGTATTCGTAGGACTCTATCATATGTTTTGTAACTCGTATTTGGATTTAAATGTTTGAGTCGAACATTTTTACAATATAATTTTAAAGGAGCTCTATTATAAATGCTTTCAAATATTTATCTATTTTTTATTGGATTGAAATTCAAATGGATTTGGAAATAGATTGTGGATTGGGCTAAACTAGGTTAAAATTTTATGGTTGCGGGTTGAGCTCGAGTCTCAAATGTGACATATGGATTGAGGGTGTTATAATTTATGGGTATACCTCACCAATTATAATAATACGTGTGCTTCCAAAATGTATAAAGTATTAACTTCAACAATTAAGATAATAGTTAGGGTAAACTACACTGGTAGTCACTAAACTTTTAGGGTACTTTCAATATGATCACCGAACTTTTAAAACTTTCATTACAATTAGCAATTTTTAATTCACTTTTATTATGGTCACTGTCGTCAACTACCATTAAAAATGGCATAGCATGTTAAATTTAAGGGTAAACTACACTTTTAGTCACTGAAATTTTAGGGCGCTATCAATATGGTCATCGAACTTTTAAAACTTTTATTACAATCACTAAACTTTTAATTCGATTTCATTACCGTTGAAAAAGATGATGTGGCACGTTAAGTTTAAAAATAAATGTTTTCTTACCCTATTTTCTCTCCCGCTCTTATTTTCTTCCATTTTTCTCCCATCCAAACATGTTTATCTTTTATATACATCAATATTTTCCTTTGAACTCCTCACTATCCGGTTCATGACTCAATAAAGGTCGGCCTAAAGCATAAAGAGGAATTTTATGAGCAAAGTTTCAGTTATTTCTTTAGCTTTCCATCCTCAAATGTCTCCCAATATTTTCCTTGTTCTCACACCTATCGCATGCATGTCTATATATGTAATATCCCAAATTTTTGGTTAGCGACTAAAATGAAAATTTTGAAATTTTGGTGGTTAAAGATAAACTTTGGAAAATTTTAAGGACTAAAGTGGTTATTTTGTTTATTCTTTCTTTGAGAAACCAGTTTACATGCTCTCATTTTCTATGTAGAGAAATGTCATACCTGGAGTCTTATCTTCTTCGCTATTTGAGTGTATAAGTTAATACTTTCAAGATACTTCTATGGAGACTTTGTAATTGATATCATTGTTAAATTAGCAGAACCAAAATGGCAATTTCTGTTTTGTTGGGCCTCAATTAATTCATATATGAAAAGTAATTACCCTCTTTGGGTTTTTAAGACAAACTGAATGAAGCGCTTATGAGTAGCTGACTTACAGAACCATAGCTGACTTACGTAGGATTTCGGTTCAGAATTATGCTGAAAGAAATCACAAAATTACACTTTGGTAGATTTTGAACGGTACCAAGAATGATCAGCATTTATGAGATGGCTTTTTCTTCTTTCAGCATCGAAGGCTAATTAATTGTTTGTTCTTTTTTCAATTGTTTTTCCTCTCTTCTCTTTTATGTCTCCTTATGCTTACCAACTTGCTTATTGTTTGTAAATGCATACTAAGGTATGTATACAACAAAATTATTGTTTCTTTTTTCCTTTGAATAGGAATGGGAAAGGGCTGGCTTCTCGGATGATAGCTTCCCTGGTGTTCCTGTGTTTCAGGTCCTTTCTAACAGTGTTTTATATGTGCTTCATATGCACTTTATATGTCTGTGTGTGCGTTTGTGCATTAGTTAGCTGGAAACAATGAATAATCAAATAACTTGCTAAATATCTGGTAACCAAAACTTGTTGGGATGCATTTTCTACTAGTTATAACTACGCACTCAAATACTATGACGTTATAACTAGTAGTGGCATTAGAATAGAATAAAATTATAAAATTCATTAAGCATTTTTGCGAGCAATATTTATTTCCCTACAATTTTCTTGTGCACGATGCTCTTTCTGCTTGAACATGTTACTTTTCAAAGCTTTGGTTTCTAAATAACTAATTGGATCATGTTTTTCCTGCCATATGACATGTTTAAAATTAATCTGAGTTAGGCTTGGCAATGTTATCTGATTTTTGCTTGACTTGGTGGGTTTTGAATTTGACCCTATTCTTTGTCGGGCTGTGGAGCCCGTAGGTAGGAGTGAGCAAAACTCGACTCGGGGCGAAAAAGCTCAACTCGTTATGATTCAGACTCGAAATTACATAAGCTCGACTCGAAAAAATATCAAATAAAGTTTGAGTTGTAAAATGGAAATTCGAATAACTCGAAATTTTTAGTAATTAGTGGATTGATTTTTAAGTTTGAGTCAAGTTCCACAAATTTTCCTAATATATATATACCAATATAAAAAAATATGAAAAAATATATGACACCTATGAAAAAATATGATGAAATATATATACATATCTTATATGATTAGAGAAAATCACTTAAATTAGAACTAAATTGTATTATAACATGATAAATAATTACAATTAAATTTGTATAGAAACTCGAAAACTCGACTCGAATTTCATAAACTCGGCTTGCATCGAAAAAAATTCAAATAAAGTTTGATTTGTAAAATATGACGCGTCATCTCGAATAATTCGAAATTTTTTGACTCGACTCGATCGAACGCTCACCCCTACCCGTAGGTGTTTCTACTTAGTTGCAACTTCTTTGCTTTAAACATCAATTGAGTGAAAAGGCTGTTTTCTGCAGTTTTATTTCTTACATTTGTCTCAATTCACCACTTTCATTTGATTATTGCAAGATTTGAAATTGTTGAAATATTTGGCTTTCAGTCTAGGAGCTTGGTTTTAAGAAGTCAAAATAAGAGTTATCGACCAGTTTTCTTTCGAAAGGTTGGTAAATACATATCCTTGTTATATGCGCTGTATTCTTGGACAGTCTTCATTATTTTGCTTCAGATTTTCTTATGTTTTGAAGTTCTTTTAGGAGGATTTAGAGCAATCACTGCTGAGAGCTTCTCGTGATCAGAATCAACTGAATCCTGCTTTAAGACCTGGGGATATTCAGGTAGGCTGCTGTTTTCTTGAAAAGACTGCTTAGGACAGTAATTTTTTGAGTTTGAATAAAATTGTTTTTATTCACACAACGCACAGTCCACACATATATAGTCTTAGTTTTGCTTTATAATTAAACGATATACTTTAACGTAATATATGCATATTAAAAAGTTCACAGGTTGCTGTTTTTGAGGACATAATCAAGGGGATGAAAGTAAGTTGCTGCTTTGTATTAACAGTTTTCTCATAGTTTGGAAAGTCGAGCTTTAGGGATAAGAACCATTTTCTGTTTTAATCTGTTATACTTGTCAATTAAAATTTGCAGGACAGTTCTACGTCGAATTGGGATGACGTTGTTTTCATTCCTCCTGGTTTTGATGTTTCAACCGACCCCACTCAACTTCAACAACAGTAGGCAGCTAAATGAATCTGTAATGAAATCTTTTGCTAGTATTTAATTTATTTGTTTGGACCCTGTTTATATCGATTTTCTGGGATTCAAAGTTATTCATATGACAATGAAATCTTTGGCTAGTTTCTATTCATCCATTCCTCTTGGTTTTGATGATTCAACTGATCCCTTCCTACAACAACAATAGACAACTAAACGAGATAGCAATGAAATCGTTTGCTTTGCTAGAATAAAATTTGTATACCTGTACCCTGTTTATATCGAGGTTCTGGGATGAACTTACATTTCAAACAACATAGAAAATAAAATGTTGAAGTGCATAGATTTAATGCTCATTCCTTCATTCACATGAAAACTTCGGTAGTGAAATCTTTAGTTAATATTTGTCCATTCATTTATTTATTCCTCTTGGTTTTGATGTTTCAACTGATCCCACCCAACAACAATAGACAACTAAACATGTTGGTAATGAAATTGTTTGGTAGAAAAAAATTTGCATGCTTTCACAACCCTATTTGTATCGACTTTTTGGGATGAACTCGTATGTCAAGCAATATAGATAATGAAATGTTGGAAGTGTAGGGATCTAATGTTCATTCATTCATATGACAATTTCTCAGGTGGTCTACTTGATTATGCTGCCGGCCTTGTTCAGCCATGGATACAAGCTTGACTGCTTAGAGTACTCGGTCGTTGTCTTGGGTTCTTTATCGATGATCTCTTCCCTGGAGAAGTAAAATGTAATACTTTTGTTATCTGCTTAGTTGCATATGCCTTGCTATGTTGGTTGTCGGTTTCAATCTGCTTACAAAAGGCAGAGGTAGACGCGTCTATAAATCGAGCTTTAGTTGGACACAAATAGAAAATTTTGTTTGTTCTCTCAAAAGTTTATTTTAGTATTTAAAAGTTATATTAATATTTTATAATTTTATAATTAAATTAATTAATATATACTTATTATTTAAATTGTAATTTGGGTCAGGTTGATTTGAATGATCGAAAACCTATCTAAACCTCCAATATTGGAAATTTCTGATAGATTTTATCAATGAAATTACTCTCCTTAGCACTGGTTTACACATACCAGCTTATTGAAGCAAATCAAGGGGCTTGATATCCATATAATGTCGGTTTCAATCCTTTTTTTCTGTATTGTAGTTTAAAGTTTTTACAGCAAAAGAAACTTGAGATCCTCATGGTCAGTTTTAATGATAATCTTCCTTGTGGAAAAAGAAAAGAAAAGACTTGCCCTTCAAGTACTGTCTCCACTTTGACACTGTTGGTATTTCTTCTATCATAAATAGGAATATTTATGCATAATAGTAAAATAGTCCTCAAGATTTTTTTAATTTTTAAAATGCACCCTTAAGGTTACTGTTTCCCCCTTCCTTCTGAAAGGTAAGGGAAGAATTTAGAGTAAAAAACCAATGGAATATGTCTTTTCATCTGATCCACTCCCAACACTATAACACTACCTCCCATGGATAGGACCCTCAGTTCATGGCTGAACATGTCCCAGTGCACCTCATTCCAACTGCTTGTATTTGGCTGTGCTTACAAGCATGTCACCATTTGCTCTTGTGATAGCTAAAGGTTTAGATTAAAGCAACTTCGGCCTCCCTTTTTCGCAAGCCCAAGTGTGACAAAACTATGAGAACTCCCACTGTCCACCAGAATTGTTGTTTTCCTTTCCTTGAATTCTCAATGTACTGTGCCCACACAACCTATTAATGGATATCTCCGGTGTTGGTAATAGAACTAAATAAAATAACCGAAAAAAGAATTTTAATAGTGTCGCGGTGAACACCACTGCCTTAGAAACATATTCGCCCTAACCGATATAATTGTTGTTATAGGCGGATCGTCCCCCGAGGTTAGCACGGACTCTCTGAAAGTTTGTACACGCAAACTTAAGAGTGGAGATCAGGAAACTCAAAGAAACTCAGGATGTTTTTTGTAAGAAAAATTGGGAGTAGAAACTGTTTTAATTTTTTTTGGTGTGCTTAGAAATGAAAAACAAGCCTCTATTTATAGTGAAATAAACAGGGGCATTTTCGTTCAAAACAAAAAATCATTAAATCAAGTATTAAAAACAGATTTTAAAAAGATGTAACAGCCTAATAATTTCCCTGATATCTGCTGTAATTACGTTATTTACAGCTTTGAATACAGTACTGGATACAGTCCAGATTCATCCCTTGAACAGCTGAAATATTTGTTGTTTCATATCTGTCAATTAATCAACAAATTAAAATTGAAACTGCCATCACGTTTAAATCCAATACAGGCTGCATATTGAAAACTGCCAACACGTTTTAATCCAATGTAAACTGTATATTCGAATGCAGTACAGATAGTACAGTGCTAAATAAATGCGTAATAGACGTTTCAGTTTTAAACGTAATTTATATTCAGGGTTAACAGGCTGTTTTATCAGTCTATAAAGGCTGAGTTCAAAAAGGTTAAAAAATTCTTTCATTTTTTCTATAAAAAAGACAGAAAATGGGCTGATGTGTTTTCGACACGTGTTAACACGAATCGAACCGAACCGAACTAAGCTGGCGGCAACGCGCGCTTGCGGGGGTCTAGTCCACCACTCTTCAACAAAGGAGGCTTCCAAGATTCCTATATAAACCAAGCCAACTATATTTTCTCACTCAATGTGAAATGAGCATTCTCCAACAATCTCCCACAAATGCGAAAGAATCTTTTGAAAAATATAGTGATAAAAAGAATTTGAGTTTAAAAACTATGAAAAGAGCAATAGTGAGATTAATTGCTTAAGCACTAGTGAACGTATCTGAAACTAGTACATAGTGATATGAGTGATTATTCTCTTAGATAAGTGAACGAATCTAGAACTTTCTAAGATAGGGGTGAACTCATAACACACAACTAACCCCTTCATCCACCGAAATCCTTGATGTGTCAGAAAATATATAAATGTATAAATATACAGATGTAAAACAAAATATAGCCATCTGACCTCAGGATTCTAGTAAGTGTACTCGAAAAACAGCCCAACATTTTCCATAGAAGGTGGTTAATCCTTCTCACTTACATAGGTTATTTCATCAGGTTTATCTCACTATAAACCACTCAAATAAGAGCTATCAAATAATTAAAAGCTTTTTCTTCAAGCTCATCCTCTCAAATAAATAGGTGAATTCTTCAAGTTCATTTAAAAAATGAACCACCCAAACTCTGGGATAGGAATTCATTAAGAATAAAAACTCAACATCTTTAATCGGTGAATTCAATAAGTTCTTCTCAATAGAACAACCCAAACTCTTGGGATTGAATTCATTAAGATTTTAAGAAAACTCATCATTTCTAGCGACAAGTTCATTCAGTCATTCGCGATAGGACTACCCACTCAACACTGGGCTATGAACTTATTAAGAGTAGTTATTCAACCAAAATCGGTAAATTCATTAAGTCTTTCTCACTATGACCACCTAAAACATGGGCTATGAATTTATTAAGAGTAATAAAACTCAACCTGTGCATGTACATTGTTCACCATAGGGATAAGTAGTAATAAATGTACACTATGAGTACTCTTCATGGTTTCGTTTGACCACATTGAACTTAGATAACTAAGTTGGGTATCCACCATGAATTCCTTAACCAATGGGCTTTAGACTCATCCCTCTTGACTAATCTAGAACCAATTTTCAACATAACCCTTTGGTAAGTGGATCAGCAAGGTTTCTTTCTAACTTTACATACTCTAAAGAGAGTACTTCGTTCCTTATTAAGTGTCCCACTAATTCATGTCTTTTGCGAATATGTCTCTTCTTACCATTGTAAGCTTGGCTCTTCGCCACACATATCGCTGCTTGTGAATCACACAACAAGGACACAAGAGGAGTCGATTTCCCCCACAAAGGAATTTCTGCTAATAGATTTCTAAGCCATTCGACTTCTTGCCCAGCTAAGTTAAAAGCAATAAACTCTTACTCTATGGTAGAGAGTGCAATACAAATCTGCTTAGCAGACTTCCATAAAATCGCTACTCCACCTAAGGTAAAGATATACCCACTCGTGAAGCTTACTTTATCATTATCGGTAACCCAGTTGGCGTCACAATATCCTTCTAAAACATAAGGAAAGCCAACAAACTCGAGTTGCCAATCAATAGTACCTTTAAGATTATTAAGTAAGCGTTTGAGTGCAATCTAGTGTTCACCAATAGGATTATGAGTATATCTACTTAACCTACTCACTACATAGGAAACATCAGACCGAGTATAGTTCATTAAAAACATAAGGCTTCTAATAATTCTAGCATACTCTTCCTGGGAAACACTACTTTCTTTATTCTTAAATAGATGTATACTAGATTCATAAGGAGTTCGAACAGGGTTGACATTGAAACTGTCAAATTTCTTTAACTCCTTCTCAATATGGTGTGCTTGATTTAAAGAAAATCCCTTTTCAGTTTTGGTAACTTTTACTCCTAAGATCACATCAACCTCTCTCAAATCAGTCATCTTAATTTTAGTAGGCAAGAATTTTTTTGTTTTGTTAATGGATTCAATGTTAGTATTGAAAATCAACATGTCATCCACATATAAGCTTATGATGACACAATCAGTTCCAAACATTTTTAATACACGCATACATCCGCTCCATTAACAATAAAACCAAAACTCAAAATGGTTTTATGGAATTTCTCGTACCACTGCTTTGGAGCTTGTTTAAGGCCATAAAGAGACTTTTCAAGTCTACACACTTTACCTTACATACCAGGTGTCTCAAAACTTGGTGGTTTCTCCATATAGATCTCCTCGTCAAGATCTCCATTAAAAAATACAGTATTTACATCCATTTGATGTACATGCAACTTATGAATGGATGTGATCGCAAACAAGGCACAAATCGTTGAGATTTTTGTCACATGAGAGTACATATCAAAGAAAGTCAATACCAAACTTCTAAGTGAATCCTTTGACTACTAGTCTTGCCTTATACTTCTGGATTGACCCATCTAGTCTTAGTTTTTTTTCTAAAAACCCATTTACTACTGATAGGTTTAGATCCTCTAGGCAAGTCAACTAACTCCAAGTGTGATTAGACTTAATTGATTATAGTTCATCATTAATGGCATTTCTCCAAAAACTAGCATCAATTGAACTTATAGCTTCATTATATGTTTTTTGATCCTCGTCTAAAAGGAAAGATTGAGCTATAGGTTCATTTATAGTGTCTAAATCACTAATTTCTGTAATAAAAAAGTTATAAAATCTGGTCCAAAGGTAGTAGCTACCTTTTGTCTTTTACTTCTTGTAGGCTCTAATTCAAACTCTAGATTCTCCTTGGCAGAAGTACTAGAAGAAACATGAAAATGACTTTCTCGTTGTGTCTCAACATTTAATTTAGGTTTTTTAAGAGGAAATGAGTTATCACAAAATATTGCATCCCTAGATTCACAAATTGAGAAGTCACTTAAAGACATAAACCTGTATGCGGCACTATTTGTAGCAAACCCTATAAACACTGCATCAACAGTTTTAGGACCGATAGTGGTCTTCTTAAAGTCAGGTAAACCTACTTTTTCCAAAACCCCCCACACTTTTAGGCATTGTAAATTTGGTGCATAACCTTTCAATAATTCATATGGAGTACAGTCTAATTTCTTATGAGGCTCTCGATCAATATATGATTGGTCGAGTGAATGACTTCCCCCACATATTATCAGATAACCCAGAACTTATTAATAAATAGTTCATTGTCTCTTTTAAAGTTCTATTTTTCCTCCCGGCAATGCCATTCTGTTGAGGAAAATAAGGAGCAAAGGTCTCGTGTATTATGCCATTCTTCTCACACACCTCGTTAAGGAAATTAGATATATATTCACCATCTCTATTGGGTCTAGCACGTTTTATTCTCCTATCAAACTGATTCTCAACTTTTGCCTTATAAATAAGGAATAAGTTCTCAGCTTCGTCTTTAGTTCTAAGGAGATAAACCTTTGTATATCTAGAGAAATCATCTACAAATGTGATGTAGTAGTGTTTTCCTCCCTTACTTTCAGAGTTTCTAAAGTCTGCTAGATCAGTATGTATAAGTTCTAGAAGTTCAGATCTACATTTAGAGACTGTCTTAAAGGTAGGTTTAGTATGCTTAGCTTCTACACAAATTTTACATTTGTTAAAGCTATTAACTTCATTTTTATGAGTTTTTTTTAAGTGATTGTAAGTTCACATGTCCTAATCTAACGTGCCATATATCAAGAGTCTCAACAGTATAAGTAGAAGTAGTGGCTTCATTATTCTCATTAAACTGGGCTTTGATTACAAATAAACTATTTTGTAAAAAAACCTTTCCATACATAATCTCCGTTTTGAGAAAGTATTAGTTTATCTGCTTCAAAAACTAGTTTAACGCACTCCTTATTCAATAATCCACCACTAATCAAATTTTCTTAAAGTGGGTACATACAAGACATTGCTTGAACCTAAAGTTTTACCCGATGTCAGTTTGAACAAAACTTTCCATTTGCCAAGCACGTCTGAGCTGCTAGAGTTTCCCATATAAACTTGCTCTCCTTTGTCTACAGTTTCGAACTCAGCCAACAGCTCCCTTTTGGCGCAGAAATATATTGAAGCGTCAGTGTCCACGACCCATTTGGTGTTTTTCTCCACCATATTCACTTTTGAAACCACCGCTGCAATGACATCATTGGTATTCTTTGCAACGTTGAGCTGTGGTTGGTTCTGGCGATCTGACCGTTGTTGACACTGGTAGGCCTTATGTCCAGGCTGTCCACAAATATAGCAATTGACTACTTTGCCTTGGGCCTTGTCTTTTCCTGGCTTCTTGAAGTTGGTAGCCTTCTTAGGTTTGATTTTTTTGTTTGCCTTTTTTCTTTGGTTTAAGTTTAGAACCTGAGCCACCACTAGACTCAACCAGATTGGCTCTTAAAGAATATTAACTAGAGTTGGAAACCTTATCTTTTAACCGGTTTACCTCCTTTAATTTCATATGGGCCACCAATTCCACAATTGTCATATCTCTTCTTTTGTGTTTGAGAGAATTGCGGTAGTCGGACCAGGATTTGGGCAACTTCTTGATCAGGACATTGGTTTGCAACACCTCGCACATTTTCATTTCTTCAGAAAGAATGTCGTACACCAGCTTCTCGTATTCATGTACTTATTTCATGATCGTCTTTTCGTCTGTCATTTGGAATTTTATCCATTCACCGACCACATACTTTTTGATTTCAGCGTCGTCGGCTCCGTACTTCATCTCGAAAGTATCCCAAATTATTTTGGCACTCTTCTCTTTGTGAAATATATCAAACAGTTTGTTTGACACGTGACTCAGCAGGTGTCCTCGAACCGTCTTGTTGTTTTTCTAGAACTTGTCGTTGGACACTTGGACGGTTGCGAGGTCTTTGTTGGTAATGATTGCGTCCGCAGCGTCAGAGATTGGCTGTGATGACTCTGGATTGATCAACACATAATCAAGGTCCAATTATTTAAAGAATATCATGATTCTTTGTGACCACCTCCGGTAATTAAATTCGTCGAGTGCGTCGAGATTGGAAAGGTCTAGAACTAACTTGCTCGATTGGTTCGTCATTTGCAGTAAATAATCTGTTTCTAAATTGTTGGTAGTAGAACTGCAAAACCAGGCCGTTAGCACTGACTGGGAACTGAATAAAATAACCGAAAAAAGAATTTTAATCGTATCGTGGTGAACACCACTGCCTTAGAAACAGATTCGCCACAATTGGTATAGTTGCTGCTACAGGCGGATCGTCCTCCGAGGTTAGCACGAACTCTATGAAAGTTTGTATACGCTAACTTCAGAGTGGAGATCGACGGTACTGCTCTTCTCAATCAGAAACTCAAAGAAACTAAGGATGTTTTTTGTAAGAAAAACTGGGAGTAGAAACTGTTTTAATTGTTTGGTGTTTTTAGAAATGAAAAACAAGCCTCTATTTATAATGAAATAAATAGGGGTATTTTCATCCAAAATAAAAAAAATCATTAAGTCAGGTATTAAAATTAGATTTTAAAAAGATGTAACAGCCTAATAATTTCTCTGATATTTGCTGTAATTACGTTTTTTACAGCTTTGAATACAGTGCTGGAAACAGTCTAGATTCATCCATTGAACAGCTAAAATATTTGTCGTTTCATATCTGTCAATTAATCAGCAAATTAAAATTGAAACCGCCATCACGTTTAAATCCAATACAGTCTGTATATTGGAAACTACCAACACGTTTTAATCCAATATAAACTGTATATTCGAATACAGTACAGATAGTATAGTGCTAAATAAACGCGTAATAGACGTTTCAATTTTAAACATAATTTATATTCAGGATTAACAGGCTGTTTTATTAGTCGATAAAAGCTGAGTTCAAAAAGGTGTAAAATATTCTTCCGAATTTTTCATAATAAGATATAACACGCATGGACATGTCTTTGACACATGTTAACACAAGTCAAGCCAAGCCAAACAAACAACAGCAGCAATAGCGCATACGAGGGCCTAGTCCATCACTCTTTAACAAATAAGGCTTCTAAGGTTCCTATATAAACCAAGCTAACTATGTTTTCTCACTCAATGTGGGATGAGTATTCTCCAACATCCGGTTCATCCTTGATGTCGAAAATAATTTTGCGACAATATATGCGAGTATACACATCGTATCAAGTAATAAAGTGGACACAATGATGTGTCGAATATCAATCCCACGTGAATTTATATTAGTAAATTACGAGTATTGCTATTGCAGTTGTGATGGCAATGATAAATTGTGGAATGTGGCGACAATTGTGAACGCAATTAAGAGTAGAATAACATTGAAGCATAGATAAAGTTCAACCCAAATAACAAACAAAATGCACCTAAGAAAATGTGATTGCAATATTAAAGGTATTCCTATGTTGAGACAAAGGAGAAAAGTCAATGCGTCCAACGAGGTCTTAAGGAAGCCTACCTCTCTCGATGGTTCAACTCACTAGCTAAACATCAAATGCTATATCTCTATACACCCTAATGCTAACTACCTTAAGATTGTTGGACAACCGATGTAACTAGACCTCTCTTAGCTACCAAGCAACTCTTGCTGCAAGATGATGCTCTTTGCACTATAATGTCTCACAACCCTATTGGTGCAATAAAGCTAAACCTTAGTATATCTTTATACCTAATGCTTTGATTAGTCCAAAGCAACATTAATTCAAAAACCTTTGAAATACTAATAAATGATATATTGCACGCACCAATAAGGCATGCATTAAAATAAACAAGAGAAATCCCTTAATTCAACAATAAACCATGAAATCCAAGAACTTTATATCATTGAACGTTAAATAAACTAACAACTAAAAGAAAGAGGTGGATGATCCGATCTCCCAATAGCCTCGATCCTCGTCTTTAATTACTCTTCCGGTCACCGTTCTACCCAGCAGCAACCCCGTCGAGCTTGTGCTTGGCAACTAGGTTAGCTCTCTCAATTGCTTAAAAAATTCACCTAAAATTCCATCCAAAGTCACACCAAAAGTGCTTTCATGTCTTTTAATTACCCATGAGAAGTCAATAAGCTAGCCAATTGAATATTCTCCTTTTATTTTCTTTTCTTCTTTTTCCTTTAACAAGTTTTGTACAGCTCAGCTTGCTGGATTATTCTAGTAGCAAATTTCTGTTATCTGTCAGCTATGTGAATTGCTTCGAGAAACTCGTGGCAACTACTAGAAGCATAAGAGAAAATGCAAAGCAGCATCGTCGTGACAAAGTTTGAAGCAATATAAATAAAAAAACACACGAAACTCACAACATTGGATGCAATGCTCGATGTAATAAAATGTAACGAAAATATGAAACTAAATGCATAGAAGTACTTAAGTCTAAGCGATTTATTAAGTGGAAAGTGCTTAAAATAACTTATTTTAGGGAGATATCACACCCCAAACCTAAGATGTTGCTTGTCCTCAAGTAATGCAATGCAATGCAATGACAAATACAAAAAATAAAAGCAAAATTTACTTAAGTCAAAGCAATTTTCTAGGCAAAAGGTGCATAACAATAACTCTGAGTTATCGCACCCGAAACCTAAAATTTTTCTTGTCCTCAAGTAAATTCTTAGTAGGCAATGCTTCCACAATGTTAATGCCTACAATTGCCTCGACATTTCAGCCACTCATGCTCATAACTTTGCTAGGTCCTGGATGCAATCTTTTCTCCATTCTCGAAATATATCAATGCTCGAGACAATGATTAAATCATTCGATTATACTCAACTAAGGAGGGCATAAAATCATTATAAGAGTAGAAGCTTAACGTGAAGTGTGTGTATTCAATCTTAATTAGCCTCACTTAGTAAACTAAATTCAATATCATTTCCACTAGGATATGCCTTGCTTGATATTCAATTTAACACTTACTCAAGCCTTATTCAATTTTAGTGGTGCAAAAGAGAGAAAGATGGTCATCACGTAAATTCTTTGGCTTTGCTACGACTCGACCCCATTACAACACTCATGCAAATGCCTTAGAGTCTCTTTGATGCTCGCAAATATGGTATTAACACCTTTTATCAGTTCGAGCTTTGGTCAACATTATCTTGGCATTTTTTATAGGTACCACCTAAGACGAGCATGTCGTGACAAAGCTATTTCAAGTTCAATTACACTATAGAGAGGCTAAGCTTGATTTTTGTCAAAGCAATGTTAAACATCCTAACTTAGAATTTCATTTCAAAATTTCCTAAGTAGAACACAATTAAACATGTTAAAATATCAAAATTGTATCAAAACATGCCTTGTCATCGAACATCATCAAAATTCAAATAACCTTCAAAACCTAGCCTTGTCCTGCTTCTAGAGTTCTATCAATGTCACATCATTTATCAAAACATCAGCAATTATCAAAGCATTATGCTTATTACAATATACTAAATGCCACTAAGGTGTGAACACAATGTTGGATGCAAAAAGAAAACAAAACAATGCATGTGGCAATGGTCTTAAAAATGTATATATACATTCTAAATGCAAAGCTATGCTAGCATACAAAATGAAAATGGGAAAATAATTCTTCCTGGTGAGTTTTTGGTTGATGTGGCCTTATGCTCCTTGCTTTTCTTTCCCTTTCTCTGTTTCGAGCTTTTTCGCATCATTGGCTTCTACTTCTTGTATTATCAAGATATTGGCTTCAGTCCTTTTGACTGCGACATCAGGCTCCACTAATTTTGTTGTGTCATCTATTGCCGCAATAATATGCAATTGTCTGATCTTGATTTCATCCAATTGTGATTCAATAAAATTAACAATGTAAAGGCCTTTGCCTTTAGATGCCCTTTTAGACTTGAGGCGGATGCTTTTCAAAAGATATTGCTGCATCTGGTGTCGAGAATACTATGTGGTATTGGATTATCGTAACAAACTTAGAGAATTCCTATACAAAAGGAAACATAATCTCAGGAAAAAGTGAAAGCAATGTCGGAGGCTTATTAAAGAAATCAAATAAAGAAAATAACTAAATCGAGGAAAGAATACTCCTTTTTATAGTTCGATAAATAATAATGAACCTATTGTAACACCATTGGAGTATTGTTGGAAGCATTGTATAATCCGAAAGGAAGCATTCTCATTGCATTACTCTTGACAGACAGGTATAAAATGTATACGTGCTCCCTTGTTGCATGGTGGTCTCCACATAGTGATTTCAATTTGAGCAAGGAATTGTGATACTGCCATGATCTTTTAACTCAAGTTTCTTCTACTCCAATGCCTCAAGATTGGGAATATTTATGTGCAATGTTGTGCTCTAAAATCCTTGGGGAGAAAATAGAGAATAACAATTGTTAGGATTTTACTTTAGCATGGCTATAGCATTCTCTATCGTAAATGACTCACGCACAACAAGGTTCAATCCCCGTTCAAATAACCATTTTAGAAAACCAAAAATACTCATTTCCTAGGATTTATTGAAGCCTTTGGCCGAGCACCCATAAGGAAGAATGGCCTGGAAGCCTTAATTCTTATTGATGAATTGTTTGTCGTTGCAATGAGATTTCTATGACAAGCTAACGTTGCTTCATTGTACTCGATGCATTAGGAGGTTGCATTAACATCTCATGCTTGTCATTCTTCACCACTTTGTTCAAGATTATATTACATTTTTTTATGGTAGCAACACTTTGTCTCGACATTTTTCTAGCGAAATTATGTGGATGCAATTAAGAGAACTGCTATCTTCAATGTCATCCGCATTGTTATCTTCTTCAACATGTCATGTCACCACAATTTTCTTGTTTTCCAATTGACATTGTTGTGGCAAAGGTGGAGGTAATTTAACTACGGTATACACCGTATTTAGAGGTCTCACACAAGAGATACAACAACTAGATGATCAACTGTAGTAGCACGATCATATCATGGAATATAAGGTTGAAAATAGAGAAAAAATTTTGTTGTGTCTTTTAACCTAATAGGTTTTTACACCATATTTATAGAGGTCTCACATAAGGGAATGATTGGAAAGTTAATATTCGGGAATTAAGGAACATTTGCTTCACCCATGTCGTATCAACTTATATCATTCAATAACAACCAAGTTTGGTCTTGTATATAAACATATCCCACATTTGATACCCCACTAATATGGGATACAAATTTTCTTATTTCCTTAACACAGTTCACAAGTAGCCTACTTTGAACATCAATTTCTCATTCAACACTTAATCGTTTGAACATGGGAGATATCGCTGTAAAAGTCTCTTAGAATAGAATATTAAACTACAATTTCATGATTCGAATATCTACCTTTACTCATTGAAAATATGTTTCAAAATGTCCAAATTATCTTAATTCTTCCAACACAATATCATCAAGTCTATGTTAATCACATTCAATCAGTTGTTCAACTTGTTGATCCTCACCAAGATCTTGTCCAAATCCGCTTTCCAACGAATGTGTCCCAAGTTAGGTGTTCTTACACCACACCTCACTTGAGGGGGGATAATAACACACTTAGGGGAGTTTGGTTCGCAGAAAAGATCATTACCAAGGGTGGCATTCTTTTCTGGAATCACATGTCCACGTTTGGTTAGGGTACATTCCCTTCAAGGGGTAATATTGCATTCTCAACTGTAGTGCTTTTTTTTCATTAAATGGTGGGAATGTGATTCCCTTGGACTTCTTAGGTGTTTGTCAATTCCCAACCCTTTGGACTGTATTACCCCTAAGTTAATGAATTTTGTTCATATGGATCATTTGCTGAATTTTTAATTAAATGATCAAATATTAATGGTGTGAATTAATTAAATATTTTTATTCAATATTAATTTAATATTTAAATAGCGTTACACGATTTCTTGATAATATAATAGGCCTCGTAAAAAACCCCTTTCGTAACTAATAACGAATTGGGAACTCAATATCGGACAGTGAAAGGAGGAAAAGAACGCCCTAGATATTTTATTAATAAATAAACTTTCTGAATGTGCGATTACATAGTAAGCATAAGTAAAAACCTAGAGAGATATGGAACCCCAAAAATGCCTTATAGAATCCTTCTTCAATTTTACCTCACCACATTTTACCCTTCAGCCTATACCTTTATTGGCAAATAATTTTTGCTTTCAATCCCTCTTTTGGCCAGCGAATCTGCCTCGCAATTTATTGCTCGCAAGATTAAATTGATACAAATCCACCCATTTTCGCAACAACCCACGATCCACTCTATAATCCGCAAGAACGGTGGGGGAGATTTTGACGGTTCTCGAATCCACTTTATAAAACACATATTTAAATATTATTTTTAATATTTAATATATTTTTATTAATATTATGTTTATGATGTTTTATAGTTATATGTAGTGATTGCATATTGCTTGAGAATTAATAAGTTAGGAGTTAATGTTTTTAATTTTATTCTTTGATTTATATGATGTTTACCATCTTATAAAACATTTTAGTAGGTTAAACTTATGATTTAAAATTCTTATCACTATATTACAACTTTTAGATTTATTTTATTATTTACTTTAATTTATTTGACAATCAGTCACAAGTAATAAAAAATTAAAATTTTGAACATATTAAACGTTTAGCATTTGAAAATTCATAAAATATTTTAATAGAGTAATGAGGATATGCTAATAGAAAATATATTTTTTAAAAATATTTAATATAATAATTAATAATATGATAAATATATAGTTTTTGCAAATTTTAGATAGTGTAATAAAAATATTCAATGACTTTTTTGTGCGTATATTTTTAATTTAATATTGAAAGTTTAACTTGTTAAAAAGAAAATATAACACATGGATAATTTGATATATTTTATTTTCAGCTAATCTTATATTCCTTCAACCAAGCACACAAATCTTACATTCGAACCAAATAAACCAAACAAGATGATATAATATTACCAGTAATGTGTTGAGTAGTGTTACATCCCGAAAATCTTATTCCTAGAGACAATCTTATATTCTGTGAATTAAACGCCCTCTTAAAGTTTGATTAAACGACCAACTAGATTCTTATGAGTTTGAATAAATATTCTTATCTTGTTACATAGTAATCACGTTGAATGAATAAAACACAAGTCATTTTCTACATTTCCCTTCCGTTTATAAGCAGAAATTATCTTGTTGGAAGAGAAGGCATATTTTTACGGGTGTTAAGGTGGCCCTTATGATTTCGGTTTTATGTTGGTAATGCTCAAGGAAGTATAGCATGTAAATCTCACATTAAGTGAGAATGTACCTTCAAATATATTTATATACGATATTTCCTCCCCTCTATGTTGAATGGTAGAATGACAAGGCCCTCGAACGCACGTTGTTGTTGTCGTTCAGTTGACTCGACTTGGTTTGGTGTTTGTGTTTGAGTTAACACATTCCGTGTGCGGTATTATTATTATTATTATTATTATTATTATTATTATTATTATTATTATTGGAGAAATCCGTAAAGATTTCTTTTTTGTGTTTTTTAAATTGCGAAAGAATTGTTTCCACTTCATTATTTATAGGACTCGAATTATTTATATCTGCTGATTGAATTAGTTGTATTTTCTGCAGCTTTAATCCATGAATTAAATGGATTTAAAACAACCTCTAATTCGATTGTGACAACGGCATTAATCCAGCTTTTATGGCAGAGTAATGAATTTTACCGTTTTAAACAGTGAATTAAATATGTTTTAGTTCTATGTTTTGTAAATGGATATTTTTACCCTCTGAATAAATTGAGGCTTTCTCAAATCATATTTTATATATACATCAAACACATCTTTACAAACTCCCTTTTTTTCTCTACATTTTAAGGGTTTTTACAAGTTCTTATCTTTTACTCAGAGAAGAGCAATATCACTAACCTCTACTCCTGATTTCAGGTGTACGATTTCAAGAAGAAACTATATTAACTTTAAGGGGCGTCGTTTATTGCAGCGATTACATCAATCAGGGCGAATTTGTTTATGAGACAGGTTTAATACTTCGACATAGTTAAGTCTAATATATTCTCGTTTTTTTTCAGTCTAATATTCTTGTTTTGCAGCGATATTATTTTTTCAACGATTTAGAAGCAAATTCTCAAATCCTTGTTTTAACAAGGATTAATTGTTAGATCAAAAAAGCATGATGGATTAAGTCATTCGACATGCTCGACTAGGAAGGCAATGGGGCCCACACTAAGAACTCAATTCTTGGTTGTCTTCGCCAAGGTCTATGGGTGGCGACAGCGGCGGATGCACGTTGTATCCTGGGTGAACACATGCCCACCCGTAAATTTAAATTTTTTCTTATTAGTTATATATTTTATTGATTGTACTCATTCTAAAATTTATTTATGTTCATTTTAAAATTTTATTTGTGTCATTCTAAAATTTTATTTGTCCACATCCAGATATAAATTATAATAAAAAACGACTAAAGATATTCATAAGTATAACTTATTCTTTCCTATGAGTCCACAAACAATTCGTTTTGAGCTTAGTTTATTTATAACCTATATAAAAGCCCAAAAAATAATATCAATTATAAGAGTACACATAAGCTAACTAAAAAGTAGAAGTATATTTCAACTATTATTCTCTGTTTTGACGCATTCTCTTTCTCAAACACAAAATTCTCGATTTTCAAAGTTCAAGATTCGTAAATCTCTTAAGATTGAAGGTATGTAATTTTTTATTTTTAAAATTATTCATTTATTCCATATATAGAAGTTTATTTAAATTATTATTTAAATTTTATTCTACAAGATTTGAAGAGTCTAATACCTTTTGTTCTTTCTATTACAACTATAGCAATACAAATAAGAATCGAATAATTAAATATTTAGTAAATGTATGTACCGTTTCAGTTTCTAACTTTGGTTTTTAAGTTAGGAATGAAATTAATTGAGAGTAGAAGTAGAAATATAACTTTAAGAATTAATAATTCTTTATATTAATTTTGTTGAATCAATTTAACAAATGTATTCTTTTTTGTCCTTACTTTTTATTGATTGAATGTACAATGGTAATAGGTACAAATTAGGTTGTTTCGAATTTGTTTTAGCCTTGCAGGTATTATATATCACATTGCTTTGTAAATTTAATTTAGAAATTTCTGATTACTAATGTGTTTTAATGGCTAGCGTGAATGATATACTTTCCTAGCCTTTGTTATGCAGGATTGTACTCAATCCCCACGGCATGGGGGAAGCAAATGTTTGTATAAAATTGTTCACAAAGATGTTATATAGGTTTGTCTCTGTAAGTTGTATCATAAGACATTGTTTTCTGTTTTTTATACAGACTTTAAATTTTATACGTATTAACCACAATGGCGAATTCATCATATAGCTAAGGTGTGCAAGTTATTTATCATTATTTTCTGATTTACTAATGTTTGCATTGACAACTTATTCACACTGTTGTAAATAAGCATTATTAACTTATTTACACCTAGTCGCTTATCTTGTTCATAATGTTAAGCAAACATGTTCGCAAACGCTAAACGAACCGAGCCTTAATACACTAAGTAATAAACAAACTGAATTTGAGCATGATACGTGTGCACACTCTCAAAAATATTTCTGGATTCGCCAATAAGTGGTGATGCCTCTGCTTCACCGTCCGAGTTACCATATTCCAAATATAAAAAACAATAAAACTTGTACCCAATCAGAGCATGACTTATCTGGGTTTTATTCACCGAGCAAGTTTCCAAGACAGTCGTCTTCTTCATTTAGGTTTCCAAATATGACAGTCGTCTTCTTCATTCGGTTCTACCTAAATTATTATTCAGTACTACATAAATTCTTATTAAAATGATAAGAATTTGTGCAGTCCTCATTTTAGCCTCACCCTAAGATAGGGGTGAGCAACGAAACCGAGAAAACTGAAAAAACCGATTTGAACCGGGCTATGCAGTTCAGTTCGGTTCGGGTTTGCATGTTGAGGTTCGGTTTACGGTTCGGTTTAAAAATCGAGTTTTTCAATTCGGTTTTGGGTTTTCCATATGGAACCCGTTTATTCCATATCAACCCGAATTAAAAAAACTACAAATATATTTTAAAGATAATCTCTAGAAATATTTGGATTTGTTTTTCTTGGAATATTTGAATATATTTTTATAATATTAAGTTGATTGGATATTGTGTTTTAAATTAGAATATTTTTTTAGAATATTTACTATTCAGAGGTTGTTTTATGATGTTGAATATTTGAGTTTAACTTTAATCAAACAATATATTAGACTAGATATTTGCGTTTTAAGTTGATGATGTTGAATCATTGAGTGGATATTAATTAAATGAATATTTTCTATGATTTATTTTTTAGATAGGTTGTCTTTTTTTGTAATCATCATTATTTTTTTATTCATTCTTATTTGAAATCATAGATTTTTCAAGAGCTTAAGACATGCGCTTTCTTGTTCTTAATGGTAAAATAAATTGATATTGGAGTACCTAATGATAAATTAAAATATGTTATGTGTTTTGCTTACTTTTTTTAATTTGAAAAAAAAACTCGTTAAAACTGCAGTTTTTAACCAAACCGCAAAATTCAATTTTTGGTATTTCGGTTTATTTACCATTCGATTTTGGTTTTCTTTGTAAAAAACCGCAGACTGTGATGTGGTTTATATTTTTATTAAAAAACCGAACCGAATACACTCATACACTAAGGTGTCTTACCTTAGCATCTCCCTTAGTCTTTATCTCTCACAATCAGTACTTCATGTCAAGCATCTATGACTTCACTATTATGGTTAGTTTTACCTGTGACAATCTCTTAGGCTTTACATGTCTATCGTATGTTTAATTTTATTCTAGCATTACTTATTAATTCTATGGAAAAAAAATAATTATCTAGAGATATACGTCTAAAGAGACATCGCATACTTAAGTGTCTAAGATACATGATAAAATGTATAAAATAATATCACATTTCAGATGTCACATATTAATTTTATGAGCAGAATTATAAATTAATGTTAAATATGACATAAAATTTTTATGTATAAAAATATACGTAGTTTCATATTTTTTATACTATGAGAATATGTATTATAGAGAGACATGTTACAAGTATTGGTTGCAATGTAAGATTTATTTTATTGACATTTTATATCGTTTGAATATTGTCTTTATAACATTTGTGGTACTAATATTTTTTTTGAGAAGCACATTTTTATAAAGATAACAAGAGGTCAATCTGATCAAAGAATCTTGTAGAGAAGATTAAAGGTACATACATGGTGAGAATGAACAAAGTCTACTTGGAATTATACTTCTACCTATAAGGTTAGGTTACGTAGACTTGTTTCATATTAATTCATGTTTTTATATCACATGAATTTATATCGATCTTTCAAGCTAGTATTTAAACTTAGTAAGAATGTTTTAAACTATAGTATAGACTAAGGTTATAATGAATGACTATTCTGAGTAGTGAGCTTAAATTGTGTATGCTGAAGAAAATACTATTGTGAGTAAAAAGTATCAAGCATAATTAATAAGAGACCTTAATAAAAGAGAAGATTTTTATATAACTGATTGGAAAATAGTGTGATAGTATGAAAGTGGATGTCTAAGATTGATACGTACTAAGAAAGACTTGGTATTTGAGTGTGCTTTGAGCATCACCTCTCTTTATTAGAACATACCTGTTGCATTATTCGTTACTATGCTCATTATTCTAACATAAATACTATGATAATATGACACTTTTATTTAGTGAAGAAGTAAGAGTAAAATTGAAGAATCATGTTAGATAAATAATTTTTTATCATAGTATAAGAGAATATTTTGTGGTCTTTTTAAGTCAAATAAACTTTGACTAATATGAATAAAAATATGATAGATATTTGTGCTATTAAAAGATATTTGTAACTATTAATCTCTTTGAGTTCTGCTCCTAAGTAGAACAAGAAAAGAATTTGTCTATCACGGGAGTGTATTAAAACCTCCTTGTGTTAATTTTTCCTATTATTAGGAAAAAGTTAAAAACTTTTTAAATATTTTCATAATATTCATAATTTTTAGAACACTTCTTTTGAAGAATTAGAAAAAATAAAAGATATTTCATAAAACTTTGAAACTATCGGCGTGTGTAAACAAGCCATAATTATTAAGAGTTTTATAATGAAAACTAATATGTCATTACGATCAATTAAATATGTGAAAACATTTGTTTACACATTGACTAAGACACCTTTGTTTAGAGACTGAGTTCTAAAAACGTTTAAAAAATGTGGGGAGTCTGAAAATGATGATTGCATGCAATATGTGTGTAGCATATAAATCTTTAGTTTATATGCATAAGTACAATATTTGAGTAGATTGCGTGACACTAAGAGAATTTTTGTTCTCTTAAGATTATGAATGTCCAAAACTTGGATGAGATGATATGAATCTTAAGAATTAAAGATTACTAAAATTGATAAAAAAAAAACATTATTTGAGTAAATGTCTTCTTTAGAAAATTTTAATATTGAAGTGATACCTAAAACAATTCTCTTTAAATTTAGCATAAAATTTTGATTAAAATAATTAAACAAATGTTTTACATTGTGAATGCTCAAATTATTAAAAATTTTATACTTGACATGACAGCTAATACAATATATATGCCCACAGTCCATGCACTGAATGTAGAAAAAAAAAACTTAAGTATTTACTTAAGTATTTAAAAAGGTTATATCATGGAGTTTATAATTTATAATAGTACCTTGAAATCCTAAAATGATCATGTGATAGAAACTGGATAATCGATAATGTAATGGTAAAACGCTACTAATGGGTATGTGTTTTTAGTAGAGAAACTTTTATGAAAGTTTGTAAGACATGCTTTACTAGCTCTACTGAGGTGTCTGGGCTTATAGCTCTTGACTTAGTCAGGCAAGAAGCCAAGTGGTATTGAAATTTATTAAATTTTCTTATGAGAAAGTCTTACATTTTTTGTGTGTTATTTCTAAAACTCATAAATTACCGAATGTGTGGTATACTAATAAAGTCTATAGGAGAAGACATGAGTTTATAAAACAAAAATGAAGTACCCACTTTGAAGTACAAAAGGACTTGATAGAACCTAAATAGACAAGAAGCCGAGTGGTTCTTAATTTGTTAGTAGAAATTATGTTACGGGGAAATTGACTCCTCCGGTATCTTTATTATGCGATTCAAAGACATCGATATGTGTGGATCATAGTCAAGCTTACAATGGTAATAAAAGACACACCCGCACATGAATCAATGAGGCATTTAATAAAGAATTGAGCACTCTCTTTAGAGTATGTGAAGTCGGAAATGAACCTAGTTGATTTGCTTACCAAAACGTTAAGTTAAAAATTAGTTCTAGATTCGTCGAGGGGGATGGGCCTTAAGCCTGATTGATTGAGAAATTCATGGTGGAAACACAACTTAGTTTGTCTAAGTTCAATGTGGAAACAAAACCATGCAAAGACTCATAGTGTACATTTCTTCTTATCCTTATGACAAATAATGTACATGCACACGGTGAGTTTTTAAACTCTTAATAAATTGATAGCCAAAGCTTTGGGTGGTCTTAGTGAGAAAGACTTGATGAATTTACCATTTTGGTTGAATAACTACTCTTAATGAGTCCATAGCCTAATGTTTGGGTGGTTCTCGTGAGAAGGACTAGATGGACTTACGATAGAAAGGATGAGTTCCTTAACTCTTAATGAATTCAATCCCAAGAGTTTGGGTGGTTCATTTTAAATGAACTTGAAGAATTCACCTAATTTTTTTGTGAGGTTGAGCTTACTTAAAAAGTTCTTAATAATTTCGTAGCCCTGATCTGAGTGGTTTATGTTGAGATAAACCTGATAAAATTACCTACGTAAGTGAGAATGATTAGCCACCTTCTATGAAAGACGTTGGGTCGTATATTTAGTACACTTATTAAAATCCTGAGGAATTATGGCTATATATATATATTCATATATTTATATATACTTTGTTGATTTATTGTGGACTTCAGGGATGAATGAGGTTAGCCGTGTGTTATGAGTTCCCTCCTATCTTAACAAGTTCCAGATTCGTTCACTCGTTAAGAGAAGAATTACCCATTTTCACTATATACTAATTCCAGATGAGTTCACTAGTGCTTAAGAGGCTAGTCTCGCTATTGCTCTTCTCGCTTTTCAAAAACTTCAAAATTTCTTAAATTTTCAAAGGAATTCTTTCGCGTTAGTGGGAGAATGTTGGTAATGCTCAAGGGAGCATAGCATGTAAATCCCACATTGGGTGGGAATGTACCTTGAAATGTATTTATATATGTCATTTCCTCCCCTCCTTGTTGAATGGTAGAATGGCAAGCCCCTCGCACGCACGTTGTCGTCGTTGTTCAATCAACTTGACTTGGTTTAGTGTTTGTGTTTGAGTTAATACGTTTCACGTGCGATATTATTATTATTGGAAAATTTTGTAAGGATCTTTCTTGTGTTTTTTAAATTGTGAAAGAATTGTTTCCACTTCACTATTTATAGGATTCAAACTATTTACATTTGTTGATTGAATTAGTTGAATTTTCTGCAGCTTTAATCCATGAATGAATTGAATTTAAAACAACCTTTAATTCGATTGTTACAACGACATTAATACAACATGTATCTCGGTCTGGTAATCGGGTCGCTGATCAATTGGCGAAGCTTGTGGATCCGTCGAACCTTGGTGTTCATCAGTTGCTTACCCCTCCAATGGTGGTCTCGGGTATATTGGTTGAGGATGGGCTAGGTTAGTTCTTTTATGGTTGTTTTGGCATTGTTCGACCGGGCTTGTCCCTTGTAATTGATTTCTTTTATTATTATCACGTGTATTCTTTTCTTCCAACTAGGTTTAGGGGGTTTAATAAGACATGTGGTAATATTCCCTTTGTTATCAAAAATATGTTTTAATTCTATGTTTTATAAATAGACGTTTTTACCCTCCGAATTTAGCGTATAAATTGAGGATTTCTCAAATCATATTTATATATACATCAAACACATCTTTGCAAACTCTCATTCTTTTCTACATTTTAAGGATTTTTTCGAGTTCTTATTTTTTACTCTTAGAGAAGAGCAATACCATCGTCTACTCCTGATTTCGAGTGTACGGTTTTAAGGAGAGACTGTGTTAATCTCAGGGGGTTTCGTCCATTGCAGCAATTACACTAATCGAGACAAATGTACTTCTAATAGAGTAGTTTAATATCGCGACACAGTTAAATTTAATACATTTTCGTTGTTTCTTTTTCCGGTCATTGCTAATGTTCTTGTTTTGCAACGATATTATTTTTCCAACATATGGTCACTGCCACTTTTATATGTTGATTTTTAGATTTTCAGGTTCAGTTGTTCACAAGGATACATAATTCATTTTCCTATTTTTCTTATTTTCTAGCTCGATTACATGAATTGACGAAATGTGTCTAATTAAACCGAGCATGAATAACTGGTCTTGTTATTTTTCTATGCTTGAACCTTTCTCTTCGGCCCTGGCTGCATTACCTATTTACTTTAGTCACTAAACGATGTTAACAATGATTCTTTATTTTGTCTCCATTTTAAAATACAAAAAACATTTTTCTTCAAGATGATTAAATCACATTTTTATTTGTTACATTTCTCTAAGCAGGTACTTTGGCCTATTCATAGTTTTAGCGAAAACATCAATCACAATTCACAATTAAAATGTAGAAAGGGGAATAAAATATTAACATCCCATCACTTTGTTCGGTGGAACCGTAGGTTTGTCAGCCGCAGTCCCATCGTTCCCAGCCAGGGCCCGGTACTTATCCTTCCTGGTAAAACTTGTGCACTCGTATGAAAGAGTTGCAGCAATCACTCTTTGGATGTAACTGGCAACCTCATGGCTAGACTTTCCTGAGCTGCATGTTAGCTCCGGTGGCAGCTTGTTTAAGAAAGTTACTTCGTATGCTGGGCTAGGGTTCATGAAGAAGTAGAATGGGTCCATCCCTTTCCATCCCCTGGCAGTGGTGCCATGAAACATGCTCATACGGTTCACCATGGCAACTGGCACAAGTTCGTCAGTTAATTCAGCAAACAGAGCCGAAAACTGCAGAACGAACGGTTCTCGACAGGTGGTTCCTTCGGGGCAGATAGCAAGGTCACCCTGTTGAAGCAGCTTCTTAATCATGGATGCATCTGTGGCTCGGTCTCTGCTTAGTTTAACAGTTTTGATGGGAGAGATGATCTCGGAGAGTCGAGAGATCGAGTAGGTCACCGCGGCGATAGGTCGTCCGAGAGAAGTAGAGAAAAAGATTGGGTCAAGTAAGGTTCTGTGGGAGCAAATGAAGAGGACTCCAGATTGACCAGTTGATTTTTGCACTGGTGGAGGTGAGTTGCCCTTCACAGTGACTCGAACTCCAAGTGCCCAGAAAGCATAGTAGACCATTGGCATTGGGAGGAGTGAGCCGGCTGCAATGCGCAGGCAGGCCAGGAGGAATCCTATGGGGGTCCAGAGAATTATCAGAAGAGCCATTAGAGGTGTTGGCTTTCGAACAAGCCGGCCGTCATGAAAAATTATAGGTTTGGGAAGCTTCTCGGTTGCAACTGCCTTTGTTGATGGATTTGATTTCACAAGATAACCTTCCTGCAATAGAATTCCATGTATTTGTTAGTTGATCATACTGATATATGATAGAATAGTGAATTCCATGTTATATGGTTCACAAGATTACCTTGCACATTGCCATGAAAGGAATATCAGTATGCCTATCTCCAAGTCCGATATCAGGCTTTGCTTCGCTGAAAGCCTTTTGAAGAGCATCTGCCTTGTTATTCCCAACAAGTACCCCTGGCTTACAAACAAGTCCTGTAGCTCTACCTTTGTAAGTTCCAATCTCGGTGCCCAAAACCATATCAGCCCCTAGGAAATCTTTTAGGAATGCTTCCACCATAATCCTTGGATTCGCTGTAAGGACGCAACGTTTCCCGCACGAGGCAAAGACCTGCCACGACTCGGGGTGCAGATCAGTAGAGTAGAACTTGGGCAGCACTGCTCGTGCCACTGATTCTATGTCGCTCACTTTCAGCCCAGCAAAGGTTGCGAAAATAAGAACTAGGATGCCCGCAGATTCGGATACGAAGTAATAAAGAAGTCCCGCCAGTGGTGAAGCTAAGAGCAAGAAAAGGAGCCTCAAGACTCCACCAGCTTCGAACGCAACCAAAGCAAAATAAGGGAAAGAGCTACGGCCTATAAGCAGGGTGCCATCCATGTCAGCTACCACCGTGTGCTTCTCTCGGCCAACACATGCACATTTTTCGACAGCAGGGAAAGCATTATTCGTCGCTATGATTTCTGAAAACCAAGTTTCCAAATGCTACTAAATTATTGATGCATGTTTGGCATTGTGAAGCAGAATTATATAGGGTTAAAGGAACCTAGAAACGGACAAGAACGAAAATAAGATAAAAGATGGGATGTTAAAGGACGAGAAAGGGGATGAATTACGAGGATGAGCGCCGTGATTTCCAGGAGTGTTTGAGAGCCAGCCAATGGAAGAACCGATGGGAAACCTTTGTTTTTTGTGTGGTAGGTAAGATAATAAAAAAAATGTGGGCACTTTGGTACTTGGATTGCAGCGCCAAGCCTTTTTGCCTGAATTGTAATCCCGAAGTATTGTCTTCTGTTTTGCCGGGCAAGGCCAATCACATGTTTTTCGGACAAAAAGTCTCTCTCCTTTTTCGGTACCCCTTTTATGCTCGACATTAAAAAAAATTAAGTTATAAGCCTTAAACTTAAATTCTGAATTCTAAATCCTAAACCTTAAAAATACACCCTAACATAATTCTCTAAACACTAAACTCTAACCTTAGGCCTTAACCCCAAACCTAATTTTTTAATGTGGGACATAAATAGAGACACCGAAAAAGAACAAATAATTTCTTTTCAGGTTTTTCTCATGTGAATTAAATTGAGTCAAAAAAAATTATGTACATTAAGGGAAGGTAGTCGTACTAAACATGTAGTATGTGCTAGTGCGTTTCTTTTAGAGAATAAGCCACGGAAGTAGAAATGTCTTAATCTAGTTTATTGTAATGCTTCAAAGTCTCTTATAACGTTTCATCACATACTACATTTCACATAGAAGTTATAAGTGAGTATTGGAATAATTACAATTATTTATCTTATTAATGTATTCATTCATTCACCTACATATTCAAGTATCTAATAACAACATCCATGCACCTACAAATGTTTTGAGAATGTTCAAATTATATTATTCAACACTATTTCTTAATTTGAACCTTCTCGGCCAAGCAAAGTTTTTCGTTCTTTCTTCGAAAATCTTCAGCTTTCAGAGGCTTTGTAAAAATATTTGCTACTTGTTCTTGAATCTTCACAAACTTGAGCTCCACTTCCTTCTTGACTATATGATTGATGATAAAATGATAT
Source organism: Hibiscus mutabilis (assembly GCA_019671005.1). NCBI lineage: Eukaryota > Viridiplantae > Streptophyta > Magnoliopsida > Malvales > Malvaceae > Hibiscus > Hibiscus mutabilis. The sequence goes on along the minus strand of CM033746.1, from coordinate 13,712,221 downwards.
CTTGTGTCTATATGTTTGTTTCACTCATGACACACCATACAATTTGTGAGTGCTTGTTTAAACTTATTATCAATGTAAATTCCGGTTGATCTTTCTTGTGGACATTGTGGTTCTTCCGATCTTTTAAGACAAATCACATGACAAATGCAAGAAGTTGTTGTCACATATTCAATCTCCCATATGGAAAAAATCTTATTAGAACTCTAAGTGATGCAACAAACTCCCGAGAAAAACACAAATTCAATGGTGTTTTTCTATCATCGATCTCTTCAGAAAAAATTTCATGTGTTGGAAGTCATGATAAGTAGAAAAGCCCAAAATGAATTGTACCATTCAGGTAACGCACCTGACGAATGATTCTTTTAGCAAGCTCACGGCGAAGCTGTGTTGAGGAGTTGAAGGCTGAACCTTCGGTGATTTAGTGAAGTGAAGGACACAGACGATTCGGGGATTCTTAGGATGAAAAGGAATAGCAATGTTTAGTTTTGGAGTTTGCTTTCTTAGTTTTGTTAGAAAACTTTTTCTTAAAGCCCATATTCCATGATAGTTCCTATAAATTCAATCTTTAAAAAATCTATGAAATTCATAAACGTGTTTAATCCCAATGCTGTAAAGACCCACAAAATATCCGAAAACGAAGTCTCAACTCTCAACCCAATAATATCAAAATACATGAGAACACAAGTTTTATCCGACCTGTAGCCTCCTTAGAGCTCCAAATTGAGTATCAAACGTAAGTTCTGGTAATGCCGCCTTTAGTGGTTTCATTTCAAGCTCAGTTCTTGTTTTTCCATTTTGCCGAATTTCTTCATTCTTCTTTTTTCTTCTTAATGGTGGAAGGAATCTTTCTCTTCTCCAGAACTTGAAGGGCTGTGCACTGACTATACGTATTTACAACATCATGATCAACGAAATTGCAAAGCTAAAAGGCTAGACAAAGCAATGGGACCTCTCTCATGAAATATATCAAGATGGACCAAGTGACCAACCAATATATTGTCACATAGAACACTCTTGTGCAAGGTATGTATCAATCAGGGAGATTTTCAATTCATGTGAACTTTTGAGAAATATGTTTTCTTTATTAGCATGCTTGCAGATGGCTAAGGTACATCCATATATACAGAATTCGCTCTGATCTTTGGTATTGGTTTTGTTTACCAAGATAGACTTTCTGCTGCAGGTGGTATTATATGGGTAAGTGAATGGAATGTTTTTTTTCCCAATGAATACTAATTGCTTGTTGGGATTTAACCATGTAAAATATACACATTTCATGCAATTGCTTTGAATTTGACGATGGGACTCTTTTTTCTTTATTATAAAATTTCTGACAAATTCATAAAGTTGACTCCTCGCACATTAAACTAGTCTTAAATAGATAATGATACAATTATCAAGTCATAAACACAACCGAATTCAAAAACAAAAGAATCTCATAAGAAATGAGAACTGATGTCCAGAATACATCCTCTTTAAGTTGGGATCTTATGTTGTTCTTCATCATTTCCTGCAAATTCAATATAAAAAACAAACAAGAGCAAAAATTCTTCACTCATCTTTTTCACCATTTTTGTCAGCGTATACTTTAAAAGCTCCAACTTAATCTTGGATTATCCAGTATTGAGCTCCTTTGGTACTCAAAAATCCATGTATCTGGATCCAATTGTACAACAGAGGCACCCCATTTGCTTTGCTCCCATGAAGTATTTGCCTTGTTAAAAATCCATGCTTTCCATTGGACCACCGTAAAACCCACAACGTGAAAAAGATTACAAATTGATCAAGCTGGTTCAATTCTATTTGTTCATGGTATCCAGGTTCAATTTTATATTTATTTTTTGTGTACATTTGGAGGACCTACCCTCAATTTCATATATGATTATGTATCAAAATAGTAGCAAAAAAGAAAAACAAAGGTTTAATTGATAGATATTTACCTCTGTTACTCTGCCAGATAAGATGGTAACAGATTTGGAAGAAAATCCAGTTGCTAGCAACCCTGCAGTCTGCAGTGGCCATCCCCAAATCCTGACCTCTTCCATTGCCGATTTGTACATTGAACAATGCGAATTCAGAAGCATACCACCCTGCAATTATTAGTCCAAGCATAAATCAACCCTGCACTTTTTTTTCTTGAGATATTCGTGTCCGAGATGTCTCAATTTAAAACTAAAAGAAAATTTTTGAACCTGATAGATTTCCCATATGAAATCCCTTCAACTCATTTTGCAAGAACCTCAATTTCCCATTCAAATCTTGCATGATCGAAGCCCTTTCACCGATGCTTCTCACAATATCCCTTGACAAAACTGGCTTCAAAAACCCACCAAGAACCCTAGAAAACCCAATCTCAATTACAAAAATCAGATTCAAACCCAATAGCAACATCCAAAAAACACTCTCAAAACCACCTTTTTCCCCTCCTTCTCCTTCTCCTTCACCTTCTTGTCTCTCAATTTCAATCTGGCGGTTGATTTAAGAACCGGAGATTCCACCAAGCAACAGCAACTCGATCTGGGTGTTGATATAACCGAAGGATCGAAAAAGACCGGTGAGCGGTCGACGAATTTAGGCTTCGAAGCGGAGAGTTTAGTGAAGGAACTCTTCTGGACGCTAACGGGCATGAGATCGAGAGTGGCATTGATGCTGGCCAAACACATCTCGCAGTTGCAGTTGGCATCTTTTCTACATCCTGGGTAATAGAAGCTGTCTCTGGTCTTGGTACGGACGTCGTCTTCCATAGTAATGGTCGTGGATTTCGTTGAAGACGATGATGAACTCACCTGAGGTTTCATGCCTTCTTTTTTGTCTCTCTCTGGTATATGTCTCTTTTGAAAACAAATGTTGTTAATTGCGTTAAATGAGATCTAACGGATATATGCTGCTAGGGTTCTGAAATTTGAGCCTCTAACGGCCATATCATGTGGGATTTTTATTTGTTTGTTTTTTCATCTAATGGCGGAAAATTTTAGTAAAAAAACACTGAAATAACCTTCATTAAACAAAATGACTAGAATAACCTTTCTCCAACGGATAATAATTGTTGGTCAAATTATATTATTAATCCTAAAAACAAATACTTATTGCTTTAAAAGTCCCTTATAAAATGTAAAAAAAGAAAAAAGAAAATCATTGCCCTTAATACAAAAAAAATTCAATTGTGCTCTTATCAACTAACAAAAAAATCAATTAAACCCTTCTATTACTTTGATTAAGGTTGATAGTTTGTAGACAAATATGTATCATCCTAAACTCGATTCAAATAATCCAAATGATTCAATATGTCACATTGGATCACCGAAGTGATCGATCAAATTTATCAAAACTTGTTTAACCAAAATCAATCAATTTTCCTTTTCTTTTTGATAAAGAAATCAATCAATTTTCACTTTAAAATAACCCGATAATAATAATCAAACCATGCATAAGTGAAAAGGCAATAAGTTTATAAAAAAATTAGAGCTCAAATATTTAAATCAACGCATATCAAAATAGTAGTACTCGGTTACATACCAAAAATAAAGTAACGTCATATGATTTCACAAACCCTAATAAAGAAAAAGGTTTTGTACTCGAATGGGTGAAGTGATTGAGTCGCTTTCTGACGGTGCTCCTCAGACACGATCTAAATCATCTAACTTGCGAATGGAAATATACGAACATTACGCTTTACAAGCTTAGTGACACATTTCTACTCTATTATACTTCATGTAATTCATAAACAAAAGACTATAAACATTTACAAGTATCTGGAAAGCTTGCATTATCATCAAGATTAAATCATGCATCGATACAAAAGTATTGTTAATCACCCAACTATAGCACACAATAGTACTTAATCCACACAACAATAAAAATTGTAGAAATATCCCTATAAATCACTAACCATCAGACAATATATGAGTTAGTGGTATCTATAAATCACTAAGCATCATGTACTACATACATGTCGTATATATGTGTTTGTACCTAGAAATCACTAAGCATCAGACAACATGAACCCCGAGTATTCGGATCCCACGTCATACATAATCCATACATGAGTTAGTGCCCACAAGACCACATAACAATTATTGCACAGCTCAAGACTGCATCAGTCTCAACATGAGTTACCGTAAAGCTTAATATCATTTAAGGCTCTTTCACAACATAATCAATTATTCATAAAAGAATTTTAATCACTTAGTAACTTATGAGCATTATTAAGGCCTTCTAAACCATTTCCATGCTTATAAGAAAGTTTTAGCCAATTTTACATTTTGAGTATCCATGCATATTTATGATTTTAGATATTGAATCTCTGAGTATCGAAACTAAAAGTGTGCATTGGAAAATCCCAGGCACAAATAGTATCGATACTAGCTCTTATCCCAAAGCATCTAATTACCACATGCGTTCACCTGATCGACGTGCAGCAGTCGCTAATAATGTTTCAATTGATGTCGTGACATAGTGCAAGCATACACATCGATAAGTAGTATAAAACAACCACAATAAAGTGTTGAGTAACGAATCCCAAAGAGATTAGACTTTGGTGATCTGAAATACTAATGGTTGTGAAAGTCAGATGCAACAAAAGTAAATATCAATGGTTGTGGAGTTTGAGGTGTGATACGATCAATATATATAATAAACAAAGATTTGAGACAAAATATGGAAGCATCGAGATAACATAGATGTGCAACACAACATGCCAAGGTTCTAACAAGAGATAGATCAATGAACAAATGAAATGAATGTAATATGCTCCCAGCTGTCACCACAATGATCGCTACAATCTTAAAACTTATGATGACGATTTATTCTCTCTTGAGCTATAATTCAAAGAAGAGTACCAATCAATCTCTCAAAATCTCTCGGTACAAACCACATCATAACAAGTCTAAGAAGAATTAGGAAGAGGAATTTCCTACAAACCTAATGAGATTCATGGAGTCCCATCTCTTCTATCAAAGAAAAGAGCATGGTCCTGCTATTCTACCATCTCTCAAAGTCTAGAAGCTTGAAGAACACCCTAATTGATTTATGTTTGGAGCTTCTCTCTAAGTCACCAAAAGTCAATGAAGCAATTCTCGTTGACAACATTAATGAAGTAAAAATACAAAGCGATCAAAGATTTGCAACATCTATAGAGAAATAAACAATCATTAAACTCTACAATGTAACGTCCCGATTTTGGGCCTAGCGGTTTTTTAGCTTTTTAGACGGTCTAGTGGACCGGGTTAGGGATTCGAGTCAGATTCGGGACTGTATATTTTTCGATAAGATAAAAATGTGGAAAAATGACTAAAAATATATTTTAATATATGATTATTATTGGTGAAATAAATTTTTGAAAATGGGTTTTGGAAATGTGACATTTTGGTTAGTGACCAAAATGTAATTTTTTAAAATTGTTCTTAAAGTGACTAAAATGAAAATGGGCAAATTCTTAGAATCCTTAAGGAGCTATTTTACCAAGTTTTTGCTGGTGATTTCTACCTTTAATTAAATCATTTTAACATGTGTTTTAAAGGTTGATTAAAAGAGAATTGCATATTAAAGTTAGCTATTTGCTTTTAAAGAAAATTCACGTAACTTTTTCCTAAACTTTTTCTCTCAACTTCTTTTCTGCCAAACACTCAGAATTTCATTAAAATCCAGAGGTGAGAGATCTTTTTTACTCAGGTTATTGATTTAAACTTGATTCTTTAACTTTGTTTTACAAAATCTCATTGAAATCTTATGTTTTCTTAGCTTTAAACAAGCTAATTGAGGGAGAAATCACACAATAGGGGTAAGGTACGTGATCTCCTCTATTGAATGGTTCTTATTGATATTCCCAAGTGTTTGGTCCTTGATTTATGGTTTATAATTTGATTTGATTTTTTATATTGAATTAATTGATTTATTTGGGTGAAATTGATGAAATAGAGAAAGATTCAAATTGAATCTGATTTCTAGTGTTATGGATTGAGTTTAAACACATTTTGGATATATAATAATGTTGATAAGTCGATTTTGTCAATGGAATTCTGAAACTCTCGAATCTCTAATTGTTTAGGTTGCTAGAAGTGTGTTTTTGTGGTGTTGTGGTGGCTGTGTGGTTGCTGGAAGTATTTGGATGCGTTAATTATATTTTTGAGTGTTAATTGATGATTATGGAAGTGTTGGATTGTTAGATTGTGGCTGGGTTATGTTTTGAAAGGATTAGATGCTGATTTCGATTATTGTGGTTGGGTAATTTTGAGATGATTGTGGAAGTCCGTAAGGATTTGTTGTTGCAGTGTTTTAAATGCATGGAGATACATTAATCCTCTATTGTAATGTGGTTAAAACAGGGGAGATTGATCTGGAAGTGATCGGTGAAGCTTTAGAAGCTTCGGACGCTTGATTTCGCGTTGACGAATCGAGGTTTCGTGTATCGGTGAGTGAGAACATGAATTCCAACTTTGGAATATTTTAAAGGTGGTTTATGGGAGTTTAAACTTAGCTTGATACGCTGGTTTAAAATCGGAAGTAAGTAAATGCGATTATTCTCTCTCGGTCGTGCTTTCAATACACTTGTTTTGATTTATATAATACCAACTGTTTAAGCATGATTTTAAGTATTTGAGATACTATTTTTAAGCATGAGATGTTGAAGGATGTACATGGTAAATGATCCTTGTAAGTATATAGTTTATACTTGTGGTTTAAAGCATGGTTGTTGCTTTGGAAAATGGTTTGGTTTAATGCTTGTTAAAAACAGTGAGGTAAATGGTAAATGGTTAATTATATTGGCAAGTGACGTAGTTTTAAAATTGTTATCGGATATAGTTGGCCGGCCATAGGATTGATAGTGCACTCTAATGAGTTGCCTTGGATGTTGAGGGGTTTAGATCCGTGTACCGAAAACTCCATCCAAGTACCCTAACGGTAGAAGGGTTTTACAGTACTATATACTCCCGTTAGTGGATTAAACATCTAACCGAAGTAAGGGGTTGGTGTCCCTGTAGGTTGAAAGTGTACCCTGTTGTTTAGGTACCGCGATTGTGATTGTATCGCTATTTTCGGTTAAGATGGCTTGAAGTGTGGGTAAAAACTTGTTGAATCCCTGTATCCGATGAACTTTTTTGGTAAATGAACTTGGTTAATGATCACTTGTGAGCCAATATAATTGTTGATGTATCATTGGAAAGTTTATATTGTATAATGTGATTTATACATGTTTACTCTTTAAGCTTTGCATATGGTTGTTATGCATGAGAATGCTTAAATTGAGGTTGAGCAATAGGATTTAATGTTGGTTAATGATACACGTTGCATATAGTTTAATATGCTGATTTTAAAGATGTTAAGTGCATGTTTTAAAGGCATGATAATGTTTTAAAAAATGATTGAAATGAGATTTCAATGTAACATTGGGAAATGGTTTTATTGTATTGATGGTATGTTGTTTTTGAGCTCTCCTCGCTAAGCCTAGTGTGCTTACGCTCGTTTTGTCCATCAATGCAGAGAATTAAAAGCTTTGAAAGCAATGGGAAGCAAGGGATCGGTACAAGACTTGGTAACCAAATTATGTTTGAACTAGACTATAAGTAATAAGGGCAATGGAGATTTTCGTTGTTATTTAGAAGATGTTTTGTTGAACTCCCTATTTGAGCAAGGTTGTTTTGTTGCTCTTGGGTTGTAATTGGCCTTTATGTTTTGATTTTGGTGATGGTTTGAAGTTTCATATTTTACTTGGTTGGTTAACTAGGTTGCATGCCTATAGATTTACATTTAATGCGAAATACCATGAAATGATGTTGAATCTGCGATGTACTGTTGTGGTTCGATTTTAGGTTATGTTGGATGTATGTTAGGGGCATGTTAGAATGTTTTGGTAAGGTTGAAAGCATGTTAAACCAGCTAAAAATGACATTACAGGCCAGACGTACCGATACGCGGGGGACCGTATCGGTACGGCTATGCGAATTCGGGCATTTGGGATCGGTACGGATATGTACGTACTGGTACAGATAATCTATTTAAGCTTGACATATCGGTACGGGATAAGGCGTATCGGTACGGGAACTCGTTACTAGAAAGTTACTTTTTGGGAAAAACCTATGTACCGAAACAATGAAGGCTCGTACTGGTACTATATTAATATTTTGCAAGCTGACGCCAATACAGTGCACAGTGTACCGGTACGATTGGCTACTCCGTATTAGTACAGTTGTGATCGTACTGGTACCGGTGGCCGTTAATTGTGTTAATGTCATGGAAAAGAAGTTCTGTATCATTGCGTTTTGGGCCCTAAATTTTGTGGATGCAATTGAACAAGATTGGATGATCGTTTTGAGCTGAATTTTGACGTGTAAGCATGTAACCTATCTAATTAAAGGATGGTAACTTAAAATCGGGCTAAGTCCTCGTAGTTTTCAGGATTTACAATTTGGTTTATAAATCGTAGTTATGACCAATCGGATGTCAATTCGACGCCCTATTGAGTTGGGTTTTCACCAGATATCTGTATGCACACATAGGATAATTATTTTGCATCTAGATAAGATAAAAGAAATAAATATGGTTGGGTTTTGGGCTGTATCTCTTTACAATTTACTTCGGTAAACCTAATGTAGCTAGCTCAGTTCGGTCTTGCGACTAGGCCGAGTCGAGGGGGTTACATTGGGGGGTACCAAAGCCAGGTTTGCGATGGTTGGGAGTTGGTTTGATTATTGTGATGTTATTGCGAGTTGTTATCTGATGTTTAATATGCACGGTGATTACTTTATACCATTTTGAGGGGAAATTTGGGAAAACCTATTGCCTTATTATTATAGTCTGAAATGTTATGATTTTGAAATGGAAGTTTTGGATCTTTGCTTGAAACTGGCCTAATTGTTTTGCATTTGAATTATTATCATACCTTAAATATATTGTTAGCACGATGGGACCGAGTAGAGAGTTGCGATCTGGTATGATTGCTGCTTCCATTGGGTAAGAAATTGAGGAGAATGTTATACCTCCTGAAGGGTTGCCACCGCCCCAACCTAATCCACATGAGGTTGTGGAGCATGTACCACCTGCGCTAGCTGGGCCAAGGATGGGTGATATGGCACCGTTGATTCGGGCCGTGATCGGTGCTTTTCAGGCCACAGTTATGGGTGTTCATGTTCTGGCACCACCAATGGTTGGGCAGGGTTTGCCGCTAGAGCGCTATCGTAATTTGGGCGGAGTTGAGTTTCGAGGTTTGTCACCTGAGGTTTCTGAAGAGTGGTTGGCCAGTACTGAGAAGATACTAGACCAGATGGGTTGTTTTAATGTCCGTAAGCTGGGTTGTGTCCCTGTTATAGGGTGATGCGTATATATGGTGGACTACCACGATATCCGGTATAGAAACCGATGATGTAACCTGAGAGTTCTTTTGTTGTACTTTTCGAAAGAAGTATTTGGGAGTCCGATATCAAGACGATAGAAAGCGTAAGTTTATGGCTTTGGTGCAGGGCTGTATACTTGTTGCTGACTACGAGGTACAGTTCGTGAGGTTGAGCCAGTATGCACCTAAGGTAGTTCATGACGAGCGTACGCGATGTGATCGTTTTCGCTATGAGCTTGTGTTGGAGGTTAAGACACACATGCACCTAAGGATGTTGAGCAGAATTTGGGTATAGCTTCTAGGTCTCGGGGCATTAGCTCTAGTAAGAGAGCAGCTAATTCTAGTAGTGGCGGTGGTTAGGCCAAGAGACACCATGATCAGAGGTTTCACCCGGAGCCGAGGCATGGCGAAGGTGTTGTTGGACGTGGAGTCCAAGGGTATGGTGCCCAGGTTAGAGTTTCGTTTAACACTTGTTGGGTTTGTGGATCCTGATATTATTTGAGGCGAGATTGTCCGTGTTTGGCCAGGTAGGGTCAGGCACATGCGCCTGTTGTGGCGAATGCTTGTTAAAGTTGTAGGTCTGGCGACCATCTGAGACGTGATTGTCCTTTGTTGGCTGGAGGTGGGTAGGGTGCTGCACCTGTTGTAGCTCCACAGAGAGGCCAAGGTCGTGGTCGTAGACCGTTTCAGCATAAAGATGGCGGGCAAAGGACTGTGGCTCATATCATTGCTATCCACCCTGATGGAGGTGGACCGGTTAGGGTGTATGCGCACCGAGTGGGTCGTAATGACACCAATGTGATTACAGGTACTTTTACCTTACAGTATTTGTCGTTGTGTTCGTTGGTTGATTCTGGTTGTACCCATTCATACATCTTGAGTGAGCATGCACAATTGCTTTATATATCTGTTGAAATTCTTAATGTGGGTGTTAGACTAACTAGTTCTTTTGGGGAGACGATCGTAGTTAGGAGGTTGTATCGTAGGTGTCCGCTGATGGTTCAAGGGCGTGAGTTTGCTGTGAATTTGATGGAGTTCGTGTTTGATGGTTTTGATGTGATTTTGGGTATGGATTGGTTAATAGAACATAGAGCTGTGGTGGATTTTGAGACCAAACGGATATCCTTGAGGTTATCGGATGATTTTAAGGTGGTGGTTGTTGGTGAGAGCGCTAAGTTTTTGTCTAATAATGTTTCGGCTTTGGAAGTAAGTTAAATGTTAGATTCTGGATGTCAAGCTTTCGTGGCCTACGTTATGAATCCTAGTTCAAAAGAGTTGAGGGTGCAGGATATTCGTACCGTATGTGAGTTTTTTGGTGTTTTTTTAGAAGAGTTGTCGGGCTTGCCATCAGACCGTGAGGTTGAGTTTGGCATCGAGGTCTTTACAGATACGACACCAGTAACTATTACTCCGTATCATATGACCCTGAAGGGCTTAAAGGATTTGAAGACGCAACTGCAGGAGTTGCTTGATCGAGGCTTTATTAGACCTAGTATTTCACCTTGGGGTGCACCGATGTTGTTTGTAAAGAAGAAGGATGGTACGTTGCGGATGTGTATAGACTATCAGCAACTGAACAAGTTGACGATAAAGAACAAGTATCTCTTGCCACAGATTGATGATCTGTTTGATCAGTTCATGGGTGTCTCGGTGTTTTATAAGATAGATTTGAGGTCTGAGTACTACCAGCTGAAGTTGAAGGATGTGGATGTGCCCAAGACAGCTTTTCGTACGAGGTACGAGCATTATGAGTTTTGGTCATGCAATTTGGTATGAACAATGCACCGGCTACTTTCATGGACATGATGAACCGTTTGTTCCATGATTTTTTGGACCAGCTTGTGGTTGTGTTTATCGGCGATATCCTTGTGTACTCTCGTACCGAGGAGGATCATGATAGACATTTGCGGATTGTGCTCCAGACATTGTTGGCTAATCAGTTGTATGCCAAGTTAAGCAAATGTGAGTTTTGGCTTAGGAAGGTTGTTTTCCTTGGGCATGTTGTGTCAGCCGAGGGAATTTGTGTTGATCCACACAAGGTTGAGGCTGTGATGAGTTGGAAGATGCCTAAGTCGGTGACAGAAGTTAGGAGTTTCTTTGGGTTGGTTGGTTGGTTATTACCGTAGGTTCATGGAAGGGTTATCTAGTTTGGCGACTCCTTTAACAAAGTTGTTGCAAAAAAAATGTTCGATTTGAGTGGACGGAGGATAGACAATGAGCTTTTGAAAGGTTGAAGTAAGCTTTGGCACGAGCTCCAGTCTTGGTTCAACCTGAATCGGGAAAGAAGTTTGTTGTTTATAGTGATGCATCTTATGTTGGGCTTGGTTGCGTGTTGATGCAAGAAGGTAAGGTAGTTGCGTATGCATCTAGGCAGTTGAAGGTGCATGAATGTAATTACCCTACTCATGATCTTGAGCTTGCTTCAGTCGTGTTTGCCTTAAAAATCTGGAGGCATTACCTTTATGGCAAGAAGTGTGTAGTTTATACGGATCACAAAAGTCTGAGGTATTTGATGTCCTAAAAGGAGCTGAATCTTAGGCAACGAAAGTGATTAGAGTTGCTTAAAGATTATAATCTAACCATTGAGTATCATCCGGGTAATGCTAACGTTGTAGCGGATGCTTTGAGTAGGAAGGTTGTTGTGGAGTTGAGAGCTATGTTCACTCGATTCAGTTTTTCGTGCGACGGTGGATTATTGGCTGAGTTACAAGTGAAACTGTCCTTATCGCAGTTGATCAAGGAGAGGCAACCGCATGATGAGAGTTTGGTGCCGCATGTGAACGATATCATGGATAGGAATCCTACGGATTTTTATTTCAATGATGACGAGGTGTTGTGTTTTAAAGGTTGAATTGTGGTGCCTCAAGATGATGAGTTGAAGCGTACCATTCTAACCGAAACGCATGCTAGTCCTTTCACTATGCATCTTGGTAGTACTAAGATGTATCGTGGGTTGAAATAAGAGTACCATTGGGTTGGGCTGAAGAAAGATGTGGCTGATTTTTGTTTCTCGATGCATGGTATGTCAACGAGTGAAGGCTAAACACCAGTTTCCTTCCGAGTTGTTGCAACTGTTGAGGATACCGAAATGGAAGTGGAAAGAATCACCATGGATTTTGTGTCTGGGCTGCCTTTGATGCCAACCAAAAAGGATTCCATTTGGGTGATTGTTGATCGGTTTACGAAGTGTGCATATTTTGTGCCAGTGGATACTATGTATACCTTAGATAGGTTGGCCGATCTGTACATCTCAGAGATTGTGCGTTTGCATTGAGTGCCTAAATCTATAGTTTCAGATAGAGATTTGCGTTTCACGAAAAGGTTTTGGATGTACTTGCATCGTGCTCTAGGAACTAGACTGAATTTCAGTACTTCGTATCATCCTCAGTCAGATGGTCAGTCGAAGCGCGTGATTCAGGTTCTCGAAGATATGTTGAGATGATGTATTATTGAGTTCTTGGGAATGTGGGAGAAACAATTGTCATTGGTGGAGTTTTCTTATAATAACAGTTACTAGGCTAGTATACAGATGGCACCATATGAGGCATTGTATGGCAGAAAGTGTCGTACGCATGTGTGTTGGGCTGAGGTTGGGAAAAGCTTCTTTGCCTGATGTACTAAAAGGCACAAACGAGAAAGTGAAGTTGATATGTTAACGCTTGAAAGCGGCTTCGGATCATCATAAATCTTACATGGATTTGAGGCGTAGGGATATAGAGTATGTTGTTAGTGACCGAATGTTTTTTAAGGTATCATCTTGGAAGAAGGTGATGCGGTTTGGGCGAAAAGAGAAGCTTAGCCCGAGGTTTATTAGACCATACGAGGTTGTTGAGCGTGTGGGTCCTGTTGCTTACCATTTTAGATTACCTCCTGAGTTGGAGAGGATTCATGACGTGTTTCATGTTTCGATGTTGCGGAGGTATCAGTCAGATCCCTCGCATTTTATGCCAGTGGAGGATATTAAGTTGAGATCGGACCTATATTATGAAGAAGAACCAGTAGAGGTTCTTCATACTAGTAGTAAGGTTTTGTTTGGCAAGATGGTGGAGCTTCTTAAGGTGTTGTGGAGGCACCGCAATGTTGAGGATGCCACGTGGAAACGCAAGTCGGATATGTTGGAATAGTTTTCGCACCTGTTTCCTCCAGGTAAAATTTCAAGGACAAAACTTCTTAAGTAGGGTAGAGTTGTAACAGCCCAATTTTGGGCCTAACGGTTTTGTGGCTTGTTAGACACTCTAGTGGACCAGGTTAGGAATTCTAGTCGGATTCGGGACCGTATATTTTTTGGTAAGATAAAAATGTGGAAAAATGACTAAAAATCATATTTTAATATATGATTATTATAGGTGAAAGCAATTTTGGAAAATGGGTTTTGGAAATGTGACATTTTGGTTTGTGACCAAAATGTAATTTTTGAAAACTGTTCTTAAAGTGACTAAAATGAAAATGGGCAAATTCTTAGAATCCTTAAGAAGCTATTTTACCAAGTTTTTTCTAGTGATTTCTCCCTTTAATTAAATCATTTTAACATGTGTTTTAAAGGTTGATTAAAAGAGAATTGGTTATTAAAGTTAGTTATTTGCTTTTAAAGAAAATTCACATAACTTTTTCCTAAACTTTTTCTCTCAACTTCTTTTCTGCCAAACACTCAAAATTTCATTAAAATCCAGAGGTGAGAGATCTTTTTTACTCAGGTTATTGATTTAAACATGATTCTTTAATTTTTTTTTACAAAATCTCATTGAAATCTTATGTTTTTTTAGCTTTAAACAAGCCAATTGAGGGAGAAATCACACAATAGGGTTAAGTTTCAGGATCTCCTCTATTGAATGGTTCTTTATTGATATTCACAAGTGTTTGATCCTTGATTTATGGTTTATAATCTGATTTGATGTTTTTATATTGAATTAATTGATTTATTTGGGTGAAATTGATGAGATAGAGAAAGATTCGAATTGAATCTGATATCCAGTGTTATGGATTGAGTTTAAACACATTTTTGGATATATAATAATGTTGATAAGTCAATTTTGTCAATGGAATCCCGAAACTCTTGAATCTCTAATTGTTTAGGTTGCTATAAGTGTATTTTTGTGGTGTTGGTGTGGCTGTGTGGTTGCTGGAAGTATTTGGATGTGTTAATTATGTTTTTGAGTGTTAATTGATGATTATGGAAGTGTTAGATTGTTAGGTTGTGGCCGGGTTGTGTTTGGAAATGATTAGATGATGATTTCGGTTGTTGTGGTTGGGTAATTTTGAGATGATTGTGGAAGTCTGTGAAAATTTGTTGTTGCAGTGTTTTAAATGCATGAAGATGGATTAATCCTCTGTTGTAATATGGTTAAAATAGGGGATATTGATCCAGAAGTGATTGATGAAGCTTTGGAGGTTTCGGTCGCTTGATTCCGTATCGACGAATCGAGGTTTCACGTGTCGGTGAGTGAGAACGAGGGTTCCAGCTTTGGAATGTTTTAAAGGTGGTTTATGGGAGTTTAAACTTAGCTTTATACACTGGTTTAAACTCGGAAGTAAGTAAATGTGGTTTTCTCTCTCGGTCGTGCTAGTATGATATGGTTCAATGCACTTGTTTTGATTTATATAATACCTACTGTTTAAGCATGATTTTAAGTATATGAGATACTGTTTTTAAGCATGAGATGATGAAGGATACTCATGTTAAATAATCCATGTAAGTTTATGGTTTATACTTGTGGTTTAAAGCATGGTTGTTGCTTTGGAAAATGGTTTGGTTTAATGCTTGTTAAAAACAGTGAGGTAAATGGTTAATTATATTGGCAAGTGATGTGGTTTTAAAATTGTTATCAGATATAGTTGGTCGGCCATATGATTGATAGTGCACTATAATGAGTCACCTTGGATGTTGAGGGGTTTAGATCCGTGTACCGAAAACTCCATCCAAGTACCCTAACGGTAGAAGGGCTTTATAGTATCGTATACTCCCGTTAATGGATTAAGCATCTAACCGAAGTAAGGGGTTGGTGTCCCCGAGGGTTGAAAGTGTACCCGGTTGTTTAGGTACCGCGATTGTGATTGTATCGCTATTTTCGGTTGAGATGGCTTGAAGTGTGGGTAAACACTTGTTGAATCCGTGTATCTGATGAACTCTTTTGGTAAATGAACTTGGTTAATGATCACTTGTGAGCCAATATAATTGTTGATGTATCATTGGAAAGTTTATGTTGTATAATGTGATTTATACATGTTTACTCTTTAAGCTTTGCATATGGTTGTTATGCATGAGAAGGCTTAAATTGAGGTTGAGGAATGGGACTTGCTTTTTGGTAATGATACATGTTGTATATGGTTTAATATGCTGGTTTTAAAGATGTTAAGTGCATGTTTTAAAGGCATGATAATGTTTTAAAAGATGATTGAAATGAGATTTCAATGTAACATTGGGAAATGGTTTTATTGTATTGATGGTATGTTGTTTTTGAGCTCTCCTCACTAAGCCTAGTTTTCTTACGCTCATTTTGTCCATTAATGCAGAGAATTAAAAGCTTGGAAGGCAGCGGGAAGCAAGTGATCGGTACAAGACTTGGTAACCAAGGTAAGTTTGAACTAGACTATAAGTAATAAGGGCAATGGGGATTTCCGTTGTTATTTGGGAGATGTTTTGTTGAACTCCCTGTTTGAGCAATGTTGTTGTGTTGCTCTTGGTTTGTAATTGGCCTTTATGGTTTGATTTTGGTGGTGTTTTGAAGTTTCATGTTTTACTTGGTTGGTTAACTAGGTTGCATGCCTATAGATTTAAATCTAATGCAAAATGCAATGAAATGATGTTGAATCTGTGATGTAATGTTGTGGTTGGATTTTAGCTTATGTTGGTTGTATGTTAGGGGCATGTTAGAATGTTTTGGTAAGGTTGAAAACATGTTAAACCAGCTAAAAATGACATTACAGGTCAAGCATATCGATACGTGGGGAACCGTATCGGTACGGCTAGGCGAATTCGGGCATTTGGGATCGGTACGGGTATGTGCACATAAGCAATTTAAGCTTGGTGTACCGGTACGGGATAAGCAATTTAAGCTTGGTGTACCGGTACGGGATAAGGCGTATCGGTACAAGAACTTGTTACTAGAAAGTTGTTTTTTGGGAAAAACCCGTGTACCGAAACAATAAAGGCTCGTACTGGTACGGTATTAATATTTTGCAAGCTGACATGGCGTACTGATATGGTACACAGTGTACCGGTATGGGTGGCTACTCCGTATCGGTATGGCTGTGATTGTACCGGTACCGATGGCCGTTAATTCTGTTAATGTCATGGAAAGAAAGTTATGTATCCTTGCGTTTTGGTCCTTGAATTTTGTGGATACAATTGAACAAGATCGGATGATCGTTTTGAGCTAAATTTTGATGTGTAAGCATGTAACCTATCTAATTAAAGGATCGTAACTTAAAATCAGGCTAAATCCACGTAATTTTCAAGATTTACAATTTGGTCTCTAAATCGTAGTTATGACCAATCGGTTGTCAATTCGACGCTCAATTGACTTGGGTTTTCACCAGAGATCTGTATAGACATATAGGATAATTATTTTACATCTAGATAAGATAAAAGAAAAAAATATGGTCGAGTTTCGGGCTGTATCTCTTTACGTTTGCTTCGGTAAACCTAATTCTCGATTCGTTCTTGCGATTAGGCCGGGTCGAGAGGGGTTACATACAAAGCAAATAAAAAATATTCCAAAATCATCCAAGTCATTTTACAAATAAAATATCAAGAAATAATTAAAAAAATATGACTCTCGATCAAAATCAGAATTACAATTCGAGTGATGGATGCTACTTGATTTATCTCTATTATGGAGCTTAGTCTGCCATTAATGGAGCTTGAAAGCTTACGAGGATGACAACGTGGAACTTGTGAATGAGAGAGAACGAGGTATCTCAATCTGTTCTTAAATTCTATCATTTATACTTGTTATAACCTCCCAAAAATCTCTCTTTCTGTTTTTTCTCCTCCAATTAGGATCAACAAAGGAGGTCAACACGACAACCAATGGTGTACAAGACAGCTAGCTTTTCTGCTATGTAAGGGCATGCTCTAAAATTTCCATGAAAATTTAGCTAAGTTGATCTGAGTATGAGAGGGGCTAAAATAATTATCTTGGAAAAAAGTTGAAACTGTTTTGCAAGTCAGAAAGGTCAGTCAACTTGCGACGCCTTTTTGGATAGGATCCAAGCATTTATCCAAGATGTTGAAACTACTTTGCAAGTCAAAAAAGTCAATCAACTTGCGACGTATTTTTGGATGGAATCCATGCATTTATGGTTGACATGTCTTCTTAAAACTTGTCTGACTATCAATTAGCTTTCTAACACATCTTGAAACGCCTCAATCAGACATTTGGAACTCAAGATACGTCTATTTTAGCGAAGACAGCGCATGCAAAAATTCCTATATGAGATTTTTGGATAATTACGAATTTTTAAGATTTTATTTGATTATTTGTAATTTAAATCAATATAGGATTCTACAATATCTATTAGGATCAGATTTATTTCATTAGGATTTTACTTAACATTTATTTATTATTAGAAGTTACTTATCTAATTAAGAGATTAGATTTTAGCATTTATTTATTGTATTTAATTCCTAAGTTTAGTAAGATTAGAACTTTTCCAAGGCCTATATAAAGGAGGCTTCACCCACATTGTAATTCAGATTTGAATGATTAAATAAAGTTCTCTTTTAAGTTCTAACTTGCAAGAAGATTATCTTGTGTTTTAAAAGCAAATTGATTTTCAAGTTCTCCGGGATTTATTGTTGAGGATCTTCACACTCTTGCTTGCCCATACAATCGCGTTTGAGAGGGTGGGTTAGAGCCACTTGAGATTGCTTGCTTAGATAATTATGTTTAAGAGAGAGCCGAGGACAACTATCAATTCATCACGCCATCTCCACATATTCAAGCTTCCTCCATTGACGCCACCACCATAAGCAAATCTGAATTTTTAGATTTGGTCTTTTATTTTGGGTTTGTTTTCTTTTTCATTTAGATCTGTGCTACTCTATCATTTGGCATCAGAGCTGAGATGATTCTTGGAGGATGTTTCTCAGAGACAAACCGCGTAAAAAACAACATGACAGTTCAGGTTTTACTCATCGAGGAAATCCTCCCTTAACTAAACAAAACTTCAAAATACCTTATTTTTATGGAAAGTATGATCATGATTGTTATTGTGATTGGGAATACCGCGTTGATCGCATGTTTGATTTCTTTGGATATCCCGAGAAAGATTAAGTTCCATTGGTGGCCCTAAATTTCAAAGATTATGTATCACTTTGGTGGAATTCATTGCGGCGAAATAGGCATCTCAATGGAGAAGTTGAGATAAGATCTTGGGCAGAACTCAAGAAAGTCATGAGAGAGCGATTCGTTACCATCCTTTTTAAACACACTTTGGCTATCCCAAACTTTAGAATATCTTCTTTTCGAGGCAAGTATGATCCTGATGGTTATTGTGATTGGGAATATTGCGTTGATCGCCTATTTGATTTCTCTGGATATCCTGAGAAAGATAAAGTTCCATTAGTGACCTAAATTTCATAGATTATGCCTCACTTTGGTGGAAATCATTGTGGTGAAATAGGCGTCTCAATGGAGAAGCCGAGATAAAATCTTGGGCATAACTCAAGAAAGTCATGAGAAAGTGATTCATTCCCATCCATTATCAACAACAAGAATCATCTTTTATTGTAGTTGAATCATCGTCGATACAACAGACTAATGAACCACCATAGGTGTGCCATGTAGAAAAAAAGTGAACACCACACCAGAGACGATGATAGTCCCACAAACTGAACCATCCGTTCTCACCATGACTCCACAAGGTATTCTGTGTGAGGATGAAGAAGAACAAGATGTTGTACAATAAAAAAATAAAGTACTTGTGTGTTACGAAAGTAAGTGTGATTCTAACCCTTCATTTAATAATTTTCTTATCATTATGTTAGAAACATTTACTCCTCTACAGAAATTGTATTTTGATGATATTTTTGTGAGAGAAATCATGTACGCGAGTTATTTTATTTGAAAAGGACCGAGAGTCAAGAGGCCGAGAACAATAAAAGAGGTAAAAGTCGATCCATGTCCAAAAGAAAAAGATGAGAAATATAAAGAGAGGATTTTTTCAACCCAACCATAACATTATTGTTTCGAGTGGTTTTGAGTTATTTTTCCAAGACTTTGTTGAACCATTGCGAGGTGCTTAATTAGATCACTCAACTTAGTACAAAGATTCCTTTGTACTTCCCTTTATTTCACATTCTTCTTTTTTCGGCTTGGATTTGAGGATGAATCCCTTTAAGGAGTGAGGGGATGATACGTGTCAGGCAAGGCATATGCGAACACTCAAACCCCCTGCGAACGCTCGACAACTTGCGGACTTCCGAAGACTCTTTGAATGGAATCCTGATTCGAGGACGAATACTTTTGAAGAGTGGGGGAATGATCTGAGTATGAGATGGGTCAAAATAATTATCTTGAAAAAGAAGTTGAAACTGCTATGTAAGTCAGAAATGTTAGTCAACTTGCGACGCTTTTTTGGATGGGATTCAAGCATTTATCAAATATGTTGAAACTACTTTGCAAGTCAGAAAAGTCAGTCAGCTTATGATGTATTTTTGGATAGGATCCAGAAATTTATGGGTCAACACACATTCTTAAAACTTGTCTGGCTATCAATTAGCTTTCTAACGCATCTTGAAACGCCTTAATCAGACATTTAGAAGTCAAGATACGTCTATTTTAGCGAAGATATCGCATGTAAAAAGTCCTATACTGGATTTTTGGACAATTACAAATTTTTAAGATTTTATTTGATTATTTGTAATTTAATTAATATAGAATTCTGCAATATCTATTAGGATTAGACTTATTTAATTAGGATTTTATTTTTAGCATTTATTTATATTTAGAAGTTACCTATCTAATTAAGAGATTAGATTTCAATATTTATTTATTGTATTTAATTCCTAAGTTTAGTAGGATTAGAACTTCTCTAAGGCCTATATAAAGGAGACTTCACCCACATTGTAATTCAGATTTGAATGATTCAATAACGTTCACTTTTGAATTCCAACTTGCAAGAAGATTATCTTGTATTTTAGAATAAAATCGATTTTCAAGTTCTCCGGGATTTGTTGTCGAGGATTTTCACACTCATGCTTGCCCATACAATCGCATTTGGGAGGGTGGGTTAGACCCGTTTGACGTTGCTTGCTTAGATAATTGTGTCTAAGAGGGTGCCGATGACAACTATCAATTCATCACGCCATCTCCACATATTTAAGCTTCCTCCATTGACGCCACCACGATAAGCAAATCTGAATTTTTAGATTTGTTCTTTATTTTGGGTTTGTTTTCTTTTTTATGATCACAAATCTGAAAATTCAAATTTGCTTATAGTAGTGGCGTCAATGGAGAAATCTTGAATATGTAGAGATGGTGTGATGAATTGATAGTTGTCATCGGCACCCTCTTAGACACAATTATCTAAGCAAGCAACGTCAAACGGGTCTAACCCACCCTCCCAAATGCGATTGTATGGGCAAGCATGAGTGTGAAAATCCTCGACAACAAATCCCGGAGAACTTGAAAATCGATTTTATTCTAAAATACAAGATAATCTTCTTGCAAGTTGGAATTCAAAAGTGAACGTTATTGAATCATTCAAATCTGAATTACAATGTGGGTGAAGTCTCCTTTATATAGGCCTTAGAGAAGTTCTAATCCTACTAAACTTAGGAATTAAATACAATAAATAAATATTGAAATCTAATCTCTTAATTAGATAGGTAACTTCTAAATATAAATAAATGCTAAAAATAAAATCCTAATTAAATAAGTCTAATCCTAATAGATATTGCAGAATTCTATATTAATTAAATTACAAATAATCAAATAAAATCTTAAAAATTTGTAATTGTCCAAAAATCCAGTATAGGACTTTTTACATGCGATATCTTCGCTAAAATAGACGTATCTTGACTTCTAAATGTCTGATTAAGGCGTTTCAAGATGCGTTAGAAAGCTAATTGATAGCCAGACAAGTTTTAAGAATGTGTGTTGACCCATAAATGTCTGGATCCCATCCAAAAATGCATCGCAAGTTGATTGACGTTTCTGACTTGCAAAGTAGTTTTAACTTCTTTTTCAAGATGATTATTTTGACCTTTCTCATACTCATATCATTCCCCGGTCTTCAAAAGAATTCGACCTCGAATCGAGATTCCATTCAAAGAGTCTTCGCAAGTCCGCAAGTTGTCGAGCCTTCGCAGGGGGTTTGAGTGTTCGCATATGCCTTGTCTGACATGTATATCATCCCCCTCCTCAAAGGGATTCATCCTCAAATCCAAGCTGAAAAAGAAGAATGTAAAATAACGGGAAGTACAAAGGAATATTTCTACTAAGTTGAGTGATCTAATTGAGCACCTCGCAATGGTTTAACAAAGTCCTAAAAAATAACTCAAAACCACTCGAAACAAGAATGTTATGGTTAGGTTGAAAAAATTCTCTGTATATTTTTCTCGTCTTCTCTTTTTGGACATGGATCAACTTTTACCTCTTGTTTCTTTTCACTCACATTAATTGGGCCATTAATTGGACTTTTATTGTTCTCAGCTTCTTGACTCTCGGTCTTTTTCAATAAAATAACTTGCGTATCCAATTCCTCTCATAAAAAATATCATCAAAATACAATTTCTGTAGAGGAGTAAGTGTTTCTAACATAATGATAGAAGGGTAGAATCACCCTTACTTTCGTAACACGCAAGTACTTTATTTTCTGATTGTGCATTATCCTGTTCTCCTTCATCCTCGTACGGAATACCTTGTGGAGTCGTGGTGAAAATGGATGGTTCAGTTTGTGGGACTATCATCGTCTCTGATATGGTGTTCACCTCTTTTTCTACATGGCACACCGATGGTGGTTCATTAGTCTGCTACATCGGCGATAATCCGACTACAATAAAAGAGGATTCTTGTTGTTGATAATGGATGTGAATGAATCGCTCTCTCGTGACTTTCTTGAGTTCTGTCCAAGATCTTATCTCGGTTTCTCCATTGAGACGCATATTTCGCCGTAATGATTTCCACCAAAGTGAGGCATAATCTTTGAAATTTAGGGTCACTAATAGAACTTAATCTTCCTCAGGACATCCAAAGAAATCAAACAGGCAATCAACGCAATATTCTCAATCACAATAACCATCAGGATCATACTTGCCCTGGAAAAAAGGTATTCTAAAGTTTGGGACGGCCAAAGTGTGTTGATAATGGATGGGAACTAATCGTTCTCTTTTGACTTTCTTGAGTTCTGTCCAAAATCTTATCTCGACTTCTCCATTGAGATGCCTATTTCGCCGCAAAGATTTCCACCAAAGTGAGGCATAATCTTTTAAATTTAGGGCCACTAATGGAACTTGATCTTTCTTGAGATATCTAAAGTAATCAAATAGGCGATCAACGCGATATTCTCAATCAAAATAACCATCAAGATCATATTTTCCATAAAAATAAGGTATTTTCAAGTTTGGTTTAGTTAAGTGAGGATTTCCTCGAGAAGTAAAGCCTGAACTGTTATGTTGTTTTGTATGCGGTTTGTCTCTGCAAAATATCCTCCAAGAATCGTCTCAACTCTAATGCCAAATGATAGAGTAGCGCAGATCTAAATAAAAAAGAAAACAAACCCAAAATAAAGAACAAATATGAAAAATCAGATTTGCTTATGGTGGTGGCATCAATGGAGGAAGCTTGAATATGTGGAGATGGCGTGATGAATTGATAGTTGTCCTTGGCACCCTCTTAGACGCAATTATCTAAGCAAGCAACCTCAAAAGGCTCTAACCCACCCTCCCAAACGCGATTGTATGGGCAAGCATGAGTGTGAAGATCCTCAACAACAAATCCCGGAGAACTTAAAAATCGATTTGCTTCTAAAACAAAAAAATAATCTTCTTGCAAGTTGGAACTCAAAAGAGAACTTTATTTAATCATTCAAATCTGAATTACAATATGGGTGAAGCCTCCTTTATATAGGCCTTAGAGAAGTTCTAATCCTACTAAACTTAGAAATTAAATACAATAAATAAGTGCTGAAATCTAATATCCTAATTAGATAAGTAACTTCTAATAATAAATAAATGCTAAAAATAAAATCCTAATGAAATAAATCTGATCTTAATAGTTATTGCAGAATCCTGTATTGATTTAAATTACAAATAATCAAAAAAATCTTGAAAATTCGTAATTATCCAAAAATCTCGTATAGGAATTTTTGCACGTGCTGTCTTCGTTAAAATAGACGTATCTTGAGTTCTAGATGTCCGATTGAGACGTTTCAAGATGCATTGTGAAGCTAATTGACAGTCGGACAAGTTTTAAAAAGACATGTTGACATATAAATTCCTAGATCTCATCAAAAAATGCGTCGCAAATTGACTGACTTTTTTGACTCGCAAAGTAGTTTCAACATCTTGGATAAATGCTTGGATCCCATCCAAAAATACATCACAATTTGACTGACGTTTCTGACTAGCAAAGCAGTTTCAACTTCTTTTCCAAGATGATTAACTGCTCTTAAGTGTTGGACGCGTCGACCGCTATGACCACATCATTGGGAGCATCAACTCCAACATTGAACTTTTCCTAGTAGTAGAGTCATAGTTAAGTTGAAGCATTTATGGATGCAATATAGCTCGAAATCCCACAAAACACTTATATGTAAAGTACACATTCATGAGATGCAAACTAAAAAAATAATATGCAAAAACTAAGAGAAAATGCTAGAGTACAAGCTAAATCAATGCATTAAAATATGTAAATGCAACTCTTTTTGGGGAGTTATCACACCACTAAACTTAAATCTTTGCATGTCCTCAAGCAAACAGACACAACAAAACGTAATAACAAATGTTGCAAGAATGGTGGAAGCATTAAGCGTAAGATTTTCTCATGCTCATCAAACATTCAAGAATCATATTCCCTCCATTTTATACCAAGTTAAAAATCTCCAAACTCAAGTGCACAAATTTTCAAATGTTCAATCTTAGTTGCATCATAAAAACTCATGCCAAGCAAAGAAGTTTTAATTGTACTTATATGCGTGCATTAAAGAACATAACAGTTTCAAGAATCCCTAAGGTAGATTTAATCTCTATTTAGAAAAGTTGTGCATGCTTTGTATTTTAACACAATTACTCAGCCTTGCGTGGAGTTTTGTAAAAAAAAAGGAGATTATTGCTTAAAATAGTTTGCTTTGCAATGCGTTGAACTATGTAACCACTCTTGCCGAAGCATAGGAGTGCCTTTTCTTGCTTTTCATACATATGGTTTTACCACATTTTTTTGAGAGCGTCAACATTTTTTACCCACTTATTGATGCGACGAGTGTTGTCACAACATAGCATTTCTAAAATCAAATGCACACTACCTAAGTTCTTAAAGAAACATGCTAAATCAGTTTTAGTCCAAAATGTATCAAACAAATAATGCTTAGCAAGTCGTTTTCAAATTCTACCAAAATTCAACAAATGAAAATTCACTATCTTAAGTCTGAAGCTAATCAACTAATCGTGTCATCAAAGATCATAGGAAATCACAATTATCAAAGCATGAAAAAAATTCCAGCCAGATCCAAAGTCGCAACATTTATCAATACACTATAGAGAAAACAAACAAATTACACTAAGGACTTTGCACCCGAAAACCTAAATGGTGTATTGTCCAGAATGCAAGACAATCTACCTAAATATAATGATTTATACTATATGAAAATGCAAAACATAAATTAAAAACTTACCAAGTTTGTGGGAAAGAATCATAACCCTCGTCCGTTTTGGCCTTCTTACTCTTATTTTTCTTTCTTATCTTGTTTTTTTTTTTTGTGCTTGCCACTGCTAGCATGCTTTCTCTTCTTCTTATTCTTCTTCTTTTATTTTTCAACGTGTCCATATGTAACCCCTTGACCTGACCTAGTCGTTAGACCAAAATCAAGAAGATCACATTGGGTTTGTTGATTGATTATGGGGAACTATTTTTTAATGTCTTTCATGTTTAAAATTTTCTTTTAAAAACTACTCTTCATTGTTATCATGTGCTTTAATGTGATTTCAAACTTTATTTTAAATTATTTTTTATATAACAAAAAGGCAAAGAGATGTGTTGAAAAATTCAATTTCAAAAAGAAAAAGTGATAGCTTAAATATTTTTCTGAAAATATTATTTTTTTCTAAAATTATTTTTTAAGGGGGTATTTTCAAAAATAATTTTTCAAAGAGGTTTCGTTATATCAAAAATGGAGAGATTATTGACATAATAATTTTGATATAACAACAACGAAAAATGTTTTAGACTTCCACAAATTTGTAAAAATAATTCAAAGTCCAAATTACTTGAAGAATATATTTAAAACTGTTTTAAAGAGTTTTTGACTTATGTCAATGATTTAAAATGTTTTAAGGGTCAAAAACAATCTGTTCGTACCGATATTCAACTCCCAGTATCGATACGCAAACACCCGTACATGTATGGCTTGGCCAGTATCGATACGAGGAATGGTTTTAGATTTCAGAGAGCACTTTTTGTATCGATACGAAAACCTCCGTACCGATAACTGGGTATCGCGTACCGGTATGCCCTAATTAACATGTGTAACGGCTCTTTCTTCTTAAGGCATGTACCGATACGAAGACCTCGTACCAATACGTCCTGCACTAAAAGAGCATTTAATGCTGAAAATTAAGTCCTCAATAGCTCCAAACTAACCTCAACGGCTAGTAACGACCACAATCTCATTAGAAGGTTTAAAAGACATCTTCAAGCAGCCATGGAACGATAAGAAAGTCAACAACAACATTCATGCAAAGAGAAATTAATTTTTCTACTTAACTGTCAATTTTCTTGTAGAAAACACTAGTGAGCTTTATTGTCAAACTTGCTGTAGTGTTTAGGTTTTTATGTGAGTGCTTAATTGTGCAAACATCTTGCCTAAATGAGGTTTTCTTTTGTTTGCTTAATTTGTAATTCTCTTTGCGATAGAGGTAGACAAGATTTTGGGTATAACCCTTGTGTTTGTGTTAACTTATCTCTTTTGCCTCAAAAAAATACAAATTAGTGAATTTGTAAAAATCCTTGGGGGAATTAAGGTAGTGAATATAGAGTTTAGTTAGAAAGCCGAACTACTCTAAAATCATCATGTTAAACTTTTTAAATTCTTAGCTTTTCTTCAACAATTGTTTTTAACTCAATTCATCCCCGCTTAGAGATATTCGGTTGACGAATTCGAACCCAACACTTTCACTCTAGCTTTTGGCCGTTAGAAAAATTCTCTCAGTAATAATTTTACCCACATTTATTATTTGAATGAAGCAAAAGCAAGGTATCAACAATGAGGTACGTACCATATGTTGAAGCCTTGAGCCTGGTTCAAAGGAAATGTTCCCAAACTCGCCGGACAATTTTAAACATTTCCTGGAGACGGTCTTTGAGTCGTGCTCCGTTGTTTTCCACTGAGCATTTTCAAGAGTCATTTCCTTGAACACCCGACTTCACAATTGTAGCTGGCCACATCGTGTGTTCATCCTCATGTTTTAACCCATAGATTTAGTTAATGGTCTTTGCATCCCATTTCACAGCTTGTTCTCTCAACGTAGCCATGGTTTGGTCCTTCTCCAAAAGATTGGAGTAAAAATCTCTCACAATAATGGCATTTCCAACTTTTGGGTGTGCGGCGAACTGCTTCCGCCCATGGAGCTTGACAATTGGTTCATTAAAGACATACGGAGGCTTGTGAGGAACATCAAAGCTCTGTTCAAAATAAAAAGATCCGTTCTTGATATGGTCATGAAATTTCTTTTTGTCTCCGCGTTGAAAAATCTTTCAATCTTCTCTTCTCCGGTCATCAGAGGTGTAGTTGGTCTATCTATGGTCGATGCAGCTTTAGAAGATTTCTTATTAGCCACATGTTTTTGATTTCACCATTGTTTGGTGGAAGATGGTAAAAAACTTGAAGCCTTTTAAGAACGGAGAGCAAAAATGATGAGCGGGTTTTTCTGCAAATAGCTTATCAAAGAAGTGAGGAAAAAGTGATCTGATAAATGTGAAATGATGTAGCCATTCTATATAAAAATATTAAAGGAAAAGGAATTTGAACCACCACGATTTCATCATGGTACTCCCTTAATCCCACGTCCGTGATCAGTGGCTTCTATTGGACGATGTGGCCTATCAGTTGGATAAGGCATTAAATGTTCTCGTGAACAACACGTTCAGGCACTTAGGAGATGTAGTGAGTAATGTTACAACATGGTAAAACGTATATGAAAATTTTCCTTGCACAGAACTTAGTTAGTCTAACACTCAAATTTATTCATTTATTTATACATGTAAAATGAAATAAAATAAAAATAATGGAGGTTTCATATAAACCCAAACCAAGAATCGGAAGTACCTTTTTAATTGTTGGGGATCATTTCGATAATACTATGTATAATACCAACATGTTTTTTTCTCTCCATTATTGAATCTTTTGTCATTGATGTTTCGAGAATCGGACGCAACAATAGACGCCTTAGTGCCTCATAATGGAAAGTCTCTTGCTTAGAATGTCCCCAGAATACATTAAAGATTTTTGTGAATTTTATATGAAATCGACGTGTGCCAACCTGAACTTGACATGATATATGGAATGATTTGACTCGAATTTTATTTGAATTCGAATTAATTCGATAATTAATTGTTTTGACTCGAACCATTTTGACCCGAACATGGTATTGACTTGACCTGACCCAAACTCGAACCGAATTTGAGTTAGGATCAACTAGATGTTAACCTGAACCCGAGTCAACCCGGCTCGAATCGAACTATTGACTTGACCCAACATAACTCAAATCTAATTTGACCGGCCTAAAACTCAATGGGGAGGGAGAATTTGTTCCTAATGATTTTTGAACCCACAATCTAGAAGAGCTGAGAGAGTGTTAACCGAGGGTTTTAACCACTTACTCTAAATATTATTGATCATCCAACTAAAAAAGTAATATTAGAAAATTATCATCATTTTTTAAATATGAAAAAGTAAAAGTGAACTTTTGTGATTTAAAAATTAAATGATGAGTTTTGAATTATGTAATTTTAATATTCTAAAATAGTTTGCTAAGTACTTTAAAATTATTAAATTATATATTTTTTCGTCAGTATCTTATAAATTCGTTTTTCTCTCTTTAGAAGTAATATTAAAAAACTTTGACCACTTAATTAAAAAATGGACAATCACATCACCGAATTTTTAAATTGATCCTAACCAAACCATCAGTTGTGACACACCCCAAAAGTTATTGACAAGTTTGACATGTCACCACGTTAAAATAATAAATCAAATTTCAGAAATTATCAGATTAACAATCCTTTTTACAGTAAAACAAAAATATAGTTCAAAGCTACATTTTAATAAATAATTTACAGAAAAAGAGTAGTACTTGAAAAGCAATAACTATTCAAAATATCGAGACTTCAAGTGATACCAAATTCAGGTCTAGAGTATAAGTAAATATGTATAATAAACAATAAACACAGAATGAGCTATAAAGCACAGTGTGATCTCTAAGCGCTAAAAATTAACCAAAGAGGATACATGTACAAATTTTAAAACAGAGAGTATACATGTACAAATTTTAACAATGAGCATATTGTTAACAGAAATCAACCAAACATCAGATTATGTTAAGAATATTTATTCATAATCAGACAATTTAGAACATATACATACAAAATAGAACAGGTGCGGACGTGACAAAACAGATGCAGACTCAAGCTAGTAAGTCCTTAAATATCCATCCATCCACTAATCTCCGCGGTCAGAGTTCTCCAGAACTTAGAACACCTTTTTTCTCTATCGGGCAATAATACATTAATGTATTACAATAACAATAAGCGACGTATGGCTAAACGGGCAGTAATACGAAATGGTACATCGTACTACAGTATAACGGGCAGTAATAGAGAATGTTACATCATATTACAGAATCAATAATTGTGCTTTCACCTTAACAACTCAATCCCCATGTAAAGTGCAGTATGATGTACAAGCCGACTTGTAAAACAGATTTAACAATATACAAGACAATAACATATGAGTCTGAAACATTTTCAATCATTCAGAACAATAACATCTATGTCAAACTATAAAATATGCTGAGACTCGTCGAATCAAACAAGTTCTCGTTGGAAATAAGCATAATCTCGTTGGAATTGAATGTGAGAAATAATTTTTTTTAGTTTTGCCAATTATTTAAGATAATATATATATATATATATATATATATTGATGCTTGATTAATGTTTTACTTGTCAATAATTTTTTTTGAATAGTTGTCAATAAGTTATATACGATAAACAATAACTAGTGAAATTAATTGGAGAATGATTGTTTGAAATGTTATTTTATTGAAGTTAGTTAGGAAGACCATCTATTAAGGAATTTCAATCGTTATTTTATTTAGGAAATCATTATTTTGTATATTAATGTTATAGCCCCTTTTATCAATAATGTTATAGCCTATTCAAAAAATAATAATGTTATAGCCCGTCTTTAATTAATTTTAATAAAAACAATGAAAAAAGGTGAAGAAAAAGAAGGTTTTAAATTCCAAAATTTAACCTCACAAAACTACAAATCTTTAATGTGTTAATCATTAAGAATAATGAAAATGAGAATATTTTTGATTTAACGCTTAAGAAGGCATGCATTATTTTCTTTAGCTTTAGCTTCAAATTAAATTACAAACATTGAAATTTGTTGATTGTGGGATGGAATGATGGTGTTTTAAGCGATTCATTTTTTTTGGTTTAGGCAGAGAGTTACTGTCATTAGAAGGTGTGGAGATAGAAAGAGAATAAAGGGGCGGGGAAGATGATGAACAGTGGATAGCGGGTCTAGAGATTATCCTTATGTCTACTTTCTGTAGGTATTTATATGCTCTTGACTGATGGTTGGTGTTAGTCATAGATAATAATGGGATTATAGAGGTAGATCCGACTGTCGGATAGTATCTGATAGTAGGCCTAGTGGGCTATGATAGTGATAGACTTTTACTCTTGATAGCGATCATGTCAGGGGGACTCTCTGAGGAAAACGAAATCTTATGTGTGGAGGCGTTACATTGGAGGAGTCCTAGCAGAGGACTATAAATGAAGATACAACATTTTTGTAATTAGAGGTGTTCATTGCTATGTAAGAAAACATTTAATGATCTTCTTCTGACTTAGTCTTCGAGGTAGCTTTGTAATCATTGTAACTCCGAATTTAATGAGAATTTGATTTTATCCTTATTTGTTGTTTGTATATGTTACTTTCATTTCATACTTGGTAGATTGAACGAATTTAAGATTTGCCAATCCTCAAGGTGTATAATAAGACCAATTAATTTCGTTGTTTGAGAAAAATTTATTTCAACGCTAAATTAGTAGACCATCTCAACTTAATTTATAAATTTGATTCGAGTATTTTGATTTTACCATTTGAGAGTGTTCTTATCATTATTATTTTCGTGAATATCAAATGTGTATTCTTCAGAGCAGAGTAGAGATATCTTGACGTCGGATAAATGACGATGACTTTGTAGAATATAATTTGGAATGGAAGTAATCTTGATATTCTTGTAGAAACTCCAATGACATAGCGGATGTATCTCAAACGCTAGAAGTATAGCAGAAGATCTATACGCTCAATGCACGAATCCTCAACTGCGACGTGGACGCATCTCGACACCAGTCATAAGATGGAGGATCTCGACATTTTCATCGTGGAGCGATGACATCTCAATGCTATGAATATAGGGAGGATCTCGCCGCTCAACGCTGGATTCCATAAGCAGAGCAGAGGCATTAGCAATGCTAAATTTATATAGTCGAAGATCTCGATGTTCAACACTGCACTCCTTTATGCGGAATAGATGCATCTCTTTGCCATGAACATAGGGTATGATCTTGACACTTGGTAGGTATAGTTGCGGAGGCATCTCAACAATGTGAACAAAGGGAAGGATTTTGACACTCGATACAGTTGCTGAGGTATCTCAACAATGTGAACAAAGTGGATAATTTCGACATTCGACGCAGAAATACAAGAGCCTCAACGCTCTTGTAAAATAAATTGACACAAAGCAAAGCTATTTCAGAGCTCTTGTAACATATTGATACAGAGCGGAGGGAGCGAAAGCATCTTCACGATATCAACATAGCAGAGGATCTCGACGCTCTCTAGAAATAATTTGTAAAAACAAAGTGAAAATCCTTGAAATGGAATGGAGGCATCTTGACGTCAGACATATGGAAAAAGATCTCGACGATCTAAAAAACAATTTGTAAAAGCAATATAAAAATCGTCGAAGCGGAACGGAGGCATGTTGACGCTATGAGTATAACGGAAGATCTCAACATTTTGGTAGCAAGTGAAAGTTGTGTGTTTGCTTAATTTGCTAGATGGATTTGTTCGTTATTTTGCATGGATTATTTTAACTTACGACTCAATTATCTGCGACAAGGGAAGTCCTTTCAAATCAACTAAGAAAAAGGTTTCTTTCTCTACCAAACAACCATCTGCCTTTTCTCTTCTCTTTTTAACCCTCATTTGCTTCGGTGTTTTTCTCTGTTGGTCACTAATCGCCAATGTGTAATCACTCATTTTTATCATGTAAATACATATTAGTATTGCATGTATACATATATATTATATGTTTATTAGGTACAGAATGTTACTAATATATATAAGGTGTGGTGTGTGCATGTATATTATAAGCTATGTATGTATACGTATTAATGGTGTATGTGTGTCGCGTATGTATCTATAGAGTACGAGCGTATTTGTTTAATGTATATAGATGTTATGTTAATTAGGTGTATGATTATATGTACGTATGCTAGTATGTTATATTAATTAATGTTTGTATAAGTATACGTTTGTATTAAGTATGTGTATTGCTGTTATATTACTAATATTATTGGGCTGATATATCAAATGAAAATCCAAAAAAATATATTAAATCAAATAAATAAATTACAGTCCAAGTCCAATTACAAATAATTACAAGGCCCGGTTGGCCCAAACCCAAACCCTATCTAATTACAGCTGTGTGTGCAGGTGGCTGTGGGCCGTTGGATCAAGATCTGATCCAACGGCCACGATTTAACCAAGGACCAAAATATCTGGCAGCCGCGTGCTCCACACGTATGGACCGTTCGAGTACCACGTGCGCGTGCGGTCCACGCGCGGACGCTTTGATATTCCACGCGTGCGTGAGCCCCACGCGCTCTGACTCCTCGACTGCTGAGCTCCACGTGGCACGATCTAGAGCCGTTTCACCAAATCGAGGCTTCATCTGGGCCGTTCGTCCTTCAAGCCATCTCGACCGTTAGATCAGATCTGATTTAACGGCCGAGAACGCGTCTGGCCGCTGGCAAAACCCCCACACCGCCACCATGCCGATCTTCAACAACCGCGCTTAGAACATGCCAAACACAACAAGAAAGAAGTTTGTCAATCCAGATCTGAAAAACCAAGTAATATGCAACTTGCACCAAAACAAAGACAAGCATATATACGAAGCAAATATTTTGTAACAGAAAGGGGGGGTAACAAAAAAGAGAGAAGGTTGTAACAAAAAAACAGAGAGGTTGTAACAAAAAAAAGAGAGTTGTAATCAAACTAGAAGTTACAATCGAAATACGAAAGTCAGTCCAGTGGTAAATACTTGTTTCCCTTTCTTATTTTTTTTTCTTTTGCATGCATACACAAAAGAAGTAAAAAAAAAGAGAGGGAGTGGTCTTACCCTGGCCGTTTGTGGGTCTCCCCTCCTCAGTGACAAGCCTTTTGGCTTCCCCAAGCCATATACGGTGAACTGAAGGGAGGGGAAGACCCCTTGTAGTTTCGTTTTGG
Organism: Hibiscus mutabilis; assembly: GCA_019671005.1. NCBI lineage: Eukaryota > Viridiplantae > Streptophyta > Magnoliopsida > Malvales > Malvaceae > Hibiscus > Hibiscus mutabilis. The sequence goes on along the minus strand of CM033746.1, from coordinate 13,678,926 downwards.
GTTTAAAAATGGGTTTTTTTTTCATATTTCCTAGATCTAGGACGAATAGAGGCTTATCCTCTAAATCCAACCTCAGATTCGTGTCGAGGGTGAGATGGGGGTTATTTTGGTGTATTTTCAAGGCTCGTCGGTGCCGGTTAGCGGCGGCCAGCGACGGAGAACACGGCGGCCGGCCGCCGAATTCTGGGTTTCATGGGGGACAGTTGAGAGAAAATAAGAACGAGGCTTGAGTTATAAAAACTGAAAATGAAACAAAATGACCGAAAATTTGATTTCGGCCTAAAAAGAGGGCTTTTATAGTTAATATTATTTCGTGAAATGGGAAAATTACACAAAAAATCCCCCCGCGTCTTTGATATTTTCACTTTTGTCTTGCTGCATGGTATATTTACAACTCTGGTCCCTCTTGTATTTCAAAATCTTGCAATCTAGTCCCTAAATTACACCGAATCAGACTTCAAATGGTAAAATTACGCCTTTAACCATCCCGCGTTTTTCAACTTTTCATTTTGGGTCTGCCCCTTGGTCTAATTACAGTTTTGATCCTTTTAGGTTCCGTTTACTTCGCATTTTCGTCCCTAAATTACATATTATTGTTCTTTAATTTCTGCCACTGACATTTATTTTTCTTTCATTTCAGTCCTGTTTCTTTGTAAATACTCATGTTCGTATTATAATCATATATGTTAATGTATTCTTTTGTCTTATTTTATATCCCTCGTATATGTCTCGTATTTTATGTTTACATGTATATGTGTATTAAGCTTATGATAGTTATGTTTCTTTTTTATCCGGTTATTCGTATTAAGTATGTTATGTTCTAGTTGGTTCGTACACAGCATGTTTTATGTATTTTTATATATGTATATTCTCTTGGCTTTTTTAGGTTACATATTAGTGTATTTTCTTTTTTGTATGATATATTGTCCCATATATGTTGAAATATGTTTTATTACTAGTGTGTATGTCTTTTTGAAATATTTGTTCGTCTATATATGTATTTATTCCTACCTTGTTATTGTGGCATGTTAAGTTTGCTTTTATCTGATACTAAGCTTGGTATGTATATGTGTATTTTAATTGCGTATTTCATTTATGTTAGATTAGTATTCTGATATGTGAATATTTACTGTTTTTAAATTATTTGCTATGTCTTATATTTTTGTCATTAAGATTGCATATGGTATATAAATTGTTAATGCGGAGCCCTTTTATCCGAGCGTAAACGGGGCCAGTATCAGGCGTAGTGATAGTGGTTGGGCGTTTATTCTCGGATAACGGGGCCCTTAAAATTTATTCGCAATTATGACCGAATTTTAAAATAATCGTCACTTTAATCCGGAAAATCCAATATTAATAAAGCGGTAATTATTAAAGTACCAATTTTGGGCGGTGTGGGGGTGCTAATCCTTCCCCATCCGTAACCGACTCCCGAACCCAATCTTTTTGAATCTCTGGTTTTATGGTGTCCGGCCTACCTAAGTGGCCGGTGGCGACTCCATTTTTTTAAAATGCGGTTTCTTTTAAAACCCCACGGAATAAATATTTTATATCCAAGAAATCACGAACACCTTTCAAAAATACTTCGAAAACCCTCATTTTTTTTAGCGATAAGAAAAAGACATCGCTATAGATGGCGACTCCGCTGGGGATGATTTTTTGTTTTTTTCAAAAAAACAAATGAGAGTCAAGCTTTTAAAATAATTACCGCTTTACTAATATTGGAAGTTCCGGATTAAAGTGACTATTAAATTAACATTCGGTCATAATTGCACGTTTATTTTAACGCATTTAAAATATGGCATATAAACCCGTCTTTTTAAGTGGGGGAAAACGCTAATGCTTTCATGGAGATATCGTTCTCCCGTGTAGGCCTAGCAAGTACCTTCGGGGCTCGAGTACCTTATGCTTTCGTAAGGATATCGTTCCTTCGTGCAGGCATAAGCGAATGGGTCCCCCTGAATTGAACCCGGTTGAAAGGAGCCTATAATGGGTGATGATCGGGGCCTTGCTACTCTTAGTAGAGGACAGCAAGGACAATTCGGGTACCTCCTAGCACCAACACTGCATGTAGAGAACATAGAAACCCACCCTGTTAGAGCCATGCGGATAACCTTAGGTGTTTTAGACGGGATAAACAGGGTTGTTTTGTGTGTTTATTCTGTTTAATTTTGTCCTTTTATTTATATATTTATTAATTTTACCTGGTACTGACTTGTTTTCTTTTCGTTTTTGTTGTTTTTTCATACATCATGCATTTGCATCACATAAAGGTACTGGATCAAGTGGTTTGCCTGATCAGAAAGTCTTTCACCATGGAAAAAAGGTGTCTTAGGAAAGAAGAGCTCAACTTGTCTGTTAGACATTGGTCAGAAGTCAGCCAGAAGGCCCAAGGGGACAGTTTACCAAGCGAACGCGTGATAGCCGGGTACACTTATGTGAGTCTTCAACAGAATAACTTAGGGGATCTTCAAAGTATCTGGGAAGAATGGGACCAGAGATTACAAGATAGATTCCGTGATAGTTATGGTGACATTGCACAGCTGATGTACATCCGGGTCAACCAGCCCCTACTCTGAGCCATTTTTCAGTTCTGGAATCCTGCCTTTTGCTGCTTCACTTTCAATGGACAGGACATGATGCCCACAGTAGAAGAATACACCGCTCTTCTTAATCATAAAAATGTTCATGAAGATTGGATTTACGCAAAACCTCCGAGGAATCAGAATTACACTTCCAAGCTCAAAACCTTTACTGGAATGAGCGACGATTGGGTCAATGGCTTGATCCGACTTCGAGGAGATAGTACTGTATTTGCATGGGAAAACATTCGAGACATCCTACCTGCACATCCGGATGAGGAGAAAAAGTTAGACATGCTTGCCTTGGGAATATATGGATTGGTGATCTTCCCAAGAATTCTGGGAAACATTGATGTGGCTATTCTAGATTTGTTTGAGCGGATAAAACGGCGAGCAAACCCAGTACCAGCTATTTTGGCCGAGACCTTTATTTCTCTAAATGCCAGTCGAAAGCACGAAGAAGGGCGTTTTCGAGGATGCGCACAACTGTTACAAGTATGGATTCAGAGCCACATGTGGAAGACACCGACGAGGGTTCTACCGGGAATATCCTTCCGAGATTTTTCGCCTTTACAAGAATACTTAACAAAATAGTGGCGAGAAGACTTGAAAACAAGAAAATGGGCCATTTTCTTCAGAAATATCCAAGGCGAAGACATAGTATGGAGGGTCCCGTAGCTCGGTAGAGTTAATTACTTTATATATAGTTGTGGTGATTTCAATTGGTTGATGATGTTAGGACTACATGGAGGAATTGCTTGTGCCCCACTTCTGGTGTCCCGACAATTCGTATCGCGACAGTTCATTCCCAACACCGCCGGGTTAAGCCGAACTGAATTTATTTTTAAAGGGGAGTTCAAAGAGAAAGTTCAGACTATCATGAGGGCTTGGGATTATTGTTACCGGATTAGGGTGGGAGGAGACACCGAGTACATGACCACCCTAGACTACGATCTTTGGAGACGTTTGAGGGTAAACGATATGATACCCGAATCTGATCAAGGACCAGCAGTGTCACTCGAAGAACTTACAAGGGTGGTACCGTCTGAAGCTGACATCTTAAGGAATGAACTCGAAGAATTTAAAAGGAAAATGGACATCCAACAGACCCAACATGCGAGCGAGCTCTATAAGGTAAGCTTAGAGGTTGACGAGCGGGACGGGATCATTAGGCAGTTGAAGAAATTAAATGCAGACTTGAGCAACAAAAACACTCTTTATCAAAAAGATGCCCTTCTACTACAAGCAAAAATACAGAAGGCCAGCCGGAGTCAATTTATAGCTGTGGAAAAAGAAAGGATGAATGGTATCCGTTTGGTGGAAGAAGAACGAGAAATCAACAAGAGAGCGATCGAGAAAGAGATAGAAAGCTGCTGTTTGGCTATGGAGGAAGAAAAATGGTCCGCCAAGAAGGCCATTGATCAGGAAAAGGAAAGACTCAGGCAAGAAATCAGCAAGGGAAAACAAGCTGTCCATCATGAGAAAGAAAGGGCCGTCGTATGGAAAAGAAAGTCCATGAGTAGCCGAAATAGACTGTTAGAGATGCAAAAACTGTACGATGACTCTATTCGAAGTCTGGAGCAAAGCCAAAGTCAGAATGGCGAATTAAAGGGAAAGTTGGCGGAAGTTGAACACTCTCTTCGAATGTACTGCCAGAGAAATAGCTTCGCTGAGCTGCAAGAAAGAGAGCGCGAAGTGGGCGTGTTACGAGCACGAATTGAGTCCCTCGAAGCAACTGTTGAGGATTACAAAGAAAGAATTAGTGTGTTCGAGGAGGCTGCAGCCAGAGGGGACACCTATTGGCAGAAGAGACTACGCGACGCTGCCCGAATGGTACAGGACAGGGACCAGTATTACGCAAACCTAATGGTGGATATACAGCGTTTCGCCAGGCATGTGAATGATTTAGCTGTCGAGGCTGAGACACTCCGGCCTTTCATAGTCCCGGAAATGGAAGAAGCTCCCAGGTTCCTCAAGCTGCCCAGGGCAATTGGAAAATTAGGAGATAGAGCTAGGGCTTATCTATAAGGCTTTATGTTGTATTTAGCTCTTTTGTATTAGGAATCTTTATTTTGTAATATGAACTCTGTTGTAATTCAGCGCCTTTAATTCCTGTGGAAGTAGTTCAAAAGGGTGATTACCAGCGGAATCAGTACCTTATCTGCATACATTCTTGCATTGCATCATGACATTCGCATCATTATACATACATCTATTTTCTTGCAACCATATTAACATTATGAATATTGTGACGTTGTGTGTAGTTAACCCGCAATCATTCATCACCCATACTTTACCCTGTTACAAAGAAAGCTCATGGAAGACAGGATAATCAGTCTAGAAAGAGGGCAAAAAGAGCTCGAGACAAGGCTTGAAGAGGCCCAAAGAAGCCTCAGTGATCAGATTGTGCAGTCGCAAGCATATATAGTATCCGACATAACTGTATTATTGGCTAAGAGTCTGGGAAAAAGAGTCGAAGGAGAAACCATTCAAGAGCCAGAGGGTACCCTAGCTCACCACAAGGTTCAACCAACTGCACCAAACCCGGCTAGGAAGGTGTACATCGACCCTGCAGGAATGTCTTCTAGTTTTCAAATAGGGGTACCTGAGACTCAACCCCTCGATGCTGAAGCACTCTATGAAGAAGAAGTGCCGGACCTGAACATGGTTGAAAGAATCAGGAATGAGGTAGAGAAAAAGTGGGAGGAAAGATTTCGCCTCATGGAGGAAAAATTTAAAGCGTTACAATCAAATGAAGAATCAGGAAATGACGCTAGCGACTTAAGTCTGGTGTCTGATCTTGTCCTACCGCCAAAATTTAAAACACCAGAGTTCGACAAATATGATGGAACCACATGTCCTTCCGCACACATAACTATGCACTGTCGAAAGATGGCGGCCTACCATAAGGACGAAAAACTACTGATCCATTGTTTCCAGGACAGTCTAACTGGAGCGGCGTTACGTTGGTACACCCAGTTGAGAAAGGTAAATGTTAAGACATGGAAAGATCTGTCAAGAGCATTTACTGAGCAATATAAGCATGTAACAGATATGACCCCCAGCCGAATTATATTGGAAAATATGGGGCAGAAGTCCAACGAAAGCCTGCGACAATACGCCCAAAGGTGGAGAGAAGTGGCCGCCCAAATTCAGCCACCCATCCCGGAGCATGAAATTACGCCGTTATTTGTCAATACTCTGAAAGGGGCACTCTTTGATCGTCTCATTAATAACACAACGCAGTGCTTTGCTGACTTAATCAGGACTGGAGAGTCCCTTGAACTGGCAATTAAGAGAGTTAGAATTGATGGTGGGGAAGGGTCTCGAAAGTATAACAAGAGAAATGAAGTAAACACTACCAGCACTTATACCGCCCCAAAGAACTTCACAGTCTCACAGCCACAAGCACCTGTGGGAAAAACACAAAACTCGAATCAAAGAGATGAGAGAATCGCCAGAAAAGAGAAAGAGAGAAGAACTTTCACTCCTCTACCTGTTTCGTACTCAGAACTTTATTCCCAATTGTATGAAGCAGACCTAGTCCGTCCATACATCGTTACTCCTGTCAATCCGCCCTTCCCGTCTTGGTATAATCCGAACGCGCATTGCGACTATCACGGCGGAACCCCTAGACATCCCACTGAGAATTGCCTTGCTTTCAAAAAACTTGTGCAGAACTTAATCGATTCCGGGATATTGAAGTTTGAAGAGCCGAGTGTAGCCAACAACCCCCTGCCTAATCATGGGAGCAGGGGAGTAAATGTTATTGAAGAATACTTTACCATGAAGATTAAGGATGATGTGTCAGAAATCAAGTCTCCTTTACGGTGGGTATTTCAACAGTTATGCATGGCCCGTACGATCGACAAAGGCATGATAACAAGGCAGAAGGAATGTGGAGAGTATTGCGAATTCCACCAGACTGAAGGGCATGATATCCAAGAATGTGATGAGTTCAAGAAATTGGTGCAGCAATTGATGAATGAAAAGCAAATAGAATTCTTCGAGGAGCCCATGGGGAAGAAAGGGTCGGACGTATACATGACGGATAGCCCCAAGTCTAAATACGGGAAGAATAGACCTTTTATCATCTCTCCCAGGCCAGGGAATGCAGGTTCTCCCAAGAAGAAACCAGCAAGATAAGTCCCAAGATCATCATTTCAGCACCATCTCCATTCCCATTCAAAGATACGCGGTAAATCCCTTGGAGTTATGCTGTAAATGTGACCCGCCAGAAAAACCAGAACACGGTCAGGTAAAAGAGCCTACGTTGAAAGACCAACAAACCAGAATGATGTGAATGTTGGTGAGGCAGGCCATTTCACAAGGAGCGGCAGATGTTATTCCTCCGAGGCTTTGAAAGCAGCTGAAAAAGATAAGGGGAAGAGTACAGCAGTTAGCCCTACGCAGATATTTGGAGAAGAACCTCCCCCAAAGATAAATAAGCCGGTAACTAAGGCCCAGGCCAAAGAATTTCTAAAGTTCTTGAGACATAACGAGTACAACGTAGTGGAACAACTACGAAAGCAATCGGCCAGGATCACAGTACTGGAATTACTCTAGAGTTTAGAAAAGCACCGGGAGACGTTACTAAAAGTGCTGAATCAAACTTTTGTGCCCCAGGACATTTCTGTAACAAACCTGGATATGATAGTGGGGCATATCACTGCTTATAATCATATAACGTTCAGCGATGATGAGATCCCTGAGGGAGGAATGGGGTCTACCAAAGCCCTTAACATCACTACCCACTGCAAAGGGTATGTAGTACCAGGCGTACTGATCGACAACGGGTCAGCATTGAATGTCTTGCCTATGGTGACCCTGCAAAAACTGCCAATAGATGGTTCGCACCTAAAGCCCTGCCACAATTCGGTAAGTGCCTTTGATGGTATGCAAAGAGGAACAATGGGGAAAATTGAGGTGCCCCTATTGATTGGACCAACTGAATATGTGATCGATTTTGTGGTGATGGACATAAAACCATCTTACAGCTGCTTGTTGGGAAGACCATGGATCCACTCCGCAGGAGTAGTCCCCTCATCATTGCATCAAAAGTTAAAATTTGTAGTCGAAGGCAAATTGGTCACAGTAGATGCAGAGCAAGAATTTGTTGCTTCAGTGACATCAGACGCCCCCTACATTCAAAATGATGAAGATGCTGCAGAATGCTCATTCCGAGCATTAGAACTAGTAAATGCCATATTCGTTTCGGAGGGAAGTCGGATCCCATACCCCAGGTTATCTAATTGTACCAAGATGACCGTCGCAGAAACTTTAGGCCGAGGAGCCAATGTAGGAAAAGGGCTGGGGAAGAAATTACAAGGAAACCTGAGACCCAAGAATATGATAACCAAGAAGGATCGTTTCGGGCTGGGTTACCAACCAAGTGTCCAACAGAAGAAAGAGGAATATAAGAGGAAGGAAGAGCAAAGAAAAGCCAGATCTAAAGGAGAAGACATTCCGTGGAGACCGATGTCCTTTCCTAGTTTGAAAACCACTTTTGTCTCCGGAGGGTTCTACCAGCCAGGTCAAGATGTTGGAGAGGCAATGAAGAAAAATGAAGTACTCAACCAAGAAGAGATACTGAGTGAATCATTTGAAGCGATGTACATCAACATGATAGTTGAAAAGGATAGAGGCAGCAAAATGTTGACCAACATCCGCCCTTGCCGTCCCGGGGAAACACTTGATAACTGGAGCTGCATTGATCTACCTGTAGTTTTTAGGAATAGATCAGAGTAATGCTCCGAATCAACCTTATGTTTTTGCCCGTAAACAATGGGGATCTCTTGTACGGGGCACCTATGTTAACTTTTTGATTGAAATGAAAATATCCCCACTTTCTTAAAATGACCAAAGTCTCATTTATTTCATTCATGCATTCTTCATGTTCATTCCCTTCATATAAAGCCGTCTCTTTCCCAATACAATTCATTCTCATTTAATGCAGGTCGCTCATGATTGACGATATGAATGATACCGGATCCAATCCTGGAGTGAATTTCGAATGCCCTGAGGTCTCGGAGGGAATGGAGGAAGGATATGATGAGATAGAAAGTGAGGTCCCAGAAGAGTTAAAGAGAATGGTGGACAACGAAGAAAGGCAGATCATGCCTCATTAGGAAGAAACAGAAGTTGTCAACTTGGGGACTGAAGAAGAGAGAAAAGAAATAAAAGTAGGAACGATGATTTCCTCAAAAACCAAGCATGAACTGATAGCCCTACTTCAGGAATTCAAGGATGTCTTCGCCTGGACTTATCAAGATATGCCAGGGTTGAATACCGACATAGTGGTGCACAAATTGCCAACAAAATCGGAGTGCAAACCAATACAGCAAAAACTTCGGAGAATGAGACCAGATATGTTGTTAAAGATCCGAGAGGAAGTGAAAAAGCAATTTGATGCTGGATTCTTGGAGGTAGCCAAATACCCCGAATGGGTTGCAAACATTGTACCAGTACCAAAGAAAGACGGGAAAGTTCGTATGTGTGTAGATTATAGGGATCTGAATCGAGCCAGCTCTAAAGACAACTTCCCTTTACGACATATTGACACACTGGTTGACAACACCGTAGGACATTCATGGTTTTCCTTCATGGACGGCTTCTCAGGGTATAACCAGATAAAGATGGACCCTAACGACATGGAGAAGACCACATTCATAACCATGTGGGGCACTTTTTGTTATCGAGTGATGCCGTTTGGGCTAAAGAACGCAGGGGTAACATACCAAAGAGCAATGGTGACTCTTTTCCATGACATGATGTACAAAGAAATAGAAGTGTACGTGGACGATATGATTGCCAAGTCCCGAACAGAGGAAGAGCACCTACAAAACTTGAGAAAACTATTCCAAAGACTACGAAAGTCCAAAGACTACGGAAGTACCAACTGAGGCTCAATCCTGCCAAGTGTACCTTCGTTGTTACTTCTGGAAAACTCCTAGGGTTTGTGGTAAGTAGGAGAGGGATTGAGATTGATCCAGATAAAGTGAAAGCCATCTAGGACCTCTCACCACCTCGCACTCAGAAGGAAGTCCACGGTTTCCTGGGGAGACTGAATTATATCTCTAGTTTCATTTCCCAATTAACCGACCAATGTGACCCGGTCTTCAAACTTCTTAGAAAGAATAATCCTGGCGTGTGGGATGAAGAATGTCAAAGAACCCTAGAAAAGATCAAAAAATACCTGACAAATGCTCAAATTTTAGTCGCACCAGTACCTGGTTGACCACTAATTCTCTACTTGACAATTTTTGAGAATTCAATGGGATGCGTACTGGGGCAACACGATAAGTCAAGAAAAAATGAGCAAGCCATTTATTACCTAAGCAGGAAATTCAATGATTGCGAAACGCGGTACCCGTCAGTGCAGAAGCTGTGTTGTGCTCTAGTTTGGGCTACCAAGCGGCTTAGACAGTACATGCTGTACCATACTACCTGGTTGATATCCAAGCTAGATCTATTGAAGTTCTTAATGGAAGCGCCAACACTAACGGGAAGGATGGCCCGATGGCAGATGCTCTTATCCGAATTCGACATCGTATACGTTAACCAGAAAGCCGTAAAGGGGAGTGCCGTAGCAGATTTCCTAGCTAGTCGTGTTTCGGATGACTATGAGGCATTGAACTTTAATTTCCCAGACGAAGACTTGATGTGCATTACAACCGAAGAAGAGGTTTCAAATGATAAATCATGGAAACTTTACTTCGATGGAGCCTCTAACGCCCTCGGACATAGGATAGGGGCAGTGCTAATTTCCCCTGAGGACGTCTATTATCCTTTCACCAGCAGATTGGAATTCTTCTGCACAAACAATATAGCTGAATACGAAGCTTGCGTCATGGGACTGAAATCAGCTATTGAGAGAAAGGTTAAGGAACTTCGAGTGTTCGGAGATTCGTCCTTAGTCATTTACCAATTGCGCGGGGAATGGGAAACCAGGGACCCGAAGTTGGTCAAATATTATGAATTGATCCAAGAGCTCACCAAAGAGTTCAGAAATGTCAGCTTCAATTACCTGCCCCGAGAAGAAAATCAGATGGCAGATGCATTGGCAACCTTGGCATCCATGTTTAAAACAAACACCGGGGCAGAAATGAAACCGATTGAGATGCAAACGTTTGAAAGGCCTGCTCATTGTTGTAATGTACAGGAAGAGATTGATGGAAACCCATGGTACTATGACATCTTGCAATATGTCAAGCTTCGAAAGTATCTAGAAGGGGCAAACGACAATGACAGAAAAACGCTCAGAAAAATGGCAACAAAATATGTCCTAGATGGGGAGATCCTATATAGGAGAAGTCATGATCAGACATTGCTGAGGTGTGTGGATGCCCGGGAGGCGAAGGAGATTTTATCTGAAGTACATGACGGGCTCTGTGGAACGCACGCCAACGGGCTGTCTATAGCCCGAAAAATTATGAGATATGGTTATTTCTGGTTGACCATAGAGGGAGATTGCATCAATTACGCCAGGAAATGTCACAAATGCCAAATCTACGCTGACAAAATTCACGCACCCCCATCGCCTTTACACACCATGAATTCTTCGTGGCCTTTCGCAGCATGAGGCATAGACGTCATCGGGCAGATTCATCCGAAAGCTTCCAATGGACACCGTTTCATTTTGGTCGCCATAGACTACTTCACTAAATGGGTAGAGGCAGCGTCTTACGCCAACATCACAAGAACTACAGTGTGTAACTTTTTAAAGAAGGAGATTATTTGTCGATACGAATTGCCAGAAAGGATAATCACCGATAACGCTTCCAATCTGAATAACAAAATAATGACGGACGTGTGCACTCAATTCAAGATAACACACCACAATTTCACAGTCTATCGTCCTAAAATGAATGGAGTAGTGGAAGCAGCAAACAAGAACATAAAGAAGATCATAGCGAAAACTACGGATACCTACAGAGATTGGCATGAGAAGTTGCCATTTGCCCTTTTCGCCTATAGGACGTCCGTTCGCACGTCAACAGGGGCAACACCCTACTCCTTGGTGTATGGTACCGAAGCAGTACTCCCAATCGAGGTAGAGATCCCGTCTCTCCGGGTCTTAAACGAAGTAAAATTGGAAGAAGCCGAATGGGTGCAGGCCAGATACGACCAGCTAAATCTCATTGACGAAAAAAGACTAAAGGCCATTTGTCATGGTCAGATGTACCAAAAGCGGATGGTGAAAGCATACAACAAAAAGATGCGCCCAAAAGAATTCAAAGAAAGGGATCTGGTGCTCAAGAAAATCCTCCCTATCCAGAAAGATTCTCGAGGAAAGTGGATGCCCAACTGGGAAGGACCGTACGTCGTAAAAAAGGCCTTCTCAGGAGGAGCCCTGATCCTAACAGAAATGGAGGGAGACGAGTTGAAAAATCCTGTAAATTCTGATGCTGTCAAGAAATACTATCTTTGAAAAAAGGAAAAAAACAAACAAAAACAAAAATAAAAAAAATGAAAATGAAAAAGAGAACAAAAATGGAGAGCTCAGGGCGAAAACCCGAAACCGGGCGTCTTGAAGCAAAGGAAGGACCCGAGTTGAAAACCCGTAAAGGGCCGCTCGAGTAAATTGAAAAGTTGAATATCCGAAGAGAAGGGTATCCCCATGAACGTCATGAAAAGGAGGCTCCAGGCAAAAAATTCTACACCGGTTGACGGGATCATGTATCATTCATATCGAAGATAATGAGAGATCTTGTATTTCATACTTAACTTTTCTTCTTTCTCATGTTGTCATACCTTTCTCTTTTTAAGATATCCCAAGCCTTTAATCGTAATAAAACCGTGTTTTTGAGCATCCATTCCTTGCCTTCTTGTCAATTTCAGTCAGATAGGTTAACATAGGCTTATAGTGAAACAAGAGATTTCGGAGCATTACTGTGATTTAACCTTAAAAATGCAGGTGATCAAAGAAAACGATGTTAACTCCGTCCTCTAGTTCCCTACATAATGGTTGTTGATAGGGAAGGCAGAAAGCTTCAAACAACCGGATAGGATGACCAATGGCGTACGTCCTATCTATTCAAGGAAGGCATGCGAGATAACAAGAGAGATCTCTTGGGTGAAAACCCAGAAGGGCACCCCTCACAAAAAAAAACTCTCTCTAAAGTGAAAGCCCGAAAGGGCACTTTAGAATTCCAAGTCGTAATTGGAGAAAAAGAAAGGTTGGGATGGTTGAACCTGACAGTGAAGTGGGGTATCGACACCCGTGAGAAAAGAGAAAGTGAACAACAAGATCAAAAAAGGACCAAAACAAGCCCACCAAGATATTGACACTCATGCATCATGAATAGTCAGACATCACTAGGATTAGGAGCTTGTCAATTCATTTGTCATAGCATTTTGTTTTTATTTCAGACAGGTATCTGCAGATCCAAAGAGACACCGATGGCCATCATGGTGTGAATCCCAAATGAGAAGACAATGTTTTTACATACAAAAGGCATATGTTTCCAAGCTCCAGAGAGAGGTTCTATATAGGAAGCTCATCCGCTCCGAGGCTTCAGAAGCTGAAAGTTCTATATAGGAAGGACTGACGGCTCCAGGGTGAAGACTAGCAGTTCTATATAGGAAGGACTCTCAGTCGAAGGATTTCACCCATGACACGCAAGATTATATAGGAAATCCTGCTGTGTCGAACTAGCAGTTCTATATAGGAAGGACTCCCAATCGAAGGAATTCACCCATGACACGCAAGATTATATAGGAAATCCTGCTGTGTCGAAAGCGAAGATTTCTATATAGGAAGGGCTCCGAGCTTCAATGTCTTAGAGTAAAAGATTCTATATAGGAAGAATCCGTAACTCCAAGATTTCAGGCGCCGAAAAGTTCTATATAGGAAGGACCGACGGCTCCAAGGTGAAGACTCACAGTTCTATATAGGAAGAACTCCCAGTCGAAGGAATTCACCTATGACACACAAGGTTATATAGGAAACCTGTTGTTTCGAAAGCGAAGAGTCTTATATAGGAAATGCTCTGAGCTTCACTGTCTTAGAGTGAAAGGTTCTATATAGGAAGAACCTGTAGCTCTGAGATTTCAGACGCCAAAAGTTCTATATAGGAAGGACTGACGGCTCCAGGGTTTGAAGACTACCAGTTCTATATAGGAGGAACTCCCAGTCGGAAGAATCCATCAGCGGCGCAAAAGGTTTTATATAGGAGAAACCAGCATTGAAGGCGAAGGGTTCTATATAGGAAGGACTCCAAGCTTTACAGTCTCGAAGTGAAAGGTTATATATAGGAAGGACTCATAACTCGAGGTTTCAGAGCGAAGGGTTCTATATAGGAAGAGCATGTAGCTCCAAGATCGGAAGGTGACGAAGCTCTATATAGGAAGAACTTACGAGCCCGAAAATTCAGCTAAGGAAGAGCGGAGATGTCCAAAAGAACACGTTTTTCCAAAGCTACAAACAGGGAAGTCTGATAAAAATGAGTGCTTATGAATCTTTGCTTTGTTTCCCATTCCATGAGAACAAGCAAAGAGGGGCAACTGTAATCACTCATTTTTATCATGTAAATACATATTAGTATTGCATGTATACATATTATATTATATGTTTATTAGGTACATGAATGTTACTAATATATATAAGGTGTGGTGTGTGCATGTATATTATAAGCTATGTATGTATACGTATTAATGGTGTATGTGTGTCACGTATGTATCTATAGAGTACGAGCGTATTTGTTTAATGTATATAGATGTTATGTTAATTAGGTGTATGATTATATGTACGTATGCTAGTATGTTATATTAATTAATGTTTGTATAAGTATACATTTGTATTAAGTATGTGTATTGCTGTTATATTACTAATATTATTGGGCTGATATATCAAATGAAAATCCAAAAAAATATATTAAATCAAATAAATAAATTACAGTCCAAGTCCAATTACAAATAATTACAAGGCCCGGTTGGCCCAAACCCAAACCCTATCTAATTACAGTTGTGTGTGCAGGTGGCTGTGGGCTGTTGGATCAAGATCTGATCCAACGGCCACGATTTAACCAAGGACCAAAATATTTGGCAGTCGCGTGCTCCACACGTATGGACCGTTCGAGTGCCACGCGCGCGTGCGGTCCACGCGCGGACGCTTTGATATCCCACGCGTGCGTGAGCCCCACGCGCTCTGACTCCTCGACTGCTGAGCTCCACGTGGCCCGATCTGGAGCCGTTTCACCAAATCGAGGCTTCATTTGGGCCGTTCTTCCTTCAAGCCATCTCGACCGTTAGATCAGATCTGATCTAACGGCCGAGAACGCGTCTGGCCGCTGGCAGAACCCCCACACCGCCACCATGCCGATCTTCAACCACCGCGCTCAGAACATGCCAAACACAACAAGAAAGAAGTTTGTCAGTCCAGATCTGAAAAAGCAAGTAATATGCAACTTGCACCAAAACAAAGACAAGCATATATACGAAGCAAATATTTTGTAACAGAAATGGGGGGTAACAAAAAAGAGAGAAGGTTGTAACAAAAAAACAGAGAGGTTGTAACAAAAAAAAGAGAGTTGTAATCAAACCAGAAGTTACAATCGAAATACGAAAGTTAGTCCAGTGGTAAATACTTGTTTCCCTTTCTTATTTTTTTCTTTTACATGCATACACAAAAGAAGTTAAAAAAAGAGAGAGGGAGTGGTCTTACCGTCGCCGTTTGTGGGTCTCCCCTCCTCAGTGACAAGCCTTTTGGCTTCCCCAAGCCATATACGGTGAACTGAATGGAGGGGAAGACCCCTTGTAGTTTCGTTTTGGGTTTAAAAATGGGTTTTTTTGTTTCGTATTTCCTAGATCTAGGATGAATAGAGGCTTATCCTCTGAATCCAACCTCGGATTCGTGTCGAGGGTGAGATGGGGGTTATTTTGGTGTATTTTCGAGGCTCGCTGTCGCCGGTTAGCGGCGGCCGGCGGCGGAGAACACGGTGGCTGGCCGCCGGATTCTATGTTTTATAGGGGACAGTTGTGAGAAAATTAGAACGAGGCTTGAGTTATAAAAACTGAAAATGAAACAAAATGACCGAAAATTTGATTTTGGCCTAAACAGAGGGCTTTTATAGTTATTATTATTTCGTGAAATGGGAAAATTACACAATAAATCCCCCGCGTCTTTGATATTTTCACTTTTGTCTTGCCGCATGGTATATTTACAACTCTGGTCCCTCTTGTATTTCAAAATCTTGCAATCTAGTCCCTAATTACACCGAATCAGACTTCAAATGGTAAAATTACGCCTTTAACCATCCCGCGTTTTTGAACTTTTCATTTTGGGTCTGCCCCTTGGTCTAATTACAGTTTTGATCCTTTTAGGTTCCGTTTACTTCGCATTTTCGTCCCTAAATTACATATTATTGTTCTTTAATTTCTGCCACTGACATTTATTTTTCTTTCATTTCAGTCCTGTTTCTTTTTAAATACTCATGTTCGTATTATAATCGTATATGTTAATGTATTCTTTTGTCTTATTTTATATCCCTCGTATATGTCTCGTATTTTATGTTTACATGTATATGTGTATTAAGCTTATGATAGTTATGTATCTTTTTTATCTGGTTATTCATATTAAGTATGTTATGTTCTAGTTGGTTCGTACACAGCATGTTTTATGTATTTTTATATATGTATATTCTCTTGGCTTTTTTAGGTTACATGTTAGTGTATTTTCTTTTTTGTATGATATATTGTCTCATATATGTTGAAATATGTTTTATTACTAGTGTGTATGTCTTTTTGAAATATTTGTTCGTCTATATATGTATTTATTCCTACCTTGTTATTGTGGCATGTTAAGTTTGCTTTTATCTTATACTAAGCTTGGTATGTATATGTGTATTTTAATTGCGTATTTCATTTATGTTAGATTAGTATTCTGATATGTGAATATTTACTGTTTTTAAATTATCTGCTATGTCTTATATTTTTGTCATTAAGATTGCATATGGTATATAAATTGTTAATGCGGTGCCCTTTTATCCGAGCGTAAACGGGGCCAGTATCAGACGTAGTGATAGTGGTTGGGCATTTATTCTCGGATAACGGGGCCTTTAAAATTTATTCGCAATTATAACCGAATTTTAAAATAATTGTCACTTTAATCCGGAAAACCAATATTAATAAAGCGGTAATTATTAAAGTACCAATTTTGGGCGGTGTGGGGGTGCTAATCCTTCCCCATCCGTAACCGACTCCCGAACCCAATCTTTTTGAATCTCTGGTTTTATGGTGTCCGGCCTACCTAAGTGGCCGGTGGCGACTCTATTTTTTTAAAATGCGGTTTCTTTTAAAACCCCACGGAATAAATATTTTATATCCAAGAAATCACGAACACCTTTCAAAAATACTTCGAAAACCCTCGTTTTTTTTAGCGATAAGAAAAAGACATCGCTACAGATGGCGACTCCGCTGGGGATCATTTTTTGTTTTTTCAAAAAAACAAACGAGAGTCAAGCTTTTAAAATAATTACCGCTTTACTAATATTGGAAGTTCCGGATTAAAGTGACTATTAAATTAACATTCGGTCATAATTGCGCGTTTATTTTAACGCATTTAAAATATGGCATATAAACCCGTCTTTTTAAGTGGGGGAAAACGCTAATGCTTTCATGGAGATATCGTTCTCCCGTGTAGGCCTAGCAAGTACCTTCGGGGCTCGAGTACCTTATGCTTTCGTAAGGATATCGTTCCTTCGTGCAGGATATCGTTCCTTTTATTTACATATTTATTAATTTTACCTGGTACTGACTTGTTTTCTTTTCGCTTTTATTTTTTTTCATACATCATGCATTTGCATCACATAAAGGTACTGGATCAAGTGGTTTGCCTGATCAGAAAGTCTTTCACCATGGAAAAAATGTGTCTTAGGAAAGAAGAGCTCAACTTGTCTGTTAGACATTGGTCAGAAGTCAGCCAGAAGGCCCAATGGGACAGTTTACCAAGCGAACGCGTGATAGCCGGGTACACCTATGTGAGTCTTCAACAGAATAACTTAGGGGATCTTCAAAGTATCTGGGAAGAATGGGACCCGAGATTACAAGATAGATTCCGTGATAATTATGGTGACATTGCACAGCTGATGTACATCCGGGTCAACCAGCCCCTACTCCGAGCCATTTTTCAGTTCTAGAATCCTGCCTTTTGCTGCTTCACCTTCAATGGATAGGAAATGATGCCCATAGTAGAAGAATACACCGCTCTTCTTAATCATAAAAATGTTCAGGAAGATTGGATTTGCGCAAAACCTCCGAAGAATCAGAATTACACTTCCAAGCTCAAAACCTTTACTGGAATGAGCGACGATTGGGTCAATGGCTTGATCCGACTTCGAGGAGATAGTACTGTATTTGCATGGGAAAACATTCGAGACATCCTACCTGCACATCCGGATGAGGAGAAAAAGTTAGACATGCTTGCCTTGGGAATATATGGATTGGTGATCTTCCCAAGAATTCTGGGAAACATTGATGTGGCCATTCTAGATTTGTTTGAGCGAATAAAACGGCAAGCAAACCTAGTACCAGGTATTTTGGCCGAGACCTTTATTTCTCTAAATGCTAGTCGAAAGCACGAAGAAGGGCGTTTTCGAGGATGCGCACAATCTATTCTGGTATGGATTTGAGCCACATGTGGAAGACACCGAGCGAGGGTTCTGCCGGGAATATCCTTCCGAGATTTTTCGCCTTTACAGGAATACTTAACAAAAGAGTGGCGAGAGGACTTGAAAACAAGAAAATGGGCCGTTTTCTTCAGAAATATCCAAGGCGAAGACATAGTATGGAGGGTCCCATGGCTCGGTAGAGTTAATTACTTTTTATATAGTTGTGGTGATTTCAATTGGTTGATGATGTTAGGACTACATTGAGGAATTGCTTGTGCCCCACTTACGGTGTCCCGACAATTCGAATCGCTCTGATTCATTCTCAACACCTTGGGTTTGTTTTGAACTAAATTTCTTTTTAAAGGGGAGTTCAAAGAGAAAGTTGGACTATCATGAGGGCTTGGGATTATTGTTACCGGATTAGGGTGGAAGGAGACACCGAGTACATGACCACCCCAGACTACGATCTTTGGAGACGTTTGAGGGTAAACGATATGATACCCGAATCTGATCAAGGACCAGCGGTGTCACTCGAAGAACTTACAAGGGTGGTACCGTGCGAAAAGTCGACATCTTAAGGAATGAACTCGAAGAATTTAAAAGGAAAATGGACATCCAACGGACCCAACATGCGGCGAGCTCTATAAGGCAAGCTTAGAGGTTGTGGCGGGACGGGATCATTAGGCGATTGAAGAAATTAAATGCAGACTTGAGCGACAAAAACACTCTTTATCAAAAAGATGCCCTTCTACTACTACAAAAAAATCTGAAGGCGGTAGGAGTCAATTCATAGTCGTGGAAAGAGAAAGGATGAATGGTATCCGTTTGGTGGAAGAAGAACGAGAAATCAACAAGAGAGCGATCGAGAAAGAGATAGAAAGCTGTCGTTTGGCTATGGAGGAAGAAAAACGGTCCGCCAAGAAGGCCATTGATAAGGAAAAGGAAAGACTCAGGCAAGAAATCAGCAAGGGAAAACAAGCTATCCATCATGAGAAAGAAAGCGCCGTCGTATGGAAAATAGCCCTAGAAAATCAAGCCCCTTATGCAGCCAGAGGGATGGTGACACATGTAACTGCCTAATAGGATGGCGACACGTGTAACTGCCTATTAGTCGAATCTCTCTGGCTGCATAAGAGGCTTGATTTTTCATTCCTTTTATTCCACTAATAGACAATGACACGTGTCACCATCCTGTTAGTTTGAATAAAAATATTATAAAATAACATATATTGCTTACGAGGAGAGAGAAGAAATGATATGAGAAATTAAAAAAATAAAATAAAATTTCACGTCAGTAAAACCGTTAAGTTTTTAACAGTCGATGACCAAAATAGGATGACAACATAATGTTAGTGATGTTTTTGCCAAAAAATAGTTCGGTGACCAAAATAAGAAAAAAACTATAGTTCAGTGAATACTGATGTAATTTACCCTATATTTTAATTTTATAAGGGCTATTTTAAAATTTCGCTTAGAGCTCCAAAAATATTCGAGACGGCCTGTTAAACAAATGGCGACTATATAAATTTAAAGATCATTACGATTGAAATAGGAAACCGATAGAATATGAAAATGATTTAACGGAAGGTTCTGCTTCTTTAATTTCCATTACATATTTAAAACAAAACAAAACAAAAAAAAAACAAAAAAAAAACTCTCTCTATCTCTCTCCCTTTACAAAAAAGAAAAAGGAATATTTTTAAATTACAACTAATCAAATTCCCTTCCCATCTTTATTACTCATTCTTTGGTGTTTCCTCTAGTCCCCAACTCATGCCCTTTTCCCCTAAAACCACTTCCTTTCTTCTTTCCTTGTTTATTTTTCATTGGTAAGACATTAAAAGGAACGGAAAGCAAAACCATATTCAAAAGAACAATCCAACAAAACGCCACCCCTGTCGGATAATCCAACTGTTTCTGCTTTCCGAAACCAACCCACAAAGATATGCTTGGCCGCCTCCATCTCCTCCTTTTCTCCGCCGTTCTCGCCGCCGGTGACGACGGCGCAACAATGGTCAAGATAGCTTCATCCTTCCGCCCTGCTCCCACTGGGTGGTCTTCCACTTCCTGTGACAGCTACTGCAAGTGGCCCGGCATAACCTGCGACAAATCCTCCATCAACCTCTCCTCCAAATCCCTGTCGGGTACCATTTCGCCCGACATCGCCGCGTTGTCGGAGCTCCGAACTGTGTCACTCCAACGCAACGCGTTGTCCGGGACCGTCCCGTCTTTCGCCAACCTCTCGAGCTTACAGGAGGTTTACCTAGACAGCAACGCATTCACCTCTATCTCCCCAAACGCGTTCTCGGGGTTGACGAGCTTGCAAACGCTAAGTTTGAGTGATAACGCCGGTTTAAGTGCATGGAGTTTCCCAGATTTGTCCCAATCGACAGGCCTCGTTGAGCTTCAACTAGACAACACCAGCTTGTTCGGTCCCTTGCCCGATATCTTCGCATCTATGGGCAGCTTGAAAAGTATAAGGTTGTCTTACAACAATTTGAGCGGCACATTGCCGGCTTCTCTCGGTGGTTCGATGATTCAGAATCTTTGGATCAACAATCAAGATGGTGGATTCACTGGCACTATAGAAGTTTTGTCCAACATGACACAGTTGTCTCAGGTTTGGTTGCAGAAAAACATGTTTACGGGTCCGATCCCAGATTTGTCAAAATGTTTGGGTATTTTCGATCTTCAGCTTAGAGACAATCTGTTGACAGGGCCTTTCCCGAAATCTTTAATTGATCTTCCAGGCTTGAAGAATGTTTCACTGTCTAATAATAAATTGCAGGGTCCTTTCCCAATTTTTCCTAGCTCAGTTGAGAAAGTAGTTGTTGATGGAAACAATAATTTCTGTGATAATAATGGGGCACCTTGTAGTCCTCAAGTTACTACATTGCTTGAGATTGCTGGGGGTTTTGGGTACCCTGTGTTGCTTTATGCCTGCCAATGGTCTTTTATTACTTGTGATGCTCAAAAGAATGTGATTACAGTGAATCTGGCAAAGAAAAACTTGGTTGGGATGATTTCTCCAGCGTTTGTGAATCTCACAGCATTGAAGAACTTGAATCTGAATGATAACCAATTAACTGGTTTGATTCCTGATGGCCTGACTAAGTTGAGTAGTTTGCGGCTGCTTGACGTATCTAATAACAATCTTAGTGGTGACATCCT
This sequence comes from Hibiscus mutabilis, assembly GCA_019671005.1. Lineage (NCBI taxonomy): Eukaryota > Viridiplantae > Streptophyta > Magnoliopsida > Malvales > Malvaceae > Hibiscus > Hibiscus mutabilis. The sequence goes on along the minus strand of CM033746.1, from coordinate 13,657,565 downwards.
GAAATTTCCGAGCTTGGTAGAATTCAGTTATTCGGGGAATAGTTTACTTGGAAATTCCAGTGGTTCTGGTGGAGGAGGTTCAGCATCTGGAGCATCCGGTGGAGGTTCGGACGGTAACTTAAAAAGTGGTGGCAGTGGTAAGAACACAATTGCTATGATTGTCGGTATTGTTGGTGGTGTATTGATTTTTGTTGCTGTTGTCTGCTTTGTTTCTTATAAGTGTGTTATGAACAAGAAGTATGGAAAGTTCGGTAAGGTAGTGGGCAGTGATGCTGAGAATGGCGGAATGAATGGGGATGGAGGAGTTACCCGTGAAATGCAAAGCCAAAGCAGTGGTGATCACGGCGACCGCCATTTCTTCGAGGGTGGAAATGTAGTGATCTCAATGCAAGTACTAAGACAGGTGACAGATAATTTCAGTGAGGCTAATGTTTTAGGAAGAGGTGGTTTCGGGGTAGTATATAAAGGGGAATTGCATGATGGCACACAGATTGCTGTCAAGAGGATGGAATGTGTGTCGACGGGTACTAAAGGAATGAATGAGTTTCAGGCTGAAATCGCGGTGCTTACGAAAGTTCGGCACCGACATCTGGTTGCTCTCCTGGGTTCTAGTATTAATGGTAATGATAGGCTCTTGGTTTACGAGTACATGCCTATGTAGCGATGTCCCTCTCGCTAAAAAAAAAATATTTTGTTTTTGAAAATATTGAAAATGGTGTCTTTCATGGGATTTTAGAAAAACCGTATTTTGTTTTAAAAATGGAGTCGCCACCTGCCACTCAAGGTGGACCGGACACCGTAAAAATCAGAGATTTCAAAATGTCGGATTCGGGAGTCGGTTACGGATGGGAAATGATTAGCACCCCGCATCGCCCAAAATTGGTACTTTAATAATTACCGTTTTATTAATATTAAACTTTCCAGATTAAAATGACGACTAAATTAAAATTTGGTTATAAATGCGAGTAGATTTTAAAAGGCCCTGTTATTCGAGAGTAAACGTCCAACCACTATCACTACGCCTGATACTGACCCTGTTTACGCTCGAATAAAAAGGCATCGCATTAACAATTTATATTTCGTAATGTAACTCAAAATATGGCAACCATAAATAAATATAATGAGATAAAAATATAAATAAATAAGAGCATAATAAAATATTAATCTAATATAAAAACTAATTTGAAACATGCATGAATATTAATCTAACACATAAAAATATAATAATAACAACAATAATAATAATTATAATGCATGATTAAATAATAAAACCACATGAAATGGGACTAAAATGCATAGATGCGAAATATAAGGACACAAATGTAAACCAACAGAAATACTATGCAAGAAATTATAACATATAATTCAGTGACCAAATTGAAATGATATATAAATCAAAGGCTAAAATATTGACCATACTAGACGCGCATAAAACGTATAAGGACTAAACAAAGAATTATACCAGAACCGAAACGAAAACAGGGAAGAAGGGAATGGACCATATTTGTAATTATACCCCTGACCTAAAAACGCGGATCCTTCCCTCGGGGTCGGGTCACCGTGCGGGTTGGAGTGCCTACACGGCGTCGCTTTGTTTCAGGCAGTTTAAAACATAAGACCTGGGTTATTTTCATTTCGAATGGATAACAAACCTAAGCCTCATTCTCTCAAATCTTAGACCTAAACCGCCGGCGCCGCTCTCTATGGGGACCTCCATGCTCGGCCGACCGTTATATGTCGTTCAACGGCGGCTCGACGTCACGACGAGGGTTAGGATTTCGGCAACACAGGTAAATCTCTAACCTTTCCTTTTGATGTTTTGAGTTTTACAAACAAAAAACGTTTTGATTTTGAAAACAAAAAATGTATCTTGATTCGAAAAAAAAAACTAAACAAACTTTGCTTTTGATTCTAAATAATAAGACGGATTCTGAAAATTTTCGATTTCGAATTTCTTACATTTTTTGATATGAAATCCTTACAAAGTTCCCTATACTTTTTGTTTTGTTTTTCCCCCCTCTCAAATCTGATTCGTGGGGCTTTATATCCCTAAAATAAAACTAACAACTCTCCCTCTATTTTAATTATCTACAGATCTGTCGTATGGATAGAGCCGTATTTTGTGGGTATGGGTATGAAATAGGGGTATGGTCGATCGGTATGGTGGTGGCAGAGGCATGGGTGAGGGTATGGTGGATGACAGTGGATGGTTGTTTAGGATAGGGTGATTTATTTTTTTTTTCTGGATTTCGAATAGATTTAGGGTTTATTTTGGGGTTTAGATGACTGGTTGATGAATAGAGGTAGAGACGGTGGGTGAGCAGAGGCGGGGGCAAGAACGGCGGCGGAGGCGCTGGCAGTGATAGTCACTATGGTTAGGGTTATTTTAGTTTTAGGGTTTTGTTTTTTTGGTTCCGGTCGGATTAGCCTTAAATTCGGGTCGGTTTAGTTTAGGGTTTGGTTAAAACGGGTTATTATAGTTGCCCCCTTTGCTCATTGTTGTGTAACAACAATAGAGCAAAGATTAAAAATAACTCATTTTGTCTGGTCTGGCTGAGCTTTTTCTCTTGACGTATGTCTTTATTCTTCGGTAGATCTTTTTTCTCTTCAATACATGTCTTCTTTCTTGTCTTGATTGTTCTACCTTGTCACTCTAGGGAAGCAAAACCTTCAAAATGGGGGGTTGTTTGTTGGGGAAGCCAAACTGAGTCCCACTTGCTACATTATTGATAATAAGCTAATACCTAAAGAGAGTTCGACCCAGCTGCAACACCGACGAAGAGACAGGGTCTACAAAATTTGATCCAGCTGCAACACTAACGAAGAGGCATGATCAGAGTTTGGCTGAAAACTCATTTTTCGTTTTTCGTTTTTCTTTTTCTTTTTTCTTTTTTTCTTTTTTTTCTTTTTTTGATTTGTTTTCTAGCTACAACATTAATAAAGGAAACTTGAAAATCAGTAAAGTTGGATCTATCAACGGAGAAACAGAAACATTATCTGGAACCCTACTACACCATCAGCGGATAAGTAGGACAGCAGCAACTGGGACCTAGCCACTCCATCAGCGGAGGACTGGATCGGATAATGACGACCTGGAACCGGCTACACCATTAGCGGAGAACAGGATCTGAGAGCGACGGGAGCTTGGACCCGGCCACTCCATCAGCGGAGGAATGGATTGGATAATGACGACCTAGAACCAGCTACACCATTAGCGGAGAGCAGGATCTGAGGACGACGGGAGGTTGGGCCCAGCCACTCCATCAGCGGAGGACTGGTTCGAATAATGACGACCTGGAACCGGCTACACCATCAGCGGAGAGCATGATCTGAGGACAACGGGAGCTTGGGCCCAGCCACTCTATCAGCGGAGGACTGGTTTGGATAATGGCGACCTGGAACCGGCTACACCATCAGGAGAGAGCAGGATTAGAGTACGACTACAGCTTGGACCTAGCCACTTCATCAACGGAGGACTAGTTCGGATAATGACAACCTGGAACTGGCTACACCATCAGCGAAGAGCAGGATCAGAGTACGACTACAGCTTGGACCTAGCCATTTCATCAGCGGAGGACCAGATCAGATAATGACGACCTGGAACCGGCTACACCATAAGCGGAGAGCAGGATCTGAGGACAACGATAGCTTGTACCTAACCACTCCATCAACGGAGGGACTAGATCGGGCGATGAAAGTTGATAAATTTTCTTTTGATTTTTCATTCATTTTTCTATTTTTTGACTTTTGATGATTTTTTTATTTCTTTGATTCTTGATTTTTTTCTGATTTTTTTTCAACTCTATTTTTTGTTAATTTTTCTTTTTCTTGAACTATACAAAGAAGTAAGACTCGAGAAAAAATTAGGTCTGGTTGCTCCGTCAGTGGAGGAACAAGTCCTGAATAGAAATTCGATCTGCTTGGGGAAAGGTTCGGATCTGTTGCACCATCAACGGAGAAACGAGATCTTCAGGATGTCTATACTGTTGCTGTAATCACTCATTTTTATCTAGTCTGTAAATACATATTAGTATAATTATTAGTATGTTAGCGTTGCATGTATACATGTATTATATTATTATGCTATATGTTTATTATGGGCATGAGTGTTATTAATATATGTAAAGTGGGTGTAGTGTGTGCATGTATATTATAAACTATGTATGTATACGTATTAATAAGTAATACGGTGTATGTGTGTCACGCATGTATCTACGTTTAGTATGAGCGTATTGTTTTTACGGATAATGTGTGTAGATGTTATGTTAGTTATGTGTATGATTATATATGCATGTATGCTAGTATGTTATATTAATTAATGTTTGCATGTGTGTTGTACGTATGTGTGTACATAGGTACGTACGTATGTATTATCGTATGTGTATTATTATTATTGATGTTGTTATTACTAATGTTAATGTTATTATTATTAGGCTAATATAAGATGAAATCCAAAAAAACATATTAAACCCAAAATGAATAATTACCAGTCCAAGTCCATTACATATTACAGGGCCTGAAAAAATTAATATTATTACAAAGCCTAATCAGGCCCAAACCGGCCAGCCCCCATACTAAGAAACCCTAACCCACATCAGATAATAGAGCTCTGACGCCATCCTTTTATATACGCAGCTACACGAGGTCCGTTGGATAAGATCTGGATCCAACGGCCACGATTTGAGGCATAAAGACCCCTCATCTACCGTGTGAAGTCCACGAGCGGGCTGTTGGATTCTCCACTTGCACGTGTGAGACACGTGCAAGACCGGCCATCTTCTTCAGGCCACGTGGCGCGATCCTGAACCACTACACCATTTCTGAGGCCTCATTTCAGCCATCTGATCATCGAGCGGTCCTAACCGTTGGATCAAATCTGATCCAACGGATAGGAACGATTCTGGAAATAATAATCGCCTCGTCTCTCGAGACGCCAGTCTGCGCAGCCGAACGGTCACCTCCACCACGCCGCTCCCTATGCCAGCCGTACCAACCACCAAGCATGGCCGGGCATGCCAAAGACAAGCATGCATGTACAATAAAAAATAAGAGGTGATAACAAAAGGGAGAGGGATACAGATTTGTTACCCTCGTCGTCAACGGGTCTCCCCTCACCAGTGACAAGCCGCATCAGTTTCCAAAATTGAACATGGTGAACTGAAAGGAGAGGGAGGTCCCTTTTAGTTTTATTTCAGTTAAACAAAAACGTTTCTTTCACTTTGTATTTGCTCAGATCTAGGCAAAATGAGGAGTCTTATTGTGAATCTAAGTTTAGATCTAGGTTTGGTTTGAAACGAGGTTTGTTTTGGGTGTTTCTTTTGGTCCGTCGGCGCTGGCTAGCGGCGGCCGACAGTGGAGAGGACGGTGGGTGGTCGCTGGTTTTTGGGTTCGTCTAAGGGTCGAGGTGGTTACGATGAGAGAAAAATAGAGCTGGTTATTATAAAAAACCGGTTTTGAAAGAAAATGAGGGAAAGTTTGAGGTTGGGCCAGAAAAAAGGTTTTATAGGTATTTTTATTTTGTGAAATGGTGAAATTCTGTAATAAATCCCCCCGCGTTTTCGATATTTTCATTTCTGTCTCACCGTAGGGGATATTTGCAACTCTGGTACTCCTTATATTTCGAAATCTTGCAATCCAACCTCCGGATTAAACTGAATCAGTTTTTAAATGGTGAAATTACCTCACCAGTCCCACCGCATTTTTGAAGTTTTCATTCCGAGCTTGCCCCTTGGTCCAACTACAGATTTAGTCCTTTTAGGTTCTGTTCGATTTGCAATTTCGTCCCTAAATCGCACTTTATTACATTTTAATTTCTGTTTCCTAATTTCGTTTCTTTTCATTTCAGTCATTTTCCATGTCTAAATATTCATGTTTATTTATTATGATCGTATATGTTGATGTGGCCCTTTTGCATTCTTACGTGTTTCTTGTACATATTTTGTATTCTCATATATGTGTTTAGTTTATGATGATTATGTATTTTATACGCCTGTTCGCTCGTTTGTATCATACATGTCCGATTAATGTTTTTGTTGGCTCGTATGCGACATGTTTTTGTATCTTAGCATGTATTGTATGTTCTCTTTGCTCTTAGGTCATTTGTTAGCATGTTTCCTTTTTCATGTATAATATCGTGTGTCTATTTTACGTATGTAAATTATGTCAGATGCCATATGCTAGGTATTAGTTTCTTGAAGTATGGGTTCTTTATTTGTTATATCGTATGTATTCTTGAAGTATGGGTTCTTTATTTACTATACGTCTTATTCATGCTTCATTATAATTATTACTATTACGATATGTCGTGTTCGCATTTTTGTCGTACTTGTAATTTTTGTGATATCCATGTCTTTATTATTTATTTTGTCCTTTACCATATGAATATAAATGCATATTTTGAATTATTTCATTAAGATTGCATGTCAAGATTTATATAAGCTGTCAATGCGGTGCCCTTTTATCTAGCGTAAACGGGGCCAGTATCACGCGTAGTGATAGTGGTTGGGCATTTACTCTCGGATAATGGGGCCTTTAAAATTTACTCGCAATTATAACCAAATTTTAAATTAATCGTCACTTTAATATGGAAAGTTTAATATTAATAAAGCGGTAATTATTAAAGTACCAATTTTGGGCGGTGTGGGGGCGCTAATCCGTCCTCATCCGTAACCGACTCCCGAACTCAATAGTTTTCAAATCTCTGGTTTTATGGTGTCCGGCCTACCTAAGTGGTCAGTGGCGACTCCAATTTCTAAATAAAACGCGATTTTTTAAAACCCCCACAGAATAAACATTTTATATCTAAAAAATCACAAACACATCGAAAACTTCGACTTTTTAGCGAATCGGACATCGCTACAGATGGCGACTCCGCTGGGGACAATTTTTTGTTTTTCGAAAACAAGAAGAGAGTCAAGCTTTTTAAAATAATTACCGCTTTATTAATATTAGAAATTCCGTGTTAAAGTGACTATTAAATTAACATTCGGTTATAATTGCGCGTTTATTTTAACGCATTTAAAATATGGCATATAAACCCGTTTTTTAAGTGGGGAGAAATCGCTAATGCTTTCGTGGAGATATCATTCTCCTGTATGGGCCTAGCAAGTACCTTCGGGGCTCGAGTATCTTATGCTTCCGTAAGGATATCATTCCTTCGTACGGACATAAGCGAATGGGTCCCCTGAATTGAACCCGGTTAAAAGGAGCCTATAATAGGTGATGATCGGGGGCCTTGCTACTCTTAGTAGGGGACAACAAGGACAATTCGGGTACCTCCTAGAACCAAGACTGCATGTAGAGAATACATAGAAACCCACCCCTTTAGAGCCATGCGGATAACCTTAGGTTTTAGATGGGATAAATAGGGTTGTTTTGTGTGTTTATTCTATTTAATTTGTCTTTTTATTTATATATTTATTAATTTTATCTGGTACTGACTGTTTTCTTTTTCGCTTTTGTTTTTTTTCATACATTATTGCATTTGCATTACATAAAGGTACTGATCAAGTGGTTTACCCGATCAGAAAGTCTTTCACCATGGAAAAAAGGTATCTTAGGAAATAAGAGCTTAACTTGTCAGTCAGGCATTGGTCAGAGGTCAATCAGAAGGCCCAATAGGACAGTTCGCCGAGCGAGCGCGTAGTAGTAGGGTACACCTATGTGAGTCTCCAATAGAACAACCTATGGGATCTTCAAAGCATTTGGGAAAGATGGGACCGAAGACTACATGACGTGTTATGCGATAGTTATGGCGACATTGCACAACTGTTATATGTTCGGGTTAACCAGCCCCTGCTCCGAGCTATTTTTCAGTTCTGGAATCCTACCTTTTGCTGCTTCACCTTCAATGGGCAGGACATGATGCCTACAATAGAAGAATACACTGCCTTACTTAATCAGAAGAACATTCAGGAAGATTGGATCTACGCGAAGCCTCCGAGGAATCAGAATTACACTTCGAAGCTCAAAACCTTTGTCGGAATGAGTGACGATTGGGTTAATGGCCTGATTCAACTCCGAGGAGACAGTACATTTTTTGCATGGGAAAGTATTCGAGACATCATACCTGCACATGGAAGAAGATATATTTGCCTTGGGAATATATGGTTTGATGATCTTTCCGAGAGCTCTTGGGAACATTGATGTAGCCATTCTGGACATGTTTGAGCGTATGAAACGGAGAGCAAACCCAGTACCAGCGGTCTTAGCCGAGACCTTTATTTCCTTAAATGTCAGTCGGAAGCATGAGGAATGACGTTTTCGAGGATGTGCCCAGCTATTACAGGTTAAAGCCACATGTGGAAGACACCCAAGGCTTTTCGCCATTACGGGAGTACTTAGCAAAAGAGTGGCAAGAAAACTTGAAGATGAAGAAATGGTTCAGTTTCTTCAGGAATATTCAAGATGAAGACATAGTCTGGAGAGTTTCGTGGCTCGGTAGAGTTAATTACTTCTTGTACAGTTGTGGTGATTACAACTGGTTGGTGATGTTGGGACTGCATGGCGGGATTGCTTGTGCTCCGCTTCTGGTGTCTCGACAGTTCAAATCACGACAGTTTGTTCCCAATACCGCCAGATTGAGCCAAAGCGAATTTCTTTTCAAAAGGGAGTTCAAAGAAAAAGTTCAGACTATCATGAGGGCTTGGGACCATTATTACCGGATCAGGGTGGAAGGAGACACCGAGCATATGACCACCCCAGACTATGATCTTTGGAGACGTTTGAGGGTTAATGATGTGATTCTTGAATCCGATCAAGGACCAATTGTGTCGCTTGAGGAGCTTACAAGGGTGGTACCGTCTGAAACCGATATCTTACGGAATGAACTCGAAGAAATTAAGAGGAAAATAGACACCCAACAGACTCAACATGCGAGTGAGCTCTATAAAGCAAGCTTAGAGGTTGACGAACGGGATGGGGTTATTAGACAGTTGAAGAAATTAAATGCGAATTTGAGCGATAAGAACGCTCTTTACCAAAAGGATACCCTCCTACTCCAAGCAAAAATACAGAAGGCCGGCCGAAGTCAGTTCATAGCCGTGGAAAAGGAAAGAATGAATGGTATTCGTTTGGTGGAAGAAGAACGAGAAATCAATAAAAGAGCAATCGAGAAGGAGATAGAAAGTTGTCGGTTGGCTATTGAGGAAGAAAGGCAGTCCTTCAAGAAGGCCATTGACCAAGAAACGAAAAGAACTAGGCAAGAAATTAGCAAAGGAAAACAAGCAGTCAACCACGAGAGAGAAAACGTCGCCGCATGGAAAAGAAGGTCCATGAGTAGCCGGAATAGACTGTTAGAGATGCAAAGGTTGTACGACGACACAATCCAAAGTCTGGATCAGAGCCGAAGTCAGAATGTTGAGTTGGGAGAAAAGGTGGCAGAAGTAGAACACTTCTTTCGAACCTATTGTCAGAGAAATGGCTTCACTGAGCTACAAGAAAGAGAGCACGAAGTAGGCACGTTACGAACTCGAATTAAGTCCCTTGAAGCAACTGTTGAGGATTAAAAGGAAGGAATCAGTGTATTCGAAGAGGCTATAACCGGAGGGGACATTTATTGGCAAAGGAGACTGCGTGACGTTGCCCAGATGGTGCAGGATAGGGACCAATATTACTCAAACCTGATGGGGGACATACAGCGAGTCGCCAGGTATGTGAATGATTTGGCCATTGAGACTGAAACACTCCGACCTTTCATAGTCCCAGAAATGGAAGAAGCTCCCAGGTTCATCAAGTTGCTCAGGGCTATTGGAAAATTATGAGATAGAACTAGGGCTTATTTGTAGGGCTCTGTATTGTAATTAGTACTCTTTTGTATTAGGGACCTTCATTTTGTAATATGAACTATGTTGTAATTTAAACCCTTTAATTCCCGTGTAAGTAGTTCAAAAGGGTGATTACCAGCAGAATCAGTACCTTTATCTGCATACATTCTTGCATTGCATCATGACATTCGCATCATAATACACACATTTATTTTCCTTGCAACCATATTAATGTTATAAATATTGTGGCAGTGTGAAAATAGAAGTTAAGCCGCAATCATTCATCATCCATATCTTACCCGATTACAAAGCAAGCTCATGGAAGACAGGATAATCAGTCTAGAAAAGGGACAAAGAGAGCTCGAGCCAAGATTTGACGAGGCCCAAAGAAGCCTCAGTGACCAGATTGCCCAGTCACAAGCATCAATAGTATCCGACATAACCTCATTGCTAGCTAAGAGTCTCGGAAAGAGAGTTGAAGGAGAAACTGTCCAAGAACTGGAAAGTACCCCGGTTCACAATAAGGTTTAACCGGCCGCGCCAAATTCGACTAGAAAGATATATATCGACCCTGCAGGGATGTAGACTAATATACCGGTAGGGGCATCTGAGACCCAACCCCTTGAAACTGAAGCACTCTATGAAGAGGAGGTGCCATACCTGAATTTGGTCGAAAGGATCAAGACAGAGGTAGAAAAAAAGTGGGATGAGAGGTTTCGCCTCATGGAGGAAAGATTTAAAACTTTGCAAACTATGGAAGAATCAGTAAATGATGCCAGTGACTTGAGTCTGGTATCCGACCTTGTCCTACCACCAAAATTTAAAACGCCAGAGTTCGACAAATACGACGGAACCACGTGTCCTTCCGCGCACATAACAATGTACTGCCAGAAGATGACGGCCTACCTTAAGGATGAGAAGCTACTGATTCACTGTTTCCAAGACAGCCTAACTGGGGTGGCGTTACGGTGGTACACCCAGTTGAGCAGGGTAAATGTTAAAACATGGAAAGATTTTTCAAGAGCATTCATCAAGCAATATAAGCACGTAACATATATGACCCCCAGTAGAATTATGTTGGAAAATATGGGGCAGAAGTCTAACAAAAGTCTACGACAGTATGCCCAGAGGTGGGGGGAAGTGGCCGCCCAAATTCAGCCACCCCTCCCGGAACATGAAATTACGCCATTATTCGTTAATACCTTGAAGGGGCACTGTTCGATCGCCTCATTAATAACACAACACAGAGTTTTGCTGATTTGATTAGGACTGGGGAGTCCCTTGAATTGGCAATTAAGAGTGGTAGAATTGATAGCGGGGAAGGATCTCGAAAGTACAACAAGAAGAATAAAGTAAACGCCGCTAGTACTTACACTGCCCCAAAAAATTTTATAGTCTCACAGCCACAAACACCTGTGGGAAAAGCGTAAAACTCGAATCAAAGAGATGAGAGAACCTCGAGAAAAGAGAAAGAGAGGTAAACTTTTACTCCACTACATGTTCCGTACTCGGAGCTTTACTCTCAGTTGTATGAAGCAGACCTGGTCCGTCCATATTACGTTACTCCTTTCAAGCCGCCATTCCCGTCCTGGTATAAAACGAACGCGCATTCACGGCGGTGCCCCTGGTCATCCCACCGAGAACTGCCTCGCTTTCAAAAAACTTGTGCAGAACTTAATTGATTATGGGATACTGAAGTTTGAAGAACCAAGTGTAGCTACTAACCCGTTGCCTAATCATGGGAACAGAGGAGTAAATGTTATTGAGGAATGCTTTACCAGGAAGATTAAGGATGATGTGTCAGAAATCAAATCTCCTTTGCGGTGGGTATTTCAACAATTGTGCATGGCCCGTGTGATTGACAAAGGCATGGTAATAAGGCATAAGGGATGTGAAGTGTATTACGAATTCCATCAGGATGAAGGGCACGACATCCAAAAGTGCGACGAGTTTAAAAGATTGGTAGAACAATTGATGAATGAAAAGCAAATAGAATTCTTTGAAGAGCCCACAGGAAAGAATGGATCAGACGTATATATGACGGATAGCCCCAACGCTAGATACGGGAGAGATAGACCTCTTATCATCTCCTCCAGGCTGGGGAGTGCAGGTGCCTCCCAAGGAGAAACCACTAAGATAAATCCCAAGATCATTATCTCAGCACCATCCCCGTTCCCGTTCAAGGATATGTGGCAAACTCCCTGGAACTAGGCTGTAAATGTGACCACGCCAAGAAAGCCAGAATCTGGTAAGGTAAAATGGCTTACAATGAAAGACGAGCAAGGCAAGAATGATGTGGATGTCGGTGAGGTGGGCCATTTCACGAGGAGCGGCAGATGTTACTCTTCTAAGACCTTGAGGGCTGCTGAAGCGGCCAAAGATAAAGGAAATGATACACTGGTTACCCTCGTGCAGATATTCGGTGAAGAACCTCTTCCAAAGATAAATAAGCCGGTAACCGAGGCTCAGGCCAAAGAATTTCTAAAGTTCCTGAGACATAGCGAGTACAGTGTAGTGGAACAACTACGAAAGCAACCGGCTAGGATCACGTTGCTGGAGTTGCTCTTGAGTTCAGAAAGACACCTTGAGGCACTATTAAAAGTACTAAATCAGACTTTTGTGCCCCAGGACATTTCTGTGGCAAAACTGGACGGGATAGTGGGACATATCACTGCCTATAACCATATAACATTCAGTGACGATGAGATCCCCGAGGGTGGAATGGGGTCCACCAAAGCTCTTAACATCACAACCCACTGTAAAGGGTATGTGGTACAGGGAGTACTGATTGACAACGGGTCGGCAGTGGACGTGCTGCCTATGGTGACCTTGCAGAAGCTACCAATAGATGGTTCTCACCTAAAGCCCTGCCACAACTCTGTGAGAGCCTTTGACGGCACACAAATAGGAGCAATGGGAAAAATTGAGGTGCCTCTATTGATCGGACCGACTGAATACATGATTGATTTTGTGGTAATGGACATAAAACCATATTACAGCTGCTTATTGGGAAGGCCATGGGTCCACTCCGCAAGAGTTGTCTCCTCATCATTACATCATAAATTAAAATTCGTAACCGAAGGCAAATTGGTCACAGTAGAGGCCGAGCATAAAATTATTGCTTCAGTGACATTAGATGCCCCATACATTCAAAATGAAGAGGATGATGCAGAATGCTCTTTTCGAGCATTAGAGCTAGTGAATGCCATATTCGTCGTGGAGGGAAGTCAGATCCCCTATCCCAGGTTATCTAATTGTACCAAGATGTCCGTTGCTGAAACTTTGGGCCGAGGAGCCAAAGTAGGAAGAGGGCTAGGGAAAAGATTGCAAGGGAGCCTGTGAGCCAAAAGTACGATAACCAAGAAGGACAGTTTTGGGCTGGGTTACAAACCAAGTGTCCAACAAAGAAAAGAAGAATACAAGAGAAAAGAAGAACAAAGAAAATCCATATTTAAGGGAGAAGACATTCCATGGAGACCAATGTCCTTCCCTAGTTTGAAAACCACTTTTGTCTCCGGAGGATTCTACCAACCGAGACAAGAGGTTGAATAGGCAATTAAGGAAAATGACGTACTCAACAAGGAGCAAATGTTTAATGAATCACTTGAGGGGATGCCCATCAACATGATAGCTGGAAAGGGCCAAGTCAGCAATATGTTGACCAACATCCGCCCCTGCCATCCCGGGGAAACTCTTGATAACTGGAGCCACATTGATCTACCTGTGGTTTTTAGGACTATATCAGAGTAATGCTCCGAATCAACTTTTTGTTTTTGCCCATAAACATTGGGGATCTCTTGTATAGGGCACTATGTTAACTTTTTGTTGAAATGAAAATATCTTCCCCGTTTTCTTAAATGGAAAACATTTCATTTATTTCATTCATTCATTCTCCATGTTCATTCACTTCATATAAAGCCATTCTCTTCCCAATACAATTCATTCTCATTTAATGCAGGTCTCTCATGATTGACTGTATGAATGATACCGGACCCAATTCTGGAGTAAATTTTGAATGCCCTGAAATCTCAGAGGGGATTGGGGAAGAAGATGATGAGATAGAATGTGAGGTCCCTGTAGAGTTGAGGAGAATGGTGGCCAACGAAAAAAGGCAAATCATGCACCACCAAGAAGAAACAGAAGTTGTAAACTTGGGGACTAAAGAAGAGAGAAAAGAAGTAAAAATAGGGATGACATTTTCCTCGAAAACTAGGCACGAACTGATAACCCTACTCTAGGAATTTAAGGATGTTTTCGCCTGGACTTATTAAGATATGCCAGGTTTGAATACTGACATAGTGGTGCACAAACTGCCAACGAAATCGGAATGCAAACCAATAGAGCAAAAACTCCGGAGAATGAGACCAGACATGTTGTTAAAGATCAGAGAAGAGGTAAAAAAACAGTTTGATGCTGGTTTCTTGGAGGTAGCCAAATACCCTGAATGGGTTACAAACATCGTACTAGTACCGAAGAAGGACGAGAAAGTCCGTATGTGTGTAGATTATAGGGATCTCAACTGAGCCAGCCCTAAAGACAACTTCCCTCTGCCACATATTGACACGTTGGTTGACAACACCGCATGACACTCATGGTTTTCATTCATGGACGGCTTTTCCGGGTACAACCAGATAAAGATGGACTCGAACGATATGGAGAAAACTATATTCATAACCATGTGGGGCATTTTTGTTACCGGGTGATGCCTTTCGGGCTCAAGAACGAAGGGGCAACTTACCAAAGAGTAATGGTGACTCCTTTTCATGATATGATGCACAAATAAACAGAAGTATACATGGACGACATGATCGCCAAGTCCAGAACAGAAGAGGAGCACCTACAAAATTTAAGAAACTATTCCAAAGACTACGGAAATACCAGCTGAGGCTTAACCCTGCCAAATGCACATTCGCCGTTATTTCTGGAAAACTCTTGGGGTTCGTGGTGAGCAGAAGAGGGATTGAGATCGATCCAGATAAAGTGAAAGCCATCCATGACCTCTCACCTCCCCACACTCAGAAGGAGGTTTGTGGTTTCCTTGGGAGGTTAAATTATATCTCTCGTTTCATTTCCCAATTAACTGATCGGTGTGACCCAGTTTTCAGACTTCTTAGAAAGAATAATCCTGGTGTATGAGATGATGAATGTCAAGGAGCCCTAGAAAAGATCAAAAGGTACCAGACAAATGCTCTAATTTTAGTCACGCCAGTACCAAACAGACCTCTAATCCTCTACCTGACAGTCTTTGAGAATTCAATGGCGTGTGTATTGGGGTAACTCGATAAGTCAGGGAAAAGGGAGCAAGCCATCTATTACCTAAGCAGAAAGTTCAATGATTGCGAAGCGCGGTACCCGCCAGTTCAGAAGCTGTGTTGTGCTTTAGTTTGGGCTACCAAGCGGCTTAGGCAGTATATGTTGTACCATACTACTTGGTTGATATCCAAGCTAGACCCCTTGAAGCTCCTAATGGAAGCACCAACACTAACGAGAAGGATGGCCCGCTGGCAGATGCTCCTATCCGAATTCAACATTGTGTATGTAAGCCAGAAAGTCGTAAAAGGAAGCGTCGTAGCAGATTTCCTAGCTAGTCGCGCCTCGGACGATTATGAGGCGTTGAAATTTAATTTCTCGGATGAAGACTTGATGTGCATTACAACCGAGGAAGAGGTTTTAGATGATAACTCATAGAAGCTTTACTTTGATGGGGCCTCTAACGCCCTCAGACATGGGATAGGGGCCGTGCTAATTTCCCCCGAGAATGTCTATTATCCCTTTACCAGCAGACTAGAATTCTTCTGCACCAACAATATAGCTGAATATGAAGCCTGCGTTATGAGACTAAACTCAGCTATTGAAAGAAAGATTAAGAAACTTCGAGTATTTGGAGATTCATCCTTAGTGATTTACCAGTTGCGTGGGGAATAGGAAACCAGAGACTCGAAGTTGGTCAAATATTATGAATTAATTCAAGAGCTCGCCAAGGAGTTTGAAAAGGTCAGCTTCAATTACTTTCCTAGAGAAGAAAATCAGATGGCAGACGCCTTGGCAACCTTGGCTTCCATGTTCAAAACGAACACGGGGGCAGAAATGAAGCCCATTAAGATGCAGACTTTTGAAAGGTCTGCTCATTGTTGTAATGTGCAGGAAGAGATTGATGGCAACCCATGGTACTATGACATCTTGCAATATGTCAAGCTTCAAAAGTATCCCAAAGGGGCAAATGACAATGTCAGAAAAACACTCAGAAAAATGGCAACAAGATATATCCTAGATGGGGAGATCCTATATAAAAGAGGCCATGATTAGACATTGTTGAGATGTGTGGATGCCCGGGAGGCGAAGGAGATTTTAGCCGAGGTACACGACGATCTATGTGGGACGCACGCCAACGGGCTGTCTATAGCCCGAAAAATTATGAGGTATGGCTATTTCTGGTCGACCATGGAGGGAGATTGTATCGATTACGCCAAGAAATGCCACAAATGCCAAATTTATGCTGACAAGATTCACGCTCCCCCATCACCTTTACACACCATGAATTCTCCATGGCCTTTTGCAGCATGGGGCATGGACGTCATCAGGCAGATTCACCTGAAGGCTTCCAACGGACACCGTTTTATTTTGGTTGCCATAGACTATTTCACTAAATGGGTGGAGGCAACGTCTTACGCCAACATCACAAGGACTACAATATGTAAATTCCTAAAGAATGAGATCATTTGTCGATACGGTTTGCCAGAAAGGGTCATCACCGACAACGCTTCCAATCTAAATAACAAAATGATGATGGACATGTGCAACCAATTCAAGATAACACACCATAATTCCACAGTCTATCGTCCTAAAATGAATGGGGCAGTGGAAGCAGCAAACAAGAACATAAAGAAGATCATAGCGAAGACGACGAATACCTATAGGGATTGGCACGAAAAGCTGTCATTTGTCCTTTTCGCCTGTAGGACGTCCATTCGTACATCCACAGGGGTAACACCCTACTCATTGGTGTATGGTACCAAAGCAGTACTCCCCATTGAGGTGGAGATTTCGTCGCTCTGGGTCTTAAATGAAGTAAAATTAGAAGAATCCGAATGGGTGCAAGCCATACTCGACCAGCTAAATCTCATTGAAGAAAAGAGACTAAAGGCCATTTGCCATGGTTAAATCTACCAAAAATGAATGATGCAGGCATACAACAAAAAGGTGTGCCCAAGAGAATTCAGAGAAGAGGATCTGGTGCTCAAGAAGATCCTCCCAATTCAGAAAGATTCTCGAGAAAAATGGATGCCCAACTGGGAAGGGCCATACGTGGTAAAAAAGGCCTTCTCAAGAGGAGTCTTAATATTAACTGAAATGGATGGAGACGAGCTGAAAAGCCCTGTAAATTTTGATGCTGTTAAGAAATACTACATTTGAAAAAAAACGAAAAAAACAAACAAAAAAGCAAAAAAAAAGAGAAAAATGGAGAGCTTAGGGCGAAAACCCGAAACAGGGCATCGTGAAGCAAAGAAAAGGTCCGAGTCAAAAACCCGTAAAGGGCGACTCGGATAAATTGAGAGGTTGGATATCCGGAGAGAAGGGCCGTCCCCATGAACCCTATGAAGAGGGAACTTCAGGCAAATATTCTATGTCGATTGACGGGATCATGTATCATTCATACTGAAGATAATGAGGGATCTCGTATTTCATGTTTGGCTTTTCCTTTTCCTCATGTGTGTCATGACTCTCTCAAAGTTGTCCCAAACCCTTAATCGTAATAAAATCATATTTTTGAGCATCCATTCCTTGCCTTCTTGTTAATATCATGCAAATAAGCTAACATAGGCTTATGATAAATAAGAGATTTATGAGCATTACTGTGATCTAATCTTAAAGATGTAGGTGATTAGAAAATGATGTTAACCTTGCCCTCTAGCTGCCTACATAACGTCTGTTGACAGGGCGGGAAGAAGGCTTCATGCACCAGGGTAGGATGACCAATGGCGCACGCCCTGCTTGTTTAAGAGAAAGCATGCGAGACAACAAGAAAGATCTCCCAGGTGAAAACCCGGAATGGCACCTCAAAAAAAGGAGAAAAAGAAAGAAAAACGAGAAACCTCTAAAGCGAAAACCTGAAAGGGCACTTTAGAATCCCGAATCAAAAATTCAAAAAAGAAAGGTTGGAATGGTTGAACCTGATAGTGAAATGAGGTATCGCCGCTAGAAGAAAAATGAGAAAGCAAGCAACATAAGGTCGAGATTGACTGAGGACTAAAGCAGGCCCACCAAGATATTGACACTCATGCATCATGAATAGTTAGATATCCCTAGGATTAGGAGCATGTTAATTCATTTGTCATAGCATTTTGTCTTATTCTATACAGGTATCTACAGATTCAAAGAAACATCGGTAGCCATCATGGTGTGAATCCCAAATGTGAAGAGGAAGGTTCTATATAGGAAGGGTCTATATTTCCAAGCGTCTGCAGCGAGAGGTTCTATATAGGAAGAATACGCTGCTTTGGGGATCCATGACCTAAAGTTTTGTATAGGAAGGGCTCGCAGCTTTAGGGTGAAGATTAGCAGTTCTATATAGGAAGAACTCCCAGCCGAAAGAATTTACCCATGATACACAAGGTTTTATATAGGGAAAACCTGTTGTGTCGAAAGCGAAGAGTCCTATATAGGAAGGGCTCCGAACTTTGCTGTCTTAGAGTGAGAGGTTTTATATAGGAAGAACTCATAGCTCCGAGATTTCAGAAGCTAAAAGTTATATATAGCAAGGATTGGCGGCTCAAAGGTTTGAAGACTATCAGTTCTATACAGGAGGAACTCCCAGTCGGAAGAACCCATCCGTGGCGCAGAAGGTTTTATGTAGGAAAAACCAGCCGCGTTGAAGGCAAAGAGTTCTATATAGGAAGGACTCCAAGCCTTACCGTCTCAGAGCGAAAAGTTCTATATAGGAGGGACTCATAACTTAAGGCTTCAGAGCGAAGGGTTATATATAGAAAGAGCCTGTAGCTCCAAGATCGGAGGGGGAAGAAGTTATATATAGGAAGGACTTACGAGCCCGAAGATTCAGCCGAGGAAAAATAGAGAGTTCCAGAAGAACACGTGTTTCCAAAGCTACAAACAGGGAAGTCGGATAAAAATGAGTGCTTATGAATCTTTGCTTTGTTCCCATTCCACGAGAACAAGCAAAGAGGGGCAACTGTAATCACTCATTTTTATCTGGTCTGTAAATACATATTAGTATAATTATTAGTATATTAGCGTTGCATGTATACATGTATTATATTATTATGCTATATGTTTATTATGGGCATGAGTGTTATTAATATATGTAAAATGTGTGTAGTGTGTGCATGTATATTATAAACTATGTATATATACGTATTAATAAGTAATACGGTGTATGTGTGTCACACATGTATCTACATTTAGTACGAGCGTATTGTTTTTACGGATAATGTGTGTAGATGTTATGTTAATTATGTGTATGATTATATATGCATGTATGCTAGTATGTTATATTGATTAATGTTTGCATGTGTGTTGTATGTATGTGTGTACATAGGTACGTACGTATGTATTATCTTATGTGTATTATTATTATTGATGTTGTTATTACTAATGTTAATGTTATTATTATTAGGCTAATATAAGATGAAATCCAAAAAAACATATTAAACCACCCAAAATGAATAATTACCAGTCCAAGTCCAATACATATTACAGGGCCTGAAAATATTAATATTATTACAAGGCCTGATCAGGCCCAAACCGGCCAGCCCCCATCATAAGAAACCCTAACCCACATCAAATAATAGAGCCCTGACGCCATCATTTTATCTTACGCAGCTACACGAGGGCCGTTGGATAAGATCTGGATCCAATGGCCATGATTTGAGGCATAAAGACCCCTCATCTACCGCGTGAAGTCCACGCGCGGGCTGTTGGATTCTCCACTCGCGCGTGTGAGACACGTGCAAGACCGGCCATCTTCTTCAGGCCACGTGGCGCGATCCCGGACCACTACATCATTTTCGAGGCCTCATCTCAGCCATTTGATCATCGAGCGGTCCTAACCGTTGGATCAGATCTGATCCAACGAATAGGAACGATTCTGGCAGTAATAATCGCCTCATCTCCTGAGACGTCAGTCTGCGCAGCCGAACAGTCACCTCCACCACGCCACTCCCCATGCCAGCTGTACCAACCACCAAGCATGGCCGGGCATGCCAAAGACACGAAAACAGAAAGGCATTAGAAAAATCAGATAAAAAAGACTATATCTTATGTACTAGTCTAGAAAACAAAATGAGAGATATGTAACTCAAAAACCAAAAATCAGAGAGTTCAATTGTAATCAGTTACCAAAAACAAAAAAGAAGCACCAAGTTTCAGTGGTAACCTCTTTTTCTTTTTCTTACTTCCTTGCATGCTTGTACAATAAAAAATAAGAGATGATAACAAAAGGGAGAGGGATATAGATTTGTTACCCTCGTCGTCAATGAGTCTCCCCTCACCAGTGACAAGCCGCCTTAGTTTCCAAAACTCAACATGTGAACTGAAAGGAGAGGGAGGTCCCTTTTGGTTTCATTTCGGTTAAACAAAAATGTTTCTTTCACTTCGTATTTGCTCAGATCTAGGCAAAAGGGGGAGTCTTATTGTGAATCTAAGTTTAGATCTAGGTTTGGTTTGAAACGATGTTTGTTTTGGGTGTTTCTTTTGGTTCGTCGGTGCTGGCTAGCGGTGGTCGATGGCGGAGAGGAAGGCGAGTGGTCGCCAGTTTTTGGGTTCGTCTAAGGGTCGGGGTGGTTACGATGAGAGAAAGATAGAGTTGGGTTATTATAAAACTGGGTTTGAAAGAAAATAAGGAAAATTTTGAGGTTGGGCCAGAAAAAAGAGTTTTATAGGTATTTTTATTTTGTGAAATGGTGAAATTTTGTAATAAATCCCCCCGCATTTTTGATATTTTCATTTCTCTCTCACCGTAGGGGATATTTACAACTCTGGTCCTCCTTATATTTCGAAATCTTGCAATCCAACCCCCGGATTAAATTGAATCAGTTTTTAAATGGTAAAATTACCTCACCAGTCCCACCGCGTTTTTGAAGTTTTCATTCCGAGCTTGCCCCTTGGTCCAACTACAGATTTAGTCCTTTTAGGTTCTGTTCGATTTGCAATTTCCTCCCTAAATCGCACTTTATTACCTTTTAATTTCTGTTTCCTAATTTTGTTTCTTTTCATTTCAGTCCTTTTCCATGTCTAAATATTCATGTTTATTTATTATGATCGTATATGTTGATGTGGCCCTTTTGCATTCTTACGTGTTTCTTGTACATATTTTGTATTCTCATATATGTATTTAGTTTATGATGATTATGTATTTTATACGCTTGTTCGCATCATACTTGTCCGATTAATGTTTTAGTTGGCTCGTATACGACATGTTTTTATATTTTAGCATGTATTGTACATTCTCTTTGCTCTTAGGTCATGTGTTAGCATGTTTCCTTTGTCATGTATAATATCGTGTTTCTATTTTACGTATGTAAATTATGTCAGATGCCATATGCTAGGTATTAGTTTCTTTATTAGTACGTCGTCTTGATATGGTGAAATTAATATCATAATACATTCATGCCATGCATTTGTTATATCGTATTTATTCTTGAAGTATGGGTTCTTTATTTACTATACGTCTTATTCATGCTTCATTATAATTATTACTATTACGATATGTTGTGTTCGCATTTTTGTCGTACTTGTAATTTTTGTGATATCCATGTCTTTATTATTTATTTTGTCCTTTACCATATGAATATAAATACATATTTTGAATTATTTCATTAAGATTGCATGTCAAGATATATATAAGCTGTCAATGTGGTGCCCTTTTATCCGAGCGTAAACGGGACCAGTATCAGGTGCAGTGATAGTGGTTGGGCGTTTACTCTCGGATAACAGGGCCTTTAAAATTTACTCGCAATTATAACCGAATTTTAAATTAATCATCATTTAATCTGGAAAGTTTAATATTAATAAAGCGGTAATTATTAAAGTACCAATTTTGGGCGGTGTGGGGGCACTAATCCTTCCCCATCCGTAACCGACTCCCGAACTCAATAGTTTTCAAATCTCTGGTTTTATGGTGTCCGGCCTACCTAAGTGGCCGGTGGCGACTCTAATTTCTAAATAAAACGCGATTTTTTAAAACCCCCACGGAATAAATATTTTATATCCGAAAAATCACAAACACCTCGAAAACTTTGACTTTTTAGCGAATCGGACATCGATACAGTTGCACCATCAGCGGTAAAGCAGAATCTGGAAATTGTTGGCCTATTAACAATGACGAAGGCAAGATCTGACAAAGGCTACTTCTGCTGCTCTACTGGCGGAGAAGTATGACCTAAAAAAATAAAAAAAAAACATTACTCAGTAAATATTCACAAAATTTGTCATTGTTACCTTTATTTGATGCTTCAGCATCCTCTTTGTGTTTGGCCTCCTCATGGGTAGAGGTTGGCAGCTGTGTTGTTACCCCAATGGCTGAGGTTCTTTGGTTTATTTCGAACCTGTTTGTATGTACAAGCAAAAATGCATGAATTTTAGGCCAAAATGAATGTGTCTATCCCAAATGCAAGGTGACTTTAGTGTATGCACTGAACATAGATGCGTGATGTATGCAAAAATGATTTAATGCAAGATGAATGCAACTAAATGCATGAATGTGATATGATTTTTCTTGCCCTCAAAGGGATGCCCCTGACGCCTCACTGGTCTCGTCAGGATCTTAGTTTTTTCATGCGGCGGTGCTCCGACTTTGTCTTGAGTTCTATCAGCTTTCATCTGAGTGGATGCCGTAAAATTTTGTTCATTACATGACATCATCTGACATTGTTCTCTTAATATTTTTAAAATTTTAGGGTGATGTATTTTGGATATTCAAGACTCATATATGAACAAAAGATGTTTGCATTGCTATTTGTAGTTTTGATCCCTTACAAATACTCTCACCACTATTGTACTTAAGTCGGTGAGGTTGGTTTACAAAAAGTATTACTCTGAAAGTGATAAAAACTACAAGGGGACCTACTATGGTCAAGACAGTGCAATACTTAACATGGTCCAGTTCAAAAAAACTTCAACACACCCTCAGTTGGCATCTTTATGCTTCAGTAAAGGGTTCCCACTTGTGGCTGAACTTGTAGGGTTTTCAATACTTATAACACCGAGCTTGAGGTACCTTTTTATCAGCCTCTTGAATCCCCAACAATTTTCAATCGTGTGGCCTACCTGTCCAGCGTGATATTCGCAACTCGAGTTAGGATCATACCACTTAGAGAATAGGGGCTGCGTCGAAGCCTGGTGGAAAGGTACCACTATATGGGCTTTTAGCAGTTCCTTATACAGATCTCCATACGACATCGGTAGGGGAGTGAACTCTATCTTCTCAGTGTTCTTCCTCTGACCAGAACCTTGGCTTGAGGCAACGTGAGCACTTGGCACGGCCTTAGATTGCACAACTGTGCTGGGCTTGGAATAATTGGCATTGCAAACTCCCGAAGAGTTCACTTCCTGGTTTTTCCTTCCATGGTAAGGCTTCTTATGGGACGAACTATCCTCATCATCAATTTTACCAGTCTTAAAAGCATTCTCGATGAGCTCACCGGATAACACGAGGTCGGCAAAATTGGTAGTCGCGTTGCCTATCAAGTGACCCAAGATTAGACCCTCCAAAGTTTGTACAAATGTGACCACCGTCTCCCTCTCACTGAGTGGGGGTTGGACCTGAGCTGCTATATTCCTATAGTGCTGAGCGTATTGCCTGAAGCTTTCATTATGCTTTTGTTTTATCTGTTGCAACGTCCACCGGTCTGG
The DNA here is from genome assembly GCA_019671005.1 of Hibiscus mutabilis. Lineage (NCBI taxonomy): Eukaryota > Viridiplantae > Streptophyta > Magnoliopsida > Malvales > Malvaceae > Hibiscus > Hibiscus mutabilis. Next base: position 13,633,935 of record CM033746.1, on the reverse strand, counting down.
CATCATATCATTGACGTGTCGGTATTGCTCCAGAAAAGCTTTGGCCAAGTCTCTCCATGACTTAATCTGACGGTGGCTCAACTGATTATAGCATCGAGCAGTAGATCCCGATAAACTGTCTTGAAATCAGTGAATTAACAGCTTATCGTCTCGGCCGTATTCAGTCATCCTCTGACATAACATAGTGAGGTGAGCGCGGGGGCAGCTTGTCCCGTCATACTTCTCAAACTATGGGACCTTGAATTTAGGAGGTAAAACCAAATCTGGGACAAGACTGAGTTTACTGGCATCGAATCCACTGAAGGTATCCTCTACTCCCATAGCCTCTAGCTTCTCTTCGAGTCTCTTACATCGATCTTCGATTTCCTTTGAAGCTTCTACCTTCGGCCCCTCAGTCTCAAACAGATGATCTATTTATGAGATAAAATTTTCAGCTTGATTGCTCCCAGGTTTAACTTCTGATGCAGATGGCTGATTTATAGGGATCGAAGTACCAACCTGATGTAGATGAGACTTTCCCCGAGAAATGATCACCTGGGGTTGAGTTTCTGGTTGTATCCTGGTTTGAACGGGAGTGAACCCCGGAGGATACATAAGATCCTCATCCCCAGCAGTGGGTCTAGGATTTGCAGTGGGATTTACAGCAGAGGCCTCTCCAGGCTCGGGAAGCTTCAATCCCAGCATTTGTGCCATTTGGCCCAGCATGTCTTGTTGTGACTTTGCAAGTTGTTCCCTCATATCTTGTTGGACTCTCGCCAACTGTTCCTCAACCTGCTTGGCTATGTTCGTTTGCAATTATTTTTGATCTTGCTCGATTTTTTTCAATCTTTCATCGTTCGCCATCTTTGTTTTGTACCGGGTTCCGTATGGGTGCTGAGCCGACTGATCTTCTACTTTATCCAGTATCACTGTCATAGGGCACCCCTAGAGTCAGTTTTCTTATTTTGAAAACGAATGTATATCCATGCAAAATGTGTCCTAAATTGATGCAATGCAAAATCAATATTGTGATTATGTTGTGCAATGATGCAGGTGGAATCAATGCAATGAGAATAAAATGAAACGAGTTAGTACCAAATGAAAAATAGAGTAATAAAAAAACTATACATAAACAAGAAAGAATGCACCAGAGCCTAAATAGGGTGACCACTAATCGGGCAGAGTTTCACATGGCTCTAAAGGGTTGGCTCCTACGGCTCACTATATGCAGTTTTGGTACTAAAAGGTACCCGAATTGTCCTTGCTGTCCTCTACTAAGAATAGCAAGGCCCCCGGTCATCACCCATTATAGGTTCCTTTCAACCAGGTTCAATTCAGGGGGACCCATTCGCTTATGCCTGCACGAAGGAACAATATCCTTACGAAAGCATAAGGTACTCGAGCCCCGAAGGTACTTGCTAGGTCTACACGGGAGAACGATATCTTCACGAAAGCATTAGCGTTTTCCCCCTACTTAAAAAATACGAGTTTATATGCCAAATTTTAAATGCGTTAAAATAAACGCACAATTATAACCAAATGTTACTTTAATAGTCGCTTTAATCCGGAATTTTTGATATTACTAAAGCGGTAATTATTTGAACAAGCTTGACTCTCTTTTTTGTTAAAAAACAAAAATCTTTCCCCAGCGGAGTCGCCATCTGTAGCGATGTCTCTCTCGCTAAAAAAATGTAGGTGTTTTTATATTTTGTTTTTGAAAATATTGAAAATGGTGTCTTCCGTGGGATTTTAGAAAAACTGTATTTTGTTTTGAAAATGGAGTCGCCACCGGCCACTCAAGGTGGACTGGACACCGTAAAAACCAGAGATTTCAAAATGTCGGGTTCGGGAATCGGTTACGGATGGGGAAGGATTAGCACCCCCACACCGCCCAAAATTGGTACTTTAATAATTTTTGATTTATTAATATTAAACTTTCCAGATTAAAGTGACGACTAAATTAAAATTTGGTTATAAATGCGAGTAGATTTTCAAAGGCCCCGTTATTCGAGAGTAAACGCCCAACCACTATCACTACGCCTGATACTGGCCCCGTTTACGCTCGAATAAAAAGGCACCGCATTGACAATTTATATTCCGTAATGTAACTTAAAATATGGCAACCATAAATAAAAATAATGAGATAAAAATATAAATAAATAAGAGCATAATAAAATATTAATCTAACATAAAAACTAATTTGAAACATGCATGAATATTAAGCTAACACATAAAAATATAATAATAATAACAACAACAACAACAACAAAAACAACAACAATAATAATAATAATGCATGATTAAATCATAAAACCACATGAAATGGGACTAAAATGCATAGATGCAAAATATAAGGACACAAATGTAAACCAACAGAAATACTATGCAAGAAATTATAACATATAATTTAGTGACCAAATTGAAATGATATATAAATCAAAGGCTAAAATATTGACCATAAAATGTATAAGGACTAAACAAAGAATTATACCAGAACTGAAACGAAAACAGGGAAGAAAGGAAGAGACCATATCTGTAATTATACCCCTGACCTAAAAACGCGGATCCTCCCCTCGGTCGAGTCACCGCGCGGGTTGGAGTGCCTACACGGCGTTGTTTTGTTTTGGGCGGTTTAAAACATAAGACCTGGGTTATTTTCATTTCGAATGGATAACAAACCTAAAAACTTTTAACCCTCATTCTCTCAAATCTTAGACCTAAACCGCCAGCGCCGCTCTCCATGGGGACCTCCATGCTCGGCCGACCGTTATATGCCGTTCGATGGCCAAGTCGGCAACACAGGTAAATCTCTAACCTTTCCTTTTGATGTTTTGAGTTTTACAAACAAAAAACTTTTTGATTTTGAAAACAAAAAATGTATCTTGATTCGGAAAAAAAAAACTAAACAAACTTTGCTTTTGATTCTAAATAACAAGATGGATTCTGAAAATTTTTTATTTCGAATTTCTTACATTTTTTTATCTGAAATCCTTACAAAGTTCCCTTTACTTTTTGTTTCGTTTTTCCCCCTCTCAAATCTGTGGGGCTTTATATCCCAAAAATAAAATTAACAACTCTCCCTCTATTTTAATTGTCTACAGATCTGCCGTGTGGATGGACCCGGATTTTGTGGGTATAGGTATGAAATAGGGGTATGGTTGATCGGTATGGTGGTGGCAGAGGCATGGGTGAGGGTATGGTGGATGACAGTGGGTGGTTGTTTAGGATAGGGTGATTTATTATTATTTTTTCTGGATTTCGAATAGATTTGGGGTTTATTTTGGGGTTTAGATGACTGGTTGGTGAATGGAGGTGGCGACGGTGGGTGAGCAGAGGCGGCGGCAAGAACGGCGGTGGAGGCGCTGGCGGTGATAGTCACTATGGTTAGGGTTATTTTAGTTTTCGGGTTTTGTTTTTTTTGTTCGCGTCGGGTTAGCCTTAAATCCGGATCGGCTTAGTTTAGGGTTTGGTTAAAACGGTTTATTACAGCCTCAAGGTACCCTTAGTCAGCATCTCTTTGAATGGCGGGAAAATGGGCATGCTCCTCTCACCTGGAAGCAGAGAGTCACCATTGCACTGGATGTTGCACGGGGGGTCGAATATTTGCACTCTGGCACAACAAAGTTTCATTCATAGGGACTTGAAGCCCTCCAACATTCTCCTTGGGGATGACATGAGGGCAAAGGCTGCTGATTTTGGACTGGTTAAAAATGCACCCGATGGCAAATACTCTGTTGAGACCAGATTGGCCGGAATATTTGGATATCTTGCTCCTGAATACGCTGGTACGTTGATTCTCGACTTGAAATGCTTTAAGATTTTATATGAGCTGCATACTTGCTTAGTTCTATATATTCTGTGATAATTTGCTCTAGGCAAATTGAACCTTTCAATGAAATATAGGTGCATCCTTAATGTCTCAATTCTGGAATAGCTATGATATTAGCAGTTGGTTTTAAAAAAAAGATATTAGCAGTTAATATCTTTGCGGTCTTTGTGGTTTTATTTTGCTAGACATGTCAAAATGGTGCTAACAAGCCAATTTATTTGGACTTAATTTACTTGGTATGAGAAAAAGGGTGCCAGACTTGGGGACCAGATCTTAAACAGCATGTTTCATATGTCATGAGGCCTCAAAGAATATTCCATATTCTTGTTGTAAAAGATTAAAATCATGATTGACCGAAAGAATTGTCGCATTCAGAATATGAGACATTTGTAGAGGCATCTTTTAGTAGGCTTGGTATGTGAAGAAGGCTTTTTATCAGTTGTTAAATTATGTTCTTTGGGTTTTGTTGAAACCAATCTTTCTGGGTGAACCAGTAAATATTTCCTTTATCTTTGCATTTTGCCTGGCTGTTCTGTGCAAAGCATCGTCATTTTATTGTTTCGTCAAATGTTAATAGATATGTTTTTTAAACTAGCAGCAACTGGAAGGGTCTCTACAAAGGTGGATGTGTATGCATTTGGAGTGGTCTTGATGGAGATAATCACCAGCCGAAAAGCTTTAGACGAAACATTACCTGATGAGAAGTCACATTTGGTGACATGGTTCCACAGGGTCCTTGTCAACAAAGACAACATTCCTAAAATGGTTGATGAAACAATCAATTGCGATGAAGAGACAATGGCAAGCATCTTCAAGGTAGCTGAGCTGGCAGGACACTGCACAGCTCGTGAACCATATCAGCAACCCGACATGCGGCATGCAGTAAACGTACTGGGCCCCCTTGTTGAGCTGTGGAAACCTTCCACCCAAGAGGATGATGAACACTCAGGCATTGACCTACATATGAGCCTTCCTCAGGCTCTACTAAGATGGCAAGCCGATGAAGGTACTTCAACAACGTATGGTGATATATCATACTCCGAGACCCATACAAGCATCCCTTCAAAACCCTCGGGATTTCCGGACACATTTAGCTCATCCGATGGCCGGTGATGGAAGCGGAATAGCGGCATAATTTTGAAGAGGTACGTACCGTAAAAACCGTCACGAGGGCCGAAAAAAATTCCAGGCCGAGTTGAGTACGAAGTGTACTTGTGTCTTTTTTCAGTTTGCTCTCTTTGTTTTGCTTAACACGAGCGAAAAGAACTCTTATGCTTCTTATTATATTCTTCAACAACTAACTGAATGATTTGTTTTGCTTGGAGTATTTGGAGAGGGAAAATGAAATACGATTTTGGGGAGGAGAGGGAGGGAAAGAAAATCTGTATCGTGTTCTTTAATCTTTTCCATTGTAATATATTATTGTTTCAAATTGTATCGAATCATGTTTGGTTCTGTTTTTTATACTTCAAAAGATAAAGTTGCATCTTGGAGACAGGACGGTTGAGATTCAAACTCTAGCATGAATCAACTGGTTAAGTTTGGGGTTTATCATGTTTGGTTGTTTCTTCTAGTAGAAGAAGAAAAATTGGAAAACTCTGGAGATTCAAATTTCATGAATCAACTGTTGGTCAACTACTCTTTTTCCCTCCTGTTCTTTTCAAGATTATTTTGATCATTTTATATGTTTTTTCTTCTTAAAAAAGAAGAAAAGAAAAGGAAAAGCCAGTTTTGTTTATAGATGATGCATTTAAGTTTGTCAACAGTTTGGGGGGTCTGAAAAAAGCTTGACATGGCTTTGGGAACTTTCCATTGAAAAAGTATACAATTCTTAGTGCCGACTGCACATGCTGTGCCTGTCTTTTTCTTACAAAAATAAAATCCCTAAACAATGTTTAATGTTAAATTAAATTATGGGTTTTGATTTGATGCTTTGAATATGTAACACTAACTGGTATATAGAAAGAAGAAAGAACATTAGCATTAGTTGATGTGTTGACAGGAAGACGAGATAATGTGTCTGAAGCTGTCGCTGCCATCCGCACAACGTGGTTGTTGAAATGTTTCATATCTGGATATGCTTCAACCAATTTATTCTTGGATTATTTGCCTTGCCACCAACTCTAATATTTTTAGAATTATTATCTCATATGCAGGTGGTAATTTTTTTTATTTCCACAAGAACTTTAATTTTAAGGTTTAAGGTTTAAAAGTTTTAATGTAAGGGTTTAAAATTTAGGGTTTAGGGTTTATAACTTAGGATTTAGGATAATATGGTTAAAAAATTAAGTTTTAACCTATAAACTCTAAACCTAAAATTCTATCAACAACCCCTAAATTCAAACCTACTACACTTAAACCTCCAAACCCTAAACGGAGTCCTTAAACCCTAAAATTAAGTTTTCACAAGCGTTTGTACATGAAATATTAACACCTACGCATAATAATTTGTCCGCCTTTGGTCAACTAAATAATTAAACACATTATATTCTCTATCTCTTTTTACGATGAGTAAAGGCTTATTATTAGGTGCTCTCGTGGGGAAAACATTATTCATAAGTAAAATAAAGAAAATATAATAAGTATTTATTTTTTAAAAAATTTAATAATAATAATTCTCATGATTTTATTACTGTTTGTGAATTTTTTTATTGAAAGTGTAGTAAAATAATTGATCACACGCATTTAAATACTCAAACCCTCAATTTTTTAAATGTTACGACAACAATCATATCAAATCTTTTAAAACTTAAATTTGATAGGTGTATACGATGAACCAATATATTTGTCTATATTCCTTCATTTATTCTTTACTTTGTTCATACTCAATCATTGTTTGTGTATTCATGTTCTTTTATTTAAATTAAATGAACTTATTGGTTGTCAACAAACAAACATATGTGTGGATAATTAAAGATATACTTACAACAATAAGAAAACAAGTTATAAAATAAACATATATTTATATTTTTGTATAACATAACAAATCATAAATATTAATAATTATATTATAGATAAAATAAAATATAATAATACTAAATGATTTACAAATACTTATTCACGGATATAAATGAATAGAACACGACTCATTTGTTTATGATTAGTTTAATAAAAAAATATCAAAATTTTATTAATGTTTATTTATTTAATTTAATACATGAAAATAAATTAAGGAAAATACTAATATGTTTTATCCATTTACTAATCGAAACAATTCAATCAAATCGACATGATTTAGTCAATTTTGATTTAAGATAGTTTTAAAATTCATTTAAACTAATTCAATGAATCCATTGCAGATTTATTTTCCAAATCGAATAAACTGACATCAAACCCATTAAATTCAACCCAATGCAACTCATTGAAAACCCGTTTACAAATACAATATCAAACAAAACCGACCCTATCATGGTAAACAAACCAACCCCAATGGGTGAGATGCTTGGCTAAAACAAACCCAACCCCTCGGCTCGAATCCACTACCTCTTTTATTTTTAATTCCATTCGATTATCTCAATTTTTTAAAAACATAGCCAATCCCAAAGCAGCGCTTTCCACTATTCCCATTTATTTCATGCAAACAATGATGTTTTCGAAAGGAGTGTGCCGTGAAATGGAGAGTATCATCCGTCGCTTTATATGGGGTCCTCAACGGATGCTCCTAAAGTTTCTCTAGTTAATTGGGAGGTCATCTGTCAGCCGGTGGAACGCGGGGGTCTAAGCATTCGTAGCATTCGCGGCCAGAATGTTGCTTTTATTCAAAAGCTCGGCTATGTTTTGATTACACGTCCTAGTGCCCTATGCGCGCGATTGTTGCGGGAGAAGTATAAGGTGGTTGAGTTCTTTCCCATCTCAATCTCTCGGCCTTCATGTAGCCCTCTATGTAGAGCACTCTCCGATCATTGGAATGTTCTGCACTCGAACATGGTCTGGTCCCTAGGCAAAGGCGAGGCAATTGATATCTTGGAGGATGTTTGGATCCCGACGCTTGGTCCTCTCCGTGACACTGACCATACTCATGTTCCTCCGAATGAGTTAAGCTCTCTCTCCTTTCCGTCTCTCTTTGATGAAGGTGGTTTATGGAATGTCAAAAAGCTCTCATCTGTTTTTACGACAGAAGTGATCCCTCATATTTTAAGCATTAAGTCCCCGGACTCTCATAATGTTTCAGACTCTTGCATATGGCGGTGGACCTCCCACCATGATTTTGAACTTAAATCAGCTTACACCACGCAGGTTGCCTCGACATGGGATAATGCTGTGACCCCTTTTGGAATCCCATATGGAAGTTGCAGGTCTCCCAGAGAATTAGATTATTCCTTTGGCTCTCATGCCGTTAAAAACTCATGGTGAACCTTGAAAGGTGCAAGAGATTTCTCTCGTTCGATCCAAGCTGCCCACTTTATCATCTTTCTGATGAATCGACCCTTCACATTCTCAGAGATTGTGAGGGTATTAGGCACACATGGCTGCAAATTGTGCCTCAAGGTCTCTTAAACTCATTTTTCTCTCTTCCTATGCGAGACTGGCTTCGCTAAAACTTATGCTCTAATGTACTCAAACAGGAATGGGGTGTCCCTTGAAACCTTGTTTTTGCGTCTGTTCTCTGGCAGACTTAGAAGAACCAGAATGAAGCAGTTTTCACACAGTGCAGTTTAACACCCGAGTCCGTGTTGTCCAAAAGCATCATGTGGGCTAGAAATTACAATGATGGTTGGCTTTCGAACTCTCCTGCCAACGATGGCCCCTTAGCCTCACCCCAATGGCGTAAGCCGGAATCAGGTTGGTGTGTTTAAATGTCGATGAGGCTGTTTCACTTGAATTAGGTGCTGCTAAAATTGGTGGGTTACTACGCGATCATGATGAGAATTGGATTTTTGGCTTCACAAAATTCATTGGCCAATCTGACAGTCTTCATGCGGAACTATGGGCTCTTTACATAGGTCTTCAATTGGCTTGAGACCATGGTGTCGAAATTCTACAGGTTCAGTCTGATAGCAAGCAGGCTCTCCAGCTGGTGCAGGACCCTCGTGCTGCTTCCAGTCCCCTCTCCCTCGTTCGTGGTATCCGGAAGCTGTGCGATAGGAGCTGGGTAACGAATCTTTGTCGGACGCCAAGAGATGGCAACATGCCCGCCGATAAACTTGCCAAGCTAGCCGATCATTCCTGTTTTGGTACATCTTATCTAGAGGAATCTCCCGTTGAGCTTTGTCTTTTACTTACCACGGACTTTTTAGCATCTTCTGAGTTGTAAACTCCCTTGGAGTGTTTTCCTTTTAATTAAAAAAAAAAACCCAAAGCCAATCAGTTTAAAATTTAAGTTGATTTTATCGATTTACGGTATATAAAAACCCGAAATTGATCGAATACGTCATCCCTAAAGTCAAAGTTTAGATTTCTAGCTTATGTAAATCCTTTGCCCTTTATAAAATTAGAATTGTTTTTCATTTTTTTTAGTTTTCGGCCCCCAAAACTTCTGATCGATCACCTGGTTGAACGATTGCGCCTGAATTAACATTTATGAGTTGTTTTGTTTGAGGTCAATGAGCAGCAGTGAGAATTTCTTGTTTCAAAAAAAATAAATAAATAAAATTAGTATCCTCATAGTAACTAGGAAAATTATTTAATACACATGTTGTTTTTCTGTCGTAAGGATTAAGGATTTAATTTAAGATTTAAAGTTTAGAGATTATTTTGTAAGATTTAGAATTTAAGATTTAAAATTAAAAAAATATTTTTTAGGGTTTTAATAGTAAATATGCTGGTTTATGCAAGTCTGTTACGTGTATAAAAAAATGACTCAAAAATATATTTTCGGTAGAGATTAATCTGGTTATTAGTTGGGAGTTTGTAGTGATTTCATAGAAAAAATCAATTCACCCTTTATAATATTTTGTTTTCTTAGGACAAAAAGTCTTTGTTTATTATTTATTCAAAATGATTGCCAATTCGGATAGGATAGATTTACCAAGTTTGAAATCATTGCTTAATCCAACTGCGTAACTATAATTCAAAAAGAAAAGAAAAAACACTTCTTAGAAACATTCTACCAAATAAAATTCTCCCGTAGCTAGAAAAAAAGTTTTATTCACAATCTGACTTTTGAATTATACTTGTTGAAGGGTCTCTCTACTTCTTTGGAAGAAATCTTTGAAATATTGTCATTTTAGATAGTCGATCTCAACCCTCAACTATTAATATTATGTGTTCGAAATGTCTGTCAAAATCCATGTAAAACCCGAAAATCTACTCATTTAGGATTAGATTGGAAGGTTTCATGGATTATTTGGGCTACCTATTATTAGGTGGGAAAAAGAAGCCTCGAGAATATATTTTTATACCAGATCTGACTGAATTTGAATAAGGGGTCTTTATGAAACTTTAGCAAGAGAGATTTTGTACCCTTGGATTTTAATTGGCATTGCCATTTCAGATCACGACCCTTGATTTTCCTTGCATTTTCAATTTAAATAGATGAAAAACTGAGTAACGGTGAACACATTTTCTCATATGTGTTATTCATCCTTCATATTTTCTTTAGTTCAAGCATGGGTTTAATGGAGAAAAAAGTTCCATGTTGATTGATATCAAGTGTTATTACGTACGGGCTTAAAGCCTAATATTAATAAACACTCCTTTACATTAAAACCAAATGTTCAACTACATCAGGCCCAACTACGCCTAACCCATCATCACCTAAACCCATCTTTTCTGCTTTCCTGCTTTATAAACTATATATTAATACACAAGGTTGTGTAAAATTAATTTTACACAAGCCTTCGTATTTATACTATAAAAATACAAATCCTAAATTCCTAACCCTAACCCTAAAAAACTAAACCCTAAATTTTAAACACTAACCTTAAGTTATAAACCCTACAACCTAAACCCCTAAACCTTAAACTATAAACTAAAACCCTAACTCCTAAAACTAGAAGACACGTGTAAACTAAAATTTACACGGCCTGTGCATCAAAGTTTTTTCAATTCAACTACTATATGTAATTGCAATCTGAAAACATATTCCTGCTTTATACATAACATATAGTATTTTCGAAAACTGACGCAGACAAGAAGGGATAAAACTAAGAACAATGAATGGAGCAGAACCTAAGAAAAACTTAAAACAAAAAAAGAAAACATCAGACATCTTGAGAAAAGAACAAGTAGAACAAAAGTTAAAAAGAGAACACATCAAGTCCGAAGAATGGCCAGGGGGGGGGGGCTCATGTCAGCGACTGCATTTAAGGTAGGGAATCCTTAGACATATAACGCCACCACACATGGGGCACATCAAACATGGTGTTTGGTAGGAAAGATGGAAAAATTAAAAAGAAAATATAATTCTCACAGTTCATGGCTTGGTAAAATTATAAAAATTAAAGGAAAGAAAATAAAACTATATAATTTTGAACTAATTTACATCTCTCACATTTTCTCTTCTTTTACTTTCAATTGGAAATGATCATCTATCTCATTTTTCTTTCCTACCAAACACATTCAATTTTTTTTCCACTTTTTCCACATCCTACTTTGATGCTTCCATTTTTACACTCAACCAAACAAAGCCTTAGATCAAGAAGATAACAATCACTATTATGGGTAAAAAGGACTAAAGGGAAACACCAACAGGTAATATGGATGTATCAACTACAGCTTTCTTGGCTTTTCAAACAATCAATTCCTGTGCTGTGACATGATATTATGATTCATTCTACTGCTACAAACTATCCCAAGGAACAAATATGTGCAACACCTTAAAAGCTATATGTGCAACAAATATGTCTTAACACATTTGAACATGGATAGGGTGATATAACCCTCTCAAAGACTATTTAAATACACACACACAAAAAAAAAAAAAAACTTAAAAAAAATTGTAAGTCAGATAAACACTCACATCCGATAGTCTCACACAAGTCTGAGTAACAACTTAAAAGCATAATTTTACGGGCAGTTGCAAAATTCTAACAAGTAGAAACTGTCATGTGTCCTTATTTTAAACTAGACACTTTCTGCATGAAACTGGTCAAAGTACTCTCATTCAGTCAATATAATGTATATACAAAGTATATAACCTTAAGCAGTAAAACCGAAAATAAAGACACTCATATAAATAGAGCATGGGTGCCAAATTTCCTCAAAAGAAGATGAATTAAATCTCTTTGTTTCCCTATAAATATAGGGTTAATCATCATCAACAGGTTGCAAAGAAAAACAACACAAAAAGAACGCGGCAGAGAAAATAGAAGGCCAGTAAAGTTTCATTCAAAGATTATGCTGTATCATGGTCTTCTTCCCCTTCTGAGCCCTTCCTAAGAAATATAACTACATAAACTATATCATCAGTATACGTGTGTTCATCAGTCTTCATAACTTACAAAAATGATGTCTCAAAAGCCTAAAACTAAACAATAATATCGAGACCATTTTTTTCTGACTTGAAATAGAAAAGTAAGATGTTTCGACAAAGCACTTACATCCAATCGGCAATATCTATATCTCATTTAAGTTTGCAAGTAATATGTCCATAAACATTAAGACGGTCAATTTCCAAGATGCTGACAATTTAAAGATGAACCTAATTTGCAAAAGCCCAGTGAGGTGTCATGGCAAGACTCATGGCATAGTTTCCTAGAAAATTTTCTACTGTTGTCCGGAAATAACAGCTCCTCTCTGGTCACACCAAGAACTCCACAATATATAAAGTTAGCTATGTTCAATTGTAACAATTTTTTCAATCCCCTTTATCTACAATAGCAAGGCCAAAACATACTTCATCTCACTCGATGGAACTTTAATTGGACTTGGTAGCGGTCAGCTGCAAAAAATCCTCTCTTTTGTTCAAATGGTTTCAGATAGTAAATAGAGTAAATCAAAGACAAAATGAGAACAAAAGTTATATCAATTTAGAATAGGATTTCATTTATACTTAACAAATATAGTTACAACAGGAAGAGCAAAGGCAAAAGAGAATCTTATACCCCTTATTAACTACGTTTTGAACTAAATAGATTGGTATGCAAGCAAATGTAGCAAAAGTTCTTGGCAATATGCAATTAAGAATTCCTAACCTTTACACTTCTCATTGCAGAAAACGTTCTCAAACAACCTCCAGTTATTCTCTTGTCCAAGGAGTTGATGTTGCCGATACAATATCATCCATCAACAATGAATTGGTCATCTTGATTATCCCCATCTACCCTGTCATCTCCGTGAACCATACCATTCACATGGTGTAAATTTTGCATCATTTGTGAAAGATAATGGTTGCTGGCAGCAGTATGATCCGAAAGCGCTGCTGGATGACCAGTCCATTGAGAAACAATCCCAAGCAACTGGCTAGTAAGATTTTGCTGCTCATGAAGAAAACGTGTCTGCATTTGGTTCATTTCTGCTCGGTGCTGATTAAGCATTTCGTCCATCCTCTTCGTCCATTCCAATTTCTTTCTATTCAGCCTCTCCTCCCATTCGCTGTCTTGTACTGAATCTTCTTTTCTTCTTCTTTCTTTCTCTTCGCTTTCCTTCTCCATAGCTTCCCACTCACCAATTCTCTGCCTTCTAAGCTTCTCCCTAGCCTTTACTCTTTCTTGCCTCACATTTTCTCTTTCTTCCAACTTTCTTTCCCATTCTTTCTCTAGCTCCAATCGAACACTCTCCTTTCTTTTCCTCTCAAGCTCTCTGTCTATCTCACGTTGCTCAAACTGAGCCTCCAATTCCCTTAACTGCCCTAACTGATTCACAAAAAACCCAAAGGCTTTCTTCTCCAAACCCTTCAACACTTTCCTTCTCTTTTTCAAATTCGACTCATTCGGTTCCACTTCCCCGTACAACAAGCCATCATCTCCCTCCTCCCTCACTTGATCATTACCATTATAATTCCCCTCTCCTTCATCACCATCATACTCAAAACCCAAACATAACAGCCCCTTCTCTCCCCCATCAATTCCTGCAAAATCCCCATCCCCGGAATGACCCATTTTGCCAAGCTCCACAATCTCCATCCCAGTACCTCCAACAAATCCCCCTCCATTTTTCCTTTCCTTGTTTGTAACCGCTATCGCATCACCACTGCTATTACTATCATTGTTATTAGTACTATTATATGAAACCGCCACATCTCCAAACACTTCCTTGTACTGCAAAAAGTTCGACCAATGTGTAAGCCCTTCTAACCAATCAAAGTCATCATCCCCAGTGCACTCTCCACCCACCGGATTATCAATGACAGCATCGGGTTTCTTAATCTTCTGCTTAACAAGCAAGTATTGATGCCTCATATTTTGCACCTTAGTAGAGACATCCTTCCACGACCATTGCCATGGATATGCAATAGAATCACGTACATGATGCACAGAATTCACATAACAAGCAATAGGTTTATACTTCTTTTCTCGGGTTTTCATTTTTGCAAGAGTTCCATCAGCAGCCATTTCACCATACTTATCAATTAGGGTTTTCTCTTCAGCTTCGGTCCATTTCTTTCTTTTTGGTATCATCATTTGGTACAATTTATTCAAATAAAACAACCAAAAAAGAACCCAACTTTCTCTATAAAGGTAACTTCAAATTCAGCAAATATACAATTGTATGTCATCTAAAAAAGGATCCGAAATTAAAATACCCTAAATCAAAGAAACATCCAAAAGATGAGACTTGGAAGATCCTTACCTTAAGCTACAGAGATTGAGGGGAGAAAACATCTTTGACTTTTTAGGTTTTCCTTTCTTTGAAGTGGGGACTTCTTAAGTGAGGAAAATTTGGGAGAGAAAGTGAAGAATCTGTGAGAAAGCAAGTACCTTTGTTTTTATGGACAGACAGCGTTAAAACTCAGAAGTGATCAATTTTGTTTGTATAAAAAGAGACCGATAATTGGTTTCGTTTTCCTATATATCCTTAAAAGTGCTAAAAAATAAAGGTATGTCTAAAATTAATTTACATAATTTATTTATTTATATTATAAAATTAAAATTTTAAATTTTAACTTTAAAAATTAAACCCTAAACCTTAAATATTATACCCTAAATTTTAAACATTGACTTTAAATTTTAAACCCTACAATTTAAACCCATAAATTTTAAAACTTAAACTAAAATCTTAACCCCTAAAACTAAAAGTCACTTTAGTTTATATGACACGTGTATCAAAGTTTTTTTATTAAATAGTTATTTTGATTCTTATTTTTTCTAAGCATTTTAACTCCTACGCCTCCTTTGGTTAGTTTGTAACTGGCGTGTAATACGTCTCTATTACGAAATTTACTTTTATACGTGCGTTTAGTAGATGTGAAATTTAATACGACGTATTATTTTATACACAAGTTGGGTAATATTTATAAAAGGGGGTGTGGTGTTTATTTAACATCCTAATTTTATGCAAGTTTTGTCAATTATACCTTCATAGTATTTTTCATGTATTTTTATCATTATAAATATGCTAACTCTAAACAATCATCTTAAAACTCTAAACCCTAAACTATAAACAATGAACCTTCACCAATTCTTAAACTCTAAACCCCAAACATCAAACCACAAACTCTAAACCTTAAATAATAAACCATTAACCTTAAACCAAACACTACCAACAATTAACCATAAACCCTAAACGCCAAACATCAAACCATAAAAACTCTAAACGCCAAACATCAAACCACAAAACTATAAACCCTAAACCCTCAAACCTTAAACCTTAAATTATAAACCATAAAACTCTAAACCCTCAACACCAAACTCCAAACAATGAAGCCTAAACCATAAACTCCAAACCCTAAACCCCAAACCCTAAACCATGAACTTTAAACCCTAAATGCTAGCCCCTAAACCATAAATACCAAACTCAAAACCTTAAACCACAAACCACAAAACTCTAAAACATGAATCATAAAACCCTAAACTCAAAACCTCGAACCATAACTCTAAACCCTAAATAATAAACACCAACCCTCAAACCCTAAACTCAAAACTTAGAACCCTAAACCTCAAACCCCAAACTTTAAACAATAAACCATAAACCCTAAATCATGAACTCTAAAACTCCAACATCTAAACCATAAACCATAAACATCAAACCCTAAACCCTAAAAATAATATAATAATCAATGTCAAAATAAGGGGAAAATATGGAGCTAGAATTTTAAGAGTAAAAGTGTATATTCATACATAACACTTATCTTTTAACTTTATAACAAATTTCACAACCAAACACCTTGATGTAGTAACAATCATATTTCATCTATCTTTTTAATACACAAGTGTTATTTAATACAATACAGCTCTTTTACATTTGTTGTACCAAACGAGGCGTTAATGTTTTATTTTGGGTAAACTATACCATATACCACTAAACTATTATCGTTGACTAAAAAATTTCACTGAACTTTAAAAATGTTTAAATCTAACATTGAACTTTACTTTCTGACTTATTTAACTCTTAACAGAACCGTTAACTAAAAATAACATCATTTTGGTGCGGCTATTTTAAAGCCTAATTCAGCCCAAAATGGCGTCGTTTTACTAGAGGAAAAATAATAAAACCCATTCACTTAAAAAGATTTGAACCCTCCAACCTTCAGATTCAAAGAGTAACCCTTAACCACTAAACCAACATAAAATTATGAATATTTTACCATAAATATTATATATGTCAAACAACACTTGAGATTAATTTAAATTATTTTATGAAATAAATAATACTATAAATAATACGAAAAAATTATATACAAATATAACAATATATAAAATAAAAATATATTATTTTTATATTATATATATTATTTATAATATAAATATATTATTTTTGCAAAAAATATTCATACAAATAATATATTTATATTATGAATAATATATAAAAACCATAAATCCTAAACCCTAAACCACAAAATCTCAAACCTAAATCTTAGGGTTTATTGTTTAGAGGTTTTTTATATTATTTATAATATAAATATCTTATTTTTTATAAATATTTTGGTTTTTTTTAAAATATGTATAAATATAAAAATAATATATTTTTATTTAAATAATATAAACTTATCCATTTGGTTCAATCAAATAATTTTATGAAAAAAATAATACTATAAATAATATTAATATATAAATTATATAAAATATATTATTTACGTATATATCAATATATAAAAATAAAAATATATTGTTTTTAGATTTTTATATATTATTTATAATATAAATATATTATTTTTATAAATATTTTAGGGTTTTCTAAAATAATATATAAAAAATAAAATATTATTATATATATATATTGATATATATTTAAATAATATATTTTATAGTATTTATATATTAATATTATTTATAATATTGTTTATTTCATAAAATAATTTGAATTAATCTCAAGTGTAGTTTGACTTTATATAATATTTGTGGTAAAATATTACAAAATTACATTTTGATTTAGTGGTTAAGGCTTACTCTTTGTATTTGAAGGTCTTGGGTTCAAACCCCGTAAATGGGTGGGTTTTATTATTTTTCCTCCAACAAAATGACGCCGTTTTAACGGTTCTGTTAAGAGTTAATAGTGAAGTAACATAAACGAGTCAAAAAGTAAAGTTCAGTGTTAGATTTGAACATTTTTAAGTTCAGTGGTATTTTCGAGTTAGTGATAATAGTTTAGTGGCATCTGGTGTAATTTACCCTTTTTATTTTTTTGGTCAAAATGACTCTCTGTAAATGAGAATTGTCATTCAACTAATTATTTTTTTGACTGATGTGTCATTCTATAAAGTTTGTACATTTGTCTATATGATACTACTATTTTAGCATGCAGCTCCATATAAATTTGTCAAGTCATTTCAAGCCATCTAATGTTAGTTTACTAACAGTTTTCATCCATGGAGTGGGCCATTTTGACACAAAATGAAACGTTGATGGTTAAAAAATTTCAAAAAAGAAATATGGGTCAATATGACTATTTTGTAATTGAGTCATTATATTATTTTAATATTTTAAAATGATTTAATAAGACTAAGATCCATACACTATTTTAATATTTAAAATTTAGTCTATATTTTATTTTTTGAAATTGAGTCATTATATTATTTTATATTTGAAAATTTTGGTCCAACAATTAACTTTTGTTCAATTTTACTGTTAATTGCTAACCTAACAGATATCGAAAAGGTAAAAAATAACTTTTTAGTCATCTATGTTAACAATTTGTATCAATTCAACTCTTAAAAACTATAAATGTAGAAGATTGAAAATTTGTATTATTCAATTAATGATAAGTTTTATTTATTTTTAAAGATTAAGAGTTAAAATAATAAATATTGTGAACATAAGTGAATGAAATCTGTTTATATTTAACAATAAAATTAAATAGAACTAAGGAGAGAACAAAAAATTTTGAATAAAAAATAGTATACGATTCAATTTTATAAAAATAAAATAAAGTTACCTTTCCCATCGACTTCACTTTTACTATAGCAAATACTATAGATTAGGAAATAATCTGACATGTACGATATCTGAGGAAAAAAAATTAACTGCCATATTTGGATAAAGTTACCTGGACAAACAGACACGTAAAACAATATATTTTATCTTTTTATTTTGGTTTACGGGTATAAAAAAATCTCGAACTTTTTAAATAAATTAATTAGGTCTTTCATTTTTGGCATAAAGTCAAAAATAGTCTTCAACGTTTGAACTTTTGATCACTTTAGCACTTATTCTTTTTTGGTGCAAACAACCACCTAAAGTTTCATTTCCGTGCAATTTTCACCATCGTTAGATGAAAACCATCAATTAATTAACGGTCAACTCTCTTCGATGACATGTCACATGTATGAAGATGTTGATGCGGTAATATTGACGTGACACTTTACTGACATGACATAACATCAACAATTTAAAAAATAATAATTATTTTTTATATTTATTTTTAACCAACCAGATGATAACATCATCTGGTAAGTCAAAGGTAATATGTAAAATTTGAGATTTGAAACTAGTGGGAATTAAACCCAACCTTGATGGTTGGAAGGCATAACACCTAACCACCAAGCTAAGCCACTAACTTGTTGATTTTTTTTTATCAAATATTTTATTTATTACATCCAAACCCTGCAATTTATACTACATTTTTATTTCCGTTATCGAAAGGCTTCAACAACAAACATTTGTTTGGCTACAGATTATGCTGCTGCTGATGGCATTACTGTTCTTCTGCAAATTTATTTTCTTGAGGATAGAAAGCAGAGTTAGCCATAGAAAGTGGTGAAATTTCCAATAAAATATGTGAAACAAATAAATGAATGATTTGTACTTGGGTTTTTGAAATTATTTTCAAGATCCGTGCTTGTTCTTAGCTTGTTCTTCCACCATAACAAGTAATATATTTCCACAATCAAAGCTAATAAAAGGCACCTAAAAACTATGTTCAAACCAATCCCTACATTGCTCAAAGATTTTATTTTTATTCTTTTTTTTTTAATTCAACCTTGTAATTTACATTAGAAGAACAAATCAAAAGGTCTCCAATCTATCGAGAAGAATAAATGAAATGAAACCTTATTGACAAAGTTTGAATTTTGAGAAAACACAAGCAAAGCGCAATTTTTTTTTTCTCTCAAAAGCATTATAAATATATCCTTTAGCTTTACCTGCAAAAATCTTAAAACCCTCGTGATAATTTTAATCAATGAGAAAAAAATTATTAAGAAATCTTTGAAAACATCCTCGACTTCCTGCAACAATGGCAGCTGTTGTTGGCTGACATTAGCCGGCGCTGTCGACGAGGAAGAAGTCAAAGAACACAAATTATTGTTAAGTTTGATCTTTTGAAGAAGACAACTACTGATTTTGAAAGAAAGGGCAGAAGTAGATCTAATGTCGGTGAAGGGGCGAATATTAGTGAATGTGATAAATATAATATTTGGTAAAGTATTATCAATTGAGTGGGTTAGCTTGCTTGTTAGGCATTATGCCTTTCATCTAATAGGTTTGGGTTTCATTCTCAGCTTTAACAAACTCCAGTATTTTTTTTTTGACTTTGAACTAACCAGATAATGTCATGTGTCATTATCTGGTTGGTTAAAAATTAATATAAAAATAATTATTTAATTTTAAAAAATTAATATCACGTCAACATCTCCGTACATGTGGCCATGCCACGTCATCGAAGAGAGTTGACCGTTAATTGATTGACGATTTCCATTCAATGAGGGTGAAAATTGCACGGAAATGAAACGTGAGGTGATTGTTTGCAAAAAAAAAAGAGAATACGTGCTAAAGTGACCAAAAGATCAAACGTTGGGGGCTATTTTTGACTTTATACTTTCATTTTTTGCAGCCAATTGAACTTTTAGATTTGTAAATTTCATCAATTGAATTTTTTTGACGATGATTTTCGTTGTTAACTGTTATTGTGTTGACATGGTTGTTTATCTTACTAAAATGACTGTTAGTGTGAGAATGATGACATAACTAAGAGATTTGATTATTATTTTTTGAAAAGTTTAAGGACATATTTAATTTTTAAAAGTTCGCTTATTTCTTAAAAATATTAATTCAGTTAAAATATAAAAATTTAAAAGTTGAAACTTTTAAAAAGTTGAAAATTTTAAAAAAATTATTAAATAATTAAACCAATAAATAGACATTTTTGAAATTTATTAAAACAAAAATATTTAAAATTATAGTATAAATTAAAATGGAATTATATTTTATTTTTAAGCTTGCAATAGGTTAGATGTCATGTCACTTAAAATGCATTTTACGTCTATGTGTCATATCATATCATCACTGTTAAATAATTAACGATTCATTAACATTTTAGTTTAAAAAGGGTAAACTATACTAGTGACCATCCAACTATAGGGTCATTCTTATTTTGACCACCGAACTAACAAACTCGTCAATCAAACAATCTAACTTTTAAAGTGCTCCTATTTTGACCTCTATCCGTTAAAATCTAATAGAGGAGGTGACATGACAGCTAACGAAAATTTATATAATTACATATGTAGTCCATGTTACTTACATATTATATCAATTTGGTCATGATTTTAGTTTAATTAAAAAAATTAATCATCCAATCATATGTTGACTAGTGGAAAGCAAATAAAACAAATAAAAATTAAAGATGGAAATTGAACTCACACCAGTAAGATGGAAATCAAGCACCCAAACCACTGGGTTAATACTTCAGTCGTGTTAAGGTTTTGTAACATTGTTTATTTAAGGTCATACTCTTCGTGAAAATTAAAGAAAATAAATATAGTGCGAGAGGATTCGAATCAAGTTTTAATATTTCATCATTTTTAATATATACTCTCACACTATATTAAGATTGGTTAATGATTAATATCGTTTATGGGGATAATTTGATGAGTTCAAAAGATTTGATTTTTAGAGTTTTATAAGGTTTGTGGTTTATGGTATCTCAAATTTTCTACATTTTTCTTCAAAAATTGGGACTGGGTTTTGAAGGGGTCGATTGACAGTGTTTTTTTTTATTCCATAACTTGAATTTCTGGATTTTTTTAACGTTTGCCTTTTCTCGATTCGTGCATTTTCCTCATGATATTCTGAACGATTGGTTTAGGTCTATGAGCAATGGTGAGCGGTTGGCGGGAAACAACAAACATGCTTTTTAAATAGTTCATTTTCTTTACGGTGTGCGCTTTTCTCTCTTTACTAGTGGCCCATGCATTCTTTCAGGTTTAGGTTTAATCGGATGCAAAGTTTGGTGTTGGCTATGGCAGAATGCACGTGCTGATATTGCATTAGGTGTGATAATCATGGCAGTATTTTTTGGATTTTTTTATCTAAATGGATAGAAATCTTGGAAAAGGCATAATGGATCAACAGAAGAATTGTGAACAACTTCGATACAATAATATGGAATCTAAAAATGAGACTCTGGAGTCTGCGAACCAAAGATTTCTCCAGGATCCATCAAGTAATATTAATGCTAACATTGTTACATAAGCAATGTTACAAAGTCTTGACAAAAGTGAAGTAATAGTCCAGTGATTTGGGTGCTTGTTTTTTTTTTTTTTTTTATCTTATTAGTGTGGTTCAAATCTTACTTTGTTCAATTCTTTCTTTTTATTTGTTTAATTTGATTTTCATCAACAATATTATGACACATGTCACCATCTGAATGGCAAGAAATAAATTTACTGTTTTAAATAAAATTAATTTAAATTCCTCCAATAAGGAGGCGAGTGTCATTAAATGATTAAATTTTTTGAATTAAATTAAAATCATGATCAAATTGATATAATATGCAAGTAATAAGAACTAATGTGTAATTATTTAAATTTCTATTAACCGTCACGTCACCCTCTCTGTTAGATTTTATCTGCTGGTGGTCAAAATAAAAGCACTTCAAAAGTTATGTGGTCAAAATAAGGGTGTTGTTCACCCTAAAAGGTGAGTAATTTGACAAAATGGTATAGGTTGAGGACTAAATTTATCCTCAAAATAGAATGCGTACTAAAATAACAAAAATTGTAAATGTTGAGGGTTTAAGGTTAAAAATTTAAAATTTAAACTATAATTAATTTAGAAGGGTTGTGTAAATATTGTATACTATCAAAATATAACTCAGAAATTTTAAGAGAAGGTAAAAAAGGTTTAATTTAGGGCGCAAACAGAACTTTAAGCCGAATAAAAAGTAGCCTTTAAAATCAAATTGTTATTTCAAGTAATTACTCCATATTCAACTGCCATATTAGATCAACATATATGATTGGGAACACAATTCTCTTTGATCGTGTAATGATATTGTCTTCTTGGGTATTGGTTACTTCCGGGATCACTTGATGTAAAGGCAAAGAAACCTGAGACTCGCCTCATATTACAGCAAAAGCAAAAATGGGTAACATAAACAAGGATGGAGGTGAATAAATCCAAACTCAATGCCATAACCATTACTTGCTTTTTCCTCCGATCTTACTATGTTACAAAATCAAAATTGCAGTGGAGTTTTCAATCACCACAGCTCGTACGTTCTCAATTAGGAATTTGCCTTCTCAGTTTTCAAAAGCAATTATGATAAGAATCGCAGAAGCTTTATACCTCTCATCTTCTTGAAGACTCCGCGGCCATCGTGTGTTTCGAATGATTTAGTAGTTTGGTACCAGGAGGCACATACTGACCCTCTACTTCCAGCATTGGAATGGCATGATAGAGATATGTGATCATTTACGCAGATGATCAGTCCCTTTTTGACCAAGTTCGATAGTCAGTCGTGCAAAATCATTCGCTGTAACACTGGAGTTTGACAACAAAAGAATGCCGAACAGAAATCAATCCACCTAAAGCGCCAAATCTTGCTGAAGTGTGGGAGGGTTAATTGGAAGCCCAATAATGAAGAAAAATCAGTACGGAATGACGTATGGGAGAGCACAAACATCAGCAGACTCTATCTGCAGAGCTTCTGCCCACACTTGTGGAGCCTCATCAATATCAGAAAAACCAACCTTGGGCTTCGTCGACAGATATACATTACTGTGAAATAGCCATGATTGCTCATCAAAATCAGACCATGCTTCCATTTCAGGCACTGAAAGTACCTGGCTCAAATACTTGGAATCTGGACGGGGTGGTCTTGTAGACACTGCATCCATCTGACTAGCTTGAGCACTTGCTGATAAATGATTTGTTGGGGAAACAGTTGTTGCTGATGAATGCTTTGTTGGGGAAATATATGACAGTTGAGCTTCGTTGATACCGTTCAACTTGTGTCCTTCAGCATCCACCATAAGACCAGTTCCTGCCCTGTGGCTATCAGAAGCAAGAGGGATGGGAGATTCACAAGGTTCCAATTTCCTTCCATTGTCCGTCGACAGAGACGAAGTTGTTTTCAATAATTTATTGAGTTTAACATCATTAACTGTAATGAAGAAAAACAAAAAACAAAAGCTGAACTTGTTATTGAGATAATTATAGAGCTTTTGAACTTTTAATCCCTGCTCATAAAATGGACAAACATGCCAGTTTTATATAAGGCACCAAAGTTAAAGTGATCAGCAGCATTCATAAATAGAATCATGGTAAAAAACTCACCATGAAAAAATTCATTTTTTCCACAGTCCTTCCGCTTGCGGTGATTTTCCTCAACGACACCACCCTTGTTGCCCTCCTTGGAATAATCTGATACTTTCAGATTATTGGTATCAACAGGGATAACTTTATTGCTTTCTTTTAAGTTATCCGACTCCAAATTCCTACGTTCACCTTTTGCCTTCTCCTTCTCTTCCTTCTTCTTCTTCTTCTTCTTCTCCTCTCTGTTCCTATCCTTATCTTTACCATGACCTATTTTATCCCTGCCATTATCCTTGTGGTTGTCCCTGATTTTATCATCACTTCCTTTTTCTTTGGTTTTATCTTTCCATTCATCCCGCCTCTCGGTATTACTCTCCACTTGTCTCGGGACCCCTTCAACTCTAGTATTAACAGCTACAGCAATGTTCTGAACAATAGCCTTTCCACCTGGTCTTCTCTCATCCCGGATTCCTTGCACATCTGACTTCCTATCATCACTTCTCTTGTTCTTTTCCTTCTCTTCAGTAAAGGCAGTGGCAGTCTTAGCCACCAATCGGACCACTCCCTCATCTCTTTTCGGTTCAGTACCCATAAACTTTTCCACCAATCGGTTTCCAGCTCTGGCACTTTCATCTCTGACCCTCCTCCTCAACTCTTGCACAAATTTAGCATCCCCGAATTCTTCAGCCAGACAACTATTCTGGCTAACCTTCTCCCCATTGTTACCCCAAAATTGCCCACCAAGTTTCTTCTCACTTGAGAAACCGCTTCGATCTTTATCCCTGCCCTTCTCTTTCGGAATAAGCTTCTCCCCACTTTGACCTTCAGATTTTCCGGGAAGCTTCTTCTCGTCTGCAGTTTTCTCCCCATTTTGACGCTTGGGATGGCCATGAAATTTCTTCTCCTCAGAGTTATTACTTCTATCCTTATCTTGATCTTTGTCCTTTCTGTCTTTGTGCTTTTCTTTTTTTTCTTTCTTATCCTTGTGTTTTCCATCAGATCTATCCTTCTTTTCTTTATTTTCTCTCTTCTCCTTGTCCTTCTCCTTCTTATTCTTCTATTTTTGCTTCTCCTGAAAATCGAGAACATTGTTAAAAAAGCATAGGTTCACAAATCAAGTGCAAAAGAAATATTTACATAATGGGTAAACAATCAGACAAATCGACAGTAACTCTTGAAAGTTGAAAATTATACTAAAAGATCCATTAGCACCAAGTTGCAATTTTTGTTAAAGGAATTTCACTGTCACAATTAATACGAGAACAAGTATACCTACGAGTAAATGCCTTTGTCAATAAATTACACACTAATCATCTTGATCCATCAAGAAATTTTCCAAAGGATTACTTCATGCTTATCACAGAAGATTGTTCTCTGATAATTCTTCTTTGCATTATGTCCAAAAGAATGAAGGAATTGAAGGGAATCTGATAAACATTTATTGTTCAACCGATGGGAAGTGGTTACAACAAAAATGAATTTAAGTAGTAAGTGGCAGACATGGTCAAACTGCCATCATTCGCCAATATATAACCAGTCAGCAAACCGAAATCACTATGTACGGACAACTGGAATAGAATCTTAATTCTCATACACCACTACAATATAAGGTAATATGTTTTGAAGTATTTGCTAGGTCCTTAAAGCCCCATATCCTATACCCATGTCCAAATATGTGTCGGACACAGTTGCATCAAGAAAAATGAAAAGTAAGAACCACATAAATGCTACATGCCAAATTAATGAATAACTTCTATAAGAGTATAGAAAATGACACTCAAATCCATTAAGCACTGCATTTACACCAAAATGTAATGAAAATCTCTTCTATAACCTTATGAGGAACTCCTCAACCTTTTATTATTAAGTATAAAGCTGAAGGCTCTTAAGAAAATGGAGTGTACTTAATACAACAGCCTTTATTTGTGAGACTTGCATTACCAATCCCGGACACAGGTTCAAGGAAAAAGAGAACAAGGTAGTAAAGTACTAGAAAAAAATCTATTTAATTGAAATCTCATCGTTTAAACAAGAAATTCATACCTAGTCATGCAAAATTTCAGTTTAATTTAAAATGCATGAATTTATCATTAACAAAGTTGACATGTATATAGTAACGTACTTGAATGAGAAAGGCTTAGAGGGGTAGAACTTTGTTAAGATAGAGCTGCTTAATGCATTCGGCATTTTCCATTAGAATACAGGAATATAATCTACCTACTCCATTCTCTCGATACCAGCTTACAAAATCCAAGATAGATCAAAAACAGAAAGCAAACTATGAATTGGCTCAAAACGTACTTAACTACTTGTATTCTAAAACTCAATGAAAAAGAAACAATAACCATCATCAGCAAACTTCACTTTTCCTTATTGCAATTAACTTGGAATTTCTCTCTAACATTCATCAGTGTAGTTAGGGCCAAAGGTGAAACTCTCGCAATCATTATGCAGTAAAACACTCATGCTAGACATGTACGGTACCCACGAACTGGTTAGTACCCAAAGAACAAAAACTATTATGTACCCCAATGAACATTGCTTAAAAATTACTTCTCCAGAAAGTTCCATTCTCAATGAAGTAATTTGAGCGCTTTCTGACTTACTCTAATTTCCTTCAGAGAAATTAGTGCCGTTTTGCAGAAGACAGGGGAAAGGGAATATTTCATGTCTTGCATCAATTTAGCATGTTAGAGATGGTTATTCAATAACAACAAAACCATGATGCAAACAGTATATAGATCACATCTGCATTCGCTCGCAGCACAGCTCATATATTTCTCATGTAACTGTAGAGAAACAGAAAACTCTCTTTTCTATATTTTTATTATGTTAAAGTTACAATATTTACAGCCTTATATAGACTTAGGAATAGGACTTTAAGTACAATTAGGAGTCCTACTTACATTAGACTAATCCTACTTGCATTAGATTTACAACTCTTCTAGGTAGTAGACTTTAACTAAAACTACTAATAATAATTAAATGTAAAAACTCACACGGAATTAACTTATACTCCCCCTCAAGCTGGAGAATATACATTGTACAATCCCAGCTTGAATTTAAATTTCTCGAAGAAAGCTTTTGGCAAAGCTTTTGTTAGAATATCTGCTACCTGTTCTTCAGTAGGAACATAATTCAAGACTGCCACTTCACTTGTGAGCTTCTCTGCAATGAAGCGTCGGCCAATTTCAACATGCTTTGTTCTGTCATGTTGGATAGGGTTCTTGGCAATTTGAATTGCAGACTGATTGTCGCAGAACACTTCAAAATTTTCTTCTTTATTCACTCCTAGCTCCTTGAGCAGTTTTACCAACCAGATTCCTTCACACATTCCAAGGGCTAATGCTCGGTATTCTGCCTCAGCACTGCTCCTTGAAACAACTGTTTGCTTCTTGCTTTTCCAAGTGACCAAGTTCCCCCAAACGAAAGAACAATACCCACTGGTTGACCTTCTGTCTGTCAGCTCACTTGCCTAACTAAAATCTGTGAAGACCTTTACTGTCCTGTCCAAGGTTTTCTTGAATATCAAGCCATGTCCTGGTGTCCCTTTTAGATACCTTACAATCCTCTTTACAGCTTCCATGTGTTCTTCAGTAGGATTAGTCATATGTTGGCTAACAATGTTAACTGGAAAAGCTAAGTCAGGTGTTAAGTGTCTAAAAGTACTATTTTATTCATTGTTTTTGTTCATATTATTGCTAGACTTAGGCTCATATTAGTTGCATTATAGCCATTCATGCATGTTTGCATTGTTTCCTTGGTGGTTAAGCTTGATTTCATATTTTGCTTAATTTTGTGGAAAAAAGGTGCTGCCGATAGTTGTTTTTGTGTGTGTGCATAATCACTTGCCTAAACAAGCCTGGAGCCAGTTGCCAGGGCAGTGCATGAAGGAGATGCCGACGCAGTTGCCAGGACAATGCATGAAGGAGATGCCGAGCTAGTTGCCAAGGCAATTGTCGATAAGGGATAAGATGATATGACAGTCGAAATTGATGACTAGATAAGCCCAAGATGACGTGGAGCAAAGTTAATTCCCAAAGGAGTTTGATTTCCATGAAGAGATCAAAGAGAAATTAAATCCCAAAAAGATAAGAGAAGATCTAGAAGGAATTTAAATATAATAAATAATTATATTCTTTTAAAGTATTTAATTTCAACTTAACTTTCTCCTAAGAAGGACTTTGACCTAGCCATCTTCTATTTAAAGGAGACCAAGCCGTCAAACTCAAAGAAAGAGCAAAAAGGGGAGAGATTTCGACAAGGGCTTTCAACCATTCTTTATCTTTTTTTCTTGTTTGATTAGGTTTATGTTAGAAATTCTTTGTTTTGTGTTTCTTTGGAACCTAGCCATGAACTAAATCTATTTGGCTAAGGTTATTGTGTTTTGTGGTTGTGAGAAACAATTGTATTTTGTTTAGGTAATAAGAGTTTGCACTTTTAATTTAAGGTTTACTCATTCTTGGTTTTTATTCTTGTTTGCGAGTGAATTGGGAGAGGATCTCGTAACTTCATCTACTTATCTAATATCGGGAGAGTTAGTTCAAGATACGAATGATTATGGTCTTTATTCAATCTATTGATGGTGAAGATTAATCCGGCTTAGGAATAAGTTAAGGATTTCAACGGCTAAGAGGAGCGCAAGATTGGTTGTTGTTCACCCTTGATTCACGCAGGGATGTATTATCAAGGCATGCACAATTAGCTAGAGTTTCGACTTAGAGATAAGAAGAAACCATTGAAGAACGCTCCGTTGAACCTTGAAGTTGCTGCTCAGGCCCCCAAACAGTTGCCCAGGCAACCGTCGATTAGTTGTCAAGGCAACCCCGCTGCGCAAGTTGCCACGGCAACTGATTTGCCCTTGCACTCTTTTACCAAGACGATCCAATTGGCTATCACACCTCAACTCACGATAACTTGGATCATTCTTTATTTTTTGATTACATCTTATTTTACTTTATTGTTTTCTAGTTTAGTTATTAGTTAAGACTCCTACAATTACCTACTTGTGTTTTTATTTTTTACAGTGCAAGAGATTGAATTCTTGAAGTAGCACCAATCCTTGTGGAAACGATATCTTTTATACTATAACTTGCGACGTGTACACTTGTGGAGCACTTATTACGCGCAACATCAGGTCTAATCAAGGATAAATAAATTAATTTTCCAACTAACCTTTGATACAACCCCTTATCTGTTTTTGAACTTGAATCCCTTTGACTGAATTTCAAGCCTACATCCATAGGTGTTTCGACTGGTTTGCAGCCTAGCATTCCAGTTTCACTGAGTAAATCCAAGACATACTTTCTCTGGTTAATGACCAATCCTTTGCTTGATCTGGCTACCTCCATGCCTAGGGAATATTCAACTTTTCCTAGGTCCTTTATCTCAAATTCCTTGCTCAACAAGATTTTTAGATGATTTATTTCTTCTTCATCATCACCTGTCAAAACTATATCATCCACATACACTATTAAGATAACCCTTTTGTTATTAGAAGTTACATTGGAAAACAATGTATGATCTGCTAGGGACTGCTGATATCCATCCTCGAGAACAACTTTTGTGAATCTGTCAAACCATGATCTAGGAGATTGTTTCAGTCTATAGAGTGATTTCTCTAGTCGGCAAGCTTTCCCCTCACAGTTTGTAAACTCTAGGAATGTTCATGTAAACTTCCTCGTCTACTTTCCATTAAAAAAGGCATTCTTAATGTCCAGTTGATGTAGTTTCCAGTCACTGTTCACGGCCAAGCTCATTAATACTCTGACAGTGTTTAATTTTGTTACTGGGGCAAAAGTCTCCTTGTAGTCAACTCCATAGGTCTGTGTGAAGCCTTTGGCCACCAGTCTAGCTTTATACCTGTGCACACTCCCATCGGCATTTTATTTAATGGCAAAGACCCACTTGCAGCCTACTGGTTTCTTTCCTTGTGGAAGATCAACAACAGACCAGGTTTCATTCTTTTCCAGTGCTTCAACCTCTTCTTCAACAGCCCTCTTCCACTTAGGATTTTGTAATGCCTCCTCAATAGTTGTAGGTATCTGCTCTTCATCTAAACAAGTTGTAAAAGCCTTAAAAGATGGTATTAGACTACTATAATCAGCATACCTTTGAATAGGGTATTTCGTACACTCTCTAATCCCTTTTCTTTTAGCAATAGGCAGATACTCATATTCAAGCAAGTGAGAAGGAATCTCAATTACCTCATTACCTCTTGTTTCCTCACTGGCAGCTGGACTCGAGTGCAATTTTCGATAAGTGTCAGATTGTAAAATAGTCTTTGGGATAGACTTTTTTCTTCTAGTAAAGACTTGTATTTCTTTAGGAGGATTAGAAGTAGGATTAGGTGAGGTGTGAGGAGGTGTAGGAGTAGCCTGTGGTGATGAAACTGTTTCTGTGATGATGGGTGAAGGAGTAGGAGTTTTGGAAGAATTCTGAGGCTTCAAAAAATTAGGATTGTCAAAAAATAAAGGTACTGAAGAAACTAAAGGATAAACCTGATTTGGTTGAGGCTGGAATACATCCCAACTCTCCCCCTGAGTTGCAGCCGTTGAGAAGGGACCTGCTAAAAAAATGTAATATCCACAGAAGTAAAATTTTTTCGAGAAGGAGGATGAAAGCATTTGTAGCCCTTCTTAAGTGAAGAATAACCAACTAAGACACACTTTAATGACCTAGGGTCAAGTTTGGTTTTAGAGGGATCTATGTTTTAGACAAAGACTGTACAACCGAAGACTTTCAAGAGAAGGACAAAAGACATAAGCTTAAAATTAGGAAAACTTTCTAAGAAAATATCCCTAGGTGTCTTAAACTTGAGAATTTTATTGGGCATCCTATTGATGAGATATGTGGCAGTTAACAAGGTTTTACCCTACAAATATTTAGGAACATTATTTGTAAACATGAGAGCCCTAGTGACTTCTAACAAATGTCTATTTTTTCTTTCTGCAATCCTGTTTTGTTGCGGTGTATCTACAAAAGATGTAATATGGACAATTTCATGTTTAGCAAAAAAATCTCTTAGGGACTTAGAAAAATATTCACCCTTATTGTCAGATTTTAGGATTTGAATTTTTGTACCAAATTGGTTACTGACCATGGTGTAAAATCTCTCAAAAATGGATACAACTTTTGATTTGTCTCTGAGCAAATAAGTCCAAGTGGTTCTACTCTGATCATCTATGAAAGTAACGAACCACCGACTACCTGTCACATTCTTCACTTTAGAAGGACCCCAAACATCACTGTGAATCAAAGAAAAAGGTTATGAAGGTTTATAAAGAGATGGTAAATAGGAAGATCTTATTTGTTTAGCAAGAGAACATATATGACATTTAAAGGAACTTGAATTTTTATTAATAAATAAATCAGGGAACAATTTTGCAAGATAATAAAAACTAGGATGACCTAATCTAAAATGCCATAACATTGCATCATCTAGATTTCCTAAGGAAGTAAAACACGAAACTGTTTGAGAATGGAAAGACTTGTGGTTGCTGTGAAGAACATAGAGGCCATTTTGCAAGCTAGCACTGCCAATCTTCTTCTTCGAGTTCAGTGCCTGCAAAGAGCAATTAGAATCATTAAAAATCAAGGAGCACTTTAAATCTTTGGAAAGCTTGCTCACAGAAAGCAAATTGCATGCAAGATTAGGTACAAATAATACTCCCTCAAGTAACAAGTCTTTGCTAATAGCAACAGAACCACTTCCTTTAACAAGAGATAGTGAGCCATCAGCAGTCTTAATTGAACTCTCAGAACTAATAGATGTAAAACTGAAAAATAATTCCCTATTACCAGTCATGTGATCTGAAGCCCCAGAGTCAATGATCCAGGGTGAGGTAGCCTTGGTGGAAAGATGGGCAGTAGGTAAAGAGTGGCTTGATTTACCTGCTTCTTCTACTAGGGCTAGGTTTCCATCACTAGGCTTTGTAAATTTGCCAAATAGCCTGTGAAGTTCCTCCATTTGTTGTTTAGAAAAACCACTCGAACCACCACTAGTTGCTGCATTAGACTTTGATTCTCTAGGAGCCCTGTTGGTAGATGATCTCCAATCTGCTGGTTTGCCATGTAACTTCCAGCATTGTTCCTTCAAGTGCCCCATCTTCTTACAATAGTCGCACACAATTTTGCTTTTTCTGAACTAAGTTCTGAGTGACAAGAGCAGAACCTTCTGTGGCAGTAGTTTCAGGCAGCATAAAAGACCTACTTTCTTCCCTACGTATGTCAGCAAAAACTTCTCGAAGTGATGGAAGAGGTTTGCTGCCCAGGATTTTGGATTTTTCTACATCCCACTCTCTGTTGAGGCCATTAAGGAACTAAAAAATCCTCCTTTGTGCTGTAACTTTTTTTTTGTAGAGCAGCATCAGTAGGTGTCTCCCATTCATAACTCTCGTATAGATCTATTTGCTGCCACAAACTGGTCTGTGACGGACATCCAATCTTGTTTTAGGTTGGCAGCTTTGCTCTCAATGCCAAATAATTCTGAGACATTGTCACTGCTGGAATAGGTCTCCCGCACAGCATTCCAGATCTCACATGCTGTGTTGTAAAGAAGAAAATTAGTCCCAACTTCAGGGGACATGGTATTGATGAGCCAAGACATCACTTTTCCATTCTCTCGAGCCCATCTTTCAAAGTTTGGATATGCAGCAGAGGGTTGTGGAATGGTCCCTGTGATGTAGCCGAGTTTGCCTCTCCCAACAAGAAAAAGCTTAATAGATCGTGACCACTGAAGATAGTTGTGGCCAACTAGTGATGGCATGTCACGGAGGCACCAGAAACGTCTGAAAAATCCTCTACGCCTGCAGAAGCTTCTGCTGTAGACTGTTGCTCACTGGTTGTCGAAGAATGACCCATTTGAATTTGTTGAACTAGGATCGATTAGACTGATACCATGTAGAGAAACATAAAACTCTCTTTTCTGTATTTTATTATGCTAAAGTTACAATATTTACAGCTTTATATAGTCTTAGGAATAGGACTTTAAGTACAATTTGTAGTCCTACTTACATTAGACTAATCCTACTTGCATTAGATTTACAACTCTTCTAGGTAGTAGACTTTAACTAAAACTACTAATAATAATTAAATGTAAATACTTACAATTAGAAGTTAAATTTAAAATGCATGAATTTATCATTAACAAAGTTGACATGTATATAGTAACGTACTTGAATGAGAAAGGCTGAGAGGGGTAGAACTTTGTTAAGATAGAGCTGCTTAATGCATTCGGCATTTTCCATTAGAATACAGGAATATAATCTACCTACTCCATTCTCTCGATACTAGCTTACAAAATCCAAGATAGATCAAAAACAGAAAGCAAACTATGAATTGGCTCAAAACGTATTTAACTACTTGTATTCTAAAACTCAAACGAAAAAGAAACAATAACCATGTAGAAAGTAGTGAAAACAAAAGAAAGAGTGTTTTGTTATTCAACATCGAATGGGTTACAACATAGAACTCTTTTATAGAGTCCTTAAGAACTTATCTCTAACTAGGAATTCTAATAATAAGACTTCTAATCCTACTAACAGATAACTCTTAGTCTTTTACATAATTTATAAGTCTTTTACATAATATACAAGCCGTATTATCCTACACTCCCCCTCATACTGGAGAGTATACGTTGTATAGTCCCAGCTTGGATAAGAACTCATCAAAAACTGATTTGGGTAAGGCTTTTGTGAGTACATCAGCTAGCTGTCCTTCTGTAGGGATGTATGACAAAGAAGCTATCCCAATGTTGATTTTTTCTGAAATAAAATACTTGTCTATTTCAACATGTTTTGTTCTATCATGTTGAACTGGATTCCTAGCAATTTGAATAGCCGATTGGTTATCACACAAAACCTCAAACTTATTTTCTTGGTCTGTGTTTAACTTCTTTAGTAACTTAAGTAACCAAATTCCTTCGCACATTCCTAGTGCCAAAGCTCGGAATTCTACTTCTGCACTGCTTCTGGAGACAACTGATTGCTTCTTACTTCTCCAAGTCACGAGATTTCCCCAAACAAAAGTGCAGTAGCAACTGGTTGATCTCCTTTCAGTGAGTTCTCCAGCCCAGCTAGAGTCGGTGAATACTTTCACAGATCTGTCCTGTGTCTTTTTAAACAATAAACCATGTCCAGGAGTCTTTTTCAAGTACCTAAGAATTCTGTTTGCTGCTGCCATGTGTTCTTCATTGGGATTGGTCATATGCTGACTTATCACGTTTACTAGAAATGCAACGTCTGGCCTGGTTAGTGATAGATAGATCAATTTTCCCACTAATCTCTGAAACCTGTCTTTATCAACTAAAGAGCCTGTTTCATTAGTAAATTTCAAGCCGGCTTCCGTTGGTGTATCTGCTGGTTTATACCCCAGCATTCCAGCTTCATTTAGTAAATCAAGGATATACTTCCTTTGATTAATCACCAACCCCTTACTTGACCTTGCAACCTCCATGCCCAGAAAGTATCTAAGCTTCCCTAAGTCCTTTGTTTCGAACTCTCTATTTAGAAGATTCTTCAAGCAGCTAATTTCTTCATCATCATCCCTTGTCAAGATTATATCATCCACATAAACAATCAAGATAACCCTTTTATTTTTCGAAGTTACCTTAATGAAGAGTGTGTGATCGGCTAGTGACTACCTATATCCATTCTTTAGAATAACCTTAGTGAACCTGTCAAACCAAGCTCGAGGAGACTGCTTTAGACCATAAAGTGACCTGTTGAACTTACAAACTTTCTGATTTCTTTCAACTGATTTCAGACCAGGTGGGACCTTCATATAAACTTCCTCCTCTAACTCCCCATTAAGAAATGCATTCTTGACATCAAGTTGGTGCAGGTTCCAATCATTGTTGACAAGACTTAACAGAACTCGAACAATGTTGAGTTTTGCCACTTGAGCAAAAGTTTCAGTATAATCAATCCCATAGGTCTGTGTATACCCTTTAGCCACGAGCCTTGCTTTATATCTCTGCACACTGCCATCAGAGTTATATTTCACAGAAAAAACCTATTTACAACATACAGGTTTTTTACCTTGGGGAAGATCTATTATTGTCCAGGTACCATTTTTCCCAAGTGCACTGATCTCTTCTTCACTTAGGATGCTTTAGTGCCTCATCAACAGTTGTAGGGATTTCTTTTCCATCTAAACTTGCTGTAAAGGCTTTAAAAGATGAATCAAAGAATTGTAAGCAACAAATTTCTGGATAGGATGTTTAGTGCACTGTCTAACTCCTTTTCTAATAGCAATAGGAAAATCATCAAGATTAGGAGTAGTAGACTCACTGATCAAATTTCCTTCATCTTCCATATTGGCAATTGGACTCAAATCCAATTCTCGGCAAGTGTCAGATTGCAAGATGGCCTCGTGTATGGTTTTCTTTCTCCTTGTATAGGTCAAAAGTTGTTTGGGAGGAATAGGTGTTTTGAAAGGATCTTGAGAAGTTGTTGGTGTTTGTGAAGGGATTGGTAAAGAAGACATAAGTGAGAAATCTGAAGGTGTTGTAGGCAACAAGGGTGGATTTGTGGAGTGGGTGAATGAAAAATCTGGAGGTATAGAAAAACTAGGAGAAGTTACCTGGTATTGGTAAGAAGGCTGAAAATCATCCCAAGTCTCCCCCTAAATTGCAGCCTTAGTAAAGTAAGGGTCCTGTTCAAAAAAGGTAAGATTCATAGTAACAAAAAAATTTCGAGATGGCGATGATAGCATTTATAGCCTTTCTTAAGTGA
Organism: Hibiscus mutabilis; assembly: GCA_019671005.1. Classification (NCBI taxonomy): domain Eukaryota; kingdom Viridiplantae; phylum Streptophyta; class Magnoliopsida; order Malvales; family Malvaceae; genus Hibiscus; species Hibiscus mutabilis. The sequence continues at coordinate 13,598,380 of CM033746.1, read as the reverse complement.
AGAATACCCTACCAGCACACACTTTACAGATCTAGAATCTAACTTGGACCTATTAGTGGTTGAATTATGAATAAAAACTGTACAACCAAAAATCTTAGGAGGTAATGTACAAGAAAGAGGCTTAAAGTGGGGATAACTTTCTAAGAAAATTGATTGAGGGGTTTAAAATTTCAAAACCTTACTGGGCATGTGATTGATTAAATATGTGGCAGTTAACAAAGCCTCTCCCCACAAGTACTTAGGAACATTACTGGTAAATAAAAGGGATCGAGTGACTTCAAGGTGTCGGTTTTTCTTCTCTGCAACTCCATTCTGTTGTGGAGTATCAACACAGGAACTAATCTAAACTATTCCCTTTTTTCGAAAAGAATCACCCAAAGACCTAGCAAAAAATTCACTACCATTGTCAGATTTAAACTATTGGATTTTAGTATGGAATTGGGTAAGAATCATGGTGTAAAATCTCTCAAAAATATTTTCAGTTTCAGACTTTTCTTTCATCAAATAAGTCCAAGTAGTCCTACTATGATCATCAATAAAAGTAATAAACCATTTACAAACATCAACATTCTTCACTCTAGAAGGGCCCCAAATATCACTATGGATCAAAGAAAAAGGGTGAGATGGTTTATAAGTAGATGGCAAGTGGGATGCATTGGTTTGTTTAGCAAGAGGGCAGATATGGCATTTAAATAAACTTGGCTTTTTATTGATGAATAAAGAAGGGTACAATTTTACAAGATATTAAAAACTAGGATGACCTAACCTAAAATGCCACAATAAAGCATTATCATTTTGTCCTAAAGCTGTAAATGAACAAGGAGATTGAGAGGTAGAAGAGGGTGGAGTGCCGTGAAGAACATAGAGGCCATTGTGCAAACTAGCATTGCCAATCATTGTTTTCGAGTCCATTGCCTGCAAAACACAACCAGAAGCATTAAAAGTTGTGGAACATTTTAAATCTGTTGAAAGCTTGCTAACAGATATAAGATTGCAGGCAAGATTTGGGACAAATAAGACATCATGGAGCAACAGATTTTCATTAATACTAATAGAACCACAACCCTGAATTTGAGAAAAGGAGCCATCAGCAGTTTTAATAGATCTACCAGAAGAAGATGCTGAGTATTTAAGAAACAACTTCCTGTTACTAGTCATATGGTCAGACGCCCCAGAGTCGATGATCCAAGTTGGAGTAAGTTGTGCAGATAAAAGGGCTGTAGGGAAGGAGGTACCTTCAGTTTCTTTCATGGCCAGATTTGCCTCACCAGGGCATGCAAATTTCTCAAACAATTTCTGAAGATCTTCAATCTGTTCCTTAGTGAAACTTGTAACACTAGAGACAGAAGCTAAATGGGACTGTGCATCTCTAGAAGACCTTGGCTTCCAATCGACTGGTTTGCCATGAAGCTTTCAGCACTTCTCCTTGGAATGGCCTGGTTTCTTGCAATGATCACACCAGGGCCGACCTTTTTTAGTAGAAGTTGTCTGAGTGAGAAGAGCAGATCCTTCATGGGAAGAAGATTTAGGAAGCATCACTGTGCGCCTGCTCTCCTCCTTCTTAACTGCAGAGAAAACTTCTCTAATCGAAGAAAGAGGGGAGCTGCCAAGAATCCTACTACAAACTGCATCTAACTCTTTATTCAACCCATGAAGAAATTGGAAAATTCTGCGTTGTGCAGTAATTTTCCTGTACAAGGCAGCATCGGTTGGTGTCTCCCAATCATTCTGCTCATAAAGGTCTATCTGCTGCCAAAGGGCATTGAAGGTATTATAGTATAGGGTGACTGACATTCCTTGTTTGAGAACCGATGCCTGACCTTCAATCCCATACAACTCTGAGATATTATTTGTACTGGAATAGGTTTCTTGGACAACACTCCAGATTTCAGCCGCCTTTTGGTAAAGGAGAAAATTTCTGCCTACACTGGGAGCCATAGAATTGAGCAACCAAGACATCACACGGCTATTTTTCTGCATCCATTTGGCATATCCAGCAGCAGTAGCCGCAGGCTTATCAACCTCCCCTGTGAGATAGCCCAATTTGCCTCGCCCTGAGATAAAAATCTTGACAAATTGAGACCATTCCAAATAATTATTTCCATTCAATCTATGACAGGTAATAACAAGACTGGAAGAGTCATTGAGATCGTCAGAACCAGAAATAGTCTCTGGTGAAGAAGTGATTTCAGTAGAAGAATTATAAGAAGAGGTGGCCATCGACTAGGGTTTTATTTAAAAGATCGAAACCCAAGCTGATACCATGTAGAAAGTAGTGAAAACAAAAGAAAGAGTGTTCTGTTATTCAACATCGAATGGGTTACAACATAGAACTCTTTTATAGAGTCCTTAAGAACTTATCTCTAACTAAGAATCCTAATAATAAAAGACTTCTAATCCTACTAACAAATAACTCTTAGTCTTTTACATAATTTACAAGTCTTTTACATAATATACAAGCCGTATTATCCTACAAACCATCATCAGCAAACTTCACTTTTCCTTATTGCAATTAACTTGGAATTTCTCTATAACATTCATCAGTGTAGTTAGGGCCAAAGGTGAAACTTTCGCAATCATTATGCAGTAAAACACTCATGCTAGACATGTAAGGTACACACGACCTGGTTAGTACCCAAAGAACAAAAACTATTATGTACCCCAATGAACATTGCTTAAAAATTACTTCTCCAGAAAATTCCATTCTCAATGAAGTAATTTGAGCACTTTCTGACTTACTCTAATTTCCTTCAGAGAAATTAATGCCGTTTTGCAGAAGACAGGGGGAAGGGAATATTTCATGTCTTGCATCAATTTAGCATGTTAGAGATGGTTATTCAATAACAACAAAACCATGATGCAAACCAGTATATAGATTACATCTTTGTTCTCTCGCAGCACAACTCATATATTTCTCATGTAACATCATACTGGTATTCTCAAAAATGAAAATTACCAGATGTAGAAACAAGAAGAGAAAAAAATACTAAATATGGTAGAGGGGCAAAAAAAGGAGTTATGAGTCATGCATACACCAATTAACATTAATACTTCATGTAGTGCCAATGCCATACCAACCAACATGACCAAAACCAGCATGCGCAAAATCATTAAAACAAAAAGCGACTAACTTGTTAAGTTTAACTAAATGAAACTCTTGGTTCTTAAATTCCTCCTTGCTCTTAAATTTATCAAACTAATTAAAAATCTTTACCTTTAACTAGCATTCAACACTCAACCAGAAAGCTTTTGGGTTAAATGATGTTTCAAACAGTTGGAACTAAATTCTATACCAATTCAAAACCATAAGAAGTGAAACCTGTTTCTTTCTGGCCCATTTAGAGAATCGCATTCAATCTCATATCCATAAAGAGCTTCTTAGTTCACTCTCAATCTGGCTAGCAAAGGTGCAGAAAACTAACTACAATTTCTTTTAGTTCAAATCACTTGATCTTAACAGACCACAATTCCCAATTCCATTAATTCCTCATTAATTTGTCATAGTCAAGTTTCTTATCCACAAAGATATATTTTAGTCAGACAGAAGTCTACATGGCTTATTCCACTATACTAGCATATATTAACAATGTCAAAACTTGGGAAGAAACTAATTATGCAAAATATTGTAAAACAGGAATCAAATAATCTATCCTTAACTAATTAATAATTTAAAACCCAAACCAATAACACAAGCCTGTGTATACACAAAACTTATCTCAGATGGGAAACAAGAATGAATCCTACGGTATAAGAGAGGCGAAATGTAACAAATTATGGAAGAAGAATGGCTGAAAACTAAGAAGTAATCCATCTACAAAATTGAGTAAGAAACAACAATCCTCTCACATATGATTCCAACATAATTCAATAGAAGCGGTTCTTTAGTAAAGAGAAAAGGCGAGAGATATTAGTGAAAGGTGGCTGGATTTGACACAATTCAAGGTTGTGGTTACAATTTTGTGCATGGTAGATTTAAAAGATATAAATATCTTATACAAGATTATGGAAACCACATAATGATGCAATATCCTTAAGCGATGGAAAACTCCAAAATTCTAATTCAGATTGCAACACCATAACAATAACCAAAATATAGCTATGAAAATGTTCATTCTCACAAATAGTGTGAAACGGTGAGTAAACTATTAACCACAATGCTGTTCTATCACTTCAAATAAGCTTAAAGTTCAACTATTTATCCTTGATAATTACGATCTTTCTTCTTTGCAGATTAAGCCTATATCAACCTAGCCACGGAATTAGAAACATGCTTTAACATTGTATATTTCTAATCCGCGTAAAAGCAATCACAAAATATCATGTATAAATAACCTATATTTTGAGTGAAGCACAATGTTACAGAACATAAGTAAATGATGCGAACCTTTTTTAGAAAGTCCACATCATCAGTCCTAGCCTTCTTTTCATATCCTGGTGGTGGGAAAGGAAAGCAACGCGACATTTCACAGTGGTTCAGAAACCGAAACACAAATGCCTTAGGAAAGCGAAAACACTAGGATTATCTTCCTGTAGCAATGTTCCAAAAACGGAACAACCAGAAACTGTGCTGCATATCCCTGCACACATTTCCAGCTTCAATATTCCTCCATGAGTCCTATCACTCTTAACAGCTCAAAAAGTTCCGAAAACCCGCCAAGCCCCTTAATCACTCTAACCTCCAAGGTAACCGAAGTCAACTATCAATCACTAAAGATCACTTCAAATGCAACTGCAAGCCTGCAATCACTTACTAAAGCTACTATAGTATTACACTAAGCTACTTCAACAATGCCCCAAATAGAAAGATGAGTTAAAGAAATGCTCTTTTGATCAAGGATTCTAGCTCAAAAACTATGTTAAACCAAATGGTTTTCTTAGAAACAAAAATGATCCAGCACAACCTGACCTTCAATTCTGTCTGCCGAGACAATATAAAATCATCACCACTTCTTTCCAATAATAAACCGATACCAAAACCATCCCCCAAATAAGATCGAACAAATAAAAGTACTGAGAACCCAAACACACTTTTCTCTAAAACAAGTAAAAAGCTTGAAGCTTTTCCGATTTCTATCTACACAATACCATAAGAAAGCAATCTTCTTCCATGCCCAAAAACTTTCAAATCACCATTTTTCTTAAGCAATCTATTCAAAAACAGAAGTTTGAGGAAAATAACACTTCAATCCGACAACCAAAATATAAGAGCTTGAGCCCATTTCTACTCTGATCGGAACCCTAATCAGTTACCACTTCGGGAAATTGCCACAATTTGCTGATCCGGAGGAAAGCCCTAAAAAAGAAAGCCCGTCAAACAAAAACCTTCCACTAAGCAAATATTAAGTAACCAAAAATAAACAAAAATCAAGAAAACCCAAATTTTATCCAACAACGATTAAACCAAAAACCTCGAAAACAAAATTATTTAAAGAAAACACCTTTCTTAGAACATTGGGGTAAATGGGCATCGATCAAAAGCGGAAAAAGGAAAGATTCGATTGAAAACGTATTTTTTTCAGAAAAGAAAGAAAAATCAACTTTTGAGAAATAAAAATGAAATTTGAAGGTGATTGTAATCACTCATTTTTACTTAAATGTATTATTATTGTATGTATGTTTATTATGTGAATGTTACTAATATAAGGTGTGTACATGTATAAGCTACGTGTACGTATTAGGATTGTATGTATGTCACGTATGTATCTAGGGTATAAGCGTATGTAGATGTCATATTAATTATACATATGGATACTAGAATATTATTAATTAATGACCGTATAATATGAAATATATATTTTCGTATGTACATGTACAGTTGTTATAATTATTATTATTATTAGTGGGCTGACTAAATGTAAAATTAAATATATATATTAAGCCCAAGTAAAGAGTCCGAGTCCAATTACAAAAATCCAATTACAAAGCCCGTTTGGCCCAACTCTGAATCCTATCTAATTACAATGTGCAGGTAACTATGGGCCGTTGGATCAAGATCCGATCCAACGCCACGATGCAATGAAGGTTAAAAATATACGCCAGTAGCGTACTCACACGTATGGACCGTTCGAGTGCCACGCGCGTGTGGTCCACGCGCGGACGCTTTATTATCCCACGCGCGTAAGATCCACATTCGACTCCTCATTGCGGTGCTCCACGTGGCGAAACCGAAGCCGTTTCATCGGATCGAGGCTTCATCCAGCCGATCGTTCTTCAAGCCATCTCGACCGTTAGATCGATCCGATCTAACGGCCGAAAATGCGTCGGCCTCGGGCGAAAATGACTACACCGCCACCGCGCCCGATATTGATCCGCGTTGATTATGCCAAAGATAACAAGCAAATGTCGATCTGGAAAAGAAGATACAAGTTGCAACAAAATACGAGAGATAGTGGTATATATGAAATGGGGCTATTGTAACGGGATTTTTAGAGAGGAACGGGCAAAAAAAAAGAGAGAGTAGTAACACAAAAAAAGAAAGTTTTGTAAAAACCAACTTGTAACCAGTCAAGAAATCGGAAGGCGATAAGTGGTAATTTTTGCCTTTTTTTCTTACTGTTTCCCTTGCATGCATATCTGAAGTACAAAAAGAAAATAAAAAGAAAACAAGTAAAGAAATCTTACGGCTTTGTCCATGGGTCTTCCCTTCCTCTGTGACAAGCCTTTCGGCTTCTACAAGCCGATCCAGTGAACAAAGGGAGGGAAGACCCCTTGTGGTCTCGTTTTGACCTAAAGAAAATATATTTTTGGGTTCGTATTTCTTAGATCTAGGGTAAATAAAAGGGGATCCTCTGAATCCAACCATGGATTCATGTTGAGGACGACAAGAGAAAGGTTTAGGTGTATTTTGGGAGTCCACCGGCGCCGGTTAGCGGCGGCCGGGCGGCGGAGAATAATGGCCGACGCCCGGATTCGGGTTTCTCAAGAACACTTGAGAGAAAAAGATGAGCGTGGGATATTTGGAAATCGAAGAATGAAATGAAAAATGGGGAAAATTTGGTTTCGGCCTGAAAATAGCCGTTATATAGGTGTTATTATTTTACTAAATGGGTAAATTACACACTTAATCCCACCGCGTTTTCAATATTTTCATTTTTGTCTTGCCGCATGGTATAATCATGATCCCAGTCCCCCGAGTTTCCAAAAGTCACAATTTAGTCACTAAATTACACCTGATCAACTTCTGAATGGTAAAATTACGCCCTTAATCACCCCGCGTTTTTGAAATTTTCATTTTGAGTCCGCCCCTTGGTATAATTACAACTCTGGTCTTTGTAGGTTTTATTTGTTTTTCGATTTCGTCCCTAAATTACATGTTATTGCTCTTTAATTTCTGCCACTGATTTTCATTTTCCTTTCATTTCAGTCCTATTTTCTTTGTAAATATTATTGTTCGAATTATAATCTTATATGTGGATATTATTTCATTTTATGTCTCCCGTATATGACTCATTTTATGTTCATATGTATATATATGTGTCAAGTATGATATTCGTTTTTTTATCTGATTATTCATATCAAGTATATTATGTTTTAATTGGTTCGTACATGGCGTATTCTGTATTTTATATGTGTGTGAGCTTTCTTATTTTTTAGGGCTACATGTTAGTATATTTACCCTTTTTTACGATATGTTGATCCGTATATGTTGAAATATGTTTTATTACCAGTATACATGTCTTTTTGAAATATTTGTTCGTATATATATATTTATTCATGCCTTATTATTTTGACATATGATAGTTGTTTTTATCTATTATTTAGAATAATATGTATATGCATGTTTTAATCTAGAATATCATCTATGTTAGATTAATATTCAGTTATGACAATATTTACTACACTTAAATATTTTACCATGTTTTATATTTTTGCCACTAAGATTGCATATGATATATAAATTGTTAATGCGGTGTCCTTTTATCCGAAAGCGTAAACGGGGCGATATCAAGCGTAGTGATAGTGGTTGGGCGTTTATTCTCGGATAACGGGACCCTTAAAATATATTCGTAATTATGACCGAAATTTAAAATAATCGTCACTTTAATCCGGAAAATCCAATATTAATAAAGCGGTAATTATTAAAGTACCAATTTTTGGGCGGCGTGGGGGTGCTAATCCTTCCCCATCCGTAACCGACTCCCGAACCCTGTCTTTTTGAATCTCTGGTTTTGTGGTGTCCGGCCTACCTAAGTGGCCGGTGGCGACTCCATTTTTATGAGGTTTTTTTGTAAACCCTGCGGAATAAATATTTTTAAATATCGCAAACACTTTTAAAAAAAAAACATTTCAAAAAAATATCATCGTTTTTATTTAGCGAGACCTTCGCTACAGATGGCGACTCCGCTGGGGATATTTTTGTTTTTCAAAAACAAATGAGAGTCAAGCTTTTAAAATAATTACCGCTTTACTAATATTGGAAATTCCGGATTAAAGTAACTATTAAATTAACATTCGGTCATAATTGCGCGTTTATTTTAACGCATTTAAAATATGGCATATAAACCCGTCTTTTTTTTAAGTGGGGGGAAAACGCTAATGCTTTCGTGGAGATATCGTTCTCCCGTATGGGCCTAGCAAGTACCTTGGGGCTCGAGTACCTTATGCTTTCGTAAGGATATCGTTCCTAAAGACGGGCATAAGCGAATGGGTCCCCCGAATTGAACCCGGTTGAAAGGAGCCTATAATGGGTGATGATCGGGGCCTTGCTACCCTTAGTAGGGGACAGCAAGGACAATTCGGGTACCTCCTAGCACCAACACTGCATGTAGAGAACATAGAAACCCACCTGTTAGAGCCATGCAGATAACCTTAGGTTTTAGACGGGATAAATAGATTTATTTTGTGTGTTTATTTCTATTTATTTTTGTCATTTTATTTACTTTATCCAATCTTGACTTGTTTTCTTTTCGCTTTTTGTTCTTTTTCTCATACATCATTGCATTTGCATCGCATAAAGGTCTTGGATCAAGTGGTTTGCCTGATCGAGAAAGTCTTTCACTAAAAAAAAAAGGTGTCTTAGGAAAGAAGAGCTTAATTTGTCGATCGGACATTGGTCGAGGTCAACCAGAAAATCCAAGGGGACGATCGCCTAACGAACGCGTAATAGCTGGATACACCTATGTGAGTCTCCAACAGAGCGACTTGTGGGATCTTCAAAGCATTTGGGAGAGATGAGACCGAAGGCTACAAGACTTATTTAGCGATAGTTATGGCGACATCGCAGCTATTATATGTTCGGATTAACCAGCCCCTACTCCGAGCTATAGTCCGATTTTGGAATCCGGTTTTTCTTTGCTTCACCTTCAATGGGCAAGACATGATGCCTACGGAGAAGAGTACTTTGCTTTACTTAACCAGAAAAATATTCGGGAAGATTGGATCTACGCGAAGCCTCAAGGAATCGAATTACATCTGCGAAACTCAAAGCCTTTGCGCGGGAATGAGTGATGATTGGGTTAGTGGCCTCCTTCAAATCCGAGGAGATAATACGATCTTTGCATGGGAGAGTATTCGGGACATCATATCGACACATCCGACGAGGCAAAGAAAATGAACTTATTCGCTTTAGGAATATATGGCTTGGTGATCTTCCCAGTACTGGGAACATTGACATAGCCATTCGGATTTGTTCGAGCGGGTAAAGCGGAAAGCAAACCCGGTACCAGCAATTTTGGTCGAGACTTTCATTTCCTTGAACGCTAGCGGAAACATGAAGAAGGACGTTTTGAGGATGCGCACAGCTATTACAAGTATGGATCCAGAGTCACATGTGGAAGACACCGACGCTGGTCCCGCCGGGATATCTTTCCAAGGTTTTTCGCCTTTACGAGAATACTTAGCAAAGGAATGGCGAGAAGATTTGAAAACAAAAATGTGGACCGATTTCTTCAGGAACATTCAAGATGAAGACATAGCATGGAGGGTCCCATGGCTCGGTAAAGTCAATTATTTTCTATCTGATTGTGGTGACTTGATTGGTGATGATGTTAGGATTACATGGAGGGATCGCTTGTGCTCCACTTTTAGTGTCTCGCTTGATTCGGATCACGGCAGTTCATTCCCAATACCGCGGATTAAGCCAAACTGAATTTCTTTTCAAAGGAGAGTTCAAAGGAAAAATTCAGACCATCATGAGGGCACAGGATCATTGTTATCGGATCGGGTGGAAGGAGACACCGAGCACATGACTACCCCAGATTACGATCTTTGGAGGCGTTTGAGGTTAATAATGTGATTCCCGAATCTAATCAAGGACCAACAAAGTGTCACTCGAGGAGCTGACAAAGGGTGGTACCGTCCGGCCGATATCTTAAGGAGTGAGCTCGAGGAAGTTAAAAGAAAATGGACATTCAACGGACCCAACACGCGAGCGAACTCTATAAGGCAAGCCTAGAAGTCGACGAGCGGGGGGGATCATTAGGCAAGCTGAAGAAATTAAATGCAGATTTGAATGACAAGAATACTCTTTACCAAAAAGATGCCCTCTATTTACAGCAAAAATACAAAAAGGCGGCGGAGTCGGTTCATAGTGTGGAAAAAGAAAGAATGAACGGCATCCGTTTGTTGGAAGAAGAACGAGAAATTAACAAAAGAGCGATCGAGAGAGAGATAGAAAACTGTCGTTTGGCTATGGAGGAAGAAAAACGGTCCGCCAAGAAGGCCATTGATCAAGAGAGAAAGATTCGGACAAGAAGTCAACAAAGGAAAACAAGCTGTTCATCATCAGAGAGAAAGTGTCGCCGTATGGAAAAGAAAATCCATGAATAGGATTTGTTAGAGATGCGTAAACTGTACGATGACACTCTTCAAAGTTTGGGGCAAAGCCAAAGTCAAAATGACGGATTAAAAGAAAAGATGGCGGAAGTCGAACACTCACTTCAAAAATGTTTGCCTTAGGAATAATTTGCGGAGCTGCGAGAAAGAGAACGCGAAGTGGGTGTATTACGAGCACGAATCGGATCCTCGAAGCAGTTGTGGAGGATTACAAGGAAAGAATTAATGTGTTCGAGGAAGCTGCAGCAGGGGGACACCTATTGGCAAAAGAGATTACGCGACGCTGCTCGAATGGTACAGACAGAGACCATTACTATGCAAATCTAATGGTGGACATACACATGTGAGTCGCCGGACACGTAAATGATTTAGCCGTCGAGGCTGAGACACTCCGACCTTTTATAGCCAGGGAATGGAAGAAGCTCCTAGGTTCCTCAAGCTGCTCAAGGCAATTGGAAAGTTAGGGGATAGAGCTAGAGTCTATCTATAGGACTACGTGTTATAATTAGATCTTTTGTACTAGGGATCTTTACTTTGTAACACGAATTTTGTTGTAATCAAGACCCTTTAATTCCCGTAAAAGTAATTCAAAAGGGTGATTACCAGCGGAACCAGTACCTTGTCTGCATGCATTCTTGCATTTGCATCATAACATTTGCATCATTGTACATGCATTTATTTTTACAACCATATTAACAGTATGAATATTGTGGCATTCCAGTGTGTGTTAACCCGTAATCATTCATCACATATACTTTACCCGGCTACAAAGAAAGCTCATGGAAGAAAGAATAATCAATCTAGAAAGAGGCGAGAGAGAGCTCGAGTCAAGGCTTGAAGAGGCCGAGAGAAGCCTTAGTGATCAGATTGCACTGATCACAAACTTCAATAGTATCGACATAACGGCATTCTTTGGTGAAAAGTCTCGGAAAAGCAGTAGAAGGAGAAAATATTCAGAGCGGAAGGTACCCCGGCTCACTTCAAGGTTCAACCAACTGCACCAAACCAGGCTAGGAAGATGTATATTGACCCTACAGAATGTCTTCCGACTTTCAAGTAGGGGCACTGAGACTCAACCCTTGATACCGAAGTCTTGTATGAAGAAGAAGTGCGGACCTAAACATGGTCGAAAAGATCGGGAATGAGGTAGAAAGAAAGTGGGAAGAAAGATTTTGCCTCATGGAAGAAAAATTTAAAGCGTTACAATCAAATGAAGAATCGGGAAACAACGCTAGTGATCTAAGTCTAGTGTCCGATCTTGTCTTGCCACCAAAATTCAAAACGCAGGAGTTTGATAAATATGAGCGGAACCACATGTCCTTCGCACACATAACGATGTATTGCGAGAAAAATGGCGGCTTACCATAAAGATGAAAAGCTCTTGATCCACTTTGTTTCGGGATAGTCTAAGCGAGCAGCATTACGTTGGTATACTCGGTTAAGCAAAGCAAATGTCAAGACATGGAAAGATTTGTCTATAGCATTTTCCGAGCAATACAAACATGTAACAGACATGATCCCTAGCGAATTATGCTAGAAAATATGGGGCGAAGTCCAATGAAAGCTTGCGACAATATGCCCAAAGGTGGAGAAGTGGCCGCCCAAGTCCAGCCACCTATCCCGGAGCATGAAATCACGCCATTATTTGTCAATACTTTGAAAGGGCACTCTTGATCGCCTCATCAATAACACAACACGGTGTTTCGCCGACTTGATCAGATGGAGAGTCTCTCGAACTAGCAATCAAAGAGCGGCAGAATTGATGGTGGGGAAGGGTCTCGAAAGTACAACAAGAGAAGTGAAGTAAACACCACCAGTACCTATACCGCCTCGAAGAACTTCACAGTCTCACAGCCCCAAGCACACTGTGGAAAAAGCGCAAAATCGAATCAAAGAGATGAAAGAGTCACGAGAAAGGATAAATAGAGGAGAACTTTCACTCCCCTACCGGTTTCATACTCAGAACTTTATTCCCGGTTGTATGAAGCGGACTTGGTCCGACCATACATCGTTAAATCTGTCAATCCACCCTTCCCGCCTTGGTATAATCCAAGCGCACATTGCGACTATCACGGCGGTATCCTGGACACCCCACCGAGAAGCGCCTTGCCTTCAAAAAGCATGCGAGAACTTAATTGATTCCGGGATATTGAAGTTTGAAGAACCTAGCGTAGCCAACAACCCATTTGCCTAATCATGGGGAGCAGAGGGGTAAATGCTATAGAAGAAGGTTTTACCGGAGAATAAAGGATGACGTGTCGAAGTCAAGTCTCCTTTACGGTGGGTATTTCTTGATTATGCATGGCTCGTATGATCAATAAAGGCATGATAATAAGGCGAGAAAGAATGTGGAAAGTATTGCGAATTCCATCGATCAAGGCACGATATCCAAGAATGTGATGAGTTCAAGAAATTGGTGCGTGCAGTTGATAGATGGAAAACAAATTGAATTCTTCGAGAACCCATGGGGAAGGGATCGACGACGTACACATGATGAGATACCCCAAAACTAGATATGGGAAGGATAGGCCTTTCATCATCTCCCGGGGTAGGGAATGCAGGTGTCTCCCAAGGAGAAACCAGCAGGATAAATCCGAAGATCGTCATTTCAGCACCATCTCCATTCCCATTCAAAGACATGCGACAAATTCCCTGGAATTATGCGCGAATGTGACCATGATGAGAAAAATCAAAAAACACGAGCAGGTAAAAGAGCATGCATTTGGAAGACCAACAAAGCCAAAATAATGTGAGCGTTGGTGAGGCAGGCCATTTCACCGGGAGCGGCCGATGTTATTCCTCGAAGCTTTGAGAGCATTTGAAAAAGATAGGGAAAGAAAGAAGCAGATTAGCCCTGCATGAGATATTTGGAGAAGAACCTCCCCAAAGGATAAATGAAAACGGTGGTCGAGGCCCGGGCCAAAGAATTTCTAAAGTTCTTGAGACATAGCGAGTACAGCGTAGTGGAACAACTACGGAAGCAACGGCCAGGATCACAGTCTTTGGAATTACTCTTGAGTTGAGAGAAGCATCGGGAGACACTATTAAAAGTTGAATCAAACTTTTGTGCCCCAGGACATTTTCGTAACAAATCTGGACATGATAGTGGGGCATATTATCGCCTATAATCATATCACGTTCGGTGATGATGAGATCCGGAAGAAGGAAGGGGTCCACTAAAGCCCTTAACATCACTACCCACCGCAAAGGTATGTATTACAGGCGTACTAATCGACAACGGGTCAGCATTGAATGTCTTGCCTATGGTAACCCCTGCAAAAATTACCAATAGATAGTTCGCACCTAAAGCCTTGCTACAACTCGGTAAGGGCCTTGATGGTACGCAAAAAAGGAACAATGGGGAAAATTGAGATACCCCTATTGATCGGACCAACTGAATATGTGATCGATTTTGTGGTAATGGACATAAAACCATCTTTACACTGCTTGTTGGGAAGACCGTGGATCCACTCGCAGGAGTTGTCCCATCATCATTGCATCGAAATTAAAATTTGTAGTTGAGGGCAAATTGGTCACAGTAGAGGCGAGCATGAATTTGTTGCTTAGTGACATCGGACACCCCTACATTCAAAATGATGAAGAAGGCTGCAGAATGCTCGTTCCGAGCATTAGAACTAGTAAATGCCACATTCGTTTGAGGAGGAAACCGGATCCCCTACCCTAGGTTATCTAATTGTACCAAGATGACCATCGCAGAAACTCGGGCCGAGGAGCCAAATTAGGAAAAGGGTTGGGGAAGAAATTACAAGGAAACACGAGACCCAAGAATATCATTACCAAGAAGGATCGTTTCGGGCTGGGTTACCAACCAAGTGTCCAAAGAAGAAAGAAGAATATAAGAGAAAATAGGAAAAAGGAAAGCTAGATCTAAAGGAGAAGACATTCCGTGGAGGTCGATGTCCTTTCCTAGTTTAAAAGCCACTTTCATCTCGGAGGATTCTACCGCCAGGTCAAGATATTGGAGAGACAATGAAGAAAAATGATGAACTTGGCGAGGAGGAAATGATCAGTAAAGCATTTGAAGGGATGTGCATCAACATGATAGTGAAGAGGACCGAGGTAGCAAAATGTTGACCAACATCCGCCCTTGCCATCCCGGGAGACACTCAATAACTGGAGCTGCATTGATTTTACTGTAGTTTTTAGGAATAGATCGAGTAATGCTCGAATCAACCTTTTGTTTTTGCCCATAGACAATGGGGATCTCTTGTATGGGGCACCTATGTTAACTTTTTGATTGAAATGAAATATCCCCACTTTCTTAAAAAAAAAAAAGGCCAAAGTCTCATTTATTCCATTCATACATTCTTCATATTCATTCCCTTCATGTAAAGCCGTCTCTTTCCCAATACAATTCATTCTCATTTAATGCAGGTCGTTCATGATCGGCGATATATGAATGATCTTGGATCCAATCTCGAGTAAGTTTTGAAAGCCACGAGGTCTCGGAGGAAACGGAGGGAGGATATGATGAAATAGAAATTGAGGTCCCGGAAGAATTAAAGAGAATGGTGGACGACGAAGAAAGGCGATTATGCCCCACCAAGAAGAAACAGAAATTGTCAACTTAGGGATGAAGAAAAGCGAGAAGAGAAATAAAAATAGGAACGACGATTTCCTCAAAAACCAAGCATGAACTGATAGCCCTGCTTCAAGAATTCAAGGATGTCTTCGCTGGACTTATCAAGACATGCCGGGATTAAATACCGACATAGTGGTGCACAAATTGCCAACAAAGTCGGAGTGCAAACCAAGACAAACAAAACTTCGGAGAATGAGGCGGATATCTTTGTTAAAGATCCGAGAAGAAGTGAAAAAGCAATTTGATCTTTGGATTCTTGGAAGTAGCCAAATACCCGAGTGGGTTGCAAACATTGTACCAGTACCAAAGAAAGACGGGAAAGTTCGTATGTGTGTAGATTATAGGGATCTGAATCGAGCTAGCCCAAAAGACAACTTCCCTCGCCACATATTGACACATTGTTGGTTGACAACACCGAGGACATTCATGGTTTTCCTTTATGGATGGCTTCTCGATACAACCAGATAAAGATGGATCCTAACGACATGGAGAAAACCACATTCATAACCATGTGGGGCACTTTTTGTTACCAAGTAATGCCATTTGGGCTAAAGAATGCAGGGGCAACGTACCAAAGAGCAATGGTGACTCTTTTCCATGACATGATGCACAAAGAAATAGAAGTATAAGTCGATGATATGATTGCCAAATCTCGAGCGGAGGAGGAAGAGCACCTACAGAACTTAAAGAAACTATTCCAAAGACTACGGAAGTACCAACTAAGGCTCAATCACGCCAAATGTACCTTCGCCGTTATTACGGAAAACTCCTAGGGTTCGTAGTAAGCGAAGAGGATTGAGATTGATCCCGATAAAGTGAAAGCCATCAGGACCTTTCACCACCCCCATATAAAGGAAGTTCGCGGTTTCCTAGGGAGGCTGAATTATATTTCTCGCTTCATTTCCCAATTAACCAATCAATGCGACCGGTCTTGGACTTCTTAGAAAGAATAATTCTGGCGTGTGGGATGAAGAATGTCAAAAGGCCCTAGAAAAGATCAAAAAGTACCTGACAAATGCTCCAATTTTAGTCGCACCGGTACCCGGTCGACCACTAATTCTCTACCTAACAGTCTTCGAGAATTCAATGGGATGCGTACTAGGGCAACACACGATGAGTCAAGAAAGAAGGAGCAGGCCATCTATTACCTAAGCGGGAAATTCAACGATTGCGAAACACGGTACCCGCCAGTGCAGAAGCGTGTTGCGCTCTAGTTTGGGCTACCAAGCGACTCAGGCAGTACCTGTTGTACCATACTACCTGGTTGATATCCAAGCTAGACCCATTAAAGTTCCTAATGGAAGCGCCAGCACTAACGGGAAGGATGGCTCGATGGCAGATGCTCTTATCCGAATTCGACATCGTATATGTCAATCAAAAAGCCGTAAAAGGGAGTGCCGTAGCTGATTTCCTGGCAAGTCGTGCTTCGGATGACTATGAGGCATTGAACTTTAGTTTCCCAGACGAAGACTTGATGTGCATTACAACCGAAGAAGAGATTTCAAATGATGTGTCATGGAAACTTTACTTGCCAGAGCCTCCAACGCCCTCGGACATGGGATAGGGCGGTGCTAATCTCACCGAGGACGTATATTATCCTTTCACCAGCAGATTGGAATTCTTCGCACAAACAATATAGCTGAATACGAAGCTTGCATCATGGGATTAAACTCAGCCATCGAGAGAAAGGTTAAGGAACTTCGAGTGTTCGGAGATTCGTCCCTAGTCATTTACCAATTGCGCGGGAGTGGGAAACCAGAGACCGAAGTTGGTCAAATATCACAAATTAATCCAAGAGCTCGTCAAAGAGTTCGAAAAGGTCACTTCAATTACCTACCCCGAGAAGAAAATCGGATGGCGGATCGTTGGCAACCTTGGCATCCATGTTTAAAACAAACACCGGGCGGAAATGAGACCCATTGAGATGCGAGACATTTGGAAAGCCTGCTCATTGTTGTAATATACAGGAGGAAGAGATTGACGGAAATCCATGGTACTATGATATCCCGCAATATGTCAAGCTCGAAAGTATCGAGAAGGGCAAACGACAATGACAAAAAACGCTCAGAAAAAAATGGCAACGAAATATGTCCTAGATGGGGAGATCTGTATAGGAAAAGTCATGATCAAACATTGCTGAGATGTGTGGATGCCCGGAGGTGAGAAGGAAATCTTAGCGAAGTACATGACGGGATCTGTGGAACGCACGCCAACGGGTTGTCTATAGCCCGAAAAATTATGAGATACGGTTATTTCTGGTTGACCATGGAGGGAGATTGCATCGATTACGCCAGGAAATGCCACAAATGCCAAATTTATGCTGACAAAATTCATGCACCCCCATCGCCTCTACACACCATGAATTCTCCGTGGCCTTTCGCAGCATGGGGCATGGACGTTATCGGGCAGATCCATCCGAAGGCCTCCAATGGGCACCGTTTCATTTTGGTCGCCATAGACTACTTCACCAAATGGGTAGAGGCAGCGTCTTACGCCAATATCACCAGGACTACAGTTTGTAAGTTCTTAAGGAAGGAAATTATTTGTCGATACGGATTGCCAGAGAGGATCATCACCGATAATGCTTCCAATCTGAACAACAAAATGATAAAGGACGTGTGCACTCAATTCAAAATAACACACCATAATTCCACAGTCTATCGTCCTAAAATGAATGGAGCGTGGAAAGCGGCAAACAAAAATATAAAGAAGATCATAGCAAAAACTACGGATACCTACAAGGATTGGCATGAGAAGTTACCTTTCGCCCTTTTCGCCTATAGGACGTCCATTCGCACATCAACGGGGGCAACACCCTACTCCTTGGTGTACGGTATCAAGCAAGATACTCCCAATTGAGGTAGAGATTCCGTCCCTCCGAGTCTTAAACGAAGTAAAACTGGAAGAAGCTGAATGGGTGCAGGCGAGAATCGACCCAGCTAAATCTCATTGTGAAAAAGACTAAAAGCCATTTGTCATGGTCAGATGTACCAAAAGCGGATGGTTCAGGCTTACAACAAAAAGGTGCGCCCAAGAGAATTCAAAGAAGGGGATCTGGTACTCAAGAGAATCCTCCCAATCCAGAAAGATTCTCGAGGAAAATGGATGCCCAATTGGGAAGGACCATACGTCGTAAAAGAAGGCCTTCGGGAGGAGCCCTAATCCTAACAGAAATGGACGGGGGACGAGAAAAATCCCGTAAATTCTGATGCCGTCAAGAAATACTATCTCTAAAAAAATAAAAAAATGGAGAGCTCGGGATGAAAACTCAAAAACCAGGCGTCTTGAAGCAAAGGAAGGACTCGAGTTGAAAACCCGCAAAGGCGGCTCGGGTAAGTTAAATATCCAAGAGAAGAGTATCCCCATGAGCATCATGAAGAGGAAGCTTTAGGCAAAAATTCTACACCAGTTGGCAGGATCATGTGTCATTCATATCGAAGATAATGAGAGATCTTGTATTTAACTTATACGTGTCATACCTTTCTTTCTAAGATATCTCAAAGCCCTTAATCCTAATAAAACCATGTTTTGAGCATCCATTCCTAGCCTCCTTGTCAATTTCAATCGGATAGGATAACATAGGCTTATAATGAAACAAGAGATTTGAAGCATTACTATGATTTTACCTTGAAAATTGCGGGTAATCAAAGAAAGCGGTTAACTCCGTCCTTTAAGTTCCCTAAATGACTGTCGATCGGGAAGACGGAAGCTTCAAACAACTGATAGGGTAACCGATGGCACATGTCCTATCTATTCAAGAAAAGCATACGAGATAACAAAAGAAATCTCTGGCGAAAACCAGAAGGGCACTTTTTTTTTTTAAAAAAAAATCTCTCTAAAGTGAAAACCCGAAAAGGCGCTTTTTAAAATTCAAGTCGAATTGAAAAAGAGAAAGATCGAGACGGTTGAACTTGGCGGTGAAGAAGGGTATCGATGCCCGTAACAAAGGAGAAAGCAAGCGGCAAAAGGACCAAAACAAACCCACCATGATATTAAAGCTCATGCATCATGAATAGTCAAACATCACTAGGATTAGGAGCATGTCAATTCATTCATTTGTCATAGCATTTTGTTTTCATCTCAGGTATTTGCAGATCCAAAGAGACATCAAGGGTCATCATGATGTGAGTCCCAAATGAGGAGACAATGTTTTGACATAAAGGCACATGTTTTCAAGCTCTAGAGAGAGGTTCTATATAGGAAGAACTCTCCTCTCCGAGGCTTCAGAAGCTGAAAGTTCTATATAGGAAGGACTAACAGCTCTAGGGTGAAGACTCACAGTTCTATATAGGAAGAACTCCCGGTCAAAGAAATTCACCCATGACACGCAAGATTATATAGGAGATCCTGCTATGTCAAAGGCAAAGAGTCTTATATAGGAAAGACTCTGAGCTCCATCGTCTTAGGGCGAAGGGTTCTGTGTCGAAAAGAACCTGTGGCTCTGAGATTCCAGACGCCAAAAAGTTCTATATAGGAGGAACTGATGGCTCCAAGGTGAAGACTCGTAGTTCTATATAGGAAGAACTCCAGTCAAAGCAATTCACCTATGACACAGGGTTATATAGGAAACCTGTTGTGTCAAAAGCAAAAGAGTCTTATATAGGAAAGACTCGAGCTTCATTGTCTTAGAGCGAAGGGTTCAATGTCGAAAGAGCCTGTAGCTCCAAGATCGGAAGGTGTGACGAAGTTCTATATAGGAAGAACTTACAAGCCTGAAGATTCGCCAAGGAAGAGCGGAAATGTCCAAAAGAATTCGTTTTTCCAAAGCTAAAAATCGAGCGAAGGGTTCAATGTCGAAAGAGCACGTAGCTCGAGGATCGGAAGGTGACGAAGTTCTATATAGGAAGAGCTTACGAGCCTGAAGATTCGCCAAGGCAGAGCGGAAATGTCCAAAAGAATTCGTTTTCCAAAGCTAAAAATCAGAGCGAAGGGTTCAATGTCGAAAGAGCCACGTAGCTCCAGGATCGGAAGGTGACGAAGTTCTATATAGGAAGAACTTACAAGCCTGGAGATTCGGCCAAGGAAGAGCGGAAATGTCCAAAAGAATTCGTTTTTCCAAAGCTAAAAATCAGAGCGAAGGGTTCAATGTCGAAAGAGCACGTAGCTCGGGATCGGAAGGTGACGAAGTTCTATATAGGAAGAACTTACAAGCCTGAAGATTCGCCAAGGAAGAGCGGAAATGTCCAAAAGAATTCGTTTTTCCAAAGCTAAAAATCGAGCGAAGGGTTCAATGTCGAAAGAGCACGTAGCTCCAGGATCGGAAGGTGACGAAGTTCTATATAGGAAGAGCTTACGAGCCCTGAAGATTCGCCAAGGAAGAGCGGAAATGTCCAAAAGAATTCGTTTTCCAAAGCTACAAACAGGGAAAGTCGATAAAAATCAGAGCGAAGGGTTCAATGTCGAAAGAGCCTGTAGCTCCAAGATCGGAAGGTGACGAAGTTCTATATAGGAAGAACTTACGAGCCTGAAGATTCGGCCAAGGAAGAGCGGAAATGTCCAAAAGAATTCGTTTTTCCGAGGCTACAAAAGAGGAAGTCCGATAAAATGAGTGCTTATGAATCTTTGCATTGTTTCCTATTTCATGAGAACAAGCAAAGAGGGGCAACTGTAATCACTCATTTTTACTTAAATGTATTACTATTGCATGTATGTTTATTATGTGAATGTTACTAATATAAGGTGTGTACATGTATAAGCTACGTGTACGTATTAGGGTTGTATGTATGTCACGTATGTATCTAGGGTATAAGCGTATGTAGATGTCATATTAATTATACATATGGATACTAGAATATTATTAATTAATGACCGTATAATATGAAATATATATTTTCGTATGTACATGTACAATTGTTGTTATAATTATTATTATTATTAGTGGGCTGACTAAATGTAAAATTAAATATATATATTAAGCCCAAGTAAAGAGTCCGAGTCCAATTACAAAAATCCAATTACAAAGCCCGTTTGGCCCAACTCTGAATCCTATCTAATTACAATGTGCAGGTAACTATGGGCCGTTGGATCAAGATCGATCCAACGCCACGATGCAATGAAGGTTAAAAATATACGCCAGCGCGTACTCACACGTATGGACCGTTCGAGTGCCACGCGCGGCGTGTGGTCCACACGCGGACGCTTTATTATCCCACGCGCGCGTAAGATCCACGCGCTCGACTCCTCGATTGCGGTGCTCCACGTGGCGAAATCGAAGCCGTTTCATCGGATCGAGGCTTCATCCGGGCCGATCGTTCTTCAAGCCATCTCGACCGTTAGATCGGATCGATCTAACGGCCGAAAATGCGTCCGCCTCGCGCGAAATGACCACATCGCCACCGCGCCGATATTCAATCCCCGCGTTGATTATGCCAAAGATAACAAGCAAATGTCGATCACGGAAAAGAAGATACAAGTTGCAACCAAAATACAGAGATAGTGGTATATATGAAATGGGGCTGTTGTAACGGGATTTTTTAGAGAGGAACGGGCAAAAAAAAGGCAGAGAGAGTAGTAACACAAAAAACAGAAAGTTTTGTAAAAACCAACTTGTAACCAGTCAAGAAATCGAAAGCGATCCAGTGGTAATTTTTTTGCCTTTTTTTTCTTAATTGTTTCCCTTGCATGCATATCTGAAGTACAAAAAGAAAATAAAAAGAAAACAAGTAAAGAAATCTTACCGGCTTTGTCCATGGGCTTTCCCTTCCTCTGTGACAAGCCTTTCGGCTTCTACAAGCCAGATCTGGTGAACAAAGGGAGGGGAAGACCCCTTGTGGTCTCGTTTTGACCTAAAGAAAATATATTTTTGGGTTCGTATTTCTTAGATCTAGGGTAAATAAAAGGGGATCCTCTGAATCCAACCATGGATTCATGTTGAGGACGACAAGAGAAAGGTTTAGGTGTATTTCGGGAGTCCACCGGCGCCGGTTAGCGGCGGCCGGCGGCGGAGAATACGGCGGCCGGCCGCCGGATTCTGGGTTTCTCAAGAACACTTGAGAGAAAAAGATGAGCGTGGGATATTTGGAAATCAAGAATGAAATGAAAAATGGGGAAAATTTGGTTTCGGCCTGAAAATATAGCCGTTATATAGGTGTTATTATTTTACTAAATGGGTAAATTACACACTTAATCCCACGCGTTTTCAATATTTTCATTTTTGTCTTGCCGCATGGTATAATCACAGTCCCAGTCCCCGAGTTTCCAAAAGTCACAATTTAGTCACTAAATTACACGATCAACTTCGAATGGTAAAATTACGCCTTAATCACCCCGCGTTTTTGAAATTTTCATTTTGAGTCTGCCCTTGGTATAATTACAACTCTGGTCTTTGTAGGTTTTATTTGTTTTTCGATTTCGTCCCTAAATTACATGTTATTGCTCTTTAATTTACGCTTTTGATTTTCATTTTCCTTTCATTTCAGTCCTATTTTCTTTGTAAATATTATTGTTGAATTATAATCTTATATGTGGATATTATTTCATTTTATGTCTCCCCGTATATGACTCATTTTATGTTCATATGTATATATATGTGTCAAGTATGATATTCGTTTTTTTTATCCGATTATTCATATCAAGTATATTATGTTTTAATTGGTTCACATTACATGGCGTTCTGTATTTTTATATGTGTGTGAGCTTTCTTATTTTTAGGGCTACATGTTAGTATATTTACTTTTTTTTACGATATGTTGATCCGTATATGTTGAAATATGTTTTATTACCAGTATACATGTCTTTTTGAAATATTTGTTCGTATATATATATTTATTCCTGCCTTATTATTTTGACATATGATAGTTGTTTTTATCTATTATTTAGAATAATATGTATATGCATGTTTTAATCTAGAATATCATCTATGTTAGATTAATATTGATTATGACAATATTTACTACACTTAAATATTTTACCATGTTTTATATTTTTGCCACTAAGATTGCATATGATATATAAATTGTTAATGCGGTGTCCTTTTATCCGAGCGTAAACGGGGCCAGTATCAAGCGTAGTGATAGTGGTTGGGTGTTTATTCTCGGATAACGGGACCCTTAAAATATATTCGTAATTATGACCGAAATTTAAAATAATCGTCACTTTAATCCGGAAAATCCAATATTAATAAAGCGGTAATTATTAAAGTACCAATTTTTGGGCGGTGTGGGGGTGCTAATCCTTCCCCATCCGTAACCGACTCCCGAACCCTGTCTTTTTGAATCTCTGGTTTTGTGGTGTCCGGCCTACCTAAGTGGCCGGTGGCGACTCCATTTTTATGAGGTTTTTTTGTAAACCCTGCGGAATAAATATTTTTAAATATCGCAAACACTTTTAAAAAAAAAACATTTCAAAAAAATATCATCGTTTTTATTTAGCGAGACCTTCGCTACAGTGATGAGAAGATTAAATTGTATTACCTTGCCCGCAACGAAGTGGGCATTGTAGATAGGAACAATAATAGATACTTGTTTGTTTGTTTTCTTAGATTAATAAAGATTAGATTATAAAAAGGAAATAGATAGAAGAAGTAAGCGAAGTTTAATCTCAGTTTCAATCTCGTGTGTTTCTGTTATATGATTTTGTTTTCGGTTTTTGGCTGCGAAGGGTATTTAAGAGAGAAAGGCAGGAGAGAGAATGTGAGAAAGCTTTTGCAAGGAGGACTTGCTATGAATTTGTTCGTAAGTTACACACGCGAGAGGAATAGAAAATAAGAAAAGAAAGGAAAACTAAACCCAAACAAAAGAAAAAAAAAAGAAAATAGAGAGAGAGGGGTCGAAGAAAGGCCCAAATAGATTGTGAGACACATACTCCTTTACGCATCAAAATTAAAAGAAAATATAGAATAGAATAGTATGCAATGATTCCTTCTTACAAGCAACTACAAGTGTCTTCTTTCCCTTGAACAAAATAAAAAAAAGTGTCCTCTCGGGGATATTTATAGGTCGGTTTGGTCGATTCAAATTTAATTTGAAAATTGAACGCATTCGAATTGGTACGATTTGATATTTTAATAATAATTTATTTTTATTTAGTATACTAGAAATATAATTAATAAATATAGATAAAGAGATATTATAACAATTATCTATATATATATGAATTATATTATTATTTTCAGGCGAGTTAAGAATTTTTCACCTAAACTCAAATTCGACCTGATTTTATTCTTCACAAAATCTGATTCGATCCGACTTGAGTTTAATTTTTCTTTTTTTAAAAAAATAACTATGTCTAATTTGGATAATTTGATCATTCTAATGGCTTCTACATGATTCTATGTGTAATAAATATCTAATTAGACTTCACCTTAAATATAATAAGAAATTAAATAATATCCCATGTAATACAAAATAAAGAGATATCAAACAAAAAAATGTATGTTTTCTCTACTGCTTTATGGTAGCATCTGTTAATATTTGAAAACTTAACAAATTTAGATCTTATAAATTAAATAATATTTGGATTCAAATATATTATTACCATTTGTAGTGACTGCATGTGTTAATATTTAATATTTTTATTTAAAGTTCACTTTAATTTTATCGATAACGAAATTAAATACATAAATTCACTTTTTTTTATCAAGTTTACTTATTTTGAATTTTTAGCTAATAATGTTAATTCAAATATGTTACACCCAAATTCTCCGCTTATGCACGATTCCGAAAATAACCTTCAGAACCGCCATATCTGGTAAGTACCAGAGATTGTCCATAATAGTTATTCCTCTGGAGAAGGCTCTTCCAGAGAATAATATTATCAGAGCCTTCGAGTTGCCTTGAGAGCAGACACAACCATATGCCACTACACGATATCCACGTGACCTACATGCAAAATTTAGTACTTGAAAGTTGAGTCTAGCTCTGTCGACCCATTCATAGGTTGTCACAAGGTCTAGCACTATCCAATCATCTACAGTACTAATGGGGTTATAAATACCCATGCCCTGATGAGAGAGAGGAGGTGGGAGAACAAACATGAAGTGCCTTGGTAAGGCCAAACTGAGAGGGTTGTACCCCTATGAATCTCCTCCATCTTCTTAGCTCTGATCACCTTGTTGTCTACGACACTCCACCCCAAATCTACAAGGGGTGAACCGCCTAATTTTGCCTCAACCACCTTGGTCCACCATTTTACCTCATTTGTTCGGTTCTTCCTCATTTTGGTATCAATAATTAGTACGATGAACGTGGAGATCATCCTGACCAAGATAACCAATCAAGGTACCACTCTTGGCACTCCCAACACACCAAATTTTTACAATCGACGCCTTCAATGGCCAAGCTAGCAAAAACAAGTTGCTTTGAAGGCGCCATGGTCGCCATGCAAAGCTTTATTTCCAGATTTTGACCAAAAGAAAGTAAGGATGATAAGGTATCAACTTCTCACCACACATACCCAAGGATGGGGCCATAAAAGCGACGGGATAATTATATATATATTCACACCACATTTTCCTTTGATTGTGTCTCTTTCGTATACATATTTGCCTTTATTTTGCCTTTCTCATGCATTTAGGGTACTTTGTATTTTTTATTTCTTTTTGTCGGTACTTGGCATATTAATGTCAACACAGTGCTTCCTGACTCATGTGCTAATGCGTGGAGAAAGCTTAAGGATAAAAGAGCTGGATTTATTATATAAGAGCCAAGCACAATTGTTCATATAAGAGCAATGAGCCATGCCGGACCACAAATACATTCTAGATTTCATGGGTGCCCATCTACAGTTATTATATGAGACATACATAGCATGAACAAGTCGAGACTACAGTAGTGGTTGAGGTCGCAGTCTATCCCCTGCATCAAGACAAATCCTTAGGAGGAGGTACCAGACAATATATGGAGCCACAGACTGCCCGTTGCATCAAGACAAAAGGACTTGTCGAAGCAGACCACAAGAGAGAGCTTACACTTGCTGCATTCTCATTGGTGTGTCAATTCTCCCTTATTCGCCTATATGGAGAGGCTCACAACTTACAAAGAAAGAATGTCTATTTTGAAAAGTTTTCCTAGAGAATTTTCCAAGAAAATAGCACTTTTCATGGAAGCGTAAAGAGCTCAGAGGTCTTGGTGCCAAAAGGAGTAACACAGTGGCTGACCAGCCCCCTAGATCGACAAGTTGCAGCAGTGGATATCGTGAGGCTCGTTAATTCGAGCTCATATGCCCATAATTGGATATGTTTCTAGCTTTAGATTATACGTGATCAAAGAACTATGGTGTTTTCTGAACTATCATTTTTTTTATCTTTCTAGATCTTAGCTATTTTCTTAATATAGTTACCCATGGTTTGATGGTTTTTTCTAATGGCTTTGATTTTATACTACTTTATATATAAGCATGTATATGTTGTAGAATGCATTTAACATTCCAATAGTAGAGAATGTAAAATGATTAAGCGCCATAAGTAACGAAAGTTATCGCATGGCCTAGGTCAAGTTACACAATGAGGCTTAGCAGGGATGGACATATCGATACCTGAATTGCTAATATACCGACAGGCTAGGTCAAGTGACACATTGGGGCGCTAACGTAGGTGCATTTCATATGAGGTCTTAAAAGAGAATCTACCATCAGCTATGTCGTGCCAGTGTAAAAAGATAAATAACCCGATAAGTGCTATATTAAGTTCAGAAATTAGTTTTATCACAACTTATTTGTTGTAACTGGAAGTACCATGGCCCATTCTCTTCAGTTCCTTTGGAAATTATTTCTATAATTATCTCCTGTATTCTTGATCATTCATAAAATTTTATTGATATTAAACAACTATAAACTGCCTCAATCCTTGTGATATTTGACAACCCAAAACGTACACCTTGTGTGTGTCCACCTTATTACTTGTGTCGCCAGTGTATGCTTGCACTTATATTGTGGTGGAAAATAGACACTCAAATTTAAAATTTTAATATTCATTCATGCTAAAGATCACTCAAATTTGAAATTTTAACATTCATTCAGCACGTTTAGATGCATCATGCAATCCTAGATCATACATACAAGCAATACATAAAGTTTCATTCAAATCACATATCTAAAACACGCCCAACTGCAAAATCTAAGGGATTAGGGACCATAATGTAATTTCCTAAAATTACAGTGATCTACTAGAAAATAAAGATATTATTAAGCAAATAAACCTATTTTAGGCCTACATGCAAAATTTCAAGTCAATTGGACACCAATAGCTCACTTAATTGATGGATGGGCATACAATAACCAACATGCAAAGAATCAAAACTATACTTCAGGCATTAACCAACTTAACCAGCACACATACTGGTATACGGGGAGCCGTACCGGTATTGAAATACATCAAACCAAAAATTCATACTGGTACCAATCACCTGCACCGATACTTAGTCACGAGTATCAATTCTAAATAAGACGTATCGGTACTCAGGTAATATTTCAGACCCATACACAAGTACACGTATCAGTATAGAAGTAGGGACCAATACGAAACTACAAAAATTGCAAATTTGGGTGTGAAATTCAGTCTTGAAACCATTTGAATGAAGTCCAAAAAGCTTGAATATGTTCCTAAAGATATATCAACGTAATATACACTTGATCAAACATTCACACAACAAATTCCAACTTCAATGGTTAAGAAACATGGAATCTAAATGCATGTTTCCTAATATTGCATATTACTCTCACATTTTGAACAAAATGGTTAAAACATGTATAAAAGGCTTGAGACCAGTTTTAAATATAGTTTATGAGATTTTAAACTATTGTAACTCATACATCTCATGAGACAACCATTATAGCTAAACAAGGCCATTAAACCAACACCATTCAAACATGCTTCAACATAACACAGATTTCATCTACAAGTGAAAACCAAATCTCCATCTATCACATATTTGAAAATTCAAAACATTAAGAACATATGACAATGGAAATACAACCACAAAACAAAATCCTCAAAACATAAATGGCCCATTTGACGATTTCATCGTTCGTTATGTCGTCGTTCGTCAATAATCATTCGAATGAAACATTTGACGATTTTAATGTTTCGCACGACGTCGGTTGATTTTCAGCGACGAGGTGATGGAGTAAATGGCCGTGATGGCCCGACGACAGATGTGATGAGTGACGGAGTGGCAATCAGCGGTGAAATCATGTCAAATAGGGATTTGGTGTTAGGGATTTCAAAATTTAGGGCTATTTTGTGAAATTTGAGGTTATTTTGTTTTATTAATTTTTATTTATTTTTAAATATAATTTCGGAAATTGAAGAAGATGACACGTGTCAAATAATAGTAAAAATTAACGGATAGTAGCAACGGGGCACCTATTTGAGTAACGTTGAAAACGTTAGACACCTATTTGGCCTAAAACAAAATTTAGGCACCTAACTGGAAAAAAGGGTATAGTTTCAGCACTTATTTGACTGTTAAGCCTTATTTTTTAACCCTTTAATAAAACAGACGCCTTGCAGATAGAGCTGCTTGTAGGGGTGTTCATAAAAACCCGAACCGATATACCGTACTAAATGGTAGGTAACCTTACTGATAAAAATGAGCTAAAACAGTACGATTACGATTTTTCGCTAAACGGTTAATCGAAGAAATCGATAAGAAATTTTAATATTAAATTATTGATTATTACTAATAAATGAGTAATTACCCTACTTAAACTATATTTTATAATGATATTAAATTATTAGTAATAATCAAACGTGTAGTGTACGTCTATTCGAACGTGCATCTATTCTAGTATTGAGATATAATGGGATATGTGTTGCATCCTCTTGCTTCTGTTGAGTTTTTAGTGTGGTTGCAAGCAGTTTGTTATTACCTCTCCAAAAGTACTATTTTTAATGCCAATCTTACAGTGCTTTTGCTTGTTTTTAGGTACATTTAGTTGTATTAGGATGTTAGAATCATGCATTTGCATAACGAGTTTAGAGTTTTGTCTATGCCAGTGTGAAGGGTTGTTTTGTTGGCAATTTTGCAGGTTTGGCATAGTATTTGGCCCAGAAAAGCAACATATGAAGGAATGCCAAAGAGAATGTCGAATGTTGTTGGCATAGATGGACTAGACAATGCCAAGCACCGGATGGTAGAGAATTGAACTTGATGCCACGCCAAGAGGCTATTGGATCCCGAAAAAATAGGACATGATCAGGCTCCGAAAAATAGCAATTGGAACAATCTCCGAAAAAATAGCGGATAAGATGGTGCCAAGACTTGTTGGCAGACTCATGCCAAGCTTGGATGCCAGGGCAGCATCGGCAGGATGATGTCATCCTTAGCCTGATCAGCTCTCATTCAAATCTGGATAAGAAGATAATCCCTTATCCTCTGGGCAGTTAGAATTTAAAATTTGAAGAGCTAGTCCTATCTCTTCTTTGCACGCCTATTTAAACACCAACCAAGCTAGACTTTGAGGGGGATAAGAAGATTGGATCGTGAGGAGTTGGTGTGTGTCTGACGATTGACGACCGGCTGCACCGTGGAAGGGTGGTCCGACCAACTTGGACGAGAAGCCTGGATCTTGAAGGGCTGCATCGAGAGACCCCTTCTAGCCCATTCTCTCTCTCAAGTTATTTTATTTTGTTTTTAAGGATGATGTATTTCGAAAACGTTTGTGGATTGTTGGTTCACTCCCTCACCATGAACTAATTTAATAGTTGGTGGGGGATGTTTGGTCTTTATGTTATTTTCATGATTTAGCTTTTAATAATAAATCTGCCTTGGCAAAGTTTCATCTATTCGGCAAACTTTAATATTTCCTAAATACTCTGCCAAGCGAGAGCTGGCACTGTTGGCCTATTGCACCTTAATATCTTAACAGACTTGGGGTGGCAACAAATAATTTGTCGATTACTGAGGAGAGAAGCTTTGAGAGAAGTCGTTCAAGTAGATGAACTTACTTCGGGAGTGAAATCTACCCCTTAGGAGTATAGATTGGATCTTAATCAAATTGGTTTATTTAAAAACAAACACTATAGAGATATAGGGGTTTTTACATGATCAATTTAGGGCAATGACCATCGAGAGAGGCTTTGCTACTTTTGAATCTGCTCGGCAAACAATGCCAAGACAGATTGTTGTTAACGGCTGGCACGACATGAATAGCGTGAAAACCAGGCATTCCCTGCCAACGCTCATCATTCATTAAAACTCCTTCCTTGCTAACGTCTTTAATTTTCTTTCACTTCTTTACTTTTTAAGTATTTTCCAAAACCAATTTCAAATCAAATTAACTTTTTCTTAAGGCAAGTAACAATCGAGGCAATTGAATTCCAAGACAATCTCTGTGGGATCGATACTCAGCTTACCAGCTGTATTACTTGCAGACCGTGTATACTTGCACGCAAAAGACTCATTTTGGCACATTCTTATATTTTCCAATACATATTTTCTACCACTTTGGCCAGCATTTCAGCTAAAGAGTCTACAAGTTTTTGGCGCCGTTGCCAGGGATTGCAACGGAATTGATTGTTTTTTAAATTGTTACTTGTCTTCCTTTTATTTTTATTTTCTTTTTTATTTTTACCTCTCATTTTTGTCAGTGTATGACCAGAAGCCGTCTTGTGGTGGACGAGTGGCCATACGATCCGAAAATTGAAGAAACCTTGCGGAGGTTAAAAAGAAGATTTCGAGAGATGAACCAAGGTAATGGAGGGAATGATGTGGTGAACAATGGGGGAAATCCACTTAACATTGAGATACCACCACCACCTGCTGCCCCAGTTGTTAATGAGAGGCCTATTAGAGAACATTCGGCACCAACCATTGACAATTTGATGCCAAGACTTGTTGGCACAGAGGTAAACGCTGTCAATTTTGAACTTAAGCCAGTAATGATTCAAACTCTTTTGAATGTAGGTCAGTTTGATGGCGCACTCACTGGAGATCTGAGGCAACATCTTAAACAGTTCATGGAGATTTGCCAGCTATTTCAACAAAATAGAGTACCTGAAGATACCGTGAAGCTGAAGTTTTTTACTTTTTCTTTGAGAGACAGAGCAAAGGCTTGGCTTAATTCTTTGCCACCTGGCTCAGTCCCTTTTTGGATAGACCTATGCCAGAAGTTCTTGATAAGATTTCAGCCACCAACACTCACTACCAAGCTACGGGGTGAGATCATGACATTTAGGTAGGCTGAGGATGAGACCTTATATGATGTATGGGAAAGATTCAAAGACTTGTTGAGGAGGTGTCCTATACATGGATTCCCGAATTGGACTCAGATTCAAACCTTTTACAATGGATTGAATGCACAAACGAGGATGGTTGTTGATGCTTCAGCAGCTGACTCATCGCTTGACAAGACATATACTGAGGCTGTTGATATTTTAGAAAGGATTGCAATCAATGATTTTGAATATCCTGTTGCAAGACTTAGGACCATAACTAAAACCAATGGGAAATTTTAGGTTGATGAACTAACATCCATTCATGCTGAGATTTCCAAGCTTACGAGCATGGTAAGAACGTTGCAAAAGAACAATGAGTCCCAAGAAGTCAAAGCATTAGATCCATTATGTACGATCTATGGAGAAAATTATTGTGTGGATGAATGTCCTGCCAACCCTCAATTGGTAAATTTTGTTGACAATATTAATCGTTACTATAACCCTAACTCCAATACTTATAATGCAGGTTGGAGACAACACCCTAACTTAGCTTGGGGAAATCAATGAGGTAACCAGTACAATGCCTAGTGCCAGAATATTCAGAGGCAGAATAACAATGCCATGCTAGCATTCTATCAGAATGCCCTGCCACAGAAAACCCAAAACAATTTTCAGCAAGGACAGAGACTCAACCAAGGAGGCACTCTCACAAAGTATATGAAAAGGAATGATGCCACAGTCCAGAGTTTGGATGCATCAATGAGAAATTTGGAAGTCTAGCTTGGGCATATTACCAGTACACTCAGCAATCGACCCCAAGGAGCATTGGCAAGTAACACAGAAGATGCTCGGCACAAAGACAATGAGTAGTGCAAAGATATAACTCTTCGGAGTAGTAAGCAGAGCGAGATGGAGAAGGTTGCTAAGCAGCCAATTAATTGCCAAGATGAGAAGCCTGTGCCAACAGATGATCCCAGGGAAGTAGAGAAAGAGGAAACAAAAGCAGATGATGCCAGACAGCATATGATACCAGCATCGATGTTAAACAGTCTAATGCCAGCACTGCGTTGGCAAAGCCAACAGAGCAGGCACGTATCTATCCCCCGTCACCATTTCCAGCAAGACTTCAAAAGCATAAGCAAGATCAACAGTTCAAGCGTTTCTTGAAGGTTCTTAAGCAATTGCAAATCAATATTCCATTGGTAGAAGCCCTTGAACAAATGCCCAACTATGTCAAATTTAAGAAGGACATTCTGTCCAAAAAGAGGAAGTTGAGAGACTTTGAAACTGTTGCTCTAACCGAAGGATGTAGTGCCATGATCTTAAATCGTTTGCCACCAAAACTGAAAGATCCAGAAAGTTTTACTATTCCCTGCACCATTGGCAACAAATTCATGGGCAATGCACTGTGTGACCTAGGAGCCAGCATCAACTTGATGCCAATGTCAGTTTTTTGGAAGCTTGGCATAGAAGCAAGACCTACCACAGTGACACTTCAGCTGGTAGACCGATCTTATGCACATCCCAAGGGTAAGATTGAGGATGTGTTGGTAAATGTAGACAAATTTATTTTTTCAGCTGATTTTATCATTTTGGATTATGAGGCTGATATTAATGTCCCGATTATTTTGGGGAGACCTTTTCTTGCCATAGGTAGGGTTTTGATTAATGTTCATAAAGGGGAACTAACAATGCACATGAATGATCAGCAAGTTACATTTAATGTGTTTCAAGCTTTGAAATATGTAGACGAACCTCACGAGTGCCAAGCAGAGGAGATGATGGAGTCCATTTACACTTTGGACACGGCACAGTTATGCTAGGATGCAGAATCTAATGCCAGTAATTTAGATGGCATAGCTAATCTGTTTGAGGAACCAAAAGAACCAGTCTTGGAGGCTGAAGATGTGAGTTATTTTGAGTCACTACAGTTGGTCGACAGAGAAATCAAGGCATCTAAACCATCAATTGAGGAGCCACCAGCATTAGAACTGAAACCACTGCTAGATCACTTAAGGTATGATTATTTAGGTGAACGCTCAACTCTGCCAATGATCATTGCCACTGGTCTCACTAATGATTAGGAGGAAAGGTTGTTGGCAATATTATGTGACTATAAGCAAGCATTAGGGTGGACTTTGGCAGACATCAGAGGTATTATCCCAACCATTTGTATGCATAAGATTATCTTGGAGGAGTACCATGGCAAGACCATTGAAGGCCAAAGAAGGCTAAACCCAAGCATGAAAAAAGTAGTGAAAAAAGAGTTCATAAAAATATATCTCATTTCTGATTGCTCTTAGGTTAGCCCGGTGCAATGTGTGCCAAAGAAGGGTGGCATGACCCTGGTACAAAACAGTGAAGCTGAGTTAATCCCCTCTAGAACTATCACTGGATGGAGAGTGTGCAGGGACTATAGGAGGCTGAACAATGCCACGAGGAAGGATTACTTCCTATTGCCATTCATTGATCAGATGCTAGACAGGTTGGCAGGTAAAGCTTTCTATTGTTTTTTGGATGGTTATTTAGGTTATAATCAGATTGCCATTGCCCCTAATGATCAAGAGAAGACTATGTTCACGTGCCCATATGGGACGTTTGCGTTTAGAAGAATTCCATTCGGCCTATGTAATGCACCGACAACGTTTTGACGTTGCATGATGTCCACTTTTTCCGATATAATCGAGCACAACATGGAAGCTTCATGGATGACTTCTTAGTGTTTGGCAAAACATTTGAGGAACGTCTTCAGAGTTTGGAGCAAGTCTTGAAGAGATGTATAGAGACGAACCTAGTGTTGAACTGGGAAAATGCCACTTCATGGTGAAAAAGGGCATTGTTCTCAAGCACAAGGTAACTGAAAGAGGGTTAGAAGTGGATCAAGCAAAAGTTGAGGTAATTAAGCAACTACTGCCCCCAAAAAGTGTCAAAGGTATAAGAAGTTTCTTAGGACATGCCGGTTTTTATCAGCATTTCATTAAAGACTTTTCGAAAATTGCTAAACCCTTATGCTTTTTGTTAGAACATAATGCCACTTTTGCATTTAATGATTCTTGTTTGAGAGCATTTCAGGAGCTTAAAGAAAAGTTGATCAATGCCCCTATAGTTGTGGCACCAGACTGGAATGAGCCTTTCGAGCTCATGTGTGATGCCAAGGACTATGCCGTCGGAGCAGTTTTGGGACAAAGGCATAGCAAGGTTTTCCATGCCATTTACTATGCCAGCCGAACCTTAAACGAAGCACAACTGAATTACTCTACGACCGAGAAAGAATTTTTTTTGTGGTTGTATTTACTTTTGACAAATTTAGATCTTATTTAATTGGTAACAAAGTTGTGGTTTTTACAGATCATTCGACATTAAAGTATCTTTTGGAAAAGAAGGATGCCGAGCTTAGGCTAATCCGATGGACGCTCCTACTTCAAGAATTTAACCATGAGATCTGAGATAAAAAGGGCAGTAAAAACCTAGTAGCTGACCATCTCTCACGTTTAGAGCATCATCTTGAAGATGGTAAAACCAATTTGATAAGAGATGGGTTTCCTGATGAGTATTTGCTTGCAGTTAATGCCATGCCATGGTACGCCGATATTGTCAACTACTTGGTAAGTAATATTCTGCCACTAGACTTGGCATACAATTTCAAGAAAAGGTTTTTGCGGGAAGTTAGGCAATACTATTGGGACGAGCCAATATTGTTCAAATAGTGTGCCGACCAAGTGATCCGCCAGTGTGTGCCTGAGGATGAACATCATAACATATTGCATCTATGCCACGCCGCACCATATGGAGGTCACTTTTCTAGAGTAAAAATTGATGCCAAGGTACTGCAATCAGGATTCTTTTGGCCCACACTATATAAGGGTACCCACGAGTATGCCAAGGCATGTGATCGATGCCAACAGACAGGAAACATCTCTGTCAGACACCAACTACCGCTTCAAAACATTATGCCCGTGGATTTATTTGATGTATGGGGACAGACTTTATGGGTCTTTTTCCACCCTCATTTGGTAATGTATACATTCTTGTAGCTGTTGACTACGTATCTAAGTGGGTAGAAGCTGTTGCTCTGCCAACGAACAATGCCAAGGCTGTTGCCAAGTTTTTACATAAACATATCTTTACTAGATTTGGCGCCCCTAGAGTGATCATTCATAATGAGGGCACTCATTTTAAATGTAGTCTAATTTCTAAAGCCTTGTGTAGGTATGGTATACAACAGAAAATTTCCACAGCATATCATCCGCAAAAAAACGGGCAAGCTGAGATTTCAAACAAGGAGATCAAAAATATCTTAGGGAAGACTGTTAATCCATCAAGTAAGGACTAGTCCTTAAGACTAGATGAGTCATTGTGAGCTTAGAGGATTGCGTTTAAAACTCCTTTGGGTACTTCACCATTTAGACATGTTTTCGAAAAAACCATGCCATCTGTAGCTTGAGCATAAAGCCTACTAGGCCATCAGAACACTTGGCATGGCATAGAGAGCTACTGGAGAAAAAAAGTTATTGGACCTAAATGAGTTGGAGGAATTCAGAAGACAAGCCTATGAGAACGTCAAGATCTACAAGGAAAAAACAGGATAATGCCAAGACATTTTTTGAGGTAGGCCAACGTGTTTTGCTATTCAACTCACGTCTTAAGTTGTTTCCAGGGAAACTCAGATCAAGATGAACGGGCCCTTATGAAGTTGTGAAGCCCTATGCTCATGGAGCTGTGGACATTAAGAACTTGAAGACGAGAGAAATCTTTAAGGTGAATGGCCAACGCTTAAAGCACTACATGGAAGGTGATTAGAACAATTCCAAAAAGGTGATCCTTTTGGCAGAGGTAACATGAAAAACCGTCAGGTTTGAACTTTTGTAAATATTAGGTTAAGTTTCTCTTTGTTTTTAGGTTTTTAATTGTTTTTCTTTCTAAGTTCCATGTTTTTTATTCCTTTAATGTGTTGAAAGGTTTCCTTTGAGTTACGGAGATTCATTGTGCCAGGGTCGCTGGCAGGAGCTAACGCTTTAACAAAAAAATCTGCCAGACGCAGTGCTAGAGTAGCTTGGCATGCAGCGGTGCAAAAGATTGAAGGACGAGGAAAAAACCCTAGTTTTATCGGCCCAGTAAAAAATTGGAGAGTTATCTTTATTTGACTTTAAGCCCTAGTCGCCCAAAGTTTGGTTGAAATTTAAATTTCAAATCAATTACCTTATCACTCTAATCCTTACCCTATCTTATCACCTATCACCTTATCACTTCAACCTTATCACTCCACCTATTTTTAAATTAATTCTTTTTATTCCCCATCATTATCCCTGATTACTACTCTCATTAAAACACTCAACCAACCTAAAACCTTTCACTTTCTTACTCTTGCCGGTTAAAGAAGCCAAAACATCTCTCTCACTTTTTACTTCCTTTTTGATAAGCAAGTACAAACCAAATCGTCCTTTGCTTGCATCTTTCAACATCGTTCCAAGCTTCAACCAGTTTCACTGGCCTCATCATCTCTTCCCTTTAAAAGATTCTTCAACGAGGAGATTGAGAAAAAGTTTGAAACAAATTTTACCTCGAGGAGTTTTTGCTACGAGAAGTACTTCAAATTCAAAACGGAGGTAACAACCAACTTCCATTCAGAAGTTATGTCTACGATTAACTTGCACAACGGGGTTGCCTTGGCAAAAGAGTGCACGGGCAACTCAGTTGCCGTGGCAACTTGCACAACGGGGTTGCCTTGGCAACTAATCGATGGTTGCCTGGGCGACTAGTTGGGCAACTACTTGGGCGTCTGGGCAGCAACCTTCAAGGTTCGGCAGAGCGTTCTTCAATGGTTTCTTCTTATCCCTAAGTCAAAACTCTAGCTACTTGTGCATGCCTTGATAATACATCCCTGCGTGAATCAAGGGTGAACAACAACCAATCTTGCGCTCCTCTTAGCCGTTGAAATCCTTAACTTATTCCTAAGCCGGATTAATCTTCACCATCAATAGATTGAATAAAGATCATAGTCATTTGTTTCTTGAATCTAACTCTCCCGATATTAGATAAATAGATGAAGTTACGAGATCCTCTCCCAATTCACTCGCAAACAAGAATAAGAACCAAGAATGAATAAACCTTGAATAGAAAAGTGCAAACTCTTATTACCTAAACAAAATCCAATAGTTTCTCACAACCACAAAACACAATAACCATAGCCAAATAGATTTAGTTCATGGCTAGGTTCCAAAGAAACACAAGATAAATAATCCCTAGCATGAACCCAATCGAACAAGAAAGAAAAGGATGAAGAAGGAGGCTTGTCAAAATCTTCCTTGCCCTAGATGCTTGTCGAAAATTCTCTCCTCTTGCCCTCCTTGGAGTTTTCAAAATTCCCCTCTCTTGCTCTCCTCTCAAGTTGACGATATGATGCTCTATTTATAGGGTTAGATCAAAGTCCTTCTTTGAGGAGGAAGTTAAGTTGGAATTAAATTATCTTTAAAGAATATAATTCTTTATTATAATTATATTCCTACTAGAACTTCTCCTATCTTCTTGGAATTTAATTCTTCTTTAATCTCTTCATGGAAATCAAATTCCTTTGGGATTGGGCTTTGCTCCACGTCATCTTGGGCTTGTCTAGTCATCAATTTTGACTACCATATCACCTTTGCTCTTGTCGACAATTGCCCTGGCAAATGGCTCGGTGTCTCCTTCATGCATTGCCCTGGCAACTAGCTCGACATCTCCTTTATGCATTGCCCTGGCAACTAGCTCTAGCCTTGCTTTGTCAAGTGATCCTGTACATACACACAAAACACACCAAAGTAGCATCTTTTCCCACAAAAACTACCAAGTTATGTAATCAAGCTCAACGATGGAAGGAAACATGAATTAATGCATGAATGGCTAATTATGCAACTAATATGATCCTAAGTCTAACAATAATATGAGTAAAAAGGGTAAGAAAAATAGTACTTTTGAACACTTATCACACCCCCAAACTCGAACTATTGCTTGTCCTCAAGCAATGCAAACTAATAATTACCTGCCAAGACTTCAATTTTCACAAACTTAGCTTTGAACTTGATTTCAATTCTCTGAACCG
The DNA here is from genome assembly GCA_019671005.1 of Hibiscus mutabilis. Classification (NCBI taxonomy): domain Eukaryota; kingdom Viridiplantae; phylum Streptophyta; class Magnoliopsida; order Malvales; family Malvaceae; genus Hibiscus; species Hibiscus mutabilis. Next base: position 13,559,833 of record CM033746.1, on the reverse strand, counting down.
GGGCACAAAGTATGATTGGCTTTTTATTTTTCGAAAAACTTAGGAGTTACTCAGAATCAAACTATAATGCTTGTGAGTGTGTACAGAGTTGTGTGCAAGTTGATTTTTCGGATTCTATGCAAACAAGAGGTTTTCAAATTACTTCATTGGGTTCTTTTTAACATGTTTTAACTAGAGCCAGTTTTGGGCACCTCTAGTGTTTAGTTTTCTTAAGTTAATTTATTCGACTAGAGCCGGTTTCGGGCACCTCTAGCGATCAATTTTTTTAACACATATTAGAGCCAGTTTCGGGCACCTCTAGTGATTAATTTTTTTAGCACATGCTAGAGCCAATTTCGGGCACCTCTAGCATTCATCCAATTTTTATTATAATCCCCCAATTTGTTAATTATCAACCTAAGTTCACTAGAATTCCTTAAATCAATCAAACCACAACAGTGTTTCATCAGATTTAGCATCATAGTAAAATTCTAAGTTTTTCCATGGTTATCCTAGAATAAAAATTCTATCAATTAAGTGCATTGGAAAAGTCATCATCGGATATTCATCAAATCTAAGCAATTCTTGTTCCAATTAAAGGCATGACAAGCAATTTATGTATCCTAAATGTAATACTTAAGATGAATGTAACTAAACATGGTAACTACTAATAACAATCCCCCCAAACTCGAGTGAGGCATTGTCCTCAATGCATACATTAAAGGAAAATAACGAAAAATAAAATGTATACGAGGACTTAATCCGAGAGTTCGTCATCGTAGATGATTAGTTTCCTTTTGGTTTGTGTCTTGATTCTCTTGCTTGAACGCGATTGTTGTTTTCTTGTTGCCGGTGGTGGAATCGATTCTCGTACGGGGTTATCCTCATCGTCCTCTTCATCAATGTCATTGGCTTTTCGCTTGGAGGATTTAATTGGTGCGATCTTTGTTGGTGCAATGGAGGACTCGTCCGAATTTGAAAAATTAGAAAATGATTCCGTAGGAGTTGATTCAGGCATAGGTGCTCTACCTTTGGCTTTTGCAGTGGTTGCCGGGATGTCTTTAGCTTTGGTTGCTGTGGCATCTTCAGGGTTGGTTGCCGTGGCATCAGCTTGTGCAGGCACGATGTAGGTTGCCTCGGCATCATCTGTTGCGGTTGCCGTGGCGACTACTTCATTGGTTGCCGGGGCAAGGATCTCGGGAGGAAAGATTGGGAATGGCACACGACTGTCTAGGTACTTTTCTAGGATGACTTGGGTGATGTCATTGTTGTGCTCCTTCATGTAACGCATGAACATTAGTTGTCGGTCTTCAATTTGCCTTAAGTGGCTTGCCAATGGTTGTAAGAGTGCTTCAAAGTGTCCCTGGGTTGATGGCGGAGTTGCCCGGGCGTTAGGTGCTTGGGCCTTAGGGATTGCTGGGGTGACAAGAGTTGCCGTGGCAATTGGAGGCCTTGAAGAATTTCCCGGTGCCTCTCCCATTAGCTTTCGGATTAGTGCTTGATTCCAACCAGACTTTGGTAGGGTCTTTTTATCGGTGGACTCACTTGGGACATGCATCTCCTTGCATAGATTAGAAATTAAGCAAGGGAAGAAAAGAGAACCCTTATCTTTTGAGCTACATACAAAAATCTCATCACAAATAATTTTTCCAATGTTAATGATGCAATTATGCAAAATAGAATGTATGAGCAAAAGACGTGGTATATCAACGATAGTATTGTGTGTGGTGGGCATTAAAGAAGTTTTAACAAACTTATTCCATAGTTTTGCCTCGGGTTTAAGCCGAAGGCGATTTACCGTGCCCTTGTATTTACCGTCGTTCCAATGAGTTCCCGGTTGAGTGAGTTCTTGAAGCACCTTATCGAGTTGCTTGGGAGTGATTTGATCAACGAAGGCTTGATGCTCGTCCTTCTCAATGTAAAGCCCGTAAAAGGTGTTGACGTTTTTGGGACTTATGAGTATGGCCTTGTCACGAACAAAAATATAAGGATTATCCGGGTTAGGTGAGTGAGCATAGAATTCTCTTACCCATGAGATGTTAACCGGTTCCGGTTGATGGCAAAAGATTTGCCACTTTTGATGTGTAATCCACTCGAAGATGAATGGTTCAAGGCCGAAATCTTGATGAGAGTTGGAGTAATCAAAGCCTTGTTCTTCATGAATCTTCCGGCTTTCAAACTTGGATTGAAATCTTTCTTGAACCACCGGTGTAGCAAACTTCTTGTATCTTGGTTCTTTGGAGGAATTTGGATGAACTAAAAATTTAATTTTGGAAGCCATGGATGATCTTGGTTGTGAGTTTTGTAAAAACAAATAAAAGAAAAAGAAAAGAAACTAAAAAGTTGCAAGATAAAAAGTAGGAATAGGTTAAGGGTGATGTGTTTTATAGAAAAGATAGGTGGTAAATATGGTGGGTGGGAGTAGAGGAAAACGAAAAACAAGGGTTTTGGTTTAGGGAGAGGGTGACGCCAATGGGGGTTTGATTAGGGTAAATTGGAGGCTTTATATAAGCCTTAGATTCAGCCCATTAGTTTCCTTGTTGAAGTTGTTTTCCTTCTTGGATTAAAATTCCTCTTTATCTTGAACTTTTTTTTCCTACAATTCAAAGACAAATCAAATAAGGATTAAAATTAAAGATAAACTAATAAAGAAAATAAATAAAGATGTGTAATGGGATTCTTAAATTAAAAAAGATAAATAAAAAAATCTATCCTAAAAAAAGCAAATAATCGAAAGTAATAAAAAATAAAAAATTGAAATTAAATAATTCGACAAAAATAAAAATAAAAATAAAAATAAAAATAAAAATAAAAATAAAATAAAATATCGAAAGGAGAGCATGCTCATGCATCTCCTAAGGTGACCACTTCTTTGTTACGTTCCACATGGCACCATTGTAGTGCTTCAATCTTTGTCCATTAACTTTGAATTCATGGTTGTCAGAGAAGGACTTGATTATCACAGCACCATGGGAGAATGGTTTGACGACTTCGAATGGTCCCGACCATCTTGATTTTAGTTTTCTCGGGAAAAGTTTTAGCCGAGAATTGAATAAGAGAACTAGTTGCCCTGGCATGAATTGCCGCGGCAATAGTTTTTTGTCATGCCATCGCTTTGTTTTCTCCTTGTAGATTCGTGCATTGTTATAGGTGAGTGCACAGAATTCTTCTATCTCATTGAGGTCCAACAAACGCTTTTGTCTGGCACTTTCCCAATCCATATTCACGGTCTTGATTGCCCAATATGCCTTGTGTTCGATTTCCACCGGTAGATGACATGTTTTGCCATAGACAAGTCGGAAGGGGGACATACCTAAGGGTGTTTTGAATGCAGTGCGATATGCCCAAAGTGCGTCATCTAGTCTTAGTGACCAATCATTCCTAGATGGATTTACAACTTTCTCAAGTATACCCTTCAATTCTCGGTTGGAAATTTCTGCTTGCCCGTTGGTTTGTGGGTGATATGCCGTGGCGATCTTGTGTGATACGCCAAAGTGTTGTAACATCTTGCCAATAAGTCTGTTGTCAAAATGCTTGCCTTCGTCACTGATAATTGCTCTCGGCATCCCAAACCGTGTAAATATATTTTTCTGCAAGAATCGTTGCACAGTCTTGGAATCGTTGTTGGGAACTGCAGCTGCCTCAACCCATTTAGACACGTAGTCAACGACAAGTAGGATGTAGAGGTTGCCAAATGAAGATGGGAAAGGTCCCATAAAATCGATCCCCCATACATCGAACAATTCCACCTCGATGATGTTCTGGAGTGGCATCTCATGTCTTCTAGAGATATTGCCCGTCCTCTGGCAACGATCACATTGCTTGTAAAAGTCTTGGGCATCTTTGTACAATGTTGGCCAATACAAACCGGATTGCAAAACTTTGGCCGCGGTATGAGTTCCTCCGAAATGTCCTCCATAGGGTGATGAATGGCATTGCCAAAGTACATTTTGTTGCTCTTCTTCAGGGACACATCGGCGTATAACTTGATCTGTACATTGTTTAAACAAAAGAGGCTCGTCCCAAAAGTAATGCTTAGCATCATGGCAGAACCGCTTCTTCCCTTGGTGAGTAAGACCATAAGGTAAAATACCACAAACAAGGAAATTAACTAAATTCGCGTACCAGGGTATTGCCGAGGCATGTGCTGCCGTGGCGACTGCTCCCAAAATTGCCGAGGCGTGCACGTCAAGGGCTGCTGCGGCGTTGAGAGTTGCCGAGACATGTGCGTCCATGGTTGCCGAGGCAACTAAAATTTGTTCATCCAGGAATGCATCGCATATCTCTAGATCCGCGTCCTCCTCCCTGTTGCGTTCTAAACGTGATAAGTGATCGGCCACTTGATTTTCTGTTCCTTTCCTGTCCTTAATTTCAATATCAAATTCTTGTAAAAGTAATATCCAACGAATCAAACGAGGTTTAGCATCCTTTTTAGCAAATAGGTATTTGATTGCGAATGGGTCCGTATGAACAATTACCTTTGTACCAATCAAATAAGATCGGAACTTGTCAAATGCGAAAACTACAGCTAGTAACTCTTTCTCCGTTGTTGTGTAATTCACTTGAGGACTATTAAGAGTTTTACTAGCGTAGTATATCACATGGAAGGTCTTACCTGTGCATTGGCCTAGGACTGCTCCTACCGCGAAATCACTTGCATCACACATGAGCTCAAAAGGTAGCGTCCAATCTGGTGGAACGACAATGGGTGCGAAGCAAGCTTTTTCTTTAGGTTTTGAATGCTTGGGTGCAAGAATCATCAAAATCGAAGACTTTATCCTGTTCAAGCAAATTGCACAAGGGTTTAGTGATTTTAGAAAAATTATGAATGAACCTCCTGTAAAAACCTGCATGTCCAAGAAAACTTCGAATTCCTTTAACCGAACTTGGTGGGGGTAATCTCTCGATCACGTCCACCTTGGCTTTGTCTACTTCAATTCCCTTGGATGAAATCTTGTGGCCGAGCACTATTCCTTCATCTACCATAAAATGGCATTTCTCCCAATTGAGGACTAAATCAGTTTCTTCACATCTTGCCAACAACTTCTCTAAATTACCGAGGCAACTGTCGAAGTCATTACCAAAAACAGAAAAATCGTCCATGAAGATCTCAAGGAAGTCTTCGACCATGTCTGAAAAGAGTGCCATCATGCATCTTTGGAAGGTTGCCAGGGCGTTACACAATCCGAACATCATCCTTCGGAAGGTATAAGTACCGTATGGGCATGTGAAGGTTGTCTTTTCTTGATCTTCTGGTGCTATGGCAATTTGATTGTAACTTGAATAACCATCAAGAAAATAATAAAAGGGTTTACCTGCAAGACGGTCAAGCATTTGATCAATAAAGGGTAATGGGAAGTGATCTTTCCTAGTGGCCTTGTTTAGCTTTCGATAATCCATACAAACCCTCCAACCGGTCACAGTCCTGGTTGGAATGAGTTTATTTTTTTCATTACTTACCACCATTATACCTCCCTTTTTGGTACACATTGTACCAGACTTACTCATGTACTATTAGAGATAGGGTATATAATACCGGCGTCAAGCCACTTGATGATTTCTTTCATTACAACCCCTTTCATGGCATGATTCAGTCTCCTCTAGGCCTCAATTGAAGGTTTGTGATCATCCTCCAACAAAATCTTGTGCATACACACTGCCGAGCTAATTCCCTTCAAGTCGGCAATTGTCCACCCTATTGCTTTTTTGTGTAGCTTCAACATTTTGATCAGCTTCTTTTCCTGCTCAGGCCGTAACTTGGAAGAAATAATTACCGGCAATGTATTATTGGTTCCTAAGTATGCATATTTTAGTTGCTCTGGCAATTGTTTCAACTCAAGAATCGGTGATTGTTCAATGGAGGGTTTTTCGAGCTTACCTTCCTTACCTGAGTAATCCAGTGGTTCAAAGTATGTACCTGGTCGATTGACTAGCCAATTTGCCTCTTCTTGTTGTTCCTCATCGACCGGTTCTTCATACTTCTCAGGTTCCTCTTGATCGGCAATGTAGTTGCCGAGGCAACTAAATTCCTCATCGAAGTTAAACTCTGCCATGGCATGAAGAAGTTGGCATTCTTCTGGATCATCGGCATGCCTTAGTGTTTGGAACACATTTAGTTTAACTTGCTGGTCATTCACCCTCATTGTGAGTTCTCCCTTTTCAACATCGATTAAGGTTCTCCCTGTTGCTAGGAATGGTCTTCCGAGAATGATGGGTGCATGCTCATCTGCTTCACAATCCAAAACAATAAAGTCAGTGGGAAAAATAAATTTATCAACTTTTACCAGTATGTCTTCGATTTTTCCCTCTGGATGCACATAGGATCTGTCGGCTACCTGTAGCATAACTGTTGTAGGTCTTGCCTTCCCGATTCCTAGTTTCTGGAAAATCGGTTTAGGCATCAAGTTTATGCTAGCCCCAAGGTCGCATAATGCTTTCCCAACAAAGTGATTTCTAATAGAACAGGGTATTGTGAAACTTTCGGGATCCTTCAACTTGGGTGGCATACGATTGTGCAACATTGCCATGCATCCCTCTATTGCGGCAATTGTTTCAAACTCTCCTAGCCTTGTTCTCTTGGACACAATGTCTTTAAGAAACTTGGCATAGTTTGGCATTTGTTCAATTTCTTCCACCAATGGCAAGTTGATGTGGACTTGCTTTAGGATGTCAAGAAACTTCTTGAATTGGTATTCTTGCTTTTGTCGCTTCAACCTTTGGGGGAATGGTGGTGGAAGTCAGATATCTTTGATCTTTTCATTGGTTTGGAACCTGATTGACGGCATTGCCATGACAACTGGAGTTGCCGAGGCATTATCAATTGGGGTTGCCGAGGCATGCTTATCACAAGTTGCCGAAGCATCTTTATCATCGGTTACCGAGGCATTCTTATTGCCGGTTGCCGCGGCAATTCCTGGTTCAACATCTGAGGCTTTGCCGCTAGGTTATTTCTTATTCTTTTTGTGGAGTTTTGTTTGATGAGCGGGTTTGAGCCTCTCTAAGTTGTTGGCCACTTCTAGTGGTGATTGCCTTACATTGCTCATGGCCAGTTCCTCTTGCGACTTCAGTATCGCTAGGTAAACCTCCTTGCGGTCTAGTATTCTGATTTTGAGCAAACTGTTCGACTTGATTTTCCAATGATTTGATTGCCGCCTCTTGGTTTTGCAATCTCATCTCGGTCCTGTTAATAAAAGCATCAGTTCTTTTTATGAAGTTACTATTCTCAGCCATATAAGATCCAGTTTTCATCATAAAAACATTTAGAGAATTTTCCAAAGAACTAGATGTTGTCGGTTGTTTGCCGCGCAATCATTGTTGCGTGGCATATTCTGGAATCCCGATGCTTGTGCATTCTGATTGTTCTGGTTTAGAGCATTCTTTGGGATTACTCCATGAAAAATTAGGTGCTTCTTCCAAGCTGGATTGTATGTATTGGACATCACATTGTTGTTCCGATTGTAATTCCCCACATAGAAGCCGGATTCGGATTCTCGCATACATTCGAAGAATTATGGTTATCACCACATAACTCACAAAAAGAATCCATTACCTTGACCTCATGTGTGTTGTTTGGTTTTTGCATGTTCTGGACCATCTTGGTTAAAGTGGCCAATTGTGCCGAAATTGAATCTGATGATCCTAGTTCATGTACTGTGGCTTGTCGTCTAACTCCTCCTCTTCTAGTAGATGGGAATTGATAATCATTCTTGGCCAGCCTGTTTAAAATTTGCATTGCTTCCTCCGGTGACTTATCTAGGAGTATGCCGTTTGCCGAGGCATCTAGCATCATCCTTGTTGGTGTATTCACGGCGTTGTAAAACATTGTTACTTGAGTCCACAACGGGAATCCGTGTAGGGGGCATTTGTGTAGAATTTCTCTATATCGCTCCCAAGCCTCGTACATGGATTCATCATCTGCCTGCCGAAAAGAAGTAATATCATTACGAAGCTTATCAGTCAAATTTGTAGGATTAAATCGAACAAGGAAATCACGACAAAGATCGGTCCAAGATGCTATTGATCCGGAAGGAATGCTATTCAACCATGCTTTCGCCCTATCCCTCAGTGAATAGGGGAATAATCTTAATCGTAAGACATCGGGGGTGACTCCGTGTATTTTGAACGAGTTGCAAATCTCGAGGAAAGATTTAAGATGTTGCCGTGCATCTTCAGTTGCTGAGCCGCCAAATTGACTAATTGTGTTGATCATATTAAACATTACCGGTTTCAACTCAAAGTGGTCGGCTTCAATTTCAGGTGCGACAACTCCTGGATTAAGTCCATCAAGATCTTCTTCAAGATAGTCTCGAATAGTTCTGTTTCGTGCAAGAATCACTCCTCCTCCTGCTGGAACATCTTAATTCATGTTGCCGTCTTGATTAGCCATTGCTACTCTTATCCTTCGTCTAAGTCTTTGTAAGGTTCGTTCTATTTCTAGATCAAAGGGATATTCTGGTGTAATCGGTCTCGCCCTGGTCATATACCAATGCAAAACCAAAGTTTGTTAGCCCTTTGAATTTTAAACAAGAAAAGTAAAAGAAAGTGCAAGAAAATAAAAACAAAGTCACTATTGCCAATCCCCGGCAACAGCGCCAAAAACTTGTTGCGCGTAATAAGTGCTACGCAATTGTGCAAGTATACACGTTGCAAGTTATAGTATAAAAGATATCGTCTCCACAGGGATTGGTGCCACTTCAAGAATCTAGTCTCTTGCACTGTGAAAAGTAAAAACACAAATAAAGGATTATAGGAGTTTAACTAATAATTAATCTAGTAAGAAAATAAGTAAAAGAAAAGATGAGATCAAATGAGAGAGATAGGCCAGGTTATCGTGAGTTGAGATGTGATAGCCGATTGGATCATCTTGGTAAAAGAGTGCACGGGAACTCAGTTGCCGTGGCAACTTGCACAACGGGGTTGCCTTGGCAACTAATCGATGGTTGCCTGGGCGACTAGTTGGGCAACTACTTGGGAGTCTGGGCAGCAACCTTCAAGGTTCGGCAGAGCGTTCTTCAATGGTTTCTTCTTATCCCTAAGTCGAAACTCTAGCTACTTGTGCATGCCTTGATAATACATCCCTGCGTGAATCAAGGGTGAACAACAACCAATCTTGCGCTCCTCTTAGCTGTTGAAATCCTTAACTTATTCCTAAGCCGGATTAATCTTCACCATCAATAGATTGAATAAAGATCATTGATAAGTGTTCAAAAGTACTATTTTTCTTACCCTTTTTACTCATATTATTGTTAGACTTAGGCTTATATTAGTTGCATAATTAGCCATTCATGCATTAATCCATGTTTCCTTCCATCGTTGAGCTTGATTACATAACTTGGTAGTTTTTGTGGGAAAAGATGCTGCTTTGGTGTGTTTTGTGTGTATCTGCAGGATCACTTGCCAAAGCAAGGCTAGAGCTAGTTGCCAGGGCAATACATGAAGGAGACGCCGAGCCAGTTGCCAGGGCAATTGTCGACAAAGAGCAAAGGTGATATGGTAGTCGAAATTGATGACTAGACAAGCCCAAGATGACGTGGAGCAAAGCCCAAACCCAAAGGAATTTGATTTCCATGAAGAGATTAAAGAAGAATTAAATTCCAAGAAGATAGGAGAAGTTCTAGTAGGAATATAATTATAATAAAGAATTATATTCTTTAAAGATAATTTAATTCCAACTTAACTTCCTCCTCAAACAAGGACTTTGACCTAGCCCTATAAATAAGATGGAGATTTTGACAACTCATGGAGAGGAAGAGAGTGGAATTTTGACAACTCCAAGGAGGGCAAGATGAGAGAATTTTCGACAAGCATCTAGGGCAAGGAGGATTTCGACAAGCCTCCTTCTTCATCCTTTTCTTTCTTGTTCAATTGGGTTCACGCTAGGGATTATTTATCTTGTGTTTCCTTGGAACCTAGCCATGAACTAAATCTATTTGGCTATGGTTATTGTGTTTTGTGGTTGTGACAAACTATTGGTTTTTGTTTAGGTAATAAGAGTTTGCACTTTTCTATTCAAGGTTTATTCATTCTTGGTTCTTATTCTTGTTTGTGAGTGAATTGGGAGAGGATCTCGTAACTTCATCTATTTATCTAATATCAGGAGAGTTAGATTCAAGAAACGAATGAATATGATCTTTATTCAATCTATTGATGGTGAAGATTAATCCGGCTTAGGAATAAGTTAAGGATTTCAACGGCTAAGAGGAGCGCAAGATTGGTTGTTGTTCACATTTGATTCACGCAGGGATGTATTATCAAGGCATGCACGAGTAGCTAGAGTTTCAACTTAAGGATAAGAAGAAACCATTGAAGAACGCTCTGCCAAACCTTGAAGGTTGCTGCTCAGACGCCCAAGTAGTTTCCCAGGCAACCATCGATTAGTTGCCAAGGCAACCCCGTTGTGCAAGTTGCCACGGCAACTGAGTTGCCCGTGCATTCTTTTACCAAGACGATCCAATCGGCTATCACACCTCAACTCACGATAACCTGGCCTATCTCTCTCTCATTTGATCTCATCTTTTCTTTTACTTTATTGCTTTCTAGATTAGTTATTAGTTAAACTCCTATAATCCTTTATTTGTGTTTTTACTTTTTACAGTGCAAGAGACTAGATTCTTGAAATGGCACCAACACCCGTGGAGACGATATCTTTTATACTATAACTTGCAACGTGCATACTTGCACAATTGCGTAGCACTTATTACGAGCAAGAAGTTTTTGGCGCCGTTCCCGGGGATTGGCAATAGCGACTTTGTTTTTATTTTCTTGCACTTTCTTTTTACTTTTCTTGTTTAAGATTCAAAGGGCTAACAAACTTTGGTTTTGCAGTGGTATATGACCAGGGCGAGACCGACTACACCAGAATATCCCTTTGATCCAGAAATCGAACGAACCTTACAAAGACTTAGACGAAGGATAAGAGTAGCAATGGCTAATCAAGACGACAATATGAATCAAGATGTTCTAGCAGGAGGAGGAGTAATTCTTGCACGAAACAGAACTATTCGAGACTATCTTGAAGAAGATCTTGATGGACTTAATCCAAGAGTTGTCGCACCTGAAATTGAAGCCAACCACTTTGAGTTAAAACCGATAATGTTTAATATGATCAACACAATAGGTCAATTTGGCGGCTCAGCAACTGAAGATGCACGACAACATCTGAAATCTTTCCTCGAGATTTGCAACTCGTTCAAAATACACGGAGTCACCCCCGATGTCTTACGATTAAGATTATTCCCCTATTCACTGAGGGATAGGGCGAAAGCATGGTTGAATAGCATTCCTGCCGGATCAATAGCATCTTGGACCGATCTTTGTCGTGATTTCCTTGCTCGATTTAATCCTACAAATTTGACTGATAAGCTTCGTAACGACATTACTTCTTTTCGGCAGGCAGATGATGAATCCATGTACGAGGCTTGGGAGCGATATAGAGAACTTTTACACAAATGCCCCCTACACGGATTCCCGGTGTGGACTCAAGTAACAATGTTTTACAACGCCGTGAATACACCAACAAGGATGATGCTAGATGCCTCAGCAAACGACATACTCCTAGATAAGTCGTCGGAGGAAGCAATACAAATTTTAAACAGGCTGGCCAAGAATGATTATCAATTCCCATCTACTAGAAGAGGAGGAGTTAGACGCCAAGCCACAATACATGAACTACGATCATCAGATTCAATTTCGGCACAATTGGCCACTTTAACCAAGATGGCCCAGAACATGCAAAAACCAAACAACACACATGAAGTCAAGGTAATGGATTCTTTTTGTGAGTTATGTGGTGATAACCATAATTCTTCTGAATGTATGCAGAATCCGGAATCCAGCTTCTATGTGGGGAATTACAATCGGAACAACAATGTGATGTCCAATACATACAATCCAGCTTGGAAGAAGCACACAAATTTTTCATGGAGTAATCCCAACAATGCTTTAAACCAGAACAATCAGAATGCACAAGCATCGGGATTCCAGCAGAATATGCCACGGCAACAGTTGACGCAGCAACAACTGACAACATCTAGTTCTTTGGAAAATTCTCTAAATGCTTTTATGATGAAAACTGAATCCTATATGGCTGAGAATAGTAACTTCATAAAAAGAACTGATGCTTTTATTAACAGGACCGAGATGAGATTGCAAAACCAAGAGGCGGCAATCAAATCATTGGAAAATCAAGTCGGACAGTTTGCTCAAAATCTGAATACTAGACCGCAAGGAGGTTTACCTAGCGATACTTAAGTCGCAAGAGGAACTGGCCATGAGCAATGTAAGGCAATCACCGCTAGAAGTGGCCAACAACTTAGAGAGGCTCAAACCCGCTCATCAAACAAAACTCCACAAAAAGATCAAGACGAACCTAGCCGCAAAGCCTCAGATGTTGAACCAGGAATTACTGCGGCAACCGACAATAAGCATGCCTCGACAACCGATGATAAAGATGCCTCGGCAACTTGCGATAAGCATGCCTCGGCAACCCCAGTTGATAATGCCTCGGCAACTCTAGTTGTCCCGGCAATGCCGTAAATCAGGTTCCAAACTAATGAAAGGATCGAAGATATCCGACTTCCATCACCATTCCCACAAAGGTTGAAGCGACAAAAGCAAGAATATCATTTCAAGAAGTTTCTCGATATCCTAAAGCAAGTCCACATCAACTTGCCATTGGTGGAAGCAATTGAACAAATGTCGAACTATGCCAAGTTTCTTAAAGACATTGTGTCCAAGAGAACAAGGCTAGGAGAGTTTGAAACAGTTGCCGCAACAGAGGAATGCATGGCAATGTTGCACAATCGTATGCCACCCAAGTTGAAGGATCCCAGAAGTTTCATAATACCCTGTTCCATTGGAAACCACTATGTCGGGAAAGCATTATGCGACCTTGGAGCTAGCATAAACTTAATGCCTAAATCAGTTTTCCAGAAACTAGGAATCGGGAAGGCAAGACCTACAACAGTTATGCTACAGCTAGCCGACAGATCCTATGTGCATCCAGAGGGAAAAATCGAGGACATACTGGTAAAAGTTGATAAATTTATTTTTCCCGCTGACTTTACTGTTTTGGATTGTGAAGCAGATGAGCATGCACCCATCATTCGAGGGAGACCATTCCTAGCAACAGGGAGAACCTTGATCGATGTTGAAAAAAGAGAACTCACAATGAGGGTGAATGACCAGCAAATTAAACTAAATGTGTTTCAAACACTAAGGCATGCCGATGATCTAGAAGAATGCCAACTTCTTTATGCCACAACAGAGTTTAACTTCTACGAGGAATTTAGTTACCTCGGCAACTACATTGCCGATCAAGAAGAACCTGGGGAGTATGAAGAACCGGCCGATGAGGAACAACAAGAAGAGGCAAATTGGCTAGTCAATCGACCAGGTACATACTTTGAACCACTGGATTACTCAGGTAAGGAAGGTAAACTCGAAAAACCCTCTATTGAACAACCACCGATTCTTGAGTTGAAACAATTGCCAGAGCAACTAAAATATGCATACTTAGGAACCGATAATACATTGCCTGTAATTATTTCTTCTAAGTTACAGCCTGAGCAGGAAAAGAAGCTGATCAAGAGTTGAAGCTACACAAAAAGGCAATAGGGTGGACAATTGCCGACTTGAAGGGAATTAGCCCGGCAGTGTGCATGCACAAGATTTTGTTGGAAGATGATCGCAAACCTTCAATTGAGGCCCAGAGGAGACTGAATCATGCCATGAAAGGGGTTGTAATGAAAGAAATCATCAAGTGGCTTGACGCCGGCATTATGTACCCTATCTATGATAGTACATGGGTAAGTCCGGTACAATGTGTACCGAAAAAGGGAGGTATAACAGTGGTAAGTAATGAAAACAATGAACTCATCCCAACCAGGACTGTGATCGGTTGGAGGGTTTGTATGGATTATCGAAAGTTAAACAAAGCCACTAGGAAAGATCACTTCCCATTACCCTTTATTGATCAAATGCTTGACCGTCTTGCAGGTAAACCCTTTTATTGTTTTCTTGATGGTTACTCAGGTTACAATCAAATTACCATAGCACCAGAAGATCAAGAAAAGACAACCTTCACATGCCCATACGGTACTTATGCCTTCCGAAGAATACCGTTCAGATTGTGTAATACCCCAGCAACCTTCAAAAGATGCATAATGGCACTCTTTTCAGACATGGTCGAAGACTTCCTTGAGATCTTCATGGATGATTTTTCTGTTTTTGGTAATGACTTCGACAGCTGCCTCGGCAATTTAGAGAGGGTGTTGGCAAGATGTGAAGAAACTGATTTAGTCCTCAATTGGGAGAAATGCCATTTTATGGTAGATGAAGGAATAGTGCTCGGCCACAAGATTTCATCCAAGGGAATTGAAGTAGACAAAGCCAAGGTGGACGTGATTGAGAGATTACCCCCACCAAGTTCGGTTAAAGGAATTCGAAGCTTTCTTGGACATGCAGGTTTTTACAGGAGGTTCATTCATAATTTTTCTAAAATCACTAAACCCTTGTGCAATTTGCTTGAACAGGATAAAGTCTTCAATTTTGATGATTCTTGCACCCAAGCATTCGAAACCCTAAAGAAAAAGCTTGCTTCGACACCCATTGTCGTTCCACCAGATTGGACGCTACCTTTTGAGCTCATGTGTGATGCAAGTGATTTCGCGGTAGGAGCAGTCCTAGGCCAACATACATGTAAGACCTTCCATGTAATATACTACGCTAGTAAAACTCTTAATAGTGCCCAAATGAATTACACAACAACGGAGAAAGAGTTACTAGCTGTAGTTTTCGCATTTGACAAGTTCCGATCCTATTTGATTGGTACAAAGGTAATTGTTCATACGGACCATTCGGTAATCAAATATCTATTTGCTAAAAAGGATGCCAAACCTCGTTTGATTCGTTGGATATTACTTTTACAAGAATTTGATATTGAAATTAAGGACAGGAAAGGAACAGAAAATCAAGTGGCCGACCACTAATCATGTTTAGAACGCAACAGGGAGGAGGACGCGGATCTAGAGATATGCGATGCATTCCCAGATGAACAAATTTTAGTTGCCTCGGCAACCATGGACGCGCATGCCTTGGCAACCCTCGACGCCCCGACAACCATGGATGCACACGCCTCGGCAACTCTTGACGCAGCAGCAGCCTTTGACGCGTACGCCTCGGCAATTTTAGGAGAAGTCGCCACGACAGCACATGCCTCGGCAATACCCTGGTATGCGGATTTAGTTAATCTCCTTGTTTGTGGTATTTTACCTTATGGCATTACTCACCAAGGGAAGAAGCGGTTCCGCCATGATGCTAAGCATTACTTTTGGGACGAGCCTCTTTTGTTTAAACAATATGCAGATCAGGTTATACGCTGATGTGTCCCTGAAGAAGAGCAACAGAATGTACTCCGGCAATGCCATTCTTCACCCTATGGAGGGCATTTTGGAGGAACTCGTACCGCGGCCAAAGTTTTGCAATTCGGTTTGTATTGGCCAACATTGTACAAAGATGCCCAAGACTTTTACAAGCAATGTGATCGTTGCCAGAGGACGGGCAATATCTCTAGACGACATAAGATGCCGCTCCAGAACATCATCGAGGTAGAATTGTTTGATGTATGGGGGATCGGTTTTATGGGACCTTTCCCATCTTCATTCGGCAACCTCTACATTCTACTTGCCGTCGACTATGTGTCTAAATGGGTGGAGGCAGTTGCAGTCCCCAACAACGATTCAAAGACCGTGCAACGATTCTTGCAGAAAAACATATTTACACGGTTTGGGATGCCGAGAGCAATTATCAGTGACGAAGGCAAGCATTTTGACAACAGACTAATTGCCAAGATGATGCAACGCTTCGGTGTATCACACAAGATCGCCACGGCATACCACCCACAAACCAACGGGCAAGCAGAAATTTCCAACTGGGAATTGAAGGGCATACTCGAGAAAGTTGTAAATCCCTCTAGGAAGGATTGGTCATTAAGACTAGATGACGCACTTTGGGCATATCACACTGCATTCAAAACACCCTTAGGTATGTCCCCCTTCCGACTTGTCTATGGAAAAATATGCCATCTACCGGTGGAAATCGAACATAAGGCATACTGGGCAATCAAGACCGTGAATATGGATTAGGAAAGTGCCGGACAAAAGCGTTTGTTGGACCTCAATGAGATAGAAGAATTTCGTGCACTCGCCTATAACAATGCACGAATCTACAAGGAGAAAACAAAGCGATGGCATGACAAGAAACCATTGCCACGGCAATTCATAGTTCTCTTATTCAATTCTCGGCTAAAACTTTTCCCGGGAAAGCTGAAATCAAGATGGTCGTGACCATTCGAAGTCGTCAAACCATTCTCCCATGGTGCTGTAATAATCAAGTCCATCTCTGACAACCATGAATTCAAAGTTAATGGACAAAGATTGAAGCACTACAATGGTGCCCATGTGGAACGTAACAAAGAAGTGGTCAACTTAGGAGATGCATGAGCATGCTCTCCTTTCAATATTTTATTTTTCTTTTTATTTTTATTTTTATGAGATATTTTATTTTTCTTCATTATCTTTAGTTTTTAGGTTTTCTTTTCCACAACAAGACTCACGACCAGGATGTCTAAGAAAATTTACTGCCGAGATCCTTGCCCCGGCAACCAATGAAGTAGTCGCCACGGCAACCGCAAAAGATGATGCCAAGGCAACCAAAACTGAAGACATCCCGGTAACCACTGCAAAAGCCAAAGGTAAAGCACTTATGCCCGAATCAACTCCTACGGAATCATTTTCTGATTTTTCAGATTCGGACGAGTCCTCCATTGCACCAACAAATACCGCACCAATTGAATCCTCCAAGCGAAAAGCCAATGACATTGATGAAGAGGACGATGAGGACAACCCCGTACGAGGATCGATTCCACCACCGGCAACAAGAAAACAACCATCGCGTTCAAGCAAGAGAATTAAGACACCGACCAAAAGGAAACTAATCATCTACGATGACAAACTCTCGGAGTGAGTCCTCGTATGCATTTTATTTTTCGTTATTTTCCTTTAATGCATGCATTGAGGACAATGCCTCACTCGAGTTTGGGGGGGTTGTTATTAGTAGTTACCATGTTTAGTTGCATTCATCTTAAGTATTACATTTAGGATACATAAATTGCTTGCCATGCCTTTAGTTGGAACAAGAATTGCTTAGATTTGATGAATATCCGATGATGACTTTTCCAATGCACTTAATTGATAGAATTTTTATTCTAGGATAACCATGGAAAAACTTAGAATTTTACTATGATGCTAAATTTGATGAAACACTGTTGTGGTTTGATTGATTTAAGGAATTCTAGTGAACTTAGGTTGACAATTAACAAATTGGGGGATTAGAATAAAAATTGGATGAATGCTAGAGGTGCCCGAAATTGGCTCTAGCATGTGCTAAAAATTTATCACTAGAGGTGCCCGAAACTGGCTCTAGTATGTGTTAAAAAATTGATCGCTAGAGGTGCCCGAAACCGACTCTAGTCGAATAAATTAACTTAAGAAAACTAAACACTAGAGGTGCCCAAAACTGGCTCTAGTTAAAACATGTTAAAAAGAACCCAATGAAGTAATTTGAAAACCGCTTGTTTGCATAGAATCCGAAAAATCAACTTGCACACAACTCCGCACACACTCACAAGCATTATAGTTTGATTCCGAGTAACTCCTAATTTTTTTGAAAAATAAAAAGCCATTCATACTTTGTGTCCCGGTTCAGAGAATTGAAATCAAGTTCAAAGCTAAGTTTGTGAAAAATGAAGTCTTGGCAGGTAATTATGAGTTTGCATTGCTTGAGGAAAAGCAATAGTTCGAGTTTGGGGGTGTGATAAGTGTTCAAAAGTACTATTTTTCTTACCCTTTTTACTCATATTATTGTTAGACTTAGGCTCATATTAGTTGCATAATTAGCCATTCATGCATTAATCCATGTTTCCTTCCATCGTTGAGCTTGATTACATAACTTGGTAGTTTTCGTGGGAAAAGATGCTGCTTTGGTGTGTTTTGTGTGTATGTGCAGGATCACTTGCCAAAGCAAGGCTAGAGCTAGTTGCCAGGGCAATACATGAAGGATATGCCGAGTTAGTTGCCAGGGTAATACATGAAGGAGACGCCGAGCCAGTTGCCAGGGCAATTGTCGACAAAGAGCAAAGGTGATATGGTAGTCGAAATTGATGACTAGACAAGCCCAAGATGACGTGGAGCAAAGCCCAAACCCAAAGGAATTTGATTTCCATGAAGAGATTAAAGAAGAATTAAATTCCAAGAAGATAGGAGAAGTTCTAGTAGGAATATAATTATAATAAAGAATTATATTCTTTAAAGATAATTTAATTCCAACTTAACTTCCTCCTCAAACAAGGACTTTAACCTAGCCCTATAAATAAGATGGAGATTTCGGCAACTCATGGAGAGGAAGAGAGGGGAATTTCGACAACTCCAAGGAGGGCAAGAGGAGAGAATTTTCGACAAGCATCTAGGGCAAGGAGGATTTCGACAAGCCTCCTTCTTCATCCTTTTCTTTCTTGTTCGATTGGGTTCATGCTATGATTATTTATCTTGTGTTTCCTTCGAACCTGGCCATGAACTAAATCTATTTGGCTATGGTTATTGTGTTTTGTGGTTGTGAGAAACTATTGGTTTTTGTTTAGGTAATAAGAGTTTGCACTTTTCTATTCAAGGTTGATTCATTCTTGGTTCTTATTCTTGTTTGCGAGTGAATTGGGAGAGGATCTCGTAACTTCATCTATTTATCTAATATCGGGAGAGTTGGATTCAAGAAACGAATGAATATGATCTTTATTCAATCTATTGATGGTGAAGGTTAATCCGGCTTAGGAATAAGTTAAGGATTTCAATGGCTAAGAGGAGCGCAAGATTGGTTGTTGTTCACCCTTGATTCACGCAGGGATGTATTATCAAGGCATGCACAAGTAGCTAGAGTTTCGACTTAGGGATAAGAAGAAACCATTGAAGAACGCTCTGCCGAACCTTGAAGGTTGCTGCCCAGACGCCCAAGTAGTTGCCCAACTAGTTGCCCAGGCAACCATCGATTATTTGCCAAGGCAACCCCGTTGTGCAAGTTGCCACGACAATTGAGTTGCCCGTGCATTCTTTTACCAAGACGATCCAATCGGCTATCACACCTCAACTCATGATAACATGGCCTATCTCTCTCTCATTTGATCTCATCTTTTCTTTTACTTTATTGTTTTCTAGATTAGTTATTAGTTAAACTCCTATAATCCTTTATTTGTGTTTTTACTTTTTACAGTGCAAGAGACTAGATTCTTGAAGTGGCACTAATCCCTGTGGAGACGATATATTTTATACTATAACTTGCATCGTGTATACTTGCACAATTGCGTAGCACTTATTACGCGCAACAATCATATTCATTCGTTTCTTGAATCTAACTCTCCCAATATTAGATAAATAGATGAGATTACGAGATCCTCTCCCAATTCACTTTCATAAACAAGAATAATAACCAAGAATGAATAAACCTTGAATAGAAAAGTGCAAACTCTTATTACCTAAACAAAATCCAATAGTTTCTCACAACCACAAAACACAATAACCATAGCCAAATAGATTTAGTTCATGGCTAGGTTCCAAAGAAACACAAGATAAATAATCCCTAGCATGAACCCAATCGAACAAGAAAGAAAAGGATGAAGAAAGAGGCTTGTCGAAATCCTCCTTGCCCTAGATGCTTGTCGAAAATTCTCTCCTCTTGCCCTCCTTGGAGTTGTCGAAATTCCCCTCTCTTGCTCTCCTCTCAAGTTGACGATATGGTGCTCTATTTATAGGGTTAGATCAAAGTCCTTCTTTGAGGAGGAAGTTAAGTTGGAATTAAATTATCTTTAAAGAATATAATTCTTTATTATAATTATATTCCTACTAGAACTTCTCCTTTCTTCTTGGAATTTAATTCTTCTTTAATCTCTTCATGAAAATCAAATTCCTTTGGGATTGGGCTTTGCTCCACGTCATCTTGGGCTTGTCTAGTCATCAATTTCGACTACCATATCACATTTGCTCTTGTCGACAATTGCCCTGGCAACTGGCTCGACGTCTCCTTCATGCATTGCCCTGACAACTAGCTCGGCATCTCCTTTATGCATTGCCCTGGCAACTAGCTCTAGCCTTGCTTTGGCAAGTGATCCTGTACATACATACAAAACATACCAAAGCAGCATCTTTTCCCACAAAAACTACCAAGTTATGTAATCAAGCTCAACGATGGAAGGAAACATGGATTAATGCATGAATGGCTAATTATGCAACTAATATGAGCCTAGGTCTAACAATAATATGAGTAAAAAGAGTAAGAGAAATAGTACTTTTGAACACTTATCAGTTGTCTCAAATCTACCTGTGCCAGGAGATGATACTCAGTAAGATGGAAAAGGCTGAGAAGATTAATGTCAAGCTATGACATTATATGCAGGCCAGAGATGTGATAATTAGGGGAACTCTCAAGAAAATATATCCTAATGTTGTTCCAGAATTCCCAGATTTCCCTACCGAGCCCTACGCAGTTGATGAAGGCATGCCGGCGGCCGATTCGGCTAGTCTAGTTATGCCGGCCATCCGGCCCGGTTGAGTCCGATGCTACGGATCCCGATCCTACTATCTCGATTCAAGTTGGAGTCCGCGATTCTGATTACGAGATTGAATCAAAGGAACCCAAAACCAAGTATGCCAAAGAAAAGTCTGCCAAGAAGCCTGCCACGCCACCAGTGAAGCCTGCGCAGTCCGATGCCACCGCTACTCCTGCCGCATCAAACCCTACCAAGATTGTGGAGGAAGTCCTCCGGGATGTTAGAGCGTCCACTACCGCAAAGCCAACAATGAAGGGAAGAAAGAGAATGACCCCTGATAGTGGGCCATTTATAAAGAGGAAGACCCGAGTCGCATGAGAATAAGTCTCCGAAGGGGAGTCCTCTTATTCCTTAACTCTTGTACATTTCATTACATTGCATTCACATGACCATGCATTTTATTTTATTATGTTCTTTTGTATATATGTGTTGTTTCATGCATTGGGGACAATGCACATCTTGGGTTTGGGGGTGTGCATTTCTTCACATTTATGCCACGCATATCATGTTTAATTTCTGTTGCCATGTCATCGAGATCATTTAGAGTAGATGCATACCGAACCGCTAAAAAAGATAAAATTTTTTTGTCTCGATTTAATTTTGAAAAATGTTAACAATTGTTAAGCAAGCTTAATTTGATCTAGGTGTATGTCCAATGAGGAGACTTTAATCTTTAGTTGTCATGCCGTGTCCCAGCAGAGTAGTATGCCGGATTGCTTGGCAATTGATCTCTAGTTTAGGGAATTGAACTTGCACTTAACACGTAAGATGTATCTAGTCCCTTAGCAAACTTAGACTTTTTGAAACTATGCTCAAATTTAAAAAAAAAATGATGCCAGGGTAAAAGAAATAAATAAGGCAACAATGTTCTGCCAAGGCAAGAAAAAATAAAACTCTCATCTACCTTAGGGATAATAAGCTACTTAGGGCTTCGTGGTTTGCTCTGTGTTAGTTCTCAAGTCCAAAACCTTGGGGTGTGAGTTGAAAGAAAGCCTAGTGATGTCTAGATTAAGGTGGGGATTTGTGGTATGCTCCCTCTTATCTCTCACGCTAAATAGTGTCACAAAGCAAGCTTAAAAGAATGCCAGAAGAAACCCTTGGCAAAAAGAAAAAAATGAAAAAAAAAATCTGAGTTTAGGTAGTAAAATTTGTCTAAGGGAGTGAAAGGAAACTTGATGCATATTACTACACTCATGCACTTTTCATGATCTTTGACTAGAGTTATATTGCTGCACTTGAATTACTACCTGCTTGGCATTATTGCACTAAGATACCGAGGACAGAAATAGAGCCAAATTCTGCTTTCCAGCACGTGTTGGCATTCAACCAAAATTTTGTCGAGGTAACTTTTTCACAATTTTTGTTTTTATTTTGATTGCATTACTTGAGGACAAGCAATGAGTTAGGTTTGGGGGTGTGTTACCTCTCCAAAAATATTGTTTTTAATGCCAATCTTACAATGCTTTTGCTTGCTCTTAGGTCATTTAGTTGCATTAGGATGTTAGAATCATGCATTTGCATAAGGAGTTTAGAGTTTTGTCTATGCCAGTGTGAAGGGTTTTTGTTGGCAATTTTGCAGGTTTGGCATAGTATTAGGCCAAAAAAAGTAACACAATAAGGAATGCTAGAGAGAATGCTGAGTGTTTTTGGTACAAATGGACCAGAAATGCCAAGCACCAGATGGAAGAGAATTGAACTTGATGCCACGCCAAGAGGCTGTTAGACCCTGAAAAAATAGGACATGATCAGGCTTTGAAAAAATAGCAATTAGAATAATCTCCGAAAAAATAGCGGATAAGATGGTGCCAAGACTTGTTGGCAGACTCTTACTAAGCTTGGATGCGAGGGCGCGTCGTCGGGATGGCGTTAGCCTTAGTCCGATTAGCTCTCATTCAAATCTGGATAAGAAGATAATCCTTTATCCTCTCGGGCGGTTAGAATTTAAAATTTGAAGAGCTAGTCCTATCCCTTCTTTGCACGCCTATTTAAACAACAACCAAGCTAGACTTTGAGGGGGAGGAGAAGATTGGATCATGAGGAGTTGGTGTGTGTGTGACGATTGACGACCGACCGCACCGTGGAAGGGTGGTCGACCAACTTGGACGAAGCCTGGATCTTGAAGGGCTGCATCGAGAGACCCCTTCTAGCCCATTCTCTCTCCAAGTTATTTTATTTTGTTTTTAAGGATGATGTATTCAAAAACGTTTGTGGATTGTTGGTTCACTCCCTCACCATGAACTAATTTAATAGTTGGTGGGGATGTTTGGTTTTTATGTTATTTTCATGCTTTAGCTTTTAATAATAAGTCTACCTTGGCAAAGTTTCATCTATTCAGCAAACTTTAATATTTCCTAAATACTCGCTTAGCGAGAGCTGGCAATCTTTGTTGGCCTATTGCACATTAATATCTTAACAGACTTGGGGTGACAAAATAAGTTGTCGAATCTTGAGGAGAGAAGCTTGAGAGAAGTTGTTCAAGTAGATGAACTTACTTGAGAGTGAAATCTACCCCTTAAGAGTATAGATTGGATCTTAATCAAATGATTTATTTAAAAACAAACACTATAGAGATATAGGGGTTTTTACATGATCAATTTAGGGCAATGACCATCGAGAGAGGCTTTGCTACTTTTGAATCTGCTCGGCAAACAATGCCAAGACAGGTTGTTGTTAACGTCTGTCACAACATGAATAGCGTGAAAACCAGGCATTCCCTGCCAACGCTCATCATTCATTAAAACACCTTCATTGCCAATGTCTTTACTTTTCTTTCATTTCTTTACTTTTTAATTATTTTCCAAAACCAATTTCAAATCAACTTTTTCTTAAGGCAAGTAACAATCAAGGCAATTGAATTCCAAGACAATCTCTGTGGGATCGATACTCAGCTTACCAGCCGTATTACTTGCAGACCGTGTATACTTGCACGCAAAAGACTCATTTTGGCACATTCTTATATTTTCCAATACATATTTTCTGCCACTTTTGCCAGTATTTCACCTAGAGAGTCTACATTTGTGTCTTGGGGCATTGGTTTGATCATGCAGCTTCTTTTATGATGCATATTGTCTCATCTTTGTTTTATTTACATTTGCTCTTAAACAACTTTGTTGAGCTCGTGTTCATGTTATTGTGATCGTGAAATGAAATAATTTTGGAGTACCTTCTTCTCTTTCGGTGCTCTTGTCTCGATTTATGTTGACTCAAACGACGAAGGAAATTTTAACGAGGTTCTTTTCTTTTAAAAAATTATAATGATATTAGATTATTGATTATACAAATATTTGTGCAATTAATATAAATTATTATTACTAATATTTTTGCAATTAATATATTTTTTCTAAACTTTTAATTGTTTTAAACTTTGAAGACTTTTTAAATATAAATATTGAAGACTTTATTTGGTTGATTTTTTTAACTATTAAATTTAGTAGTAATAAATATATAAAATGGTTTATGGTTAACCGAGTAACCGTCAAATAATTCAGTTAGCCGTTTAGGAGGTAACTAATTTAAACGGGATGGTAACGGTTCATCAAAATGTCGAACCAAGACTTTCGGTAGCCGTACCGATAAGCCATGCTGGTACGGTTAACCGTCCATGAACACCCCTAGCTTCTTGAACTTGAATATCCTAGAAAGAACAGTATTTTTTAAGGCTTAATTGTCAAATAAGTGTCCAAACTATACATTTTGTTTCAGATAGGTGCCCAAAGTATTTTTTTGGGCCAAGTAGGTTCCTAACGTTTTCAAAGTTACCCATTTAGGTGCCCGTCATTAACTTACTTTTAAAAAATCCCTATATTTACCAAAAATCACAAAATAACCCAAAAATCTCTAGATTCCTAAATTCGGCCACTGTCGTCGTCGTTCATCACGTTGTCAATGACAGAATGAAGCCTCTTTCTCTTACCGTAAGATTCAAATGTTGTTCGTCGGTTGTCGTTTGCTGCCGGTCATTTTCTTTTCATTTCATGAGTTTGACTTTATTTCGACGATAGGCACGCCTCCGTCAATTATCAGCGACGAGAGGATGGGGGAAATGATCGTGGGGGTTCGGTGACGAAAGTGATGGGCACGCTGTCGGCGAATGATGACAACAACAATTGGAATCGAGATTCGGGACTTAAGAAATTAGGGATTTAGGGACTATTTTGAAGATCTTTGAGAATTTTATGATATTTTTAAAAATAAAACATGCCAAGTTTTTATTAGCTAACGGGATTTTTTTAACGGCTGTTAACGGCAAGGCACCTAAATGAAAACTTTGAAAACGTTAGTCACCTATTTGGTCAAAAAATACTTTGGGCACCTATCTAGAACAAAAGGTATAGTTTGGGCACTTATTTGCTATTAAGTTTTTTTAACAAAACATATAAAAATTACATAAAGGTCAGATTATCCTTTTTTTCTTTTTGAATTCAATATAGCATTTTATTTTTAGTTTCATTTTTCGATCTAGTCTCTACCATCAATCAAACAAAATCTAAAAGTATTTAATTGATTAAATAATAATAAATATGAAACCCTATATTGACTTCTTATTGATTATATAAAAATTAATTATGTAAACATTATATTGACTTCTTTAAAATTATTAAGACATGGATGGGGTATGAAACTTTCTTGAGAACCAAACACAAGTTTGCAAACATGTTACACCCAAAGAATGTGAGATGTGTTATGTAAATGTAGAGTGCATCTAAAATCAATATTAATAATGCTCTCTGCTTTCGAGTCTAGGAGTATTTGATAATCCTAATTTATAGATGAACATTATACGAATTGAACCCATAGTGGCCTACCTTTTACTTTTTTATTTTCTCTGGCTTAATCTCGGCCAGAAACCTTGCCGTTGAACTCCATTCTTTCACTACGCCCATGTCAGTTGGCTCAGCTACAATTGTTTTAGAGCTAAATTTGGCCACCGTAGGCGTAGCTTCATTCTCTTCGGCAACTTTTGTAACGACCTGGATTTCTCGAGTCAACAATGGACATTGACCTAGGTCTTGGACCAATACGTCGGGCTGAGATGTTGGGCCATTATGGGCCTCCGTGCGTTGTTGGGCTTGCTTGGTGGTTTGGGCTTGGCTTATGTTGGGTTTTGAAGAAGGCCTTTATGGTAAAACCATAAATGGGGGACAAAGGCTGGTAGAGCCTTATCATTTTTTGCAGAAAAAGGAGGTGATGATATCACCTTGGCTCCCTTGTCCTCCTCTCCCCAAAACCCTCTCCTTTCTCATACCCAAGAACCAAAAGAAAGCTTGAGGTTGAAGAGTGTGAATCTCAGATTGGTGATCAAGGGAGATTTGATCAGCAAACAAGGATCTATCTTTCAAGGTAAATATCTCCTAGTTTGGTGAAAGTTGGGTTTGAAGCTTGGAGCAAGGAAGAAGAGGTGGAAGAAGCTTGGTTCTTTGCCTTAGTTCGTGAATTCTTGCTAAAGGTCAGTACATTTCTGACTCCTACATTTTATGAGCCTCATAAGATGATTGCCTTGCTTGGTTTTATGTTTATGGGTTGCTTAGTTAGGGCTCTTGAGCTTTAAACCCTTCTAATGGTAAATCACGTTTTGGGAGTTGATAATGGGTAAAACTGGTAGGAAATCACCTAATATACTCCAAATAACTTGTAGGAAAGATTTGATACTTATTCATAGGGGTTAAGGGTGGGATTGGTGTAATCTCAAGCTCTAGGTTTTGAAATCTAGGCTCGAGTACCAGTACAGAGTGGCTGCGTACTGATACTCCTTTGTATATTGAGGGATGGTTTGTGAGGGGTGTACTGGTACGCATCCCCGTGTATCGGTACCCCTCACTCAAATGGAAATCCAGTAGCATTTAGGCGTATCGGTACGTAAGGGGCATATCGGTACGCACTGTTACATTGCCTATAAAGGCTTTGAGTATCGGTACGGTACGTAGCGTATCGGTACGTCATTAGGATGAACTCTTTCGAATCTAGTAGGGGTACGGTACCCATTGGGAATCACCGCACGTGATGTCGATTGCCTAAGAGTGGCTTAGCGTGCGGTACACGAAGGGTGGAGTAATCTTGGTACGAGCTTGGATTAGTACGGGGAGATCCCAGTACCGATGCTGAGTACCGATACGGGGTAAGAGCGTATTGGTACAGCTTGTGGTCTAACTCTATCAAACCTAGTTAGGGTATCGGTACTCATGGGGGAGTATCGATACTAGGAGGAGAATACCGATACTCACCTTGGAGTATCGATATTGCTAGGCAGTCTACCAAAGAAAGTTGAGTTCACGTTCAAGGGTTCTATAATTCGTGTTAAAGGATCCGGTAGGTCCCTAAAGGTATAAAACAAACTCTAAAACTAAGAAATCAAGGTTAGCAACCCGTATGTGGATTAAGGGCTAATGGCTTAGTAACAGTTGAATAAGTTGCTTGGTTTGGTAATCCATAGGGTCCGTGGTGGATCGATTATTGCTACGAGGTAGCCGAGGTCCTTGTTGTGTCTTTGAAGGACGCCCATGTAAGTAGTTGCCGTGAGTAATGAGATAATCTAATGAGAAATGCGTAAACAAATCCTACAAACACATATTAAATATGTAACAAACAAGTCATGCCTTGAGGCATTGGTAATGGTTGGCTGGAAGCCTTTATCTCTCGGAGAGATATATTGATGCTCGGGGGAGCATGTGGTATCGTATGAGTCTTGGTCAGGAATCCGAATATCCTAGAGTCAGTGCAAGGGCTCTTAAATAAGGGGATGGGTACTCCGGGCTATGTGATCGAGTACATCCGACGTGTCTATGGGATCTGGATGAGGTCTGAAACCTATCCTTGGGCTATGTGATCAGGGTATAGAAATACAACTCGAAGGGCTATGTGATCTCGAGTAACTCGATGGGCTGTGTGATCTCGAGTAATCCTATTCGGCTATATGATCGCAGGATAAGACTGCTCGTGGCTATTGTGATCCAAGTATGTCTAGGACGTATCTATGGCTATAGTGATCTGGATATGATCCTTACCCGACGATTATGTAATCACGGGTAATCCGACGGCTGTGTGAGCATGGGAAAAATAGTAGGGATTCGTTGACCATTAGGGAATATATGTTATTTATGTTGTTGTATGGATAAACGATATTGACTAGTTACCCTTGGGCTATGTGGTCAGGGTAGGGTTGTTACTCGATGGGCTATGTGATCTCGGGCACGGGTTGTATTACCCTTGGGCTTTGTGATCAGGGTATGAGATGTAACTCGATGGGCTTTGTGATCTCGGGTATAGGCTAGATAACCCTTGGGCTATGCGATCAGGGTATGAGATGTAATTCAGTGGTTGGTGGGACCTCGTGCACGGTAAGCCTGTGATGGCTTTGTAGAGTAGAAATATACCACTGAGCTTTGTTAGCTCAGCGTGAAAAATTATGGTTTCTTCCGTGCGTAGGTTGATAGGTTGCGTTTGGAGGAGCACATCGAAGAAGATTTCCCAACACCGAGTCAGTTTTAGAGTAAAATACTTGATGTTTAGTTTGGACTGATTGTATTCATAGGACCTTACCACAGTCTAGTTTGTATTTTATTTTAATTTACTATTATTTGGTCAAACGGTGTATTTTAATTGGAATATATATTTTGGAAACCCTTTTAATCTTATTATCTACGTGGATCTTATAGAAATGGATGGTTTTGAGA